>CM045738.1:34102296-34127296 GCA_024760905.1 Plotosus lineatus | reverse complement strand
TCAAGAGTACCTGCATAGCCGTCAGCGTGTTTCTGCTCTGCAATGGCCTGGTGAGCTGTCAAGGGTGTACTCTGCCATCACCCAAAGTCAGCTGAAATGGGAGATAGCCTCACTGTGACCCTAATTGAGATTATAGTATCTGGACATGGGAGCAACTGTTCTTCAGGTTTATCATGATTTGAAACTTCATGGGTGATCCACTGTAGGTGTTACTCAACCTTAGGTCGCTTTGTGCCTTGTCAGGCTCATATATAGCTCAATTATGTATAAGAACTGTTAAATGCTTAAAACCTATTTAAATATTTGTATGTATGTGTGTATGTATTTGAAAGGAAAACAGAGAATGCAGAGGAAAGAAACATAGATGCAAAGATAACACTCAATGAGAGCAATCATTGAGGTTCTCCTCTCTCCGACAGTAGCATGAGCTCGAGTCAGGAACTCATCCTGGAGGTGATAATGCTATGAACTGCAATGCCATGCCAACCATTTCAGTTATGTTTTGTGTGTTTTTTTTTTTTTTTTACTTTTTTCCAAACCAAGATACTATTGGGACAATATTTAGCACTGTTCTCAGTGGATACCTCATTCAAACGTCCTCTTTTATATTTGTAGTAGCTTGTGATGCACATACTGTATCCGACGTGATAAGCGCCCAGGGTGCTGTAAAAAATTGGAGTGGGTGGGCGCTTATTAAAATGATTACCAGTGGAGTGGAACAGTAAGTGCTTATTACCACAGAGGTGGAAAACACGAATAATAAAAGAACAATAAAAGAGTTACTGGTATTTGTGTTATTCATTTTGTGGTATAAACCAAATTACTTACATGAAAGCTGAAAATAAACAGAAAACAGCATAATTAAAAAAAAGACCCTTTAATTTTGCTTTCCGGTGCTGTTCCTTTAAATATTTTCCCCCCATGTAAAATTGAGCCAATCAACATGAATGTCTACTTTAGCACGTGGCACATTGAACCAATGAACACGAAGGTCAACTTTAGCACATGGCACTTTGAAAAGCACATGACCAGGAGCGTGCTTAAATTTATGAAGTTAGTGAGCAGGAGAATCGGGTGAAAAATACTCTTCATCGCTTTCTGATAAGTCCATATCTGGCTCATCGTTCCATTCATTCAGAGCATCCCATAGTTTTGCTGTAACAGTTTCTAATGGTTCATCTTGTTGGACATTTACCAAGAGAACACAGCAAAATATTTTCCTGTTTTTTTTAAAGCATGGCGGAACAATCAAATGTGATGAACATAGACATTCCCCAATGACAGGGGGTCTTGAAATACCATATAAACTCACTTTTACAGGCAGTAGACACCTCATTTTACGGTTACAGAGACTGATTGAATAAAATTGGTAAGTTTGATCCAAAATTTTGCTCCCAGCACACACTGTGAGGTGGATGTGTGTATATATATATATATATATATATATATATATATATATATATATATATACTTTTCATTACGTGCTGGCGGTCGGCGGTCGGCCGGCTACTATTAGCTTTGCGCCGGTTATATTTTATAATAGTAAATAATAATATTTAATAATATAATTATAATGTTTAATAAAAACATTTTCACGGCTTTATTAAGCTATGTACTTGACAACACGATCACTTGTTTTGATAATTTCGGTTCACTTCCGATATCTGAATTGATGCACTATGCTACCTCGTTCAAAAGCGCGGTGCTTTTAATATCCGTGCCGCCATTTGCCTGTGTAGATTTACATCATGATGGGTCGTACAGACCCGGGTAAAATATAGTCCAAACTGATGTGAGTCGTACCGACAAGCATGGCGCCGAAGCGAAGTAGATCCAAACAACCAACATTAATTACATTGTGGAAGTGACTCATGACTGATGATTACACACACTGTTTCGGAACCATCCGTATCTCATGAAATATGTTAAAAAGTTTTATGTCATGTCCGAACACAAATTTCTTGATTGCACTGAGCGATAATAGTGAAAACTATCCCCCAAATAAACTAGCCTAAACTTATTCTAATAGCCTAATCTTATTAATCCTAAAATGATACAACATAAACAGTTTTGACAGATTACGGTAGCAGTTTGATTCACAAATGTTCTATATTAGTAAGATAACTGTTAGATTTTTTTAAATAAGAAGTTTTATGTACTTCCCTTTAAGAAGTAAGTCGACTATTCTTGTAACAAATACTGTTTATTATAATATAAACTTTTAGTTTTATTTGCTTCTAGCTTGTCTGATTTTCTCATAAATATGGGTCCAGAATGCACCACAGCGCACATGAATTTTAAAATTTTTTTCTGGGGTTGGCCCCCCAGACCCCCCTGCAGGAGGTGACAACCCCATCCCCATGCTTGCCTCAAACAATTTCCACCCCCTACTTATCAATATCCTCCTTCTACTTTAAAACTTAATGAATACCCTGTGTACATATATATATATATATATATATATATATATATATATATATATAGGGGATTTTCTGAGTAGATCCTTCCGTAGGAGAGTGCTCAATACTTTTTGGTAGAGCAAATAACAATAAAAAATAAAAGGACAGGACAAAGACTTTCTATTGAAACTCCTTTCATAAAGTGAGGTGCCACTGTATATATATAATTCTCTCAGAGAATTATATATATTATATATAGATTATATATTATATTTTAAAATATGTCTTTTTTGGGCTCTCTTAGTCAAAAAGGTTCCCGACCCCTGCAGTACAGTGTTGTGAGGTACTTTTTTTGTAGTTTATGCTTTGTTTGGTTTTCTGTTTTTCTGTTGATTTTACAGTTTGGGGATAAGGTATGTGTTGAAGCACAATAACAGGGTTCCAGATAACATAGCATTCTTTTGATTGTCTCCTCGGTGAAAGGCACACACATAGGTGCATTATCACATTGCCTGTGCTGCCAGTCTGAACATGAGGAACTGTGTTGTGGAATTGTTAAACACATCCTTTGTCAGAGGAGGTCGTATTATGGACTATGCATCACTGTCGAGTCAAAAGTAAGCATGATTCTCTGGTGTGTGTGGCCTGTGAAGCCTTAAAAAATCCTTTAGAGCACAAGCCTGTAATTATCGAACCTAAATTCACAGCAGATTATGGCAAAACACAACTTATCACAGTGCACATGTGTGTAATCATGAAAGCATGTTTCCCGCTTGGCATTTTATTGTGCTTTTATGTATTGAAATCAAAATGTTTTGGAGGAATTTCTCCTGAGGGATTTCATCATATCCCTTCCTAATCTCCAACTCAAATTTAGACTAAACATTTAGACACATATGTTGGCGCCCTTGTTTGACTTTTTCTAGGATTTTTAAATATCAATTAAGCCAGTAGCTTTGATTATAGTTGAAAAGTTTTTTTTTATAACTGAATTATGGATGTGTGGCACATTGGCATAGAAGTTAGCATATCTGCTTCACAGCAAGAAGGTCCTGGGTTCAAATTCCTCCGGATACTCCCTTTTTCTCCCATAGTCCAAAGACGTGCACATTGGGTTAAATGGTTGTACCGAATTGCTCCTTGGTGTGAACGTGAATGGTTGTGTATCTGTTGACCTTCCAGTGGTCTGACGAGCAGTTAAGAGTGTACCCTGCTTTCACCCAGAGTTGGCTGAAATATGCTTCAGCCTCCTTGCACGCCTAGTTGGATGAGGTGGTTTAGGAAATGAGTGAGTGAGTGAATTAGAGATTTGTAGAGGAAGGAGAAGGGGGAACCAGAAGGAGTTCAGACCCAGTGTAATGCACTCATGCCTGCATCTTGTGGACCAGTGACTCTCAGGTATTCATACTAACCAAGCTGTTTTCTGCCCTGTTGCCTCCACTGTTGTTTGCTCAGGGAGAGTCTGATGTGTGCTCGACTGCATTCCAAAGGTCAGAGATTTTTTATTGGAGCGTTATGGGTTTATTGAGAACTGACAGCTCTGTTTGTACACTGTACTTTTGTTTCTTATCATGCCTTATTGTTATCCAGTGGAATTCATGGAATGTCTTCTGGCTAAATTGATAACTGAAAGTAGGCCAAGTCTCAGCTATTTGGGTATATTTGTAATTCTGTCTTATAGTCAGTATGTTTGTGAGTATATTATACTTAATATTAGGGTTTTAACCTCAACACAACCATGACCTACACCACAGGCATTCAGTTAAAGTTTGCAAAAGTTCATTCACACAAAATTGCCTGCCGGCTGAGGTCCAAATATGTAACTAACAAAAATAAATTATGTTAATAGTTCCCTTTTAATGCTTAACCCCTAAAAACTTCAAAAAAAACTTTTTGTATTTTTGTGAATATGACTCAGAATAAATGCATAGTTTTCTGTTGAACTGTCTTTAAACTCGGTTTTTGTTGTCCACTATTTTTGAAGGCCATATCTTCATCGGCACATACCAATCCAGAAAGTGAAAGGCATTTGAAATGGAAATGAAAAGTTTTGGGGCGCATGGTGGCATAGTGGTTAGCATGGTTGCCTCACAGCAAGAAGGTCATGGGCTCAAGCCCTGGACTAAGGGATTTTGTTGGTACTGTGTGGATGTTGCATATTGACCCTGTTTTTGCAAGGCTTTCCTCTGGGAACTCCAGTAACATCACACAATCCAAAGACATGCACATAAGTGGTTTTTCCAAATTGCTCCTAGGTGTGAATGCTCAAGTCACTGTTGCTCTGTGATGGGCTGATGGGCTGATGAGTTGTTCAGAGTGTACTCCGCCTTTGCCCAATGTCAACTGAAGTGAGCTTCAGGTTCCCCTACTAGAGATTTCAGTTTCTGCAAATGATTTAGTGTGTGAGAGCGATGAAAAGGATTTAATACTTCTTTATATTCAAGCAAAATATCTTTAACCTCATAGCAAGTTGCCAGGGTGATCATCTGTCTTTTAATAATTGACATCAATGCATGTGATTAGATTGACTGCACCAGTGGATCTGCTACACAATCTGTGGTGGCTCATGATACAAAAACAAAAGTCCATGATCAAACACCAGGTTTTTCATTTATATTTTTACCATTTTCCATTGGTGCACGGATATTTGCTCACAGGACAATTGCTCACAGCCTTAATGAAAAAAAAACAGACATTTGCTCACAACATCTGTTTTTATTTGTTCTAATAAATGCATAATACAAAAAAGATCACAATGTGTTATAAAAATTCTTTATTCTTATAAATAGATACTGCTAAATTAACTCATTATACATAAGGGTTAGGGTTTAGGATTAGGATTAGGGTTTAAGGTTAGGGTTGGGGTTAGGGTTTAGGGTTAGGGTTCGGGTTAAGCTTAAAATTTAACAAAAATTTTTATGTTGTGAGCAAATGTCTGTTTTTTTTCATTAAGGTTGTGAGCATTTGTCCTGTGAGCAATTGTCCGGTGAGCAAATGTCTTGGAACCTTTCCCCCTATACGTTGTCTGTTTCTCTAAAAACATTTGATGTGTTTGCATCTTAACAGTGGTCCTCTATTGAACAACCTCTGGCCTATACAATATAAGGGTAGGCCGAAAAACTCATAGGCTGAGTAAGAAGGAGTAATGTCAGTGCAATGAAACTTAAGAACTTCTATACCAAGGGGATCCAGGTGCTACAAGATAGATATTAAATGCGTGTGAATCAGAGGGGAGACTGTGTTGAAAAATAAACCACATTGGATCAAATTCTACCATTACGGCATGGTCAACCTATCAACATTTCAGCCCATCATTGTAGTTCGATAACATGTAATAAGATATGGGGTCATAAAACTTTTGACCGTGAGTCTAAATCAGTCCTATTTGGTAACGGTTGTAAATACCTGAGCTTCTCTTGTATCTCTGAGCAGTGTGTATCCAGTGTCTGACCGTTGCATTGTTAGGTTAGTCGAGCACTGCCAGTTATTGTGGAAGGATTTTTGTGGAAGAATGTGATACTGTAACCTGGGCAAAACCCGTAACAGACACTATTTAGTGTGTACTGTCTTGCATCATCTCCTTGAAGCAGCTCACCATCTCTGCATTGCTAAAGTATGAGTCAGTGATCTACCTGTCTATTCTATACCTGTGTTTACTGAACAGGTAGAAGATGGGAAATATAGACTCAAGCTATTTTACTATTTTATTAAGCTATTTTATTGAGTAAGAAGAAGTAATGTCAAAGCAATGAAACTTAAGAACTTCTATATAGTACCAAGGGGATCCAGGTGCTGCAATATAGATATAAAATGCATACTTACACACCAGAGGAAACCATCGTGTAAAATGTTTGAATAATCCCTCAGGAGCTTTTGAGGAACATCCTGGACATAATTTATAAGGTCAAAGTCAAACAGGGAATCTGACCAGCCCAGCCGTTTTTATGAAATTTACTGTACAAAATGGGTAATGTGGCAGGAACGAGATCAGTGCAACTGCAGACAGTGACAATACCCTAACAAGTGATGGCTGAGGGGTAAAAATGTACAAATCTGCAAAAAAAGTTACAAATGTTTCAAGTGATTTATAATAATCCATATTCAGTCAGATAATCAGAATAGCCATTTATTTGAAAACTCAAAGAAAGTGTGACATAGTTTTGGCATGCTCTGAGGATCCAGAAGCTGATCAGAAAATTCAAAAGAGGTTGAATTCAGAATCAGTAATCAACTTATTTTTTGCTCAAATATTATAGCTTAGCGTAACTAAGTGGTTAGCACCGCCGCCTCACCGCAAGAAGGTCCTGGGTTCGAGCAAAATTTTCATGTTCTCCCTATGCTTGCATAAGTTTCCTCCAGGTGCTCAAGTTTCCTCTTTCGGTCCAAACACATACACATTAAGCTAATTATATATGGGATAACAAAATTCAATTTAGCATTCAATCAGAAGTGCAGAGAGCAACAAATCAAGCCTCAACAACTGATGCGACCCGACGGTCGGTCTTGCGACTGGTCAGCGGTCTTTTGAACCCAGCTAACGACAAAACAGTCGCGTACATATTGATGATTATTTCTATTAAAATGTAATGTTTCAAAATAATTAGTTGTGTTGTGAATAATTTAACCCTTTAATATTAGAAAATTCAACAATAAATCAGATATTATACATACAGCTACTGAACTTAAAAGCACAAATCTAATTGATTCAATAACACAGGCTTGTTTAATAATTTACTTGTACTTCAGGGAACAATTTTGCACAACCTGTGGGTTAAGCAACTCATTTTCAGCTTGAACGAATTTTGGGTTACCAGAGTCATTTTACCCATGAACCCATAAACTGGTTCCCCAAATTTTTTGAAATGTTGAGGCCTACAAATGAAATACATATATAGTATGTGCAGTATGCACAGTTAGAAACGGTTATGTACAGATAAGGGCAGCGTAAAAGGTGGGAATGGTCATGTACAGATTATGTATAAATAACTTATGTGAGCAGTTATGTACAGATATGGGAAGTAAAGGTGAAAATAAATTAACATTAATTTATATTGGAGCAATATACTGTACACATGTTCTGTATTACTATTCAGAAGAATAAAATATTCAGATGTAGTCTTCAAATATACAGATGTGCTGTGTATGAATATTCATACAAATGTGTTATTATATATATATATATATATATATAGTGAAGAGGGAGTAGAGGAATGGGCTCAGTACACAGCCCTGAGGTGTGCCAGTGTTGAGTGTAAAGGTGGGGGAACAGTTGTGGCCTGACCTAACATACTGGGGTCTGTTGGCTAGAAAGTCCATGATCCAGATACAGAAGGAAGTATTGTTTCCAAGATCCTCAAGTTTTGTGGTTAAATTGGAGGGAATGACTGTGTTGAATGCTGAGCAGAAGTCAACAAACAGCATTCTTGCATATGTGGTCTTGTTGTCCAGGTGAGCATAAACATAGTGCAGCCTTCAGATGTGTAAGTAAACATAGTGCAGAAACCTGGCTGTAGATTAGTGTTATAGTTTGGGCTTAATTGCCCTTTATTTTGTGTATAATTTAATGGAAACTGTTCTGTAATTTTATTTTACACATTATGATTATCATGTTCCCTGATAGCTTTGTTGTGCGAATGGTTTATTTGTCTTTCTCTAGCTCTCCATACTTTAGCACAAGAGATGCCATCAGACCAGCAGGGCTGCACAGATGGAAGCTGTTATCCAGCTACAGGGAACCTCCTCATCGGGCGAGCTGCTAACCTAACTTCCACCTCTACTTGCGGCTTAGAGACACCAGAGCAATACTGTATTGTTAGCCACTTGCAGGTAAACATATCCTGGAGTCCAGTCAAGCTATTTACACCTGTAACATGCATCTTAATGTCCATACAACACAGTGTGTGCTATTTTTAAACGTTTCTTTCTTTCTTGTTTGTTTTCTTTCCTTCATTTATGGAATTCAGTCTCCTGTTTGCTGTACAATGAGTTCTGATCTCATTCTTGGGAAGCAACATAGTTCCCTTTCATCCTCTTCCTCTTTTTTTCACATTACTACATGTATGGTCTTGCATAGTGTGTGATGTCATTGCCTGGCGTGCACTCTGGAGATATAGATTTCATCTCACTTTACAGAATGTTCTTAGAGGAGAATTTTGTTTTATACTGAGAAAAAAATGTGTTGGCATAATATCGCACCTTTTACACATTTGGTATACTTCTTACTGAGAAAGATGCATATTATATGCATGTATAGCTTTACTCTTACAGATATGAAACTTTATAATATCACAGCAATGTTGAATTCTCATATTACTTTTCAATAACGCACAGATATTACAATAGTTCTGGCTCGTTCAAGCATGTCATCATTTCTATAACCTAATTCTATAAGAGTAACCGGTCTTTCAAACTTATATGGCAGGTGCTCCATGTAACACTCTTCAAATACTAAACATATTTAGAAAGTGGGTTATTAACCAAAGACAAAATGTACAGGGTAACCCAAAAAACCTTGCATATTTCAAAGATCTTCTTTTCCTTTCGGCTGCTCCCTTTATGGGTTGCCACATTGAATCATCTGCCACCATCTCACCCTATCCTCTGCATTTTCTTCTCTAAATTAAAAAAAATGTTAAAGATAATCAAATTATTATTTATACACATGAAACTTAGTGAGGCAGAAGAGAAAGTTGTGCTAAAGCTCAACTCCAACTGTCCACGCTAACATGGCATGTTCAGGAGTGTGTTTCCAGGTCATGTGATCTTGTTGCGTTGATGTTGGGTGGACGACCATTCACGTGACCTCTCCCCATTTGATTTTTTTTTCTGTGGTGCTACCTTAAACACAAGTTTATACAAATGAATCCAAAATCCTTTAAGCCTTTAAGATTGCTATATCTATCTATTTGCAGCCATAGGCCATGTTTGAATTGTAGGCGTCTTCCTTTGCCAAGCCTGGCTTTCATAGGGAGACTATAGGCTATAACCTTGAGGGGCGCCACTCCACATGAAGTGTTTTTTTCTCAGAGAGAGAAACACGCTGACGGCTTTGCAGCCTACTCTTTACGAAAGTTCTTTTACACGCCTCACACCATAGACAGTGAGAAACATGGCCCGCCTTTGATAACCCAGTTTGCTGCACTGTGGAGATAGTGACAAACTTGTGGAGAGTGGGACTTGAACCCCCAACCTTAGGATCAGCGATCTAGCACCCTATACCACCAGGCCACCAGTGCCAAAAGATTGCTATAAAGCAGTCGATATCCACCATGCTACCCAACATGACCAGTCAAGCCATGGCAGTTGTCACCTTCAAGCATGTACAGTATTGTATAACAATATAAAACAGTATAACAATGACAGCCAGCATCTGGAGGATGATCATCATACAGGATAAATAAAAACTGTATTGAATGAAGTTTCGATATGTGTAAATAATAATTTTATTATCTGTTACATTATTTTTTTATATACCTTTTAAATGTAGAAGGTTTTATTGAGTCACTTTGTATAATTGTTGACGTATTGATGACTATTGCTATGTCCTGGGTTTGGTTTTCGCACTTGAGCATTTCTGTGTGGAGATTGCATGTTCTCCCCATGCTTGTGTGGATTTCTTCCAGGTAGTGTGGGTTCCTTCCACAGTCAAAAAATATGCACATTAGGCTAATAGGCTGTTCCAACTTGCCCCTAAGTCTGATTGTGAGTGTGAATGTTGTATGTGTGTTGGCCTTGCGAAGATCTAATGAGCTGTTCATGGTGTACCTTGCCTTTGCCTGTGTGAACTGAGATAGGATCCAACCTCTCTGTGACTCTAATAGGATCAAGCAGTTCAACAAATGAGGACGTGAGTGAGATAGAGATGCTACATGTGAGATCATGGTAATATAAAGTAATGTTATAACAACATATCCATAAAACAGTGAAAACATTGGTACTGTATAGTGTAGCAGCAAAGTCCTGACAGGAACACTGCGGAATTGTTCTTCGTAGGTTTCTACAACGTATAAACTTGTGAAAACTATGCTGCAGCGATGTTCTTGCAACAACTCTGGTGTGTGTGTGTGTGTGTGTGTGTGTGTGTGTGTGTGTGTGTGTGTGTGTGTGTGTGTGTGGCTGTATGTATGCCTGAATATGTTGAAATATCCGTGTCCTGCACAGATAAGCAGACACATAATAGCTCCACTTTTTAGTGCTCCAGGTGTGACCTGTCAACCGTCTGTCATCTCATGTATAGTTCATGTTTATATAACCATCTCCTCTTTTCTCACATACGCATTGACAATATCTCATTTGGCACATAAAGAACTGAACACAGAGCCACAGCCAGAACCAACAAGGCATGAAGTGGAGACGGCACTCACACAGATCAGCAAAAACAAGGCACTTGTAATAGATGGTCATCCAATAGAGATAATGAAAGCAACTGGTGAGGAAGGAATGGCCTAATGTGTAAAGATCTGGAAGACAAGAGAGTGTCCCAAGGACTGGTGCCAAGGAAGTGTTCATCCCACTTTCAAAGAAGGGAAACCTTAAAAAGTGTGCAAATCTCCAAACCATCAATCTCATTACTCATAATTGTTTCAAGGCTGTTCTTTAATGATCAACCAAACATTGGCCAAGAACAAGCAGGATTTGTGAAGAAGAGAGGCAACATGGGAACAGATCACAAAGATCATGGTAATCACTGACAAGTCCAGAAAATGCACAGGGAAGAAACCGTGAGGTGGGAGTAAAACTTGGGAGGAAGGAGAATAACAACCCGAGATATGCGGATGACACCACGCTAAAGTGCACCAGTAAAGAAGACCTTATGTTATTACTTACCAAAATCAAAGAACTCAGTCAAAATAAAGGTCCATTACTCAATGTAAAGAAAACAAAAATTATGGTCATCGCAAAGGAAGAACAGACAACGATGCTTTTATACTAAATGGACAGCAATTGGAAGAATTGAAAGAATTCATTTATCTTGAATCAACCATCAACACCGAACTGAATCAAATACTTTATCATCCAAGAAGTGAGCTGAAGAATCGGTATCGCAAGAACAATAAATGGATAAGATGTGGAAAAACATATGGTAAACAGTTATGAGCTCAGACTTCATCTGGCCTGGTCTACAGCATTCTCTATAGTATCATATGGCTGTGAGAGTTGGACCCTCTCCAAGAAAGTCACGAAGGCATTGAAAGCCTTAGAGATGTGGACTTTCCACAGAATGCTACAAGTATCATGGTGGGACAGAGCAACAAATAAATGGATGCTACAAACACCAAAACCAAATTTCAATCCAACAAATTGCCAACCGAGAAATGCGATGCTTTGGCCACCGTAATTAGGCATGGTGGTCTATAGCAGACTATCATCCAATGCAAAATAGAAGGATGAAGAAATCAGGAAAGTCCAAGCCTGGCATGCATATATTGAGCAGTGGGCAGGATGGACCTTACATCAGACATTCCAGCGTGCACAGCAACTTGAGCACTGGCGTGACACCATCAAGGTCACAGCAACTCGTCTGAAAGCCAACTGAATTAGAGAGAGGTTTATTACTACGATGACAGAGGAGCCAGAAACAGAAAGTGCTGTTGATTGTGCTGCCTTCACATTAGTGCTGTCGGAAAACAACAGCAGAGGAGAAAAAACATCTGAACATACATAAAAGGCAGTATAGTATCCGTGTAGCAATGAAGAACTGAAGTTGAAACAAAATCCAGACTGTGGATTAGTCACATTGTTTCAGTAGCTCTAACCCGTGAAGCTTTCCATAGCCAGGTCACTGCTGGAGATTTCGTTTCCTAGGACAACAACCCAGTTTAAACAAAGTGATCTGGCTGTATTCCATTTAAGCTCTCTAGTTGGCTCAGGACTCAGACTCTGGGGCCAAACTAGGCCTTGTTCCTGCACTCCCATCGTATTAAGACATTTTTGTCAGACTCTGACCGCAATTTTTATTTATTTATTTTTTGGTATACAGGGATCCCTCACTTTCTGCGGTTAATTGGGACTGAGATCCCCCTGTGACCGCCGAATTCCACGAAGTAGGATCGACCCTCCTGACTGACGTATTCGTGCATGTATATGTGTACATAATATCAATAAATACATATTTAACGTGCTTATAATAACAATTAAACATTCAAAAATAATGCATAAGATGTAAATAAAATATACATATACACATACAGACATGTGCACGCGTGCACACACTCAGATGCAGACCTCACAAAAATTTAAGTACAGTAGTTTTGATGGGGGGTTTTGGGTTGTTTTTTTTTGTTTTTGTTTGTTTGGGTTTTTTAGGTTTTTTTGCATAATTGGCTTTGTTTTGTGGCATTTTCCTTATCTTTCCCCTGTTCTTCCTTAATTTCCTTATTTTTTAATTCGATATTTAAAAAAAAACGCGATACACTGAAGGCACATGAATTGAAGCACGAAGTAGCGAGGGATTCCTGTACGTACTTTAAAAACTAACTTGGTTTGCACTCATTGGGGTTTAATTAACTTCAGTATAATTTTAACTTTTTAAGAGAATATGAGCATCTGAATATAATATTGATTATATTCTTTTCCATTGCAGCAGTCAGATAAATGCTTCACATGTGATTCTCGAAGACCCTACGACTCATACTATCACAAAATCAGCCATCGTGTGGAGAATGTTATCTACCTGAGAGACAGTACAGGAGAACTGACATGGTGGCAGTCTGTTAACGGTTAGTATGAGGAAGGTGTGCGTATACAGAAGACATTTTTTTCATCCATTCTACTGTCTCTTAACAATAATTTACATGTATGGTATTTGGCATACACCCCTATCCAGATCTTACATTTGTCATTTTTATGCAGTTGAGGGTTAAGGGCCTTGCAGGATTTGAATCCCCAATCTTTGGATCAGTACTCCCGACGCCTTATCCAAAGCCACATATAAGTGTTTTCATCCAGCTGAGAGTTAATTGTAATGGCCCTTTCTCAGGAGCACAACTGGGCCCAATTTCACCCAGGCTTGAACCCCTGACCATCAACCCAGTGCCCGAACCACCAAGCCACAATGCCACAATAATACTGTAACAGGCTACAGAATCTATCAATGGCCTTTTGCATCTTTAGGGCTCCTGTTTGGGACGGTTTATTTCATTTTTATAAATTAATTTTCTGAACCACAAAAGAGGCTGGTGTCCATTTCAGCTGACTCGTGGAGAGAGTCTTTCCAGGCCATCGCAGGACAGAAACACGCTGATGGCAACCCAATAGCCTGCTCTGTAGGAACAATAGCAATGGTTCTTTTACAGGCCTCTCACCACAGACATTGAGAGACAAGGCTGGCCTTTGATAACCCAGTTAGCGGAACTCAGTGAACAGCTGTGACAACCTGGTGATAGTGGGGTGCACTCTACCAACGACCCACCACTGCATCTTTTAAGAATTAGTTCGTGGGGCTCCTGCATGGCACATTGACAAGGTGCATGACTATTAACCTGTAAACTGCAAGTTCAAATCTGGTTTTATGTCCATGGGAGCTAATTAGCCGAGTTCTCACTGGAGGGAGGGATGGCATACGCTCACTTCCCTCACTCACAACGATCACCAGTCAATCATGGGCATCTGTGAGCTCAGTAGTATGAGTGAGTGGATAGTGCTAGCTTTGCATGTCACAGTGGGGATATGTGCATGCTTTCACCACTCCCTGGTCAGTGGCGTTTGTGTGACAGGGAAAGCAATACCCTGATAATAATTTTTTCTTCTCCTTTCGACTTTTCGCCTCAGGGGTCGCCACAGCGAGTCATCTGCCTCCATCTCACCCTATCCTCTGCATCTTCTTCTCTTACACCAAACTACCTTCATGTCCTCCTTCACCACATCCATGAATCATCTCTTTGGTCTTCCTCTAGGCCTTCTGCCTGGTGGTTCCAACCTCAGCATCCTACTACCAATATACTTACTATCGCTCTTCTGTACATGTCTAAACCGTCTCAAGCTAGCCTCTCTGACTTTGTCTCCAAAAACCTCTTCCGTGTGCTATCCCTCTGATGTGCTCATTTCTGATCCTATCCATCCTCGTTACTCCCAAAGAGAAGCTCAACATTTTCATCTGCTATCTCCAGCTCAGTCTCCTGTCTTTTCCCCAGGGTCACAACATTGTGGGCCTCAACACTTGTACACTTTTCCTTTCATTCTTGGCGATACCTTCCTATCACACATCACCACCGGACACTTTTCTCCAACCATTCCAACCTGCTTGCACACGCTTCTTCACCTCTTTTCCACACTCTCCACTGCTCTGGATTGTTGAGCCTAAGTACTTAAAATCCTCCACCTTCCTTATCTCTGCTCCCTGTAACGTCACTGTTCCTCTTGCGTCCTTGTCATTCATACACATGTACTCTGTCTTACTGAGGCTAACCTTCATTCCCCTCCTTTCCAGGGCATACCTCCACCTCTCTAGATTTTCCTGCACTTGTTCTCTGATTTCACTACAGATCACATTGTCATCTACAAACATCATAGTCCATGGGGAATCTTGTCTAACCTCGTCAGTCAGCCTGTCCATCACCATAGCAAACAAAAAGAGGCTCAGAGCCGACCCTTGATGCAGTCCTATCTCCACCTTGAACTCTTCTCACACCGACAGCACACCTCACCACTGTCTTACATCTCATACATATCCTGCACCATTCTAACATACTTCTCTGCCACTCCAGACTATCTCATGCAATACCACAGATCCTCTCTCGGCATCCTGTCATGTGCTTTCTCTAGATCCACAAAGGCACAATGCAGATCCTTCTGACCATCTCTGTCACTTCTCTATTAACATCCTCAAGGCAAACACTGCATCTGTGGTGCTCTTTCTTGGCATGAAACCAAACTGTTATTCACAAATGCTGACCTCTGCCTTTAGTCTAGCTTCCACTATTGTTTCCCATAACTTCATTGTATGGCTCATCAACTTTATCCCTCTGTAGTTGCCACAACTCTGCACGTCTCCCTTGTTCTTAAAAATGGGCACCAGCACACTTCTCCTCCATTCCTCTGGCATCCTCTCACTCTCTAAGACCTTGTTAAATGTTCTTGTCAGAAAATCTACTGCTACCTCTCCTAGACACGTCCATACCTCCACCGGTATGTCATCAGGACCAACTGCCTTTCCATTCTTCATCCTCTTCAATGCCCTCCTCACTTCACCCTTACTAATCTTCGCTACTTCCTGGTCCTCGATGGTCACCTCTTCTACTCTTTCTTCTCTCTCATTTTCCTCATTCATCAGCTCTTCAAAGTACTCTTTCCATCTCCCCAGCACACTTCTGTCATTAGTCAATACATTTCCCTCTCTGTCCTTAATCACTCTAACTTGCTGCACATCATTCCCATCTCTATTTCTCATTTCTCTGCTGTGCCAACCTGTGTAAATCATTTTCTTCCTCTTTACTTTCCAACCGAGCATACAAGTCATCATACGCCCTCTGTTTGGCTTTTGACACCACTACCTTCACCTTAAGCTGTGTCTCCCTGTACTCCTGTGTGCTCTCTTCGATCCTCTCAATGTCCCACTTGTTCTTAGCTAACATCTTCCTTTGGATACACTCCTGCACTTCCTCATTCCACCACCAAGGCTCCTTATCTACTCTCCTTATGTACTCTCAAATAATTATTTAATGTAAAATTGATTTTTAAAAGTAATTTGGTTAAAACTGGACTGGAATGCTGTCCAGAGTGTACTCTGCCCTCGCCCAGAGTCGATTGAGATCAGCGCCAGGCTTCCCGTGACTCTAAATAGGATTAAGAGGTCCAGGAACTGAATGAACGATGATTCAATTTGGTTAAAACTCAGAACTTGCACTACACTTCCCAGCATGCATCTCACTGATCTGAATCACCTGACTCCTCATTTAGATGACTGTTCTGTCAGCAGAGGCACATAAGTGACTCAAAGTGTTTGAGTTGATTTGAGTTGTTTCAATTAACTCACATATACTCAAGGGTAGTATATAATTATTCAAATTTTCCAGCGGATAACTCTGTGTGAGGTAGAATTTCGGGAGATGGCACAAGTGCTTCTAAAAGCCTTGAACATATATAGTAGTTGAATTACCTAAATTATTGCCTGGCTTGTCATCTCAAGCGCCACCAACCCCCCAAAAGCTCTGCATTCTAGTATTTTGTTGGACTGCCTTTACCATTGATTTCAATACATAATTTCCATGCCATTGTTTTAACAAATTTAAGCAACATCATATTTTTTCCATTCAAGTCTTTGGATATCAAAGACTTTGAAGTTAAGGTTAGGACTCTGTGGTGTTAGTTAATGTGTAAATATGATTCCTCATGCTCCCTGATCATTTCATTATTTGATATCCATACCATCAGGGAAGAAAAGTCCATTTATGGAATAAACCATGTCATTCAGTACATTCAGGTTATCAACTGACTTCATTTTATTGCTCCTTTAATGTTACTGAGCCTTGACCTGACCAACTGGAGCAACAATGCCATTGGGTTTACACAGTATAATCAGGGCTGAATGAAGAGTAACAAGATACTGGAGTGCTGAATTTATTTTTTGAGCCAGGCATTGCATTAGTAGGGTGTCAATACAAAAATTTATTGACGTTTACATAAGCTTTCTTGCCACTTGAAAATAAGGTTTGATTTTCTGATGAAGGGCAAATGCAAGTCATGGTTCGATTATATTACATCAACAGTAATGTGCTGCTTTATATTAAACTTCCCATTCATATATGTGCGTAAACAGTGAATCTTTGTTTATTACGATGTATGAAATTTACTTTCTGAATTACCTTACTTTTCCATTTGCTTGTGCCAAGGGGAGGAGAGAGTTAGCATCAGACTTGATCTGGAGACAGAGTTCCACTTCACTCACCTCATCATAAAATTTAAGGTGTGTCATCATACATCTCACATACAGTTTATTATACAGTCAGCCCTCTACTTAAGAAATTAATCCATTCCGGGGCCTTTTTTGGAACCTGGAGTTTTCGTAAGTTGAGGTGCATTTTATATGTAAAACGCGTGATTTGTTCCAAGGCTCCCAAGACTACCCTTTAAAACTGATAAAAGTACACCAATTTTGTGTGAAATATGTATGAAATATGTGTTAAAAGTAAAATAAATTTATTTATTAAACTATTTAAACATTTTATTAACATATTAAACAATTTTATTAACATATTTATTAATTAAACCATTATTAAACATTTTTTATTAATGCACATACACACAACAGTCTCTCTCTCTCTCTCTCTCTCTATCTCTCTCTCTCTCTGTGTCTGTCTGTCTCTCTCTCTCTCTCTCACACACACACACACACACACACACACACACACACACACACACAAAACTCTCTCTCTCTTGCGCTCTCTCTCTCTCTCTCTCTCTCTCTCTCTCTCTCTCTGAGTGCGCGCTCTGCCGAATGTGGGCTCTGCCCACATGCAGCGTGCAGCCAATGGAGCTTTTGAGACGGGGTGTTGTATTTAAAGTGGAATTACCTGTTTGAAAGATCTGAGGTCCGGATTCAATATTAACTTGCTTCCTCGAGAGATCAGAGGTTCGGATTCAATATTAACTTGCTTCCTTACTAGATCAGTGGTCTTGTGGCGCCACCCACTTCTGTGCACAAAAATGCTTTGTGGCCGAATACGGAGCTTTTGAGACGGGGCGCGGCTCATCCGGACCTCCTCAAATATGCTGCAATAAAACTCTCAAAACTCTCAAAACTCAGGAAACTCACTAACCAACAGTACATCTCTCCTTTACAAGTGTAACAAACAAGCTTATGGGTACAGTACTATGGAGATTCAGCTCCCTCCTGGCCAATAGGGGGCCAATGGGAGGCCAGCGGGGTGGGATGTTGGGAGACAGCCAACGAGATAGCAACTCGCGCATTGTTTGAATTTTTGAATGGTGCATTTGAATTTTTGAATGGCACGTTTGACGCTTTTCGTAAGAAGAGGCTTTTTCATATACAGACGGTGAAAATTTAGGAAAATGTTTTTCATAACCTGGATTTTTTGTATTCAGAGGTATTCGTAAGCAGAGGGTCGACTGTATATCGTGGGTGTTTTGTATAAACCTTGAATGTGCCTGAAACCAAATTTTACAGGAGGAATAAAAAATACACAATTTACTTATTTAAAAAAAAAAAAAATGTTTTCTATGAAAATCATTTGAATGGCTGTACCCAATCAGTATTAACCTGTAAACTGCATCTGAGTATTTGACCAATAAATATTAATACTCAAAATTAATTTATCTTTCATTTATTTCAATGATGAAATTCCAGCTAACAATGAATCGTAAAAACAGAAACTGTAACAGTATTGCTGAATCTTTAGGCCTATTTCATATTGTAAGAATGGATGTGAACCTAGATCCATATAAGCCTATTAGCATATATATTAAAAATACAAGAAGAAGAAGAAGATTGTGTGTAGTGTACATATAAGTGTAGGCTGCATTGCTGATGGGCACCAGCCTCTCTGCGACCCCAATTAGGATTAAGCTGGTCAGATGGCGGCGATAGATTTTATATAATGTTTTTAATAGTACCCTTGGGTACAAGGTGCAAATTAGTGTTTTTATTACCGGTAATACATTCATGTTTCTCAGCTCATTAACATGGACTTGTATATTAGACACTCTAGATCATATTCATTCATTTTCTGAACCACTTAATCCTAATTAGGGTTATGGGCTGATGCCCATTTCAGCTAAGGTGATGGCAGAGTACACTCTCGCCAGGCCATCGCAGGGCAGAAACACGCAGACAGCTATGCAGCCTACAGCCTACTCTTGACGAAAGTCAGCGATGGTTCTTTTACATGTCTCACACCATAGACAGTGAGAGACATGGCCAGCCTTTAATAACCCAGTTAGCTGCACTGGGGGGGTTGTATAGCTGCACTGGGGGGGTAGCTGCACTGGGGGGTAGCTGCACTGAGGGACGACCCACCCATTGATTGTGGGGCTTGAACCCCTGACCTTGGGATCAATTATCCAGCTCCTCACCACCAGGCCACCACTGCCCTTCATATATCTTAAAACTCATAATAAACAAAGTTGAAACTGTTTTTACTGCACAAAGACTAAAGAAACAGACTTGATTATCAGGAGACATGTCTGAAATTTGAGGTATATTTATCATTTACTGAAGCTTTGTAATGGCAATTTGGACTTAGGACTTTATTTGTGGTTATTTCATGTTAACCCACTTTTTTAAAGTTCAGTTCAGTTGATTTTCTGTAACTGCTTAATCTTAATCAGGGTCGCGGGGAGGCTGGCGCCCATCTCAGCTGGCTCTGGGCAAGGGCAGGGTACACCCTGGACAGCTCGCCTGGCAATCACAAGGCCAATACACACACACACACACACACACACACACACACACACACACTAGTGGTAAATTGGAACAACTAGTTAGACTAATGTGCATGTCTTTGGACTCTTGGAGAAAATCGCAGTACCCAGAGGAGACCCACACAGGCGCAGGGAGAACATGCAAACTTTACTCACAAACACCTTCACAGAGCAAGGGACTCAAATGCATACTCTTCTTGCTGTGAGGTAGAAATTCCTACCACTATGATAATGACTCGGCAAAAATCAATAATAATTAATTACACAATGTAATTGTGAGCAAAAAATGAAATATGAATAAATCAGTGCACTCTGTCATGATGCTGTTCTTACAGTATATCAGCACATATTGCTTTAGATTACATATTCAGAAAGGAGTTTGTTTAGTGTTATCTGTGTATCTTGGTGTGTATCTTCTAGTCTGTTTGATTCTGTCCAGACATTTAGACCTGCTGGCATGCTGATAGAGCGCTCTATGGATTTTGGGCATTCATGGAGGCCATACCGATATTTTGCAAACAACTGCAGCACAATTTTCCCTGAAGTGCCTAGCCAGAATCTGAAGTTTATTGATGATGTAATATGTGAGGAGCGTTATTCTGCCATCGAGCCATCTACAAAAGGAGAGGTAAGGATACATTGAAATAAAATTTGTATTTATATATATATATATATATATATATATATATATATATAAAATATACATATACACAGGGATCCCTCACTTTCGGCTGTTAATTGGGACCAAGATCCCCATGTGACCATTGAAATCCACGAAGTAGGATCACCCCCCACCCCCCACCCCCAACCCACTCAACTCCCCCTGACTGACGTATACTTACATATATATGTTTATATAATATCAATAAATACATATTCAATGCTATAAATGCTTAAAATAACAATTAAACATTAAAAAATAATGCATAGGATGTAATAAAATATAAATACACACACATACAGACGCAACTCAGATGCGTACCTCCCAACAATGTAACTAGTTTTGATGGGAGATTTTGGGTTGTTTTTTGTTTTATGCTGGTTGAGGTTTTTTTTTTTTTTGCACAATTAGCCTTGTTTTTGTGGCATTTCCTTAACTTTTTCCCCTATTGTTCCTTAATTTCCTTGTTTTTTAATTCAATGAATATTTATTCATTTATTTTTTGAAAACCGCGATGCACTGAAGCTGCATGCATTGAAGCGTGAAGTATCGAAGGATCCTGTATATATATATATATATATATATATATATATATATATATATATATATATATATATATATATATATATATACAGATGCTTCCCATCTTACGATTTTGTTTGGTTCTGGACGGCTGAACATAAGTTGAAAAAAAACAAAAAAAAAAAACGTAAGTTGTTACTGTATGTTCCAGTGACGTATGACGTTCATACTGTACTATACATCCATAAATACCATTACCATATCTCATAAACACCCCTAAATCAATTATTATAAACATAACTTTGTAAAATAATATCAACATTAATTTCAAATAAATTAAATTTAAGCAAAATAATTTCAAATAGATACATTTTAATCAAATTCACTCATCAAATATCAAATACAGTATCAAATATAACCTTTAACATTCTCTATGATGTGATCTTTCTGCTTGTAAATGGTTCCGATGGTTGACGGATGGTCACTGAGCTGAGTCACCAAACATGAAGCTGCCCCGAGTCACTTTATATAAAGCTTAAAACAGCCAATCAACACTTACAATATGTGAGGCACTCCACCGAAAGTAGTTCACTTGCTTGTGCTTGAGACAAAGTGTGGGTTATACAGACTTCCAGTCTTTCAAGTGAGCAAGGGTGCCGTTGAATACTTGTTTAGTATTCAGCCTGCACTGATGTGAATCACCAGCAGAGCGCAGAGTTCTCTTTCTTTTCTGGATCCGGGTTTTCATTCATTTTACAACTCTCTTTACTTAAGTGAGTACGCATAGTAGATTGCACCGATCCGAGCAGATAGTTAATTTAGTCTTGGGAAAACCGGAAACTCCGGCATATGCTGTAAAACTTGCTCCCATGCTAGTAGGCTTAAGCTTCTAACCAACCATATTTGCTTAGGGTTACAAAAGTCCGCAAAACAGTGTAAACACAAAGATCACAGAAACGACGTCTTAACACAAGGGTAACTGGGAAGAATTAGGGGCACGTTCAGTCTGTCGTTTGTAAACAATGAACACAGGAACACAGCGTCATTACGTCATTGTGTCATTACGTCAGCATACTACGTAGGTAGGTCTCGTACTACAGAGAGCACGCTAAACTCAAAATTTGACATAATTTGTTTGATTTTTTTTGGGGGGGAATGTAAAATCAAAAAAAAAAAAAACTTAAAACGAATGAACGTAAATCAGTCTGTATATGTATATATGTGTGTACACACACAGTTATACCCTGGCTTACGTCGTTGATTGGTTCCAGGAGAGACAACGTAAGTCAAAAATGACTTAAATCGAATTAGCTTGTTTCCAGGCTACTCTAGGCTCGGCTACACCAAATTTACTTGTATAATATATATATATATATATATATATATATATATACGTACACTAAAATATTCATCTTAAACACATTCTATAGGCAGTATTACTCATTAGTACAGTAATAATGTAGTAAAATGTCGTATTGGTTAAGTAAAAACTTTTTAATTTTGTACTGTGATAATATTTATGAATAAATAAAGCGCTTAGGCTCCTTACCAGAAGCTGGACAAGATGCAGGGCGTTTGAGTGACATCATAAGGCATAAATAATCATTAAAAACACACTGAAAAATTGACTTCCAATTCAAGCAATCACGTTGATAACATGTGCACGAAGGAGAAAAAAAAGGTGCACACATCTTCTGCAACTAATCAGCAGGAGGGAGAAACAAAAGCTCTCAGTTACTGGCTAAATTTGAATCGTATTCCAGTAATGTCGTGATGATGCATATATATAATTTGCTGAGGCTGCCACTAATTCAGTGCTTCTCAAGTAGTGCGAACAAGCTTTTTTGCCATACTGTACAAGAATTAAGGTTTTTTTTTTTAATTATTTAACGCATTTTTATTTTTAATGTTAATAAACATGCAATGTTATGCAGAGTTGTATTCATAACAATTTTTAGAGAAATAATAGTATTTAGTTGCGCGCGGGCCCCGGGGGGCGTGAAATGTTTTTTTTTTTCCTTCCTGGGGCGGCGTCACAGAAAATACTTGAGAAGCACTGCCCTAATGTAAAAACATATATCAAAAAAAGCCTTTTAAAATGACATAAAATTTATTTTTATTTATTTTTCATAAAATTTTTAAAACCGATGTATAATCGAGAACGACTTAACTCGAAATGACATAAGTCAAGGTATATCTCCAGGTTGTCGAAATTTTAGATAGCATAATAAAATAATATATCCTTGTGGTTTATTTCAGGTCATTTTTAAAGTGCTTGATCCTGCCGTCTCTGTCAATAATCCTTATAGTCCCAGTATTCAAGGTGAGTGCAGTACTGTTAGACTGGGAGTAGACTTTGAAAGATAGCATAAATGGACATCAGACAGAGAGTAAAACTTTCAATCTGTCAATCTTAATCGTTGGGCAGTTGTGGTTGGCTGTTGGATTATTGAGCCAAAGGTATGGGGGGTTCAAGCATCACTATCAACAGGTTATAACTGCTGTTCCCCAAAGTGCAGCTAACTGGGTTATCAAAGGCCAGAATTGTGTCTCACTATCTGTGGTGGCAGGCATGTAAAGAAACCATTGCTGGCTTTCCAGTAGGCTTTGAGTAGGCTCAATTGCCATCAGCATGTTTCTGTTCTGCGGTGGCCAGGATTCACTTTGCCTTTGCCTAGGTTCACCTCAGATGGGCACCAGCCTCTCCACGACCCTAATTAGGATTAAGCACTTCAGAAAATTATTGAATAATCTTAATTATGTCTTCTCTGATTGTTGTATGGCGAATGCGTTTCTTGTCAGATGAGATGCTTGCATGGTTGTTATGTGCCGGACATCTTCTTTTGTTCAGAACTCATGTGATGTTCGTTCTCTACTTGTCATGCTCATCCGTTTTAGTCCAGTAGACTTGACTCGTGGCTGAATTACTAACAGGCATGCAATGGGTGAACTAGAGGTGTGACAATAAATATTGGATGTGTAATGGTTCACAGGACAAAACTGATGACTTCAGAATAAGTACTGTACAGAAAACTACCATACATGTACCTGGTCTTTGCTAGGTCTCAAGCAGAGTGAAGCACATTCACCACAGTATCGTGAGAGCCCAGACAGCAGCAATGGAGAGACATTTTTACCAGTGGATCATTTGTGGGGTTTTGTAGGTTCTCCCTTTGGTTATGTGGGTTTCCTTGGAATTCTCCAGGTTCCTTCTACAGTCCAAAGACATGGACATTAGGCTAAATGGTTATTTCAGACTGAATCCAGGTATGAGTGTGAATGGCTATGAGTGTTGGCTATGCAATGGACTGGCGAGCTCTTTTGTTTGTACCCCACCCACATCAGTGTTGGCTCAGATAGGTGCCAGATTCCCTGTGACCCTATTTCTATTAAGTGTTCAGTAAATGAGTGCAGGGTGAGAGTTTCTATCAACTGCCGTCCTTTATGCTATTGTATTGCAAGCTGTGATTACTCCCTATGATACCAAATAAGTATTTACTCAAAGGGTTATTCAATGAACGTATACTATTAGTGCCATTTGCTTTTTTTATGTATAGATCTTCTACGAATCACTAACCTGAGGATTAACTTCACCAAACTCCATACTCTGGGTGATAATCAGCTGGACCACCGTCCTGATGTTCTGCAGAAGTATTATTACTCTGTATATGAGCTTGTGGTGCGCGGTAGCTGCTTTTGTTATGGTCATGCGTCTGAGTGTGTACCAGTTCCTGGAATTCACAACCGGGACAATGGCATGGTAGGTTGGAATTGTTATTCCTTAATTAAAGAGGGGTAGTTCTTTCTTATTGTGATTGTAAATAAAGTATAGATGAATTAATGCGGAGCATTAAAAGAGATGATTTTTTTAAAAATTGAATTAGATACATTTGAATCAAATAGGATTGAATAAGTGTTATGAACATTTCTTGACAGCATGTATAATGAGGCTGTTTTGTGATTGGTCAGATTCACGGACGCTGTGTGTGTAAGCATCACACAGTGGGTCTCAACTGTGAACGCTGCAGAGATTTCTATCATG
>CM045738.1:33849796-34097296 GCA_024760905.1 Plotosus lineatus | reverse complement strand
GAATCACAAAATTCAGAGAGCATAAAGATGAGGATCACTGGTATTTCTGTAGTAGCATGTGTACCTCAACAAAAGAAACACACGCAAAGAGAGGACTAGAGAGAGGGATTATTGTCAAAATATACTGAAAATGGCTTAAAAATCGAAGCAATTTTTACAATTTTCTACATTCTATTATGCCTGGAGTGTATGCGTTGGACCCAGAGATGCGGGAGACCAAAAGAAGGTGCAAACGATTTATTAAACACTAGGAACTGAAAATCACTCGAATACTAAGTCGAGGGAACAGGTCGAGCACGAGGCACGAACCAGGGGTCAAAGAGAAAGCTGAGGAGCAGAGTCACGGGGAAAACAATCTTCTGACATCGGAGGGAAGCGCACCGCTCCCATTTATAGCTGGCTGCTTGCTGATTGCAGATTGGGACCAGGTGCGCTCAGCTTGGAACTCGCCTACCGGCAACCGTCACGCCCCTCGCCAGCACCTGCAATGATTAGAGAAGAGTTAGTTCCGCCAGCCAGCACAGACCATAACACATTCTATATTAAACAAATAACCATCTCAGCTGACTCTGGGTGAGGGCAGAGTACATCCTGCACCGCTCGTAAGGCAGAAACACACTGATGGCAACCCAATGGCCTACTCTTTACAAATAATAGCAGTTTCTTTTACATACCTCTCATCCCAGACAGTGAGAGATAACTCATTTAGCTGCACTGGGGTTGGGGGGATTAAGAAAGTAACAAGGACAATGGTTATTGTGGTCACCATCAGTGCTCATAATCGTCCACGTTGGAGAGACTTGACAACCCCAAGCCTTAAGCAAGTAGGCCGCTTATGTTGATTCACTCCAACTTTGAAAAGTGGTTTTAAAGATTTTTCCTGTCATATTGAAGTATTTTTTTTTTTTTCTTTAATCTCAGTGACAGAAAACTGTAATGTTTGCCTCAACCTTAATGACAATGCTTTGGAAAACAAACATGATGTAACTTGGACAGTGAGGGTCATGTGTCCATATACGTTTGGGCATACAGTGTGTGCCATAAGTGGAAAACCCCAATTTTGTTCAAATTCAAATTTATTATGAGTTTGCGCTGTTTGAATCATGGCAGCTGATGATAACGATAATCGGAATATTCCGAATCTCCTCGTTCATTTCATCAGGAGGTTATCAAAGATAGCAGGAAAACTAAAGTAAAACCTCTTCTCTAAACAAAAGGGCCCCTCATACTAAGATATGTGATTCCTCGAAAAATAGACAAAACAGCCGACTTCACTGATATCAGAGTCGCCATATCACTTGTGTACCTTCTGGGCAGGACCAGACACACACACACACACACACACACACACACACACACACACACACACACACACACACACTGGAATGTAAAGTCTGAGGCACACTAAGGATTAAGTGACATAGTGCTGCAGCTGTGTGATACCAAACCCAAAATGTGTTACTTTTCAGTGTGGCTAAGGGGTTTGAGTGTTGAGAACTGGTCATTTCGAATAGTTAACCAGTAAATTTGTACTGTAATCCTAACAAAAAACTAACTGTTTACTAACTGTAAATCCTGTAATCAAAACAAAAAACTGATCATTTAAACCTGGGACAGATGAAACCACACTTCAGTTAACCTTTATATACAGACTACAGTGTTAAATTAAATGGTACAATAAATAATAAATCCATGCTGGATTGCATTATAAACATATGGCTAAGTTTATTAAAAAGCCAATCATATGGGTGAAGCTTTCCGAAACCAAAAGCATAGCAGTGTTGGAAGTCCTCATCATATTATTCTTTATTATACTTCTTATAAGAACTTATGGCGAGGTGGTAAGGTGCTGGATTACTGATCCCAAGGTCGGAGGTTCAAGCCCTACTATCAACAGGTTGTCACTGCTGTCCCCCCAGTGCATCTACCTGGGTTATCAAAGGCCTGCCATGTCTCTCACTGTCTGTGGTGAGAGGCTGTGAAAGAACCATTGCTAACTTTTGTCAAGAGTAGCTTGTCATGTTTCTGCCCTATGATGGCCTGGCAAGCTGTTCAGGGTGTACTGTGCCCTCGCTCAGACTCGGCTGGGAAAGGCACCACCTTCCTGGTGACCCTAATAAGGATTAAGTGGTTCAGAAAATAAATGGATGAATGAATGAATATAAACTCGTTGTTACTATTGCTTGATAGAATGAACAGACATCCAGTGAATACAAACTTGGTGAAAGAAAATGATCCAGTTTTGAACATTGTCTCTGCTGCTTTAGGCTCCCATTATACAATGAATGTACAATGCTGTATGTTTCAGACCCAGTGAACACCTGTTACATATACAGAAGTTATACTGTACTTATCCTGAAGTTTAACCTATCTGTTATTCATCAGTCCACATGTGTTCCTTGTCAGTAATCATCTGCTAAACATGAGGCCTTTATTCATAACTGCTCTGATTCACCCAGTGCATGTCTGGTAGTTGTCCATCCTTAGGTCAAGTCCATTGGAAGAGCAATTTGAAGGGCTCTTCTACACTTCAAATTGATATCAAATAACAATAATTCATTCATTTAAAAATATATACAATTTCTCAACATAGTCTTGTGCAATTGGTTAGTTATGCAACTTTTAGGTAGTACTAACAGAATCAATCTAGTTATGAACTATATTCTGCTCTAGGAAACAGACAGTAATGGTTTGTTCAAAACACAAATGCAAATACTGGGATGCCACCATACTATACAGCTGAAGTGACCCAGAATAACTTGTAAAAACAGAGGCAGTGCCAGCTTGTCATATAGAGTTAGTTAGTCCTGTCTCACACACAAAAACATAACTGTCATCTTTATCACCCCCCCCTCACACCCACACACACACACACACACACACACACACACACACACACACACACACACACACACACATACACACAGGTCCATAACTGAAAATTGAGCAAATTTCTAAATTAGTTGGGGGGTATTTTACAAAAATGTCTATAGTGAGAGAGATTTCCTTTTGGCTTTTTCCCTTTATCGGGGTCGCCACAGCGAATGATTCGCACGTTTGATTTGGCATAGGTTTTTACGTCGGATGCCCTTCCTGACACAACCCTTTAGCAAGGGACAGAAACACGCTGATGGCTTTGCAGCCTACTCTTTACAAAAGTCATAAATGGTTCTTTTACATAAACGTCTCACCATAGACAGTGAGAGACGTGGCCGGCCTTTGATAACCCAGTTAGTTAGCTGCACTGGGGGGGGGGGGGGGGGGGGGCAGTGGCAACCCTGTGGGGACTCGAACCCCCAACCTTAGGATCAGCAATCCAGCACCCTATACCACTTTAGACCACCACTGCCCCATACTACACTATACTACACTATACCCACTACAAAAATGTATATAGTGGGATGGAAAATGCCCTTGTAGACCCTTGTTGTGGAGCATTGTGCAAATTTATTTCACTTTTATAGATAATTCAACATCAGGTTGTTATTATTTCCTATGACATCTCACATCTGTTTTGTGATCGACAGGAATTTCATTCACTTTTAGGTCATCTGATGCTCACAATGTATGGTTTTCTTGCAGTAGTCTCACAGGACCCACGTGTACCGTATGACACTTTAATGACATAGAATACTTACATCTTGTAATTTTGTATGAGCAACATTTAATTTAACTTACAGACCTATTTTTCGCACAATAGATTTACAACACATGTTTTATATTTGAACAGAACTTTTAAATCACCCAAACTTACATCAGTCCCTTCTGTCATGCTCATCTCATAGTTGTTTGCCAGACTGCTTAATCCTGTTAGGGTCATGAGGAGGCTGGTTCTTAAATCAATCCACACTGTGCCAGACCAATGCAGAGATGACATTCGCATAACTATACTTACTTACCCCTAGGGACAATTTAGAACAGCCATTTAGCCTAATGAGCATGGTTTTGGACTGTGGGAGGAAACCAGAGTACAGTCCCTGAAAGAAACTTTTGCAAGCATGAGAAGAACCAGCAAACTTGTCTGAACCTGACCGAAAATTGACTGATTTGAACACATCAAACTATTCTTTACCTCGTTCTAATTTAAGTATTTTGAACACATAAATGTAATCCGACGCTAATCGCAATCTAATCATAATCTCACGACTCTGAACAAATAAAACTAAATTTAGTTTCCAGAAATAAACTGTTTGACTTTTTAGTTTGTTTATTTATTTATGCATAATTTAAAATATTTTGTGTTCAGATACAGTACTCCTAATTTTGGGGGACAATTTGTTTATAAGTGGAATATAACCACATGCGTGCGTGCACACACACACACACACACATTCCCTTATTACTTAACTGTTTCAAAATCGGTCGGCACAGTGGTATAGGGGTTTCCTCGTCTGCCTTAGGGCAAGAAGACCCTGAGTTTGAGTCCCAGGCATGGCAGGGGCATCTCTGTGGAGTTTTTATGTTCTAAGCTTCAATAGTCCTGAGCCTAAGTTACTGCTTGTGTGATGTTTTTCATTTTCTCACTATATTTTTTTATGTTTTCACTATTTTTTGTTGGCAAAAAACTTCCCAGTAAGTGACTTGTATATGTCAAACTTCCCCTGGATGTGAAATGTTAACTAGGTTAATGTTTGGCACTTGCCTATTTCATATTCAAGTTTGATTCCTAGTATACCCGGGATAGGCTCCAGGTCTAGTGTGACTGCAGCAAGAGGGTAAAGTGGTTAATCAAGGTCTGTCTTTCTCTCTCCTCAGGGGTCACCTCGCCCTCTGGCTGTAAGTGACTGCACACAGCATATGAGTAACCGGCTGAGATTCAGGCGCAATCGATATATAACGCAGCAGCAGAGAGCAGCTCTGAGACGCATCCGGCAGCTTCAGCAAACTGTGGGTCATGCTCCCTCTGGACTTTAAGAAGTTGTTGTTTTTGTTGCATTTGAGAGTTCATTTTCTGGGTGATATGTTTCTTCAGCCTGATGTAACCGTTGTAGACAGAGAGAGGCAATCAGATCATATGGTCACCTGGACCGGGAGAGGATTTGCTCGAGTTAAAGATGGTGCTGGCCTTGTATTTACAATCGACAATATCCCATATGCCATGGCGTTTGACATAATGATTCGTTATGAACCAGAGGTATGTAAACAGGGACTTTTGCCTTTCTGAAAGTCTTAAATTCTGGATGTTTATGTATTTGAGAAAGACCCACAGAATATGTGAGAAGAACAAAGGGTTGTTCTGTATTGTTTAAAATCTATATTAAAGGAGAAGACATCACTTCTTCAAAGTTAATCTTGCATTAATATCTTGATGAATATCTTTCAGTGTGAAAAATCTTAAACCACTAACTTCTGTTTTAATGGTTGCTTGGTGGTTATTTAAGAATGGGATCTCAAAATGATGATGTCATCAATATCCAAATTAGCATGTACAAGTGTATGATTTTTGCAATGCAGCCATGAGGAAGGGGGGGGGGGGCACAAACCAGTGTCTCTCCCTCACGCCGGTCCCAAGCCCGGATAAATGCAGAGGGTTGCGTCAGGAAGGGCATCCGGCGTAAAAAAAAATGCCAAATAAACTATGCGAATCACAAGAAAGAACCACATACCGGATCGGTCGAGGCCCGGGTTAACAACGACCGCCATCAGTGCTGTCAACCAACAGGGTGCTGATGGAAATTGGACTACTGTTGGTCGAAGACATCGAAGAAGGAGAGGCGGGAGGCGTGTCCGTTGCCAGAGAGAGAAGAGGAAAGGCATGAGTCTAGGACTGAAAGTAGGGACTTTGAATGTTGGAACTATGACAGGAAAAGGTAGAGAGCTGGCTGACATGATGCAGAGGAGGAAGGTGGACATACTGTGTGTTCAGGAGACCAGGTGGAAAGGTCGCAAGGCTAGAAGCATAGGAGCAGGGTTTAAGCTGTTTTATCACGGTGTGGATGGGAAGAGAAATGGAGTCGGAGTCATCTTGAAGGAGGAGTTTGCCAGGAATGTTCTAGAAGTGAAAAGAGTGTCAGACAGAGTGATTAGTCTCAAGTTAGAAATTAAAGGTGTGATGGTCAATGTTGTTAGTGCTTATGCCCCACAGACAGGATGTGAGCGAGAAGAGAAGGATAGATTCTGGAGGGAGTTAGATGAAGTGATGCAGAGTACCCCCAGAGGTGAAAGAGTAGTCATTGGGGCAGACTTCAATGGACATGTTGGTGCAGGAAACAGAGGGGACGAGGAAGTGATGGGTAGGTTTGGTATCCAGGACAGGAGCATGAAGGACAGATGTTGGTAGATTTTGCAAAAGGATGGAAATGGCTGTGGTGAATACTTTCTTCCAGAAGAGAGAGGAGCATAGGGTGACTTATAAAAGTGGAGGTAGGAGCACACAGGTAGACTACATCTTGTGCAGGCGATGTAATTTAAAGGAAGTCAGTGACTGCAAAGTCATAGTGGGTGAGAGTGTTGCCAAACAGCATAGGATGGTGGTGTGCAGGATGATGCTGATGGTGAGGAAGGTGAAGAAGGCAAAGGCAGAGCAGAAGACAAAGTGGTGGAAGTTGAAAAAGGAAGAGTGTCAGGTTGTCTTCAAGGAGGAGTTGAAACAGGCTTTGGGTGGTCAGGAAGTGCTTCCAGATGACTGGACAACTACAGCTAATGTGATCAGGGAGACAGGTAGGAGAATACTTGGTGTGTCATCTGGAAGGAAAGTAGATAAGGAGACTTGGTGGTGGAATGAGGAAGTGCAGGAGTGTGTACAAAGGAAGAGATTAGCTAAGAACAAGTGGGACATTGAGAAAACCGAAGAGAGTAAACAGGAGTACAGGGAGACACAGCGTAAGGCAAAGGTAGCAGTGTCAAAGGCCAAACAGAGCGCGTTTGATGACTTGTATGCTCGGTTGGAAAGTAAGGAGGGAGAAAATGATTTATATAGGTTGGCACAGCAGAGAAATAGAGATGGGAAGGACGTGCAGCAAGTTAGATTGATAAAGGACAGAGAGGGAAATGTATTGACTGATGACAGAAATGTGCTGGGAAGATGGAAAGAGTACTTTGAAGAGCTGATGAATGAGGAAAATGAGAGAGAAAAAAGAGTAGAAGAGGTGACTGTTGAGGACCAGGAAGTAGCAAAGATTAGTAAGGGTGAAGTGAGGAGGGCATTGAAGAGGATGAAGAATGGAAAGGCAGTTGGTCCTGATGACATACCGGTGGAGGTATGGAAGTGTCTAAGAGAGGTAGCAGTAGATTTTCTGACAAGAACATTTAACAAGGTCTTAGAGAGTGAGAGGATGCCAGAGGAATGGAGGAGAAGTGTGCTGGTGCCCATTTTTAAGAACAAGGGAGACATGCAGAGTTGTGGCAACTACAGAGGGATAAAGTTGATGAGCCATACGATGAAGTTATGGGAAAGAATAGTGGAAGCTAGACTAAGGGCAGAAGTCAGCATTTGTGAACAACAGTTTGGTTTCATGCCAAGAAAGAGCACTACAGATGCAGTGTTTGCCTTGAGGATGTTAATGGAGAAGTACAGAGAAGGTCAGAGGGAGCTGCATTGTGCCTTTGTGGATCTGGAGAAAGCATATGACAGGGTGCCGAGAGAAGAATTGTGGTAATGCATGAGGAAGTCTGGAGTGGCAGAGAAGTATGTTAGAGTGGTGCAGGACATGTATGAGAGATGGAAGACAGTGGTGAGGTGTGCTGTCGGTGTGACACAAGAGTTCACGGTGGAGGTGGGACTGCATCAAGGGTCAGCTCTCAGCCCCTTCTTGTTTGCTATGGTGATGGACAGGCTGACAGACGAGGTTAGACAAGATTCCCCATGGACTATGATGTTTGCAGATGACATTGTGATCTGTAGTGAGAGCAGAGAACAAGTGCAGGAAAATCTAGAGAGGTGGAAGTATGCCCTGGAAAGGAGGGGAATGAAGATTAGCCTCAGTAAGACAGAATACATGTGCATGAATGACAAGGACCAAAGAGGAACGGTGAGATTACAGGGAGCAGAGATAAGGAAGGTGGAGGATTTTAAGTACTTAGGCTCAACAATCCAGAGCAATGGAGAGTGTGGAAAAGAGGTCAAGAAGCGTGTGCAGGCAGGTTGGAATGGTAGGAGAAAAGTGTCGGTGTGATGTGTGATAGGAGGGTATCGGCAAGAATGAAAGGAAAAGTGTACAAGGCGGTGTTGAGGCCAACGATGTTGTATGGGTTAGAAACAGTGGCCCTGGGGAAAAGACAGGAGGCAGAGTTGGAGGTAGCAGAGATGAAAATGTTGAGGTTCTCTTTGGGAGTAACGAGGATGGATAGGATTAGGAATGAGCACATCAGAGGGACAGCACATGTAAGACGTTTTGGAGACAAAGTCAGAGAGGCTAGATTGAGATGGTTTGGACATGTACAGAGGAGGGATAGTGAGTATATTGGTAATAGGATGCTGAGGCTGGAACTACCAGGCAAAAGGCCTAGCGGAAGACCAAAGAGACGATTCATGGATGTGGTGAAGGAGGACATGAAGGTCGTTGGTGTAAGAGAAGAAGATGCAAAGGATAGGGTGAGATGGAGGCAGATGATTCGCTGTGGCGACCCCTGAAGGGAAAAGCCGAAAGGAAAAGAAGAAGAAGTGTATGATTTTTGCCATGGTATTGATTGACATATTAGACACATTTCGTTGTGGACAGCATAGTGGCATAGTGCTTAGCACATCCACATCACAGCAAGAAGGTTTTGGGTTTGTGTCTCAAGGGTATTTATGTTGGAGTTTGCATGTTCTCTCCTTGCTTGCATTGGTTTCCTCCGGATAATCCGGACATGAAAACATGTAAACTCCAACATAAATGCCCTTGAGACACAAACACAAAAACCAGTTTAGTTTTATGCCAAGAAAGAGCACCACAGATGCAGTGTTTGCTTTGAGGATGTTAATAGAGACGTACAGAGAAGGTCAGAGGGAGCTGCACTGTGCCTTTGTGGATCTGGAGAAAGTATATGACAGGGTGCCAAGTGAGGAACTGTGGTATTGCATGAGGAAGTCTGGAGTGGCAGAGAAGTATGTTAGAGTGGTGCAGGACATGTATGAGAGATGTAAGACAGTGGTGAGCTGTGCTGTCGGCATGAAAGAAGAGTTCAAGGTGGAGGTGGGACTGCATCAAGGGTCAGCTCTCAGCCCCTTCTTGTTTGCTATGGTGATGGACAGGCTGACAGATGAGGTTAGACAAGAATCTTCATGGAATATGACGTTTGCAGATGACATTTTGATCTGTAGTGAGAGCAGAAAACAAGTGGAGGAAAATCTAGAGAGGTGGAGGTATGCCCTGGAAAAGAGAGGAATGAAGGTTATCCTCAGTAAGACAGAATACATGTGTGTGAAAGAGAAGGACCCAAGAGGAACGGTGAGGTTAGAGGGAGCAGAGATAAGGAAGGTGGAGGATTTTAAGTACTTAAGCTCAACAGTCCAGAGCAATGGAGAGTGTGGAAAAGAGGTGAAGAAGCGTGTGCAGGCAGGTTGGAATGGTTGGAGAAAAGTGTCCGGTGTGATGTGTGATAGGAAGGTATCGGCAAGAATGAAAGGAAACGTGTACAAGACGGTGATGAGGCCAGCGATGTTGTAATGGTTTCGAAACAGTGGCCCTGGGGAAAAGACAGGAGGCAGAGCTGGAGGTAGCAGAGATGAAAATGTTGAGGTTCTCTTTGGGAGTAATGATGATTAATAGGATCAGGAATGAGTGCATCAGAGGAACAGCACATGTAAGATGCTTTGGAGACAAAGTCAGAGAGGCTAGATTGAGATGGTTTGGACATGTACAGAGGAGGAATAGTGACTATATTGGTAGTAGGATGCTGAGGTTGGAACTACCAAGCAGAAGGCCTAGAGGAAGACCAAAGAAGAGATTTATGGATGTGGTGAAGGTGGACATGAAGGTAGTTGGTGTAAGAGAAGAAGATGAAAAGAATATGGTGAGATGGAGGCAGATGATTCGCTGTGGTGGCAAAAGCTTCTTGATGACCCTAGAAGACATAAGCACTTCAGCAAATAAGTAAATGGAAGAATAAAATTCATTAGCTGTGCCAAAAGAAACTATATATGCATCGGTATTATGAAATTAAGGCACAACTCCCTGAAATACTGAAAGAAAATCATACCCCTCCATATGAACATAGGGCTTGATGGTGATGCTGGCATTCTGAGATTCAATTTTCAAATAACCACCAAAATTGTTAAAATAACAGCTATTGGTCTAAGGCTTTGCACATAGACAGATTTTATTAAGTGCTGTCTTCTTTAAATATAAATTACAGCTACAGTCATACAGTGATTAATGGGTTTACATTTTATTCTGATTTCTACTACTAACTCGCATTATTTCTACAAAACAATTTGTTTTATTTAGTCAACAGAAGACTGGGAGGCCATTGTAAGTGTCACATCTATGTTACTGTCCACCAGTACTCGTTGTGGGAACCTGCTGCCCACTGAGCAGCTCTACACTGTTACACTGCTACACAACAAAAGGTAATATAATTTTTATACACACCCTATTCATCCTAAAGTTCAGTGTACATAGGACAGTGCTTCTCAAATAGTGGTATGATGCGAGGAGGGGCACAGTGTGATGCCAGGGGAAGCGCGTACAACCCTGGGGAACATGATTTTCTGGAATAGTGTACGAGAATTAAATGTAATTGCACCTCCACTCCAGTAGTTGGCAGTGGCGCTCTCATTGTTACGTTATGGTGTAGTGGTTTATCGCACGAGAAAACGATATGAAGTGCAGTAAACAACCAACACGGAAAATTTTCTAACAGGAACGAAGAGAAAGGTCGAGAGAGACGGAGATATTAAGATATAAATAAGGATGTTTTTTTTTTTAATTTCAGGCACATTGGTGCACTTTAAGTATTTTCTGTTACAGATTAAAAAACACTGTTAATGAAGTTGGAGGGGTGTGAAATGTTTTTTCTTCCTAGAAAAAAATTATTGAGAAGCACTGATATCGGAATATGTGTGAGGCAGTGTGATGATGCGGTGTTTCCCGGACATGGCAAGCACCTCTCAGATTGATGTATTCCTCTTCAACTATAACCAATTTTGATCAATTATAATTTTAATGATCCAATAAATGACCCAGGCTGCACTGTAGTGCAGTGGTTAACACATCAGGTTTATAGCAAGAAGGTCCTGAGTTTGAGTCCCAGGCTTTGGCGTTTTTATGTGGAGTTTGCATGTTCTCCCCATGCTTGTGTGGGTTACTGGGTGCTCTGGTTTCCTCCAACAGTACAAAGACTTGCACATTGGATTACTGTAATTGGCTGCTCTAAATTGCCCGTTGATGTGAGTGTGAATGGTTTTGTGTGTTGACCCTGCAGCGGCACACTGACATAGTGGTTACCATGCCCAGCTTACAGCCAGCAGGTCTTGGACTTGAGTTCTGGGCTTGGCGAGGGAAATTCTGTGTGGAGTTTGCATATCCCCCACTTGTTTGTGTGGGCTTTCTCTAGGTATTCTGGTTTCCTCCCTAAGTTCAAAAACTTTAGGCTAATTAGCTGTACCAAATTACCTGTCTGTCTGTCTGTCTTCCTTTCGGCTTTTTCCATTTTTTCTCGGGAGTTGCCACAGCGAATCATCTGATTCGCACGTTTGATTTGGCAGAGGTTTTTTTACGTCGGATGCCCTTCCTGTCACAACCCTTTTTAGCAAGGGACAGAAACACGCTGACGACTTTGCAGCTACTCTTTACGAAAGTCAGCAATGGTTCTTTTACATGCCTCTCACCATAGACAGTGGGAGACATGGCCTGCCTTTGATAACCCAGTTAGCTGCACTGGAGGGGACAGTGACAACCTTGTGGAGAGTGGGACTCAAACCCCCAACCTTTGGATCAGCGATCCAGCGCCCTATACCACTAGACCACCACTGCCCCCACAGCTGTACCAAATTACCTATAGGTCTGAAATCTAAATGGTGTGTGTGTGTGTGTGTGTGTGTGTGTGTGTGTATTGGTGATGTAATAGTCTGCTGAGCTGTTCAGGGTGTAACTAGCCTTCTCTCAGTGTTGGATATGATTCTGGGAGCAGTAAATGATTCGGCGAATGAGTGAAAGTGAAGGCGAGTAAAGCATGTGTGAAACCTGATCAAAGTGCTCGGTGTGCTGATATTTCCTTTGGTCCGGATGTGAATGGATCACCAGAGCATGACTCCTGTTGCTGCTATGTTCTGTTGGCGTGACTGTCAGGCAGAACCAATTAGGATAAGCTGACAATGCAGCCTAGTACTAAAAAAAACCTCTGTGTGTGTCTCCATGCATGCATGCATGTGTGTGTAGCTGGGGCTTATTGTCAGGTAGTTACATAACACACATATAGGACACCTGTTTATACATTTTTTTAAAACAGCAACTGCACTGGAATACATTTTCAAAAAGGTTGACAAATATACCGGTATCATAAAATTCCAAATTTTATCATCTCTAATGTTAAATAAGTTCTTCCCTTAATGTGTTTCATTATATTTTACCAGGTTCCAGCTTTAAACTGATTGGTTGATCTAAAATTGTGTATATAATAGTGTCTGGCCTTCACCTATAACAGAGGGGCAAAAATACCACTGAACAGATAATATGCTGTAATTTGATTTTGTAGATTTTTTTCCATTACACGTACTCTGTGGTGAAAGGCTATAAAAGAACCATTGCAGACTTTCATCAAGCGTAGGCTGCATAGCCATCAGCATGTCTCTGCCCTGCGATGGCCTGGTGAGCTGTTCAGGGTGTACTCTGCCGTTGCTTAGAGTCGGCTCAAATGGGCACTTCAGGGGGTTTGCTCCAGGCTATTTTTAAAGGGTAATAATATTTTCTAATCTGAAGAGCTCCTGATCTTGATCCTGAGAACAAATTGAATGGCCCATTCCCAGGCAAAAACTATTACAAAAAATAGCTTTAGTTAGTTTGGATTGTGGGAGAAAACCGGAGTATCCAGAAGAAACCCACAGAAACACGGGAGAGCATGTGGACATAAAGACAATTTCTGACTTATCGACCTCATGAGATTTATTCACTCACTCGTCAAATGTTTACTCCTACTAGGGTTGCATGGAGGCTGGAGGCTGTCTCAGCCAACACTTGGCAAAGGCAGGTTACACCCTGAACAAGTCACGAGACCATCACAGGACCAACACACACATACGACTCCTTACACCCACACCTAAGCAACACTTTGAAACCGCCTGTTAGCCTGTTGTGTATGTCTATAGACTGTGGGTGGAAACCGGAGTACCTGGAGGAAATCCATTCCAACTTCACATAGAATCATGTGAGTCCAGGATTCAAACCCAGAACCTTCTTGCTGCAAGGCAGCTGTGCTAACTCCAACACCACCGTGCCACCCTCATGAAATATATCTCTTGTGATTGTTCACTCGACAGAAGTGGATCCAAAACCACCCCGGCTTTCTTTAAGAATGTGTGAAACCAATCTCATTTCCAATATATGGATCCATCCAGGCTTCCTGAGCAGCTTCTGCCTCACTCATCCAAGAACCCCACCCTAACCTCATGAATCCGTTGCCCAACTCCCTCAGCCATTTGTGCAAATTTGGAACGATTTTCAAAATTAAGCAGTGACTGTAGTTAGGCTCATTCAGATTTTCAGTTTGTGATGCACTGGCCTGCACCCAAGCCCTCCAGGTCTAGCTCCTCTCTATGACTTTTACATGCTTAACATCTGTTTTATTGTTAATCAATCTATAGAATCTTGTATATTCTACATAAGAGAGACAGAAATAACATTCTATTCTTCCTGATTTGTAGACTATTTATGATGAGACCTGTACTAGTATACTATTATATAAACGAACATCATGCTAACTAACATCATACTAACATTTCTGAACTCTTCACAGGTATATTTTAATGCCACAGCCTTTTTGCTTTGAGCCCAACAACCAATATGTGGTGGCCATCAGATTTCAGCGGCATGCAGTCTCTCACAGGCACCTCACTGCTCACATCCTTGCTGACTCGGTTAGAGAACACACTCATGACTCACTCTTCTTTAATTAGTAAACTGTTACAACATAGTTTTGGGGTTAGAAACTCTAAAGTCTGTCCAAAATTTTCTCAAATGATCACTGAATATCCTTCCTGAAACACTCACTTACTCAATCACTCCACTTAATTCTATTAGGGTGGGTTGCAGGAAGGCTGGAGCCTATCTCAGCCAACACAGGTGAAGGTGGCCCTGACCCTGGACAGGTCGCCAGACTATTTTAGGGAAACGCACACAACCATTCACACTCACATAGGGGCAATTTGAAACCGCTAATTGACCTAATGTAATGTGCAGGACTTTGGAATGTGGAAGAAACAGAGAGGACCTATAACAAACCCATGCAAACACAGAAACAGCCTCGTCAAGCCTAGGATTAGAACTCAGGAGCTTGTTTGTGTGAGGCAGAAGTGCTCACCACTCCTCTCCTCATGCCTCCTCTGAAACATCTCATTCATTTCCTTCATTTTCTGAACCACTTAATCGTAATTAGGGTTGTGGGGAGGCTGGCACCCATCTCAGCCAACTCCGGGTGAGGGCGAGGTACACCCTGGACAGCTCGCCAGGCCGTCGCAGAGCAAGCACTCATACAACCATTCACACTCACACCTAGGGAAGATTTGGAACAACCATTCGGCCTACTGTGAATGTTTCTGGACTGTTGGAGGAAACCGGAGTACCCGGAGGAAACTCACACAAGCACGGGGGAAACATGCAAACTCCACACAGAAACGCCCAGGCTGGGAATCGAACCCAGGCCTTCTTGCTATGAGGTGGATATGCTAAACACAACTCCACCCGTTCTGCCCTCTGAAACATACATCAATATTAAATTGCCAAAACTCGCTAAATATTTAACTTAAGGTGAGTAAATAGTATAAGTCTCACTTTGCTTTTTGCTATGTGTCGATGTTCTCAAGTTAACTATAATATGTACATTCACTTTATTCACACAAAGGGCCATGGGCAAGCTCTTGGAAGTGTACTTAATAGATATCAATAGCCATTTCCAAAAACAGAACAAGCTGATATGCACACTTAATTTCACACATATACAGATTTTGACATAGTTTGAAAGGGGAACATGCAATGTACGTATATTTTAAAAAAATGTTCCTGGAAAATTAGCACGGTCTTGTTTTGCACAAGTGTCAAATCTGTAGGACTCAAAAACAAATTTAGGTTTGGCCTCCTTATCCATTTGTGAAATATAAAAGTAACTTAAATGTTTATATCTTTAGTACTTAAATATTTGTATTACATGTAGTATGTCTACTTGGTATTAAAACAGATGCACTGCATGTCAGTAAGAAGTCATACATACTAATTCAGTACGAAAGTAACAGAGCGCCATCTGGTGGCGTTTTAAACACATGCTTATTTAAATAGACAAAATGTAAGTGTTTATATTTGGGATACTTAAATTGAGGGAGCAGTGGTAGTCTAGTGGTTAGGGCACAGGCTCACTGATCCTAAGGTTGGGGGTTCGAGTCCCCACAGGGTTGCCACTGTGCCCCCAGTGCAGCTAACTGGGTTATCAAAGGCAGGCCATGTCTCTCACTGTCTATGGTGAGAGGCATGTAAAAGAACCATTGCTGACTTTTGTAAAGAGTAGGCTGCATGGCCATCAGCGTGTTTCTACGACCTGGAGAGGGATGGGCTCCGCCAGGCCAAATCAGCCCAAGTCTCGCCATGAAGGCGCCCCAACAACATCCTCGGATGATAAGTGAAGAAGATTGAGAGACAATTCATTCTGTTAATTCACTTTCAAGCAAAACGAACACTTTTCAAATGCCTTTTAATCCTCACCTGGAGGTTTTCTGATACACCAAACAACATACTCTGCACACAGTCATGCAGCTGTCCTCAGCTCTGTGTGGTCACCAGTCACGTTACATTTGCAAATACTGTACAGAAAAAAACATAAATAGGACCAATAATTACACACAGGTGAAGCTCATCAGAATTTGCCTGACTTCACAGCTTGATCACTGCAATAATTATCATTTATTCATTCTCCAAGCTGCCTAATCCTAATTATGGTCACGGGCAGGCTGGTGCCCATCTCAGCTGACTCTGTGTGAGGGCAGGGTACACCCTGGACAGCTCACCAGACCATTGCAGGGCCAACACTCACACAACCATTCACACTCACACCTAGGGGAGATTTGTAAGCCTTCTGTGCATGTTTTTGGACCATGGGAGGAAACTGGAGTACCTGGAGGAAACCCATACAAGTACAGGGAGGACATGCAAACTCCGCACAGAAGCCCCTCAAAGCTAGAGTTAGGAATTGAACCCAGGCCTTCTTGCTACAAGGTTGACATCCTAACTACTAGCCTCCGTGCCAAGTCTGTCAATAATTATATCTTCATCAAACACCTTCATCAGTTTTAGAACTTAACCTAAACTAAATTCAAAATGTACTGAATAGAAGATTATTATTTTTACAGTCATACTGAAGGTAAAAAAAAAGTCTTTATTGCTTACTTTACATGTTCATTTTAGTGAAACCACTCACTTGCTTGCATTTGTTCTCTTTATCATCTGTCTTCTCTAGCTAGTATTAATCCCCCAATATGAGGAGTTGCCAGGGTTTGTAGGCAATGATCCTGTAGTTGTGCGCAGACGAGAGGAAATGGTGCACTACATGTGTCTGGACTCCTTCATGACTGTGCCAATGCCGAATTTGGCTGAGATGTGCAATAAATTGATCTGCAGTATCTCTTCCCTCATCCATAATGGAGCATTACGTGAGTTTTTGGGCATTATGATTTTTTTTTTTTTTTATTAGAGGCCATAAAAAGATCATTATAAGGAATTGTAAATAAATTTGTGCTACATATTTCATATCATATCAGAATCAAATTAAAAACTTGCTCTTGTACTGATACTTCATTATTCTTTTCCGTTTACAGCTTGTCACTGTGATCCTCAGGGTTCGTTGAGTGTTGAGTGTAAAACAATCGGAGGTCAATGTCAGTGTAAATCCAATGTAATCGGGCATCATTGTAATCAATGTGCACCAAGAACATATGGATTTGGACCCTATGGTTGTACCGGTATGTTTCCTGCTAGGGATCTTTCAGTGCTTACATCATCAAACTTGAAACAGGTTGTTAATTTCCTGTGTTTCCTTCAGCCTGTAACTGCCACTATGATGGCTCTGATGCTCAACAGTGTGACCCAGTTACAGGGCAGTGCCCCTGTAGGCCAGGGGCTTTTGGCCGGCAGTGTTCTGAATGCCAGCCTGGTCACTGGGGCTTTCCAAACTGTCGACCATGCCAGTGTAATGGACATTCACAGACCTGTGACCCTCATACTGGTGCATGTGTTGACTGCAGAGACAACACAGCAGGCCATCACTGTGGGAGGTTCGTCATAAAGTTTATTAACAGTTGAGAATGTGTTGATTTGATGTAGTGCAGATATAACAGCTTATTGCACTATTTTAGGTGCGCGAATGGGTATTATGGTAACCCGGTTCTAGGTTCAGGAGAACATTGCCGTCCCTGTCCTTGCCCAGGAAACCCAGGCAGTGGACATTCAAATGCAGATGCCTGCCATATGCAGCATTCATCGAATCAGATCATCTGCCACTGCAAGCAAGGATACGCAGGTTAGTTTCATTAGGTATGATTTCCATGTAGAAGTCAATGAATTAGTAAATAAATCAATCAGTTAACTAATCTTACCAACTGAATGAATACTACTATTGCTACTGCTAGTACTACTAATAAAATAACAAGAGTAAGAACAAGATTGATGGGGAGAAGGGCTTTTAATTCAGATTTGAAGAGAAAAAATATCATCACAGAGAGACTGAGGAAGAGAATTCTACCGTTTTGAGGACATGGCACTGAAGGGCCTGTATCCACGAGTGGAAATTCTGGTGCGTGGGAGAGTGAGTACATTTGGAAACCCAGAGAGACTAACGGGGGAGTAAAGGGTCAACAGTACACTCAGTTATAAAGGAGTGCGGTTATGTGGGGCTTTGAAAAATAGAATTAAGATTTAACGCTGTACTAGTTTAGCTGAGAAAGGATGGGGGGGTGAGCGCTTTGTATGGTTGAGTACTTTACCTGTGAAATTGTGCATATACTGTAGCTTTTTTGAAAAGACTGTACAGGGAGGCCAAGGGGAATTGTAGTCAGAATACAAAAGATAATTAAGGTATGAATGTAAGTTTTTCCATCAGCCTCATGTGAATGTGATTTGGATGTTGGAAAAAAACAGAGTACCCAGAGGAAACCCACATAAGTATAGGGAGAATTTGCAAATTCCTCACATAAATGCTTTCACTGTGGCTCATACCCCCATTTCACTGGAGCGCGGCGAACTCATGGAAGCAAAACCATAGTCATCCTCCAATGTTCCTCAGTCGTTCCTCAGTCATTCCGACATCTTCCATGTCCTTCCGTACGATTCCGAAGGTATTCCTCCTCTTCCGTCAGGCCAAAATCTTCCGTGAACATGCTTTTGAACATGTTCAAAAGAACGTTCACGAAAAAATTCTGACAGTGTTCCCTAAAGTTCCGCAGTCCTTCCGCAAACGTTCCGTCCTTTCCGCAAATGTTCCATGATCGTTCCTTTTATTCCGCAAACATTCCTCCTTCTTCCCGGTGGTCAACAGAGGCCACGGAATCCCCACGGAATACTCACGAAAGGTTTGCGGAATACATGCAGAATGGTTGCGGATAAAACGGAAGACTTGTGGAACACTCAAGGAAGTTACTTCCACTATAAATTATTCCAGTTCATTCACTTTATTTTTTGTTTTCCCGTTCCTGTAATAAAGTTTTAAAGTTATAATCACTGTGGTTTGGACTTGTGCGTATGGTTTTTAGTCTGGAATGATTGTGGTGCAAATAAAAGGAACGTATTGACATTATTGATATTAAACATATTAACATATGTTAAATGTTACATTTATTGTAAATTATAAACATATTGCACAAAAGAAACATGGTAAATTACAAACGTATGTTACATTTTAAATTTATTGTACATTATAAACATATTATACATTATAAACATATAGTATGAATGAGAGAATGAGCTTCCTTGGTCATTCTGCGAATTTATAGGCGGAATCAGGAGCAAATCCTTTGATCTTTGCTGATTTTTCCTCATTGTAATGTGGTTACGCCGGGTATTCCTCAGTCATTCCGTGTTGAACGTGAACGTTCTGCCTTCATTCCGCCTGTTCCGTGGTCATTCCGTGGGCCTTCCTTCTAAAAAGGAGTAGTGCCGCGGTCGTTCTGCAAACGTTCCGTCCTTTCCGTGAACATTCTGTGAATTATCCAAAGGTCTTCCTTTGCTGTCCGCACTGGTTCCGAAGGTGATCCGAGCGCTTTTACGCATGTATTCCGACATCGTACAGCGGTCTTTCCGTGTCCTTTCCGCACATTCCGTGATTGTTCCGAAGGTGCAATTTTCTGTAGGTTTTTGACCCATTTTCCGTGTAAAAATTCCAAAGCTCCCCCGTAGAGTGCGTTCTGCGCCTTTCCGCCATGATCCTTTCATTCTGCGCTCCAGTGAAATGGGGGTATCAGACTGAGGACCTTCTTGCTGTCAGGCAAAAAGATGTTAATATAACTTTTTATCCATGATTCTATGAAGGACATTGCTTCTGTTGAAGAATATATGTTATTGTAGAAAAACTTAATATTTTAATTTTCACTTCCACATATCAAAACGACTGCTTGTTGGTATTCTGTTACTAACACAGCATTGTATTCCTCAGGACATCGCTGTGACCAATGTGCTCCAGGTTATTATGGTCACCCCGAGCAGAAAGATGGAAAGTGTCGGCAGTGTGAGTGTAACGGGAACATTTTAGCTGAAGATCCTGACTCATGTGACCCCCATACAGGCCAATGTCTGAAGTGCCTGTATAACACAGATGGGCCCTCATGCTCTGAGTGCAAGCCTGGCTACTATGGCAACGCTCTGGACAGGGACTGTCAGCGTAAGTGTAACCAAATTTGCTGCAATGCTTTGGATTACAATTATTCTCTTGCAGTTGACCGATTAAAGTCAGCTTTAGTGTTTGGTCTGGGTGTTAGATGTTAATACCTACAAACTCATGGGTGCAAGTTTTCCAGCATGTGCTGGAAGCTCCAGTGGCTTCAGTACATCGTGTTTTTTCTTAATATTCATCAAAAAATTAAAAAATAAGGAAATTAAGGAAGAATTGGGGAAAAAGTTAAGGAACATTCCACAAAACAAGGCCAATTATGCAACAAAAAACCCCCAAACAAACAAAAACAAAAACCAACCCAAAACCTCCCATCAAAACTGCTTACATTTTTATGTGAGATGCGCGTCTGTGTGCACACGTGCCTGTCTCTATGTGTGTATTTATATTTTATTTACGTGTTATGAATTATTTTTGAATGTTGAATTGTTATTATAAGCATTTATAGCGTTGAATATGTATTTATTGATATTATATATACATGTACGTATACGTCAGTCGGGGGGGTTGATCCAACTTTGTGGAATTCGGCGGTCGTGGGGGATCTCGGTTCCAATTAACCATGGAAAGCGGGGGATCCCTGTACAGTACTATGAAGTAATAGATGAAATTGTCTTCATGTTTATTTTGGTGTTGATATAACTGAATATATAATAATATATGTACAGTATATAAGTCTGGCAATTTATCATGCCTTTATTGATTTGATTATCTATAAGCTTTTTCATTTTTACAGTTTATTTACAGTTAGTAATGGATCAAAACAAACAGCATTTTTTTGTTATATGATCAGGCATATTTTTGGTCTAAGGAAAAAAAATTTATCTATAGGTGAGATTTAATAGGAACCAATACCTGACTCCTTACTCAAATGTAGTGGTGCACACTATATACATTTTCAAAAAATGTTGTTCAGAAAGAGGTCAGTTGGTAATTGTTAGATTGTTCGACAAAATATGTCTCGTATCTTATATCCTTTATGGTGCTGGATCACTGATCCCATGGTTGGAGGTTCAAGCCCCACTATCCACGGGTTGTCACTGTCCCCCCAGTGTAACCCAGCTAACTGGGTTATCAAAGGCTGGCCATGTCTCTCTCTGTCTATGATGAGAGGCATGTAAAAGAACCATCACTGACTTTTGTTAAGAGTAGCTGCATCGCCGTCCGCGTGTCTCTGCCCTGTGATGGCTGGTGAGCTGTCCAGGAGGGATTCTGCCCTCGCTAAGAGATAGCAGCTACATGCAAGGGCCAGTGATGCCAGAAGCATGTGAACACACCAGGAGCCAGTATATGAAATTGCAGATTGTATATTACTGTAAATGTTGGTGAACGATTGCATAAGAGACAACCATTTTAATTTGTGATTTAAATTTTTTTTCGAGCCTACATCAGACTTTTCAGGTGTTTCAAAATGTTCAACTTGCACCCATGCAAACTGAACTGAACTAGAAATTGAAATAATCATGCTAACAGCTTTATGTGTTTGGTTTGTGTGCATCTCTCCATTAGGCTGTACATGTATGATAACAGGAACAGACCAGGACTACTGCAGTGATGAGGTTTGTTACTGTGACAACCAAACTGGTGTCTGTCCCTGCCGGCCCAATGTTGTTGGCGATAGCTGTGACCAGTGTGCTGCCGATCACTGGAATATTGGCATGGAGGACGGCTGTGAGGCTTGTGAATGCCATCCGCAGAACAGCTTTAGCTCGCACTGCAATGTGGTATGTTTATATACGTACTTTATCCGCTAACCACTTTCTAAACACTTTCAGTTTTACGTTAATCTATTGAGACTCTAAAATTCATTTATTAAGGGATGCGGTTCATCACTCACAACAATCTCTTTCCTGGTCCCATTTATGTAGATCAGTGGACAGTGTCACTGCCTGCCCGGTTTTGGAGGCAAGCAGTGCACCGAGTGTGAGCCATTCCACTGGGGTGATCCAGCAGTGCGCTGTAAGGGTAAGAGTTGCAAAAGTTTCACAGCAGTTCAGACTGTCTTTAATTGATGCAAGACTGTTTTTAATTCTTACTTTCTTTAATTGTGCGTAGAGTGTAACTGCCACCTGGAAGGATCAGTGACAGGTCAGTGTGACCGTATCACGGGGGCATGTGCATGCAAAGAGTGGGCAGCAGGCCAGCACTGTAATGAGTGTGCCCGTGGTTTTACCGGCCTTTTCCCCAAATGTGCATCCTGCCACCCCTGCTTCCAGCTTTGGGATGACATTGTGTGCAATATCAAACGTGAAATGAGTGAAATCCTCTTTATAATAACCAAGAGCATAGAGATGGGGACAGTGCCCGGTGTTGGTAACCCCCGCATCCAAGAGCTGGAGAAGAAGCTGTCTGAGCTCCAGAAATTGCTCCAGGATGGAGAAGGAGCCAGGATCTATCAGCTGATCAACCAGGCGATTGATGACTTACGGTAATACAGTCTTACTGACCACTAGAGTGCACTGCTCTACAGTCCATCCTGGCAGCCAACTCGGCAATCCTTTTAAGCTTTCTCATTGAATTAAATGAAGAGCTTAAATCTTTCTCCAAATCTTTTATTGGTTCAGGATTGAGATAGCCGTCACTGACAGTCGTTTGATGGATGCAGAGAGAGAACTGAATGTGACAACGGAAGATAACAACATCCTAAAATACAATTTAACATCACTCGGGGAAGAGTTCAGGGATCTGAACACCACCCTTATTCAGTGGCAAGAAAAGTTGGGGAACTACATCAGTGGTGGACTTACAGGTAAAACATTTAAACAACTATTTCTGTGTGCACTCAATGGAATCACACTTAGTCTTTTATAATGTGATAAATGAGTGCACCCTTTTGACTAATTTTGATACACCATATATGTCCCTGGGTGAACAGATTTGCTTAACACAGTGCAAAAATACTTCCAAGCTTCACTGGAAGCTGAACAGAGGTGCAATGCTTCCGTTTTTGGAAATCTGAGTCCTGTGAAGCAGTCTCAAAACACTCGCAACATCACAGAGGCCCTGCTGGACCAGACAAAAGACAAGTTTATGCGCAATGTCACAGCTCAGAAGAAGTCCCTGTCTGAGCTCAAAAAGAAGGCAGAAGGCACAAATAAAAAGCTAAATCACCTTAGCCAAAAGGTAGATGATGCATTAATTTACACTCCTGCTGTAGTGGGGAAGGACTTGTACATTAATGTACCAGGTACGAGGACATATATTGGGTGCATTATACTTTTTGTGCTTATTTCTCAGGTGTGTGGCAGCAGTGGCAATTTGAGCGCTAACGCTTCGTGTCCAGACAGCTCTTGTGGAGGTATTGGTTGTGTGGACATGACTGGTGCACTGCTGTGTGGAGGGCCACGCTGCAATGGCACTGTTGGCGAGTCAATCAGGGCACTGGATAAAGCCAGTAATGTCAGCATGGACCTGACAAATGTCAGCAAAGAACTAATGAACATGGCCAAAAAGGTGTGTGAGTGTATATTCAAAAATCTGATTGTGAAGTCTCACTTGAAGAAAGAAAGCTGTAGCTGGTTAAAGAAATCGATGTTTGTAGTTGTTAGTACAGTATAACATTAACATCTCTATAGTTGCAAAACAATGGACAAGAGTAAATATTTCCATTTCTTTATTTCTCAAGATGGCTGAAGAAGCATAAGGAAAGAAGTGACAGTCATGCCATACACAGCTTCGATTCGACTGTGTTAGTATTTCAGTCAGAAATATGTTCGCGTTATAACGGATTACTTTTACAGTTTATGTGTGTGTTTATGCTGGAAACCCATTGAAATACAAGTATGAAAACACTTTGCAAACAGTACTAGTGTAAAAGTCAAACAGGAAATGCTATACAGCCCCTGGTTTATGCAGGGGCACAATGTCTGGCATAGCCACGGTTTGAGAGAATCATGATTGGCGTGGGCGGATTTGGTTGAACCGTAATGATCCTTAGGGAATTTGGTGGATTTGTGATGATCGCAATGATGTATTATGATTTGATACCAATCATAATAGAAAGTGGGAATAGCAGTGAAGCACATTAGAGCTTAGCAGATCTTAACAGAGCGTAACAGACCTTATGCGACATTGTATTGGATCTTGAAGAACTTGGAAACATGATTCCTTCAAGTTTCATCTCTTACCTCCATTTTATACGCCAATCCTGCTCCAGCCATGCTCAGAAATCATGGAGCTCCATGCTTTTTAGAATCGTGGAGATTGTGGGCATTGTGCCTCAGTGAAAAGGGAAAGAGCCGAAAGGAAAGAAGAAGTTGATATTATTTTACAATGTTGTTTATAATAATTGATTGAGGGGTGTTTTATGAGATACGGTAATGGTATTTATGGATGTATAGTACAGTATGAACGTCATACGTCACTGGAACATACAGTAACAACTTACGTTTTTTTTTCACCTTACGTTCGGCCGTCCGGAACCTAACTAAAACGTAAGTTGGGGAGCGTCTATATTGTTAAATTTGTAAGATTTCAGAATCCATTATCACGGCAAAACAGAGGTTTCTGTCTAGGATTCTGATTCAAACAATATCCCAATTTTCCAAGGTAGAAAATGCCCATTGTCTGAGACGTCAGCCAATCAGATCATGCCGTTCCTGTGTAGTTGCTACTAAATACAGATGTTTTCATTTTGTATTTTCAGAACCATCATTTCTCAGTATGTTTCAACTTGATAAACAGGAGAAGAATCCCAATGTTGTCCCATAATACACTGCTCGTTACATATGACAATATTTGTTGGATTGTCTTTTGCTGTGGTCACAGCACATAATCGCCATGGCATTGTTTTAACAAACTTCAAGAACATCACAAAATTTGTTTCCATCTAGAATAGTGGAGACATCACAAGTCAAGGAAGGAGCATGTGCATGCTTATGCCGTTCCCTGGTTGGGCGTGGTCATATGTGAATGGGAGGCAACACTTGGGTGGGACTTGGATATGTCTAAAATAAGGGGAGAAAAACAGAATTTTTTTTTTTTTTAAACCCTGATTTTTTTTATTGATATTCTTAAAACTCAATCTTGTTGTTATCCTTGTCTTCAGCTCCAGAACATTGCCACACTTACTGAGAAAGTGAAGGCCCAGGCAATGGACACTCTGGACAAAGCCCAAAAGAAAAAAGAGCTCTTTGAAAATTCCAATAAGAAACTAAAAGATTTCATCCAAAAGATAAGAAACTTTTTAACTGGTCAGTACTTCACTCTCTTTGTTATTAATGTGTTAGCATTCACTGACTGTTGCATCCAAAAGATTAAGAAGTATGTTTCTCCTTAATCTTTTATGAGTAACTGGATTTTCACATACAGTGGTACCTCACCTTACGAAATTAATCCGTTCCAGAGCCTTTTTCTTAGCCTGGATTTTTTGTAAATTGTACCGCATTTTACATGTAAAACGCGTGATTCGTTCCAAGGCCCCAATACTACCCCCTAAACCCTTTAAAAATGATAAAAGTATACATTTTAAGACCTCCTTCTGCTTCAATATCGTACCGATGGTAGACGGGTTTGGCCATGTTCCTTTGCGATATCACTCAACCGCATGCCATGAAAATGTTTCTTCTTCCCACTCACACCGGAATCCCACGCGCGTGTGTTCACGCGTGTTTGTGCGCGTGTGTGTTGACCATGTCTTCTTAGCAGAGTTATAATCCTACAAATGTTTATGCAAGGTTAAAAGCCTGAGTCAAGAAATAAAACATGAAACAACAGTAACTCTGTGCTTTACACGAAAAGTATTATGGGAGATGCAGCTCCATAATCGCCAATGTGTTAAACCTGGTGTGTATGCGTTGGACCCAGAGATGCAGGAGACCAAAAGAAGGTTCAAACGATTTATTAAACACTAGGAACTGTAAATCACGGGAATACTAAGTCAAAGGGGCTGGTCAAGCATGAAGCAAGAACCAGGGGTCAAAGAGAAAGCCGACGAGCGGAATCATAGGGAACCAATCTTCTGACAGCAGAGGGGAGCGTGCTGCTCCCATTTATAGCTGGCTGCTTGATGATTGCAGATTGGGACCAGGTGCACTCTGCTGTAACTCGCCTACCAGCAACCGCCACACCCCTTGCCAGCGCCTGCAATGACTAGAGAAGAGAATTAATGCCGTCAGCCGGCACAGACCATAACACAATGGGAGGGAGCTGCGTCATCCCTCCTAGCCAATGGGAGGCCAGCGGGGCGGGTTGTTGGGAGATAGGTAATGAGAGGTAGCTGCGTCATCCCTCCTAGCCAATGGGAGGCCAGCGGGGCAGGATGTTTGAACGTCACTGATGGGAAAGCAGCTCGTGCATTGTTTGAATGTTTGAATAGCGCGTATTAATGTTTGAATGGCGCGTTTGAATGTTTGAATGGCGCGTTTGGCAAGTATCGTAAGGAGAACTTGTTTCGTATACAGAGACAAAAAATTTTGGAAAATGTTTTTCGTAACCTGGATTTTTCATTTGCTGGGACTCTTGTAAGGTGAGGTACCACTGTTATCTATTAATGCTTTCTTTTGAATAAGCATGATCAGTGTAGATGTGGAATTAAGAGTGTACTATATGGATGTGGCTTTTCGTTGGTTGCAGAGGAAGGAGGAGATCCAGAGAGTATAGAAAAGGTGGCATTGCAAGTTTTGGCCATCACGCTACCAGCCAACCTGAGTGTAGTAGACAACATAGTCCTGCTGATAAAAGACAGCATTACCAATCTCACCAACTTGGATGGAGTCTTCAACTACTCCGCTGAGCAAATGGCTAAATCCAAAGAGCTGCTTGACAGAGCCAACAATGAACAGTAAGAGAGATGCGCATGAATTAAAAAGCACACACCTCTCTACTTTAAGAATAGAAGTCTAACTGACTCATTGTGGGATGTCTCATGCAATGAAAATATTTAGCGGCGCTCCACATGGGGCCAGCCTACATCTTTTTGTCTCAATGTCCTCCCAGTGTGTCATATGACCGACCTACTCTGTGACATCATCAGCGACTAACTGACCTAGACACTTTGTGATGGACATACACTGTTTGCCAAATGTTTGCAAGCCAGAGCAAAGAACACCAGACCAAAGAGTGGCAATAATGCACTAGCACAGTCTGCAATTTTGGTATAAAATTAATAAACAAGCAAATAAACAAACAACAACCATCCACACACCACTTTCTTCAGACTTTCTTGGCATTATCGAATCAGATATTTATGGAGCAGCAATGTAGTGCATACAGTCATATACAGGGCAAGCATGAGCAACACGGTGGCATGTTGTGTAGCATGTCTGCATTACAGCAAAAAAGGTGCTGGACTTGCCAAGAATGTTTCTTTGTGGAGTTTGCATGTCCTCCTCATGCTTGTATGGATTTCCTCTGTATATGTCGGTTTCCTCTGACAGTTCAAAGACATGCACTTGCTGTTCGAAATTGTTGCTAGGTGTGGATGTGAGTATGATTTATTATATGTATGTTGCCCTGCAATGGTCTGGCGAGCTTTTCAGGGTATACCCCACCTTTGCGCAGTGTAGGCTGAAGCCTACCCTGTGACCCTAATAGGATTAATCTGCTCTGCAAATGAGTGAATAAGTGAAGTTAATATACAAGTGTATAAAGTAGGGGTGGGCAATTATTTTGGCTCGGGGGCCACATTCACTTTTAAAATTTGACAAACGGGCCGGGGACAGCAAGATACGATTATAAAAATGCATTTTTAACAGTTCATATCAAACAAACAGAAAAAAAACATTAAAATATTCACAGAAATTTATCGGGAACAGTGTTGCCAGGGCATTGAAGGCTGGTGGTAATTCCGTTGTGGTGATTCTCAGAACTTGATTTGACGTGTTCTAAAGGGAAAAAGCCGAAAGGAAATCTCTCTCTCTCTCTCTCTCTCTCTCGCTCTCTTTCTCTCTCATCACTTAACTGAGATGTGTGGGGTGCTTTGTTGGTGTTCATCGCACTAAAAGTGTTCACACATGTAGAGCCAAAGAACACCAGCATCCTCTGTGCCATTTTCTGGATGTATGGAAATTTGGCTGCACTTAATGAAGCATAAAAGGGTTAATGAAGCACAGGGTTGAGTCAGGAAGGGCATCCGACGTAAAAACCTATGCCAAATCAAACGTGTGAATTATTTGCTGTGGCGAGCTCTAATAAAGGGAAAAAGCTGAAAGGAAATCTCTCTCTCTCTCTCTCTCTCTCTCTCTTAATGAAGCAAACTCATCCAGCTTAAGGGAGTTGAACTTCTCCTTTGACATCATGTCACATTGGAGCTCAATCAGTTCCAGCTGCAACTCCTGTGGTACCGTTTCAGGCTCTTGTGAGAAGGAACCTGACATCAGCTGACGTGCCCCGTCAATTTTTCCAAAATCACAAAACTAACAGCAGAATTATTCATGCAGGTCATCCAGTGCTTTCCTGGATTTCTTCACATGCTGCAGGGTCTCTTTTAATGTGGCCAGTGTGGGGGAAATGAGCGAATGACTTGTCTGACATTTGCTTTTAAAAAAAAAAAACTAGCCTGGTTTTGAAGACTGATGGTCAGAACCGGTTCAAACCAGTTGGAACCGGTTCGAGACCAGTCAGAACTGCTTTAAATTGGTCGGGAACCGGCGGAACCGGTTCAAAACGGTCGGGACCAGTCGGAACCGGTCAGAGCCGACGGTTTGGACCGATTGGAACCGGTTCAAACCGGTTGGGACCAGTGGGAACTGGTCGGGACCGGTCAACAGCACCATTCCCACTAAAAGGTATGTTAATACCGTTTTTAACAAAGAAATAAAATTAATGTTATGCAGAATTGAGTTCAGATTATTGGCCCGGCCCTCCACAATATTTTCTGTTTCTCATGTGGGCCCTTGGGAAATATATTTGCCCACCCCTGCTGTAGATACTAAAATGACTGAAACCCGACAGGAAAAACATTATCTGATCTTTAGGAATCTTCATTTGCTTGGTTTTGATGTGTGCCAATAGTAGCTTCCTATTCTTGGTCTACCTGTTCATGTCACTCTCACTCACTCATTTGCCAAACTGTGCAGTTCAATTAGGGTCACAGGGATGCTGAAGCCTATCTCAGCTAAAATGTAGTAAAGGTATGGGTACTGAACAGCTCACTAGACCACCACAGGGCCGGCGCACATACACAGACACACCCATTTACATTCACAGGACGGCCAGTGAGCCTAATGTGCATGTCTTTGGACTGCAAGAGGAAACTGGAATACTTAGAGGAAACCCACACAAGCACAGGAAGGACATACAAACTACTGTATGCTCAAAAATGAGCCTAAGACCTTTTTGTGAGGAGGAGTACTAGCCACGACAGCACTGTTGCCTCTATGAACCTTTAACTATTCAATATATGGACAGATAAGAAGGATGTTTTTCATTTTGTGTGTGCATTGTGAAATTAAGGCCTAGTATCTGTGAAAATACCACTTTTAAAATATTAATTGACATGTGGTTTTGTGTTTGTTTAGGGGAAAAGCTGAAAAAATTGGTGATGCTATTAATAAGACTAATGAGGCCATGAACATCACTGAGCAGGCCATAGAGATGGCAAGGACAGCAATAGAGAAAGCCTTGGTAAACCTCAACAGCACACAGCGTGTGACTGCCATGGTAAGCTGTGTGCTTAAGTTTGTGTTCATGTACTGTGTGTGTGTGTGTGTGTGTGTGTGTGTGTGTGTGTGTGTGTGTGTGTGTGTGTGTGTGTGTGTGTGCGTGTGTGTGATTTAATGTATTTCTGCATTTATTTGTTAAATCATTGCTTCTAATGTCTTACACTGATGCCTCTGATTTCTTTCTTTCTCATATCTATTCATATTGTGTCCTCACCATCTTTGAGTCAGGTGGAAGACAAGCTTTCAAATTTAGAAGCCAACCTTATGGACATGATGATGCGTTTATCTAATTTATCCCAAGGTGTCGACCTTTTAAAAAACAAGATGGAACAAAACAGACAGCAATCGAAAGAGGCTATGTTGATGTCAGAAAAGGCCGGTGAGGCTGCATCTGACCTTAATAAGGTACGGTTGTTCAGGACAATTACTGTATAACTTTACATTCTCTAGCTCATTGTATTTGCACTGAAGTTACATGCTTTTTTTTTTTACATTTTTTTACATGTTGTTTTTTTATTACCTATGTGTATGTGTTCGTACCAGGATTTATCACATGTTGAGAATCGTTTTAAGGAACTAAAAGATAAAATTGATTCTTTGGGAGGAAGGCTGGTAGGTAATCTTACCCAAAAAGCACTGGATGTGAAGAAAGATGCTGAGGATCTTCTCAAGAAGGCCAAGAAGGACATGGACACACTTAAAAGTAGGTTTTGTAGATACCTGTGTGAGACATATTACTCTCACATCAGCTGTGTTCCCTGGTTGCTTTACATCTAACAGGAGATGCTAGTGATTAGGACCAAGTCAAAAATTAATTTGTTTATTTGCGGGACCATTTAGTCCTCCTTGGGTCACTAGGAGACTGGAGCCTATCTTGGCCTGGTATTAGACTCTGGTATATCCTGAATAGCTAACCAGACCATTACAGCATCAACACACACACACACACACACACACACACACACACACATATCCAGGGGTAATTTGCAACAGTTAGTCAGCCTAATGTGCATATCATTGAACTGTGGGAGTATCCCGAGGAAACCCATACAAGCATCGAGGGAGTATGAACATGAAACACCCTCACCGAGCTTTACACACATGATCTCGCACAAATCTTGTTTTTTTTTTTTTTTTTTGTAAATTTTTGACTCTTTTAAAATTATCTTTTGTTCTGTATAAGCTGTAGTCACCTTGTGCCAATTACTGTTTTGTGTCCATAGAGCTTGAGCGGAAACTGCAGAAGAATGAGCAGAAAATGCAAAAGCAGCAAGATGAGCTAGAGAGACTGAAAAGTAATGTTACAGATATCCAAAAATATATCAGTGAAAAAGTTCATTTTTATAATACCTGCCAGTAATGACAAAATCAATGAATTCAGAAAATTCCAATTTATTTAGCCTCCCACATTCACTCAGGACCTTTGGTAATGGTAGTTGAACATATTGTGTTTTAATGCGAGGGAGTGACTACTTATTCATCTTTAACATCAGCTGGAAGACATTTTAAGAAAAAAAATCATATCAATTTTACCTGAAACTGGAAAAAATAAATGATAACAAAATAAATAAAGGAAAAGAATAATCTTATTAAGAATTTACTTTTTTTGGTTTGAGTTATGTAAATTGGAGTGTTTGAAAAATATGGTTGTTTTTTAAATAATATTTACATTTAAATTAAATCAATTCTACCATCTTAACATGTTATGAAACAAAATTACATATTAGAGATTGTTACATGTATTTTTATACATTTGGTGCTTGTGTTTTTATTATAAGAAAAAGTTACCTGTTTCATGGCATTCAGAAAAAGACACCTGTGACGTATAAAAAATATTTTATTATACTGATGTTGATTTTTATAGTATTATGATACTATATTTAAAATTAAAAGCAAGTCTTTGAATTTTTTTTTTTTTTTTGAAAAGTAAGTCTTTGATTTTTTTTGTGTGTGTGTGTGTGTATTCAGTATTTGACTCTGCATCAGTATGTGAACAAAAATGTGCTTGGTGTGGTAATCCTTTCATGTCCGGGTCAGCGCACTTCAGAACTTTTTCCTGCCATATGGCTTCATAATACATTTACATCCTGTGATCTCAGTATCATTCTTCATAGGTTTCTTTTATAGTGAAATAAACAGAGAAAGAAGAATCGATTAGTTATACTTGGATCAAAAATCTTAAAACAATGAAATTATGAATAATATTAATTTCAAAAATGTATGTTTTGCAATATTGTCTAATTTAGTATAACAATTTTCTTTTCACTTGCTGGACCAATTACTTTAATTACGGTTACAGGAAGAAAGCTTGAGCCAGTCTGAGCTGACACTGAGCGAAAGGCGGGTTACACCCTGAATAGCTCACTAGGCCATCACATGGCCAACACATACAACCATTCACACTCACACCAACAGGCAATTTCAAACAGCCAATTAGCTTATTGTGCGTGTGTGTGGACTGTGGGAGGAAACCAGAATACCTGAAATAAACCCAGGATTCGAACCCGGGACCTGCATGTTGTGACATGGATATTGTAGCCAATATGTCAACCATTGCTGACTTTCGTAAAGAGTAGCTGCATAGCCGTCAGCGTGTTCCTGCTCCTTGCTAAAGGGTTGTGTCAGGAAGGGCATCCGACGTAAAAACCTACACGAAAACAAATGATTCACTGTGGCGACCCCTGAAAAAGGGAAAAAGCCAAAAGGAAAACAAGAAGATGGCATCATGCCATTGGAAATTTTTTCATTAAACATAGCAGCAGCTTGACCCCACTGGCTCCTATTATTTGCACAAAATATATACATTATAAATAATTATATACAGGTACATGTAACAATCATAGTTATGATGTTGGGCTTTAAAATTGGTTTTGATTCATTGACCTTTCATCATATGCAGACCTGGTATCTCTACCATTACTGCGATCATTTTTTTGTGATATTATAAACTGTCAAAACATATATTTTAAAATTACAATTATAACCAAAATTAGGATACCATGGTTTTTTTCCTTAAATAATTTCTGTGGCAGCCAGTGTTTCCGTTGGAATTTGAACACAGCGGCGGTGATCACCTGAACAAAATCTTATTTGGTAATGAAAGGTAAAAAAAAAAAATTACTACTGTGGTCAGTAATTTTTCTTCTGGCTTTTTCCCTTTCTCGGGAGTCGCCACAGTGAATCGTCTGATTCACACATTTGATCTGGCATAGGTTTTTACGTCGGATGCCCTTCCTGTCACAACCCTTTTGCAAGGGACAGAAACACGCTGACGGCTTTGCAGCTACTATTTACAAAAGTCAGCAATGGTTCTTTTACATGAACCTCTCACCATAGACAGTGACAGACATGGCCTGCCTTTGATAACCCAGTTAGCTGCACTGGGGGGACAGTGACAACCTTGTGAAGACTTGAACCCCCCAACCTTAGGATCAGCGACCCTGCACCCTATCCACTAGACCACCACTGCCCCTACTGTGGTCAGTAATATCCTCCTGAATTAGGACCAATTCAGATGGAAAAAAGTCTCCCTCCAGGTAAAGTTGAAGTGATGTAAGACTAGAAAAAGTCTTCAACAATGAGAAGACACAAAAGTTCCATTCTGAGACTTGCTAAACACGACAAAGATGCCATCATGGCTTTGAGGAAGGTAATTTTCTCTGATAAGTCCCATTTTCATCTTTTCTCATCACCTGATTGTCTCATGGTTATATGGAATCTTTGAGAAGCCAATACGCCACATTTTCTTGCAACTATTTTGAAATTTGGCAAAGAACCAGTGACAATCTTGGGGTGCTTCTGAAAGGGTGAAATGGAACAAATTGTAGTCTGTGAAGCATGTATGCATCAAGCAATGTACAGTGTGTGTGTGTGTGTGTGTGTGTGTGTGTGTTGGTAATGCAATGATATTCGTGGTACATCATGAACAGCATCATCATCATCATTTTCTGTAACCGCTTCATCCTAATTAGGGTCACGGGGAGGCTGGTGCCCATCCCAGCCAACTCAGGGCGAGGGCAGAGTACACCCTGGACAGCTTGCCAGGCCATCGCAGGGCGGAAACACACTGACGGCTTTGCAGCCCACTCTTTTTACGAAAGTCAGCAATGGTTCTTTTACATGCCTCACATGATAGACAGTGGGAGACATGGCCGGCCTTTGATAACCCAGTTAGCTGCACTGGGGGATCATGAACAGCTTGCCAGACAATTGCACACACAGCCAATTCAGACTCACATTCCCTAGGGTCAGTTTGGAACAGCCATGTACAATACTGTATTTTCATGGGAGGAAACCAGAGTACCCAAAGGAAACCTGTTCAGCATATTAATGATGTAATAACTATATATGTAATAGTAAGGACAAGAGCTCCATCCCTGGAGACAAGGAAAGGTTCAATTTATTACCAGCTCTACCTCTGAGAGTACAGTATACCACACCTGATCAGTTCTGTTTCTCTAACTGCTTAATCCTAATTAAGGCCGCAAGGAGGCTGGCGCCCATCCCAGCCGACTCCAGGCAAGGGTAGAGCCCACCCTGGACAGCTCACCAGGCCATCAACACACTGATGGCTTTGCAAGGTCAGCAACTCACACCATAGACATTGAGAGACATGGATGGCCTTTGATAACCCAGTTAGCTGCTGTGTGTGTGTGTGTGTGTGTGTGTGGGGGGGGGGGGGGGGGGGGTAGACAACCTTGGGGAAAGTGGGACTCGAAGCCCTAACCTTGGGATCAGCGATCCCGTGCCCTTTACCCCACTAGTCCCACCACTGCTCCATACCTGATCAAACTTTGAAAATACAGTTGCAGAGTCGAACTGGTTCAATATTCCAGCTACACCATTACCAAGGCGGTGATTTAAAACCACGTGCCGCCTCATGAGCAAGCAACGCACGCGAACTCTTTTTTTTTAAATGGGCTCGTGCGGTCGGGGGCGCGCGTTTCCTTTTTCAAATGCGCGCGCGCGCTCGCCAGCTGGACAGTCTCAAAAAACAAACCAACAAAGTGGACTGAACCGGGAACTGTACGTTGTTAACGGCGTCGGGTTGTTCAAACTTCAGCGTTCATCGCTGGGATTCCGACTCCGACTGTCTGAACTCCACCGCCTGGTTTTCTGTGGAACATTTACAGAGATACTTCAGAAACGAAGCTCTGGTCAGTCGGGTTTGGGACGAAGCTCTGGTACAACAACCTAAAACTGCTTCAGGCAGAGGAAACGCTCTCTCTCTCTCTCTCTCTCTCTCTCACACACACACACACACACACACGGACAGAGTGGAGTATCAGAGTACCGCGGTAAGTATCCCTAAAAAATGAATAAGATTTTTTTTTTTTTTTAAACCTCAGGACTGTCAGAGTGGTGTTTATTTAAAAAAATATTAATAAACAGTGTGTTTATTTGACGCGCAGGAAAGTGAACCAAGCATCTCAACACCATGCGCACTTTCGTCCTGCTGTTCTGTGGTAAGCCCAACTTCTTCATTCATATAATGTACTGATAACATTTTAATATCCTCTTATAACTTCATACATCATGTGTAAACCACTAAAACCAGAGGTTTCTCTACTGCATTCCATCCAAAATTTATCAAACCCCTGGGAGATACCAGGTGTGGACAAAAAAAAAAACAAAAAACATAGATCTGGCTTCTCTCAAAGGTTTCTTCCTAAAGCTGTCCCACAGTGAGATTTATTTCTCACCGCCTGGCTATCTTTGCCTTGGCTATTTACAGAGATGTGAATAACCCAGTACTGTACTGTATGTGGAGCCGGTGCTGTAGTGGTTAGGGTGCTGTGCTCATGATCAGAAGGTTGTGTGTTCGAATCCCAGTTAGACGACACCCCCCCCCCCCCCCCACACACACACACACACACTGTGCTAAGACCCCTGGGCAAGGTCTTAACCACAAGTGTGCCTCTGTACACCCAGCAGTATAAATGGGTACCAGTAAAAAAATATATACTGGCTGGGAAGGTAACCTGTGATGGACTAGCGTCCCATCCAGAAGGAGTTGTACAGTACTCCTAGTCGCTTCACGCTATGGAAACCAGGGATAAGCACCAGCCTGATGAGCCACTATGGCTCAGGTGTAAAAAGCCCAAGAATAACCTAGTGGTTGGCACATCCACCTCACAGCAAGAAGGTCCTAGGTTCAATTATCTGGGCTCAGTGACGGTGTTTCTGTGGGGAGTTTGCTTGTTGTCCCTCTCCCCATGCTTGTTTGGGTTTCCTTCAGGTACATCGGTTTCCTAATACAGTCCAATGATATGTACACTGGCTGTTCCAAATTGCTCCTAGGTGTGAGTGTGAGGGGCTGTGTGTGTGTGTGTGTGTTGGCCCTGTGATGGTGTGGCACAAAAGTAATGATTTTTTTTTTTTTTTTGAAACAGACGCACAAATTTAAAATAATTAATGAATTATAATTTTTGCTGATATCTTTGCACCAATTAAGGGCGGTGGTAGCCTGGTGGGAAAGGGTGCTGGATCACTGATCCTAAGGTTGGGGGTTCGAGTCCCACTTTCTGCAAGGTTGTTACTGCCCCCCCAGTGCAGCTAACTGGGTTATCAAATGCCGGCCATGTCTTTCACTGTCTATGGTGAGAGGCATGTAAAAGAACCATTGCTGACTTTCGACAAGAGTAGCTGTATAGCCATCAGCGTGTTTCTGTCCTTTGCTAAAACCTATGACAAATCAAACCTGCGAGTCAGATGATTCGCTGCGGCCACCCCTGAAAAAGGGAAAAGCTGAAAGGAAAAGAAGAAGATCTTTGCACCAATTACAGGGGTCACTGACACTCAAATACAGTACTGAGCAAGTGGGTTCAGTGAGGCATCATGGCCAAGTCCATGTCCGATTTCCATGAGATAACACTGTATTTTATATTTAATTAATATACTGGAAAGTGGGTGGACACCTGTAAAGTTTGGGGTCTGGATTTCTGTCCAGTTTATTTGCTAGAAATCAGTACAGGAGGACACAAATAACTCAATGTATTGTTCCGTGCACGTGTGTCAAGGGGTCTGACGCAGTGCCCTCATGTAGGATATTTTTAATGGTATCATAAATCCTATTTTAATACAGAACCTTCAGGAGAGAAAGGTGTGTAACGTTTCATATAGTTCAAGTATGATCAGGAACACTGTGTCTGTTTGATTCACGGGGAGGAGGGGACGGGGTACGCCTTACTTCTGATCCTTTCTTTGTATAGAGAGTTCTTGCTGTTGGTTTTGACCACTAGAGCTGGATATTCGATAGAACATGTCTCCACAAAGATAGAAATACAGCATCTGACTGTTTTAATCTTTTGGAGATATTTTGCTGAGGCATATTTAGAGACTCTAATTAATGCCAAAAAACACTCCTAAAATGATATTACCTTTTTATTAATGAGGTTATGGTAAGGTTTACGTGCAGCACCATAACATTCAGCTGAATAAATAATTCGGCCGAGTCTGGGCAAGGGCAGAGTGCACCCTGGACAGCTCGACAGGCTATCACAGGGCAGAAACACGCTGAGATCTATGCAGCCTACTGCCTATCATGCTATTTCTATCAAATAAAATAACTGTATTGTAGTACGAAACAGGAAGAGGTGATCAGGATAGTCTCTGGGTGGGTTTTTGGATGACCAGATTAGATAACACATGCAATGGTCTTTTTCATAAATGCTAATAATTTGTAAATCTTAGTTTTTAGTTAAAGTCCTCTGTCTTACAATGGCCTGGCAAACTGTCCAGAGTGTACTCTGCCCTTGCCCAGAGTTGGCTAAGATGGGTGCCAGCCTCCCCACGACCCTAATTATAATTGAACGGTTCAGAAAATGAATGAATGAGTTAAAGTCCTCCAGAGTGAAGAAACAGAAGTATTCTTCACTCTATAAGATTACTTTCTCTGTGAAAATGAATGAGTGTTTTCCCAAAAGAAAGAAACTGATTGATCCCCAACAGCTACCCTTGCCTTGGGAAACCGTAAATTTTTTTGTTGGTGCTTATGCAATGGAATATGTACTACAGTCAGATAGTGGTACAGTCGGCGCTCTATACTTACGAAATTAATTTGTTCCCGAGCCTTTTTCGTAACGTGGAGGTTTCGTAAGTAGAGGCGTATTTTACATGTAAAACGTCTGATTCGTTCCAAGGCTCCCAAGACTACCCCATAAACCCTTAAAAATGATAAAAGTACACCAATTTTATATGAAATGTCCATGAAATATGTCTTAAATGTAAAAGAAAACAATTTATTATACTATTTAAACATTTTATTAACATATTAAACCATTTTATTAACATATTTATTAATTAAACCATTATTAAACATTTTATATTAACACACATACACACACACACACACACACGCACACACACACAACACACACAGAACACTGTCTCTTTCTATCTCTCTCTCTCTCTGTCTCTCTCTCACACGCACACACACGCACGCACACACACACACACACACACACACACACACACACACACACACACACACACACACACACACACACATTTGTGGAGGCTCCACCCACACGCAGGACGCCGGAGCATTTTAAAATGGGGAATTCAAAGAGCACTCCCTGCTTGACAGATCGGCACATTTATTAAACATTTACTGAATTAAACAACTTAAGAAATGAAAAATAAGCTGCAATGTGCTCTCTCGAAAGAGAGTTAAAATAACGCCTCCTGTCATCTCTGTCTAACTCTGTACGCAGTCTCTCTCTCTCACACACACACACACACACACACACACACACACACACACACACACAAACTGTCTCTCTCTATCTTTCTCTGTCTCTCTCTCTCTCTCACACACAACACACACACATACACACACACACAACACACACACACAATAATGGCGCGCTCCACCGGAGCATTTTAAAACGGGGAATTCAAAGCGCACTCCCTGCTTGACAGAGCGCCACATTTATTAAACATTTACTGAATTAAACAACTTAAAAAACGAAAAATAAGCTGCAATGGGCTCTCTTGAAAGAGAGTTAAAATAACGCCTCCTTTCATCTCTGACTATGTACGCAGTCTCTCTCTCACACACACACACTGTCTCTCTCTATCTCTCTCTGTCTTTCTCTCTCTCTTACACACACACAAAACTCTTTCTTTCTCTGGTGTGTTTTGCCGAATGCGGGCTCCGCCCACACGCAACGCGCAGCTGACGGAACGATTCTATTTAAATGTTTAAATGGACAGGATGTTGTATTTAAAGCAGAATTACAGTACCTGTTTGGAAAATCAGAGGTCCTGATTCAATATTAACTTGCTTCTTTGCGAGATCGGGGGTCTTGTCCCACGGAGCACTCTGTTTTCCTTCTGCCTCAATATGTTCCGAAATAATCGCCTCCGTCACTGTATTTCCGCTTTAAGGTCTCCTTCTGCTTCAATATCATCCCGATTGTAGAGGGGTTTCGGCGATAACGAAATGTAACGCTGCATGATCAATCTCAAAACAAGCCAACAGTCCTGTTCAACTCTCCTTCATGCGTGTGACAAACAGGAAGTATAAATACAGGAGTACAGGTCAGCTCCCTCCTGGCCAATGGGAGGCCAGCGGGGCGGGATGTTGGGAGACAGCCAATGAGAGAGCAAATCGCGCATTGTTTGAATTTTGAAAGGCACGTTTGAATTGTTGAATGGTGCGTTTGGCGCTTTTCGTAAAAAAAGGTGTTTTTGTAAAAAGAGGACGAAAACTTAGGAAAAAATGTTTTTTCATCACTTGGAATTTTCGTACCCAGAGGGTTTCGTAAATAGAAGGCCGACTACGTATTTAGGTAGGAACGTACTCGAGTACTGTATTCCTAGCCTTCGGCGATAGAAGGTTGAGATTAGAGGTGTTATTGCAAAAGTTACATCATGTTCGGAGTGTTTCCATATTCACACACAGAGCATACAACAGGCCACCTCTCCAGTTGCTCTGCTTTTTCCGTCTTGTGCCCTAAACCTGAGGCAGCTGCTGATATCAATCAGTTAGTTCGCTTTTTTTAGTTTATATTTCCAGTGTTGGGCAGTCTCCCTCTTTTTTCTTTCTGTCTCTGCATTCTCTGCTTAGTGTACTCCCATGAGTGATGGGAGTACAGTACTATGATAAAACCGTGGTGAGGGAGAATGGGATGAGATGAGGAGGACGGAAGAGAGCTGTGATGGTAGTGTTATTTTTGGCTGAACGCAGCTCTAATGAATGTGATGGGAGGTGAAGTGTGACAGTCAGCAGGTGCTGAGACATGTTTAGTTCCAGACATGTTTACTGCCTGCTGTCTAGCTAGGTCATTTTGGGTCATTTGGACCAATCAGGAAAGAGCTGTGGTGCGGTTTCTGCTCATTTAAATCTGGTGAAGTTTCTGTGTTAAAAGTGGTGTAGCATTAACATCTTTCTGTAACAGCATGTCCCAAACGATTGTGTTCATCTTATAGCACATCTATTTTGCACTGATACTAATTATGTATTCCTTCAATAATCATTGTGCATTATGATTACAGTTGCAGTTTATGTAGTACAAGTCATGTTAATTCTCTCTCATTTTTCTTGTTTCACTATCACCTGAAGTTAATAAAACAAGAATGCAGCTTGTCTTATTGTGTCTGTTCATCACAATAATTTTCCTGACTACGATTAATCACCATATTAATGTTAATTAATGTGTACATATTTATGTTTTCCTGGTTCTGCTGTGGGCCAGTATGACGACATAGCAGTTAGCATGTCTGCCTCACAGCATGAAGGTCCTGGGTTTGATTCCTGAGCTCACGCATTTTTGTGTGGAGTTGCATGTTGTCCCTGCGCTTACATGGGTTTCCTTTGGGAACTCTGGTCTCCTTCCAGTCCAAAGACATTACGCGAACTGGATCTTTCAGGTTAGCCCAGGTGTGAATGCTGGTATGTGTTACCCTGTTTAACCGGTTAACTGGCTTGGCAAATGAGTGAATCTGTGTAAACGTCATATTCTTGTTAATGTCTAAGTGATTACAATACAAACAGAAGCTTTTATCTTAAACATTAAAGGGCTCCAAAGTCTGTCTTCCTTTCAGCTTTTCCCCTTTTACTCGGGAGTCGCCACAGCAAATCATCTGATTCGCACTTTTGATTCGGCAGAGGTTTTTACGTCGGATGCCCTTCCTGTCACAACCCCTTTAACAAGGGACAGAAACACGCTGATGACTTTGCAGCCTACTCTTTACAAGAGTCAGCAATGGTTTTTTTACATGCCTCACACCATAGACCGTGAGAGACATGGCCCGCCTTTGATAACCCAGTTAGCTGCACTGGGAGGGACAGTGACAACCTTGTAGAGAGTGGGACTCAAACCCCCAACCTTTGGATCAGCGATCCAGCGCCCTATACCACTAGACCACCACTGCCCCTTAAAAGTCTGATTTGTAATAGCTGGATAGTAAATTTCTCAGTAAATGTTGAGTATTTATAAAGAACTTGTGTCCAAGTTCTTCACCTATTCTTCTTTTTGGTTTTTAACTTTTCTCCTCCCACTGCATCAGACTAATAGTTGGCTAATATCCGCGGTCCAGAGTGGTGTGTTTATAGCAGTGCTTCTCAATTATTTTTGTGGCGCCTCCTATAGGAAGAAATAAATGTTTCACCCCCCCACCGCCCTGCGAGCTACGATAAATAGTATTATTTGAATATAAATTTGTTATTAGTACACCTCTGCATAACGTTGTATCTTTATTAACATTAAAAAAGAAAGAAATATAGTTCAATTTACAATAAAGAAAACTTTCTTTAGCATTGTTTTTTAATCTGTAATAGAAAAGATTTAAAGTGCACAATTGTGCTTGAAATTTAAAATATACATCCTTACTTAAACTCATTTAACTTATTTCTGTCTTAATATCTCCGTCTCTTTCCACCTTTCTCTTCCTTCCTGTTAGAAAATGTTCCATGTTGTTTCTTGAGGGGTTGTTCACCGCACTTCATATCGTTTGCTCGTGCGAAAAACCACTACACCATAGCGCAGCAATAAGAGCACCACTGCCATCTAGTGGAGTGGAGGTACAATTACACTTAATTCTCTTACACTATTCCAGAAAGGCATGTTCTCCAGGGTCATACGCGCTCCCCCGGCATCACACCACGCCCCCCTGGAATCATACCGAACCCCACAAGGGGGGTGTGCCCCACTATTTGAGATGCACTGGTTTAGAGGGAAGTGTATCAGGTGAAGAGCTGAAACAGTCCTCAGCCTGCTGGGCACTCAGCGTGATCCACAGAGGTACTGGCTGGAATGCCCCACCGAACTACACTCAGTAGAACAATGAGCCAGCCAAAGTCTTTGAGAGAGCTATAAGGATCTGGGAAAAAGGGTGGAGAAATGAAAGGACACAGCTTTTATGGCAGTCATAAATGTGTTCATGAGAGACAATAGTTTTGAATAAGATTTTATCTCTAAGACAGAGATTTGGATTTATGTATTGTTAAGACTGTGTGATGATCTTCCAGACATTGACTTGGAAGTCTTGATATGAGGCAGGGGATCTCACGTTAGCTGATGCCTGTGTGCAGGATCTATGATTAACCCTCAGCCTGACTACCACGCTCTCTGTTTCCTTGGCTGTAATTCAAAGCGCTGTTAATAATGAATGGTTGTCAGAGTTGTGTATTACTGAAGAGTGTAGACACCTTGCAGTTCACTTTAAACATGATACCCACCTGGAGATGAATCACTGCCATTCACCACATGAAAAGTGATGAAATTCGTTTGAAAAACCCACAATGGATTTTTCTCTACCTCTTTATAAATAAAAACTGTACACCAGTATTTATTATTTTTCTCATTACATTTACATGTAAACATCTGTTTTTCCCTGGGTTTTACCCCTGTGATTTTCTTTTTTGTTTGTTTGTTGTTGCTTTTCCCCCATGTGCTTCTCCGAAGAGACATAAAGCCAACGGACTTCAGTTCTCAGACTGCTGCCCTGTTATGCACACTCTGACTCTGAGGACAGCACTATCTGTCCTCTTTAACATATAAGAACCCACAGATAACACAGTCTGTCAGTGTGTGATAGACAGGCCAAAAAGACAATTTCCTCTCCTTGAAGTTGCAGTCAGTGCAGCACAATAGCATTGTGCGGTGACCTTACAGCAAGGTGGTCTTGGGTTTGGTGAGGGCATTTCTGTATGGAGTTTGTATGTTTCTGTTTTTGAGTGGGGTTCCTCTGGGAACTCTGATTTCCTTCTACAGTGTAAAGACTGGTATATTACTATAATTGACTGTTCCAAATTGCCCCTAGGTGTGGATGTGAGTGTAAATGGCTTTTTCTGTGTTGGCCACACGATGGTCTGGCGAGCTGTATAGGTTGTATCCTGTCATTGCCCACTGTCATCTGAGACTCCAGACTCTCTGTGATCCCAATGTTAGGACTAATAGATTTTGCAACTGAATTGAAAGTGAATTTTTGATCACCAGACTTCTCCTTACACCATTTTGGAAGAACCTGATTTGATTTTCAACAGCACTCGCTGTTTAGCTAAATTTAGTAAAAACAGCGAGGGACAGACTATCCAAATAAAATACTGGTCAGGAACGAAATATATCTCAGCATCTCACTTTCCAAGGGCAAGTAAACCTGTACATGCAATTCATGATAATTAACTATGCTGCATTAAAGTTGGTTTCCCCCTCACATAGTGCCTGTGTCATAACACTTTAATAATCTAAACATCTCTTCTCTTTTTCTTAGCAGGCATGTAAGAACAGAACACCATTAACAGCTTGTAAAAACCCACTGATCTCTGAATGGGACTCGAATAAAGCAAAAACCTTTGGCTTTTACATGAGTCTGTTTCCAGAGAGGTGGGGCCACCAAATTATTAATACAGGCTACCAGTAAAAGCAAGATAAATGGTTCAATGCATTTGTATGCCAACAGGTTTTATATTTCCAAAGTTCAGTGAAATGGGTCAGTGCATGAATTAGCATTATGAGCCACATCTAGTAGAAAATCAAAAAATGCCATAACCAATCAACCCGACATTAACCAGACATTTTTTTGTGTGTGCAATGATAAGGGATTCCATTTTTGGAGGAAGCATTTCTCATTTCCCCATCATATGACCAAATATAGTAAAAGAAACAGTTTATTCACGGAATAGTCTGTAAAAGGATCAAATTAGTAACAGACTACAGTGGTTTGAAAACATTTAAATTTTAATAGTTAAATTCAGTGTAAAATGTAAAGAATCAGTGAGAAATGGGGTTAAAGGTGTATTCAGAAAGTGTATTTGTGTTGTACATGCCTTTTAAGGTCTTTGTTGGCCTTAAAGGCAGCAGGAACTTGATGTTCAGTCATAGTAATGGGGAACAATATGGCGGGCTCGAGGGAAGTAACTGTATGTGGTGACATGAGTGGTGTAGGAGCTGCAAATAGCAGATGGGGTTAAAGGGATCAGGAGACACTGAGACTGGACTGTGGGATGGAATTAGCTCCCAGCTCATATCAAACAACTCCAATAAAGCAGCATTGCACCGAAGGTGTGGTTTTCAAAAGCAAACTCTCAGTGTCCTATTACCGAATCCTTTGTTTTGTACAGTAATCAGTGGGTGACCCAGAAATGTAATCTAGCCTCTTATAATTCTTCACCCCAAATTCACACACACACACACACACACACACACACACACACACACACACACACACACACACACACACACACACACACACACACACAGTGCAGGTGGTTTTATTCACACTGGCTCGACTTCTGTGTTCTATACTTTTTATTTCCCCTGGAGATTCACAGTTCAGGACAGACATTCCCTGAATTCCTTCTACTATCCCTACATACAGCAGGAAGGATGACTGTCTCTTGTTAAGAAATGCATTATTATGGGAAATCTACTGTAAATGGGAGAAGGCTTAAAGGGCAAAACAGTATTTACATTGGATTATTATCAGCATAGTGATAATTCCTGCTGAATCCCTGAACACTTAAAATCATCGCACACATCCGGAATTTGCATGGCGAGTTCATGAAAGATGCTAAAGCTACTGGATGAACAATTTGTGAAGTGCTGGGCTGTTCCTAGTCTGTTCAGCAGGTGGAGAATGTATTGTGTAAGTGTCACATTTCCCTCCATGTCTGTAGAGTGAGCACGGTGTTGCCAGGAGAAGGACTTCTCTCTGGAATCACAGATAGGTATAAAGAGTGAAATTTTCTGCTCTCTGTACACTGAGGAACAAGTGTTCACCCTTGAAAATTGAGACAGGTAGCGTTTGGGAAAATGAAAGGGCTCATTGGAGTCCAGCTTTGTAACAAAACAGACCAGCCCAGCAGTGATTTAGCCCCACCTGGTAGCTAGTGCCAAGCCAAGCCCTAAGCTGCAGAAAGTGAAGATGGAAGAGTGCAACACACACATTAGATAGAACAGAGGTGATGTGAGAAAGTCTGAAAAAGAGGGGTAAAGGATTTAGGACATCAACAGACAGACATAAGGAGAGAATTTAAAAACGAAAATGAGGTAAATGTGAAACCAGGAATCACGATGGGAAATGTAACTACTACCTCCTTGCATTTGTGTCTTAATATATAATAGTGATGAGAATTAAAAACAGAGCTGTGATTGTAAAGATTAATATCATTCATGGTTGTGTACACGGTCTGTACTGTCTTAGTCCTCCATGGACAATGTGTTTTGTACCTAAACATTTGACTGCATGTCTTTCAGTGAAACAGCTGACAGAAGGCTTCTGGTTATAAGTTGTGTGCTTTGTTAATGGACTAGTATTCTTCCGCTGCCAGCTGTCCTCCTACATTCCTGAGCCTCTTGTCCATGTAAGGCGAGAGTGGCAGAGGAGCTGGGCGTTATCCAACCCGCCTGACCTGAACCATACTTTGGGATATTTGATTGAGAAGCTACCAGCTGAAATAACTGAAGTGATTTTAGCATTTGTAGTATGAAAGTTGTTTTTCTTAGAATAATGTCTGCTTTTCATAAAATACTTGGTGCAGACGATTAAAAAAGTGTTTTTTTTTTTTATTATAACAGCAATACCTGATAGTAAAAACTTTAAAAATAAAGTGAGCTGAGCCTGAAAGAGCACCCCGTCTGTCTTCCTTTCGGCTTTTTCCCTTTCACTCGGGAGTCGCCACAGCGAACCATCTGATTCGCACGTTTTTTTGATTTTGGCAGAGGTTTTTACGTCGGATGCCCTTCCTGTCACAACCCTTTTAGCAAGGGACAGAAACACGCTGACGACTTTGCAGCCTACTCTTTACGAAAGTCAGCAATGGTTCTTTTACATGCCTCTCACCATAGACAGTGAGAGACATGGCCCGCCTTTGATAACCCAGTTAGCCGCACTGGGGGCCTGAAAGAGCACCCCAAGATGATAAATATAGCGGCTGTTTTCCATGAGAGTTGAGAAAAGGCTTTCAGGCTTATAAAGAATGCTGATAGATCCTGTACATTACAAATTACACATCAAGGTACTCTACAGTGATGACTAAAACATTCTTTCTTTCTTTCCTTTTGGCTTTTTCCCTCTCTCGGGAATCACCACAGCGAATCATCTGATTCGCACATTTGATTTGGCAGAGGTTTTTACGTCGGATGGCCTTCCTGTCACAACCCTTTAGCAAGGGACAGAAACACGCTGACGACTTTGCAGCTACTCTTTACGAAAGTCAGCAATGGTTCTTTTACATGCCTCTCACATGACAGTGAGCGACATGGCCGGCCTTTGATAACCCAGTTAGCTGCACTGGGGGGACAGTGACAACCTTGTGGGGACTCAAACCCCCAACCTTAGGATCAGCGATCCTGCGCCCTATCCACTAGACCACCACTGCCCTTACAGTGATGGTTAAAACTAACATACCGATTTAGGCCCTACCTTAAAAGCTGACCCCCTGATAGAGATTCATGTTAATAAGAGTAGTGCATCTCCTTTATGTCACAATCTCACCCGGTTCTGATACACACAGTGACTCTGACCTTTCCAACACACAGACACATTTGTCTGCCTTACACTACACTTCCCAGATTCCACTGCTTATGGTCCAGGTCACCCGATTACTGATAGAAAGCAGCAGTTTCTAAGTAACTATGCTCATCTTGAGACTTTAAGTGACTCTTCCCTCCACCAATGCAACAGTTTGCAGTACATTCTTTGAGCTGAATTATGTATTTATTTACTGTTTGCCTTTCTGTGCTTGCTTTAACAGTTGCTGATTTTTGCCTGTGCTTCTGTTGGCAACATTTTGCAGATGCCCTCATCCAGAACAACTTACACTTTTATACAACTGAGCACTTGAGATTTAAGGGACTTGCTCAAGGTCCCAGCAGTGGCAACCTGGTGGTTTTAGGACTTGAACTTGAAACCCTTGATCTTTTGGATCAGTAAACCAGAGCCTTAACCACCTGAGCCATCACTGCCCCATACTGTTTGTTGGATATCTGACCTTAGTTTTGTTTTCCCTACCTCAGCTTCTACTTTTGAAATGTTTCATAAAAATGTTTCCCTCCCTAGCTTTCTGTCTTAATGGAAATATGTAATTGATTATGTGATGACCCCCCCCCCCTTTTGAGGGGGCCTTTGAGGCTAAATTAACTCTAATTCTGCAGGAAATAAAGAAAGAAATCTTCCCTGTGTTTCTTGATTATGGTCGGTAGCGAAAGCGGGAATGTTTAACATCAATGTTTGTTTTTTTTACTGATTCTCATTTGATGATTTCCATGTTCATTTGTACCACCTATTTTGTTAGTTGATTTATCAGTGTAATGAATTCAAGTTCCATGCCCCTGTTTGGTTTTCTGCAGTGGCATGTTTGTTTATTTAGTAAAATTTGCTGGCTAGCTGGGTATGACAGCAGGCAATATGAGAAAATCGAAATTAAACCGCAATCATCACCAGAGTTATCATGGTTCAGAAGCCAGGAAAAATAGATTTTTAACTCCTGGTGTGACAACTTGAGCTGGCTGACTGGAAGTGCCATAGTCAAGAGAATTTTACTGTTGGCATTTTACTAATATCATATTGTGGCGTTTGGTCAAAATTGGATTTTAGTATCTTGTTTTATACAGGGCATTTCATAGGAATTTTTATGTTAAGTTTTGTTTGTTTAGTGCTATTTACAATTGACATTGTCACAGCAAGTTTGTTAAAGAATTTTCACATTTCTCTACAAACCCTACACATCCCACATGAGCAAGCCTGCGGCAAATGTGGCAAGGAAAAGCTTCTTCAGTTGACAGAAGGAAAAAACTTTGCGAGGAACCAGACTCAAGGGGGAAACCCATTCTCATTTGGGTGAAACCGTATTAAAATAAAAAAAAGCATGTAGCAGAAGCTTCAACATAGTTTATCATAAAGCCCAAATGGTTATATTATATCTCTAATGGTAATTGTAGTCCTAAATCATTTTAGTAAAAGCATTTATATCACCAGCAGGAATAAGTCATCTTCACAGCTTCTTATTGCATATTTTGGTCCACATGGAACATCATTAGTAGGAGTGAGGGCTTCTAAAATGAGAACTCCAGTCAGTAGTAGCATATTAGGAGAGATTACAGGATTCAGAAAGCTGAAGAATCGGGGGTCACTGGTATTTTAGAAGTAGCATGTGTACCTTAACAAAAACAGAGAGAGAGAGAGAGAGAGAGAGAGAGATTATTAGGTATGCCCATAACAGTGTAATTGTTAAAGAGGAGAGTTTATTAGTGCTAAGTGCAATCAAAACCTCTGGCATAATTAACAAAGACTGCCTGGCCTGTGGTATGCATGAGGAAGTCTGGAGTGGCAGAGAAGTATGTTAGAGTGGTGCAGAACATATATAAGAGATGTAAGACAGTGGCGAAGTGTACTGTCGGTGTGAGAGAAGAGTTCAAGGTGGAAGTGGGACTGCATCAAGGATCAGCTCTTAGCCCATTCTTGTTTTCTGTGATGATGGACAGGCTGACAGACAAGGTTAGACAAGAATCTCCATGGACTATGGTGTTTGCAGATGACATTGTGATTTGTAGTGAGAGCAGAGAACAAGTGGAGGAAAATCTAGAGAGGTTGAGGTATGTCCTGGAAAGGGGAGGAATGAAGGTTAGCCTCCATAAGTCACAATACATGTGTGTGAATGAGAAGTACCCAAGAGGCCCAACAGTAGTCCAATTTCCACCAGCACCCTGTTGGTTAACAGCACTGATGGTAGTTGTTGTTAACCCGGGCCTTGACTGATCCGGTCTGGAGGTAATATTTGTGATTTGCCTCTGAGATCTGGCGCAGGTTTTTCGTCGGATGCTCTTCCTGACACAACCCCCTGCATTTATTCAGGCTTGGGACCGACGTGATAGAGAACACTGGATTGTGCCCCCCCCCTCACTGCTGCGTTATCTTTCCTAAATAATCCATTTTTCCTTTCTCATCTAGCTGGTGCCACGATACACTCTTTTTCATCAGACCATTACAGGGCCAACACACAATCATTCACTCTCATGCTTTCAAATAGGGTTAAACAGTCATGTATTCTAATGTGCATATCTTTGGAATGTGGGAGAAAACAGGAGAAATTAGGGGAACCCCTGTAATCACAGGGAAAACACACAAACTGCACTCAGAAACGCCCTAGTACCGGACTCAAACCCCAAGGCTTCTTTGTTTGCGGTAGATGTGCTAACCACTGTACAGCCATGTGGTGACATGGCAACCCAGCATATACAGTAATACATTTATTTCAGAACTGTCAGTCCACATATGTGCAGTGTGTAAGGGCTTACAGCTTGTGAGGTTGTATGCTTTGTGTGAAATTGTGCTTTGTCTACAGTACAGTGCATGTGTGTGTATAGTTTGTGTGTGAAGCTCTGAACCTGGCAGCAGTGTGAGAGGTGGTGTGGTGCCAAACAAACACAGCTGTCTGGTTTGAAGAATGAGACATTTCTCCGATGATAGTGTTTGTTCCTTCTGCAAAGTTTTTCCCAAGGTTTTTAAAGTCCCGCATAAAAGTGATTATTGTAATACAGGGATCCCTCACTTTCTATGGTTAATTGGGACCGAGATCCCCACGCAATCATCGAAATCTGCGAAGTAGGATCATCATCCCCCCGCCCCCAAATGTATATGTGTATATAATATCAATAAATACATATTCAATGCTATAAGTGTTTATAATAACAATTAAACATTAAAAAAATAACATAAGCTGTAAATACAATATCAATACACACACATACAGATGGCATTGCATGAAAAGAAGGCGACACACATACATATGCGCTCGCATGCACGCGAGCAGATGCGCGTGCACACACAGATGCAACAATTTAAGTAGTTTTGATGCGAGATTTTGGGTTGTTTTTTTGTTTTGTGTTTGTTTAGGGGTCTTTTTTGCATAATTGGCCTTGAGGCGGGGGGGGGGGGGCACTAACCAGTGTCTCTATCCCTTATGCCGGTCCCAAGCCCGGATAAATGCAGAGGGTTGCGACAGGAATGGCATCCGGCGTAAAACTTCTGCCACATATAAAAAATGCAAATGATCAATACAGAATTCATACCGGATCGGTCGAGGCCCGGGTTAACAACGACCGCCATCAGTGCTGTCAACCAACAGGGTGCTGATGGAAATTGGACTACTGTTGGTCGAAGACGTCGAAGAAGGAGAGGCGGGAGGCGTGTCCCAGAGAGAGAAGAGGAAATGCGTGAGCCTAGGACTATGCGGTGAAGGCGGACATGAAGGTCGTTGGAGTAAGAGTAGAAGATGCAGAGGATAGGGAGAGATGGATCATTTGCTGTGGCGACCCCTGAAGGGAACAGCCGAAAGGAAAAGAAGAAGAAGAGGTCTTGTTTTTGTGGCATTTTCCTTAACTTTTCCCCTATTGTTCCTTGATTTCCTTATTTTTTTAATTCGATGAATATTTTTTTATTTTTTTTTATTTTAAAGCCCACGATGCACTTAAGCCGCATGAATTGAAGCGCAAAGTCGCGAGTGATCCCTGTATTACCTTCATTTTATATGTGTCAGTATCATAATTTCGTAGTTGATTCCTATTAGTTATATCTCTATAAAGGTCTCAGTGACCCTCTAATCATTGATCTAAGTTATTCCATGATGTTTTTTTATTAATGACTGTTGCGCTTAAACACTATGATAATTTTTAATGATTTATTGAATGATTGAGGGTTTGGAATAGTTAATTCATTTTCTGAACTGCTTAATCCTAATTAGCGTCGTGGGGAGGCTGGTGCCCATCTCAGCCAACTCTGGGCGAGGGAAGAGTACACCATAGACAGCTCGCCAAGCCCTCGCAGGGCAGAAATATGCTGATGGCTATGCAGCCTACTTTTGACTGAAGTCAGCAGTGGTTCTTTTACATGCTTCTCACCATAGACAGTGACAGACATGTTCAGCCTTTGATAACTCAGTTAGCTGCACTGGGGGGACAGTGACAACCCACTGAGAGTGGGGCTTGAACCCCCAACCTTACGATCAGGGATACAGCACCTTACCACTTCCAGAGGTTCTGAATAGTTTAGCTTCCTAAATGCTTCCTCACTTTGTTTTATCCTGTTTTGGTGCACCCCAGAAGTATAAAAGAGATCCTTCAGGGTTTTACTTTTTACCTTTTGTTCTCAGAATATTTTGACTGGGAATGGGGTTTCTATAATGTCAGTTGTGCATACAATTTCTAAAGTTATTGTTCTTAAACAGAAAAATAGATTTAAAGATTCAAATTTTGGTTGTATGATGGTTTAATGGTTCGCACTTCCACCTCTCGCAAGAAGTTCTTGGATACGAGCCCTGATTCCAGTGAGGGTATTTCTGTGTGGAGTTGGCATATTATTGGGTTTCCTTCAGGTGCTCTCGCTCATTTCTGAACCACTTAATCCTAGTCGGGATGTGGGGAGCAGACCCCAGAACATTCTTGCTGTGAGGTGAGTGTGCTAACCACTCTGTCACTGCATCACCCCAAAAGCATGCACGTTAGGTTATTAGATATCCTTGATTTCCCCTAGGTGGAAAATATAAGTTTGTGAGATGTTCAAGGTGTACCGCACCCTGACCTAGTGACAGCCAAGATGGGCACCAGCCTCCGCATGATCCTAAAAAAGCTAAAGTGGTTTTTAAAAGAAGATAAGATTCTGACTTGACCCGGTCCTTAGCTTTGTACAGCCAACATTCATATCTGATTTGTTTTTCTCTCCATCTCTGTGATTCAGGCTTGGTAACCACCCTTGCTCAAGAACCTGACCACCCCCATGGATGTACACATGGAAGTTGTTACCCGGCAACTGGTGATCTCCTGGTCGGTCGAGAGAGGAACCTGAAAGCCTCGTCTACCTGTGGTCTCACAAAAAGAGAACCATACTGTATTGTTAGTCATCTACAGGTAAAACCATGACCACTTCCTTTTTTTTATCTCAGCATTCTGGCCAGTGTAGCTACATGGAGCTTGTTGACCTTTTAACCTTTAACTTCCAATACATGACCTTATATAGGAGGAAAAGAAATGTTTCCAGTGTGACTCGCGCAGACCGTACAATTCTGTGTACAACACCATCAGTCACCGAATCGAAAATGTCATCACGAGCTTCAGACCAGACAACAAGAAGCGCTGGTGGCAGTCTGAGAATGGTGAGATCATCCAAGGTGTTATTTTGCACTTAAAATTACATGCTCTTTGATGTATCACTGAAACTGTCAGAATAGGCATAAACAATCAGGCAACGCATGAAGATTTAGAGAGATTTTCATGAAAGGTGCAGAACAAAGTGATGAAGTGATTTGGTGTACTTGAGAAGACATCTACCAGCTGCCATGCAATTCCGTCAGATATTAACCACTGTAAACCCAGCTGTCTGGCAGACACCCACACTGAGCACACAGGAGATATATTAATAGAACAGACTTTCTCAAAGCAAATTAATAACACACACAGGAAGTACCAAGGAGCTGTTCATTGTTATTGATTTATATAGTATGGAAAACTCATCATTCATTCATTTTCTGAACCAGTTCAGTTCATTTTCTGTAACCGCTTCATCCTAATTAGGGTCGCGGGGAGGCTGGTGCCCATCCCAGCCAACTCAGGGCGAGGACAGAGTACACCCTGGACAGATCGCCAGGCCATCGCAGAGCGGAAACACGCTGACGGCTTTGCAGCCTACTCTTGTCGAAAGTCAGCAATGGTTCTTTTACATGCCTCACATCATAGACAGTGAGAGACATGGCCGGCCTTTGATAACCCAGTTAGCTGCACTGGGAGGACATTGACAACCCCGTGGAGAGTGGGACTCGAACCCCCAACCTTTGGATCAGCGATCCGGCACCTTATACCACTAGACCACCACTGTTTGAACCACTTAACCCTAATTAGGATCACAGGGAAGCTAGCACCCATCTCTGCCCCGCCCTCACCCAGAGTCAGCTGAGATGGGCGCCAGCCTCCCTGCGGCCCTAATTAGGATTAAGCGGTTCAAAAAATGAATGATTGAATGATTGGAAAAGTATTGAAAGAAATAGAGTAATCACTGTTGAAGTAGTTGGTGTTATTGTTTTATGCACAAATGCATCTTTAAATGTCCAACTTACACTCAATGCCCAACAGTCTTGTTCATGTATGTATACAGTACTATTTTCTGTTTCTTTTAATGAGCTTTGTTATGGTACGGGAAGTATTATAGAACATGGAAAGTCAGGAGTTGACAGGAAATGGTGGCTATTTTTGCTTGAAGTCACCATGGTGTCAGTGCCACTGCAATGCGTATGCAGTTTCATGAACAGTGGCTCACTTGTACAGTGCATGCACACTTATCCAAGCGTCAGGAAAGGAGCTTCTGATAAAGAAATTAAGAAAAACTGAGCATGTTGTGCCACTTGTCTTTTGGCAAAAACAGGTGGTTAGTACTAGTTGATTTTTTTTCTCATCATTGAAACCTCATATCTCTTAAAATATCTCTGTCTTTTAGTTGAACAGAAAAGATATTCAGTCATTTTTTTTTCCGTGTTAAATTCACCACAGTTCTCATTCCCAGAGTCTCGTATTCTTTTCAGGCTTCATTACACCCACCTCTCCTTTCCCTTTCCTTTTCCTGCCAGTTGTGAGGCAGGTTTAGTGAAATTTAGGAGACCTACAGTCTCCCACAGAACAGGGATAAGAGATAAGGTTAAAGTGTTGTTGCTGTAATAGAATATGACACACAAACTTTGCTGCCTCTCTTGTTCCCCAACTCTCAATGACTCTGAATAGAATGTGCAGTATCAAAGATCTGATGTGCAATGGTGGGCTTTCACAAAGAAAGAACAGTTTAATATTACTGTTCTTCATATAATTCTTCTGTTTTACATCCACAAATTTGTAATCAAATTCACAGGATGTGAACTTTTTATCCCCTTATGCCTCAGAATAGTGTTTTAATCACCACTTTACCTTATTATTGGACAAAGAATAAGTTCACTTCAAACATCAGAAAAAGGAAACAAGTGTGACTGTCTTTGTCCATACCATTTGTGGTGGTGGTGCCAGGCTATTTTGAGTATCTCAGAAACGGACAAGGATGGCAGTAAGAAGGGTTCTCCCCATGCATGTTTGGGGTTTTTGTCCAAGTACTCAGGTTTCTTACTACAGTCCAAAGAAACACGTATTAGGCTAATTGGCTATCCCAAATTGGCCATAAGTGTGGGTGTGTTTGAATGGTTGTGTGTGTTGCCTAGTGATAGTCTGGTGATCTGTTCTTCCGGTGTTGGTTGGGATAGGTGCCAGCCTACCTGCGACCCTATTAAGATTAATTAGTTCAGCAAATGAGTGAGTGCAAAACTCTCTGTCTCCTCAAACACAAATTAAGTTTTTGCATGTCAGAGATGATTGCAATGAGAAGACTTCAGTATGAAATGATAACCACAGATATACAGGGTATGTGTAAACATGTGTGTTGTGTACAGTTCTCTGAACAGCTGATCTGATATTTTTAAAGGAGTACAATATTTTCACTATGAAATCTATTAGTTAGTGGAAAGTTGCAGGTATTAAAATAGCATAACTATAGGATCCATCCTCCCTATACCTGTAATATGATAAAACAATTGATTAAATTAATGTAAAAATGGAGTGTAAAACATTTCGTTTTCAAGTTCAGTTTACGTGTATGTTCAGTTCAGTTCATTTTCTGTAACCGCTTAATCCTAATTTGGGTCACGGGGAGGCTGGTGCCCATCCCAGCCAACTTCGGGCGAGGGCAGAGTACACCCTGGACAGCTCGCCAGGCCATCGCAGGGCGGAAACACGCTGATGGCTTTGCAGCCTACTCTTGTTGAAAGTCAGCAATGGTTCTTTTACATGCCATACACCATAGACAGTGAGAGACATGGCTGGCCTTTGATAACCCAGTTAGCTCCACTGGGGGGGGGACAGTGACAACCTTATGCAGAGTGGGACTCGAACCCCCAACCTTTGGATCAGTGATCCAGCACCTTATACCACTAGACCACCACTGCCCTACGTGTATGTTCATTTAGTATATACTAAAACTCTGAATGATGTGGCAGTGGTAGCCCAGTGGTAAGGTGCTGGCTTACTGATCACAAGGTTGGGAGTTCCGAGCCCCACTGTCAACGTTTGTTACTTATGCCCCCCCCGGTGCTCCGGTTTCCTCCCACAGTCCAAAAACATGCGCAGTAGGTTATTTAGCTGTTCCAAATCACCCCTAGGTGTGACTGTGAATATGAATGGTTATCTGAGTGTTGGCCCTGCAATGGCCTGGTGAGCTGTCCAGGGTGTACCCCACCCTCACCCAGAATTGACTGAGATGGGCGCTAGCCTACCTTGACCCAAATTAGGATTAAGCTGTTCAGAAAATGAATAAATGGATGAAGGCTGCCACCTATCTCAGCCAACACTGGAAAAACAGCTTACCAGATCATCACAGATTAACAAACCCACAACCATTGACACACATCCGCACCTAGGGTCAATTTGGAAAAGCCAGTTAGCTGAATGTGCATGACTTTGGACTGTGACAGGAAGCCAGAGTACCAAGAGAAGACCCACGGAAGCACACAGAGAATGCACAAATTCAACACAGGAACATTCTCTTCCAGGAACCCAGCACCTTCATGCTGTGAGCAGATGTGCTAGCCAATACACCACTGTCCACCATTTAAAAAAATTCAGTTATGTGTTATTGTGTATGATGTAAATAATATATATTTAACTTTACAGCAGATGTATATGGTTGTTTCTTCCATTCCATGATTCGCTGAAATTGTGTGTGTTTTCTCCTCAGGCAAGTCTGATGTTTACATTCAGTTGGACCTCGAAGCAGAGTTTCACTTCACTCACCTCATCATGACTTTTAAAGTATGTTTTAACTCACACTGCTCTTTTTATCTTCTGTTTGGTTATGAGATTTTCTGTGTGCAAGTTTATTTTAAAATGTATTCTGTGTGCAGACGTTCCGTCCTGCAGCGATGTTGATCGAGCGATCCGCAGATTTTGGACGTAGCTGGCAGGTGTACCGCTACTTTGCCCATGACTGTTCATCAGTCTACTCTGGAATTTATCAGGGGCCCCTCCGCAATGTTGATGATCTCATCTGTGAGTCTCGTTATTCAGACATCGAGCCATCAACTGAAGGAGAGGTGAGAAGAGAAGGAACAAGTCACTCAGCCACAACAGTTTCTTTTCAGAAATGTTATTAATTTATGTCATTCTGTGTCACTATGCTTTCCATTCAGGTGATCTTTAGAGTCCTGGACCCTGCTATCCACACTGAAGATCCCTACAGTGCTCGTATTCAAAGTGAGTTAAGTTAATTCATCCGTTTGCTTGAATTACTTAATCCTACTATGGTCACAGGGAGGCTGGAGCCTATCTTAGCCAACTCGAGGTGCAGGCAGGGTACACCCTGAACAGCTCACCAGTCTACTATTGCAAGGCGAACACAGACATACACACACAGACACACACACACACACACACACACACACACACACACAATAACAGTTATACACACTCACCACTCACACACATTTCTAGGAGTAATTTGGAATAACATAATGTGCATGTCTGTAGGCTGTGGGATGAAACTGAAATATCCAGAAGAAAATCTACACCAACATGGGGCGAACATGCAAACTCCACTCAGAAATGCACTCGCCAAACCCAGGATCTGTGAGGCATATCTGCTTACTATTACGTTACAGTGCTGCTCTTGAGTCAAGTTCATGCTTAACACATTAGCACAAGCAAAATTCTGTTTCTTTCCTGTCATTCAGTTTTTTTAAATTATAAAACAATTTTATCTGGTTCTTGTCTTGGCTAATTCATGAATCGAGCTCACTTAACATATCTTGTGCTGTTCACTACAGTGAAGCACTTCATGCAGACGGGCAGTAAAATCTTATCTTATCTTATACCACATGGCTCCCTGTGGAGCAAATGGCAGTCACAGCATCACGCCAAGCCTCTCTGTTGTTTGCTTTCTTTGTGGCACTACCCCATGTTAGACTCATCTCCGCCATCTCAATCTTTACTATTCTTCGCCAGGTTGTCTTTGGCCTGCCCCTCTTCCTTTTACCTTGAGGTGTCCACCTCAGTGTTACTCTCTGCATGGTATCTTCTTCTTTTCTTCTTTTCTAAGCACATGCCCCAGCCATCTGAGTCTCCACTCCTTTATCTCTATAACAATATCCTAGGACAGGGTCAATGTGTAGAGATCTTTGTTTGAAATGGTATTTGGCCAAAACACTGTACATGTTTTTTCTGAGGCACCCATTGTGGAATGTAGCTAGTCTGTTCATATACTCTAACCACCCTCCAGTGTTCAGACCCATGAAGCAAAACATTGAACATTGCTGGTATGCAGCCTAATTTTAGTCTGTAGACTATATATCTTGCTCTTTCAGATGATATTCAATCTCCTAAAGGTATTCCTTGCTTTACTGAGTCTTGCTGTTATAACCGTCTGGCATTCACTCTCTCTACTGATGAAACTGCCTAGAATAGATGAGTCTTCCACTTCCTCAATTTGTTCTCCATTGATTGTAATTGGAACATGGTTTTTGGTCTTCATACATATCAGCTTGAGGCGACCAGGAGTCCAACTCCTCCTGAATGGAACACTATTCCATTGCAGGTTACCTTCCCAGTATTTTTTTTTTTTTTACTGATCGCTTCATGCTACAGAAACCGGGAAGAAGCACCGGCCTGATGAGCCACTAGGCTCAGGTATAAAAAGTCCAACAGACTTTACCTTTTAGACTTTTATATATCAGCTTGGTCTTTTTAGTGCTGATTTCAAGGCCTATGGACTTGGCTTGGTGTTGAGCCTGTCTGTTTTGGTTTGCATATGGCCATGACTGGAAGACAGCAGTACTACTGTATGTCATCTGCATAGTCCAAATCTTCTAAAGATGAGATCAGTGTCCACTTGTTCCCTCTGGGTACATCAAATGTAACTTCTTTCATTATGCAGTCCACAACAATGAGAAACTGGGTTGGTGAGAGGATGCAGCCCTGCCTTACTCCAGTTTCCACTGAGAACCAGTCAGTCGAGTTGTTTCCCAGAACAATACTGTACTCAAAATGTTCATAAAACCTGATCATATGCACTATTTTCTCTGGGATTCCATAAGATGACGGAATTTTTCACATGGTGGTCTTGTGGATGCTGTCAAATGCCTAGTTGAAATCCACAAAATTGGCATGTAATGGGGCATTCCATTCCAGACACTGTTCTATGATGTTGCGGAGGACAAATATTTGGTCTGTACAGCCTTTCCCCTTCCTGAAGTCTGCTTGTTCTTGCCTCAGTTTTCCATCAATGGCTTTGTTAACGTGTTTAAGGAGTACCTGACAAACATTTTACTGGGAATTGACACTAATGCGATTCCATGCCAGTTGCTGCATTCTGTTAGTTGGCCCTTTTTGGGAAGTTTCACAATCAGTCCTTTAGCCCAGTCTTCAGAGATGGTGTTTCTTTCCCAGATGTGACTGAAGAGATCTGTTAGCACCTTTGTGCTGGTCTGGATGTCAGCTTTCAGCATTTCAGCATGGATGGAGTCAATGCCTGCAGCCTGGGCAGTAAAGTATAGGGGTGCCAATGAGAGAAGCAGCTGTTTCCACCCACTCGATTTGTCCCTTGTTATTTCAACTGGATGGATTTAACAAGCTTTCCAAGAGCATATAAGCAAAATTTTCCATGTTGTGTGTTCCCTTCATTCATAAACTCACCACAGAATCCTGGCCCCCTTTTTAAAAACAGTATAAAACCAATTTTACCGTCATAGGGCCAACTGCAGTTTTCATTATTTATGCTGTCTTAAAATTTTAACATAAAGCTTGATGTTATTTTACACTGTGTGTCTGAAAGGGTGATGCACAAAGAGACATGGACAGAAAATGGAATGAAAAATTCTTTATTCTGTAAAGGACTCAAATAAGTGCAATCTTTTTGTCTAATTTTTTAAATAAAATTTTATTTTTATATTATACTACTTTTATAAAAAGTCAAATAGAGAACTTTTCTGATGAGTATCTTAAAAATGGAATAAACACTCTTTTTGTTCTGTAAATATTATACTACAATGTTTACTTATTCATTTATTAATTCATTTTCTGATCCACTTAATCCTAATTAGGATCACAGGAAGGCCAACTCTGGGCGAGGGCGGACACACCCTGGAGAGCTCACAATGTTTATTTAATTGAAGTTATTTTTTAAGCCCCTCTACAGACTGTGGTACTTTGAAAAGTTCAAGATTTTCCTTCAGGTCAAATGTCCTTTCTGTAATAAAACTTGAGGGCAAATAAAAAAAAAGACTAAACTACCATAAAGTTCGTTAATGTATTAAAATTCCAAATAAAAATTGTAGTTGAAATTCTGCCCTATAACTCCTTAAATTTAATCAATTTATATGTCACCTGTGCAAAACTATCAAAATTACACACGATGATGTGAAACAAGTTCTAGTTTCCATAAAACGCAGGTCCTTTACATCGTGAGACTAAAAACACAAAATCTTCTTTTATGTCAAAATATTCAGAAAATTGATAGACTTATTATTTTATTATTTTTGCCTCTTAGGAGGAACGTATCTGCTATTCATGTTTTGACAGAAACAACACGAAAATCATACTTGTCATCTTTGGATCCTGTGAGACACAAATGTGTCTTTATTACTTTAATGTAAAATGTGGCTTTATTACTGTAAAACTGCTCATATGACAAACAGAAAGTACTGATGTAACAGGGCAGAAATTGTCTGGTAGTAGCCCTACTTAGTTCAATAAAGCCTTCTTTTATTTTTTCTACCCAACAACAATGTGATATGTTGGAAAAGACTGATGGTCATCGATGAAAGTAAAACAATAAATAGATGTATTGGTGGAGGAAACTGTCAGACAGGAGAGATTGACCATAGTCAGTATGTGATATCTCTGCTAGCCTTTGCCATATTGTAACTTGCATTATAAACAGTCTTGTATTCATCAGTCATGGTCCATAGATCCAGCATTTTGAAATGTGAACATCATTATATGTTCTGTTTACCCTGTATGGGTTGACTGATCCAGCAGATTTATTTGTTTTTTGAACATCTAGTCCTCCTGGCGCTCCCTTAAACAATTTTAACTTATTCTCCATCATGCTTATTTAATCTGTCTATACATTGCAACGATGGACAATATGGTACCATTACATGCAAATTTAGGAAAAAGAAGTTTGTGCAGACGCCCTCAGTAATTTCCAGGATTAGTAAGATGCTGTTGTGTCAATTACTTGTTTGTTGATTAACATGTCAGTTTAGCCAGTTTTACCATCCTGCATTGCTTACATTTGTATTACACACCTGCATTAATATGTGAGGAAGGAGTAGGAGTGTGAAGACTGACGCATCTCACATGCAATTTTCCTGCAGGGACAGAACAAGTTGTGTACATTGTGTGAATGATTGTGTATGGTTGTGTGTGCAGGGTGATCCCTTTCTTTGCCCACTGTCAACTGAGATAAAAAAACCAGCCTCCTATTGACACTAGAAAGAATAAGCTGATTGGCAAATAAGTGAGATGAGTGATTAAATAAAGTTTTTCAACATAAAAAATATTAAGTACAGTAAATAGTGATTAATAAAACAGAGTGTGATAACACTTTGTTTTAAACATATAGTAGTCTGAGGTACTGTTTGTGCGGTTTGATAAGGTAATGAGGTTTTACTGAGCATCTTGTAGAACCAGCTAGTTCTTCTGGAGAGTTTGAGCATCACACTTGTTTTTATTTGCATTCCAATCCCAGCAGCCTTTATTATGATTGTGTATGAAAATTGGTCAGTTATGTAATAAGCCTATTTCTTTATTGATATTCAAACACATTTATGTAGCATTTTATTTTGTGCTGAAAAATTAATGCTTGGAAAACTAAAATGTTTTTTAGTACTGGCGCAATAATGTACAAATTAAAACATTAAAAAAAATTACAGCAAAGTTGATACTAAAAAAGTAGCAGTTCTGAGACTTTACCAAAGTATGTACCAGGGGCATAGCACAAGAGTGTCAAACTCATTTTCACTGAGGGTCACATCAGTAAATTTAAGGCTGATCAAGAGCTGAATAATCACTGAACATCTATTCCAAGGGGCAACCATGAAATCTGCAGTGCAAAATGATTCTTCAAGGCATTTCCCCCTCATTTCCATAATTCACCTGCATTTTCTGGCAATGCTTCACAGAGACAGGCTATCATGCAATCTTTTTGTTGATTTATAAATGACACGCGGTTTATCGAAAATAGCCTGCTGCCACCTAATGGAAGGATGAGGATCAGAACTCATGAGAATGATCGATCAAAGAATTTAGAATAGCTTTGAATGCCCTTACAGGCCACATAAAATGAGTTTGGATTTTGCTTCCAAACCTTGATTTTGACACCTGTGGCATAGGAGATAATCGGAAATATCTGAATAGAATCATAATTCCAGTACCAAAAGAGACTATTTATTGCTTCCTACTCCCTGTAAACAGTTAATAGGGACTGACATATGGAAAAAATACATTTTATCCAGTCAGGTTTCCTTCTCCATGAAGCTTCAGTACCATTTACCGTGTACACAACAGTGTATGAAGGAAAATTAGCAAACAGACTTCTATTTCTATGAGGTGGACATATTCTGTTGAAAATGTCAATGTTCAAAGCCTTCTTTGGATTTGTCTGATAATAATGATGGCAGTATGAGAAAAATTATTTTGCAGACAGCAAGGAAGTTTCATGAAAGGTTATTGAAATGTCAAGAAAAGGTATTGAAATCTTTGTTGTTGAAAATGGGCAGGAAACCTGAAATAAAGAAACGAGAGAAAGAGAAGCAATTATAATGTACAGTAGGCCCTGGATATTCTCGTGGGTTCGGTTCCGGCCCCTCCCGCAAATGAAGATAATCCACAAGTTCTGTACCCGGAAGTAAAACGCCATGTATCATATTACATACGCGAATCAGCAACCGGAAGTGAAATACGATGTAGCTAAACATTATACTGCATACATATAAAAATACCTTTAAATGCATTCTCCTTGAAACATACAGCACTGTAGTTTTCAAAAATGCCCACTAGAGGAAGGTATTGCATTAGACATGAGATGACTGAATTCAGGTATGAACTGCATTAAGTCCGAGCACCTCAGCCACTCCCCTCAGATGGAGAGAGTAGAAAACAGAGTTTTAGGGTGATAGAGTTAGAGAGCGTTACAAACCAAAGAAGCGGTGATGTGATGTGAGTTAATCCTCTGGCGGAGGTGAGCGTGCTTTTGTTTATTGGGAGTAAATGAGAATAGTGAATTCAGGTGTGAGCCACTGAGCAGCTCAGCCACATCCCTCAGCCGAAGCGGAGAGTAAACAGATAGTTAGAGGCACAGCGCCAAAATCGAAGTCCCCCAAAACACAGACCATAACAAAAAGGACATAAAAGAACAAGAAATGTAATAAATTGGATAAACAAAACAAAATGAGAAGCATGCTACACCACAGTAAATAAAATCACACACAAACATTCTAAACCAGGGGTCACCAACATGGTGCCCGTGGGCACCAGGTCGCCCACAAGGACAACATGAGTCGCCCGCGAGCCTGTTCAGGGGTCGGGAACCTATGGCTCGCGAGCCATACGTGTCTCGTTTGATGACTGCATCTGGCTCTCAGATAAATCAGGTGGCCTTTCTTAACAGAATAACTAATACATAATTTCGCTGTCCTTGAAATAAAAATACAGAAAAAAGCTATCAAATAAAACAAAACCACAAATAAATCTCACTCGTTTCAATCTATACATCTATTTTCAATGCCACTTGTCGCTGTGGCGCACAGTGGAGAGCCAATCCTTTCTGTACTCCAGTGTGTGGGCGGGGCCGACACCTTGAAACTCTAATTTTATTGGATTATATGCAACAGCCTGTGTGAGTTGTTTTTGGGTAGAGAGGTAAATTTCCCTCGTTTTGATCAGCTCATGTGTAAGAAGCCAAGCAGAGCTGACAAGCAAAACACAAATGGACAGACATGAAAAAACTTCAACTCACACATCAAGCATGAGACTCACGCATTTCATCTCCTCCTCAATCTCTCATGCAAGGTGTCTAAAATCTCACGCATTAATGCAATTATTTCCCGATGTTATTTTATATTTTTATTTTTTAAGGATGTAATTTCCACGATCAAATGCCATTGGCTGTCTTTTACGTAAACATACAACTTCTCTTTCTGCTTCTGGCTGTGGGATCCTTTACCGTAAAATCAGATACGTACGCGCACTTAAAACTAAAGGTTGTGAAACTGGCTCAGATGATGTTTTCATTTACTAATTTAGTTAAATGTAGATTTAGTTAGAATTGTTAACATTGTTAAGAAGTTTCAGTTTGTAATTCCATGTGTTGTTGCAAGGTTGCTCCACAGGATACATGCCATCTACTAGTATATGACTAGATTTGTTAACATGGTTAATTAGTTTCAGTTTGTAAACTAATTGTGTAGTTGCAAGGTTGCTGCATATGATACATTCCCTCTATGAGCAAAGACAGGAAAGATTATTATGAAGAATCAGATGATTCGCTGTGGCGACTCCCGAGAAAGGGAAAAAGCCGAAAGAGAAGAAGAAGATTTGCATAAAACTTCAAAAAAGAGAAATGTTACAATTAATACTTTACTTTACTTTAGCCAACCTTATTTTTGATATATGTTATTAGTTTACACTTCCTATTTCATTAGTTCTTTCATTGAAGATTTCATTTACATTACATTATTAAATCTCAAAGACATGTGTAATTTTGTATTTTTTCCCCTATGTCTGTGTTTAATCATTACATATAAAACTTGTATGAAATAGCTTAAAAATCACTCTTCAAAAACCTTAAAACCCAAATTTTCTAGGGGGCTTTGACCCCCTGTACCCCCCCACCAGGGCATTGCCCTGGACCTGACTGGGGCCTGCACCCCTGGACCCCTGCTTCTCACTCTTTATTAATATTAGGGGTTGAAAGCTATGCTTCAACCCGCAGACCAGCTGATTGTCTTGGGACACGCTTCCTGTCACATAAACATGGCAGTTGCTCGGCAATCCGCGAATATGCAAACTGTGAGCGCAAAACCCCGAATCGTCAAGGGCCTACTGTATATATAATATATATATATATATATATATATATATATATATATATATATATATACACATATATATATAGGATTTTCTGAGGAGATCCTTCCGTAGGAGAGTGCTCAATACTTTTTGGTAGAGCAAATAACAAAAATAAAAGGACAGGACAAAGACTTTCTCTTGAAACTCCATTTATCACTACGGATCTGTTTCGACGGGTGGTGAAACCATCCTCTCTCTTCAGGTGATTATAGAAGAATCTTATATATAATCTTATATATATATATATATATATATATATATATATATATATAGAGAGAGAGAGAGATTCTTTTGTAATCACCTGAAGAGAGAGTATGGTTTCACCACCCCTCGAAACAGATCTGTAGTGAAAATGAAGTTTCAATATAAAGTCTTTGTCCTGTCCTTTTATTTTTACTTATATTTGCTCTATGAAAAAGTATTGAGCACTCTCTTACGGAAGGATCTACTTAGAAAATTCTCTCTCTGTATATATATATATATATATATATATATATATATATATATATATATATATATATATATACACACAGTAAAACCTCCGCTGACGAACACTTAGCTCACGAACTTTTCGCCTCAAGAACATTAAATTTGCGAGCATATAGTCTCTGCTGACGAACTAGTTTTCGGCGGATGAACTAAACCATGCGGTCGAACAGCGCCACGGTGGCGGCCACGAGAGAAGCTGGCCTTGCGCTCACGGCGTCACAGTTCGTCACACCCCTTTCTTTGAGTGCGGAAGTGGTTTGTGTTTGATAGACATTTTGGACCATATTGAGTGTACTTTTGCTATTATGGGACCGAAAAAGACCCCACGACAGGCAGAGATCATTGAAAAACACGAACGAGGTGTGCGTTTGTGTGACTCAGTGTCCCAGTACCAGTACGCTAAGTCTACCATTGCTCCCATCCTTAAGAACAAGGAAGCTATTAAGGGTGCGTGTGTGGCTAAGGGTGTTTCCAAACAGTAGGCGTTTCCAAACACTCCTTCCAAACAGTAAGTCCCTCCCTCCCTCCCTCCTCCTCCCACTACATTCCATCAAGCCATCAACTACCATCACAAAGGTAAATAAAACGACTTTATTATACAGTACAGTTTATTTCTTTAATTACAATACAATAGCACATTTATTATACATAAAATAAGTTATATTTTTGTGTAGTTTTAAGGCTTATTTAGTAGAAAATTATATTTTATGGGGACCTGGGAACGGATTATTCTCATTTTAATGGTTTCTTATTGGAAACAAATGTTCGGAAGACGAACTTTTCGCCTTACACACACTTTCTGGGAACCAATTATGTTCGTGAGCTGAGGTATCACAGTATATATATATATATATATATATATATATATATATATATATATATATATATATATATATATATATATATATATATATATATATATTTATACACACTAGTCCTTCTCAAAAAATTAGCATATTGTTTTAAAGTTCATTATTTTCTGTAATGTACTGATAAAAATTTACCTTTCATATATTTTAGATTCATTGCACACCAACTGAAATATTTCAAGTCTTTTATTGTTTTAATACTGATGATTTTGGCATGCAGCTTATGAAAACCCAAAATTCCTATCTAAAAAAATTAGCATATCATGAAAAGGTACTCTAAACGAGCTATTAACCTCATCATCTTCATCAACCAATTAACTGTAAACACCTGCAAAAGATTCCTGAGGCTTTTAAAAACTCCCAGCCTGGGTCATTACTCAAAACCGCAATCATGGGTAAGACTGCCGACCTGACTGCTGTGCAGAAGGCCATCACTGACACCCTCAAGCAAGAGTGTAAGACACAGAAATAAATCTCTGAGCAAATAGGCTGTTCCCAGAGTGCTGTATCAAGGCACCTCAGTGGGACGTCTGTGGGAAGAAAAAAGTGTGGCAGAAAATGCTGCACAACCAGAAGAGGTGACCAACCTTGAGGAAGATTGTGGAGAAGGGCCGATTCCAGACCTTGGGGGATCTGTGGAAGCAGTGGACTGTGTCTGGAGTAGAAACATCCAGAGCCACCGTGCACAGGCGTGTGCTGGAAATGGGCTACAGGTGCCGCATTCCACAGGTCAGGCCACTTTTGAACCAGAAACGTGTGGGCGTGGCTGAGCTGCTCGGACTTAATGCAGTTCAAACCTGAATTCAGTCATCTCATGCCTAATGCAATACTGTACGTTCCTCTGGTGGGCATTTTTGAAAACTACAGTGCTGTGTTTATAAAGAGAATGTATTGAAAGGTGTTTTTATGCGTATGCTGTATAATGTTTATAATGCAGCCATGAGGTGGGGGGGCACTAACCAGTGTCTCTCCCCCCTCATGCCGGTCCCAAGCCCGGAGAAATGCAGAGGGTTGTGTCAGGAAGGGCATCCGACGTAAAACCAATGCCAATTACTTAAAATGCAAATCAAAAGTATTACCTCCATACCGGATCGGTCGAGGCCCGGGTTAACAACGACCGCCATCAGTGCTGTCAATCAACAGGGTGCTGATGGAAATTGGACTACTGTTGGTCGAAGACGTCGAAGAAGGAGAGGTGGGAGGCGTGTCCGTAGGCAGAGAGAGAAGAGGAAAGGCATGAGTCTAGGACTGAGAGTGGGGACTTTGAATGTTGGAACTATGCACAGAAAAGGTAGAGAGCTGGTTGACATGATGCAGAGGAGGAAGGTGGACATTACTGTGTGTTCAGGAGACCAGGTGGAAAGGTAGCAAAGCTAAAAGCTTAGGAGCAGGGTTTAAGCTATTTTATCACGGTGTGGATGGGAAGAGAAATGGAGTCGGAGTCATCTTGAAGGAGGAGTTTGTCAGGAATGTTCTAAAAGTGAAAAGAGTGTCAGACAGAGTGATGAATCTCAAGTTAGAAATTGAAGGTGTAATGCTCAATGTTGTTAGTGCTTATGCCCCACAGGCAGGATGTGAGCTAGAAGAGAAGGAGAGATTCTGGAGTGACTTAGATGAAGTGATGCAGAGTACCCCCAGAGGTGAAAGAGTGGTCATAGGTGCAGACTTCAATGGACATGTTGGGGCAGGCAACAGAGGGGACGAGGAAGTGATGGGCAGGTTTGGTATCCAGGACAGGAACGCAGAAGGACAGATGTTGATAGGTTTTGCAAAAAGGATGGAAATGGCTGTGGTGAATACTTTCTTTGAGAAGAAACAGGAGCATAGGGTGACTTATGAAAGCGGAGGTAGGCGCACACAGGTAGACTACATCTTGTGTAGGCGATGTAATTTGAAGGAAGTCAGTGACTGCAAAGTCATCGTGGGTGAGAGCGTTGCCAAACAGCATAGGATGGTGGTGTGCAGGATGACTCTGATGGTGAGAAAGGTGAAAAAGGCAAAGGCAGAGCAGAAGACAAAGTGGTGGAAGCTGAAAAAGGAAGAGTGTCGTGTTGTCTTCAAGGAGGAGTTGAAACAGGCTTTGGGTGGCCAGGAAGTGCTTCCAAATGACTGTTCAACCACAGCAAATGTGATCAGGGACACAGGTAGGAGAGTACTTGGTGTGTCCTCTGGAAGGAAAGTAGATAAGGAGACTTGGTGGTGGAATGAGGAAGTGCAGGAGTGTGTACAAAGGAAGAGGTTAGCCAAGAAGAAGTGGGACATTGAGAGGACCGAAGAGAGTAAACAGGAGTACAGGGAGACACAGCGTAAGACGAAAGTAGCAGTGGCTAAGGCCAAACAGAGGGCATATGATGACTTGTATGATAGGTTGGATAGTAAAGAGGGAGAAAATGATCTATACAGGTTGGCACAGCAGAGAAATAGAGATGGAAAGGACGTGCAGCAAGTTAGATTGATAAAGGACAGAGAGGGAACTCTATTGACTGATGACAGAAGTGTGCTGGGAAGATGGAAAGAGTACTTTGAAGAGCTGATGAATGAGGAAAATGAGAGAGAAAAAAGAGTAGAAGAGGTAACCATTGAGGGGCAGGATGTAGCAAAGATCAGTAAGGGTGAAGTGAGAAGGGCATTGAAGAGGATGAAGAATGGAAAGGCAGTTGGTCCTGATGATATACCTGTGGAGGTATGGAAGTGTCTAGGAGAGGTAGCAGTAGATTTTCTGACAAGAACATTCAACACGGTACTAGAGAGTGAGCAGATGCCGGAGGAGTGGAGGAGAAGTGTGCTGGTGCCCATTTTTAAGAACAAGGGAGACGTGCAGAGTTGCAGCAACTACAGAGGGATAAAGTTGATGAGCCATACGATGAAGTTATGGGAAAGAATAGTGGAAGCTAGACTAAGGGCAGAGGTCAGCATTTGTGAACAACAGTTTGGTTTCATGCCAAGAAAGAGCACCACAGATGCAATGTTTGCCTTGAGGATGTTAATAGAGAAGTACAGAGAAGGTCAGAGGGAGCTACATTGTGCCTTTGTGGATCTGGAAAAAGCATATGACAGGGTGCCAAGAGAAGAACTGTGGTATTGCATGAGGAAGTCTGGAGTGGCAGAGAAGTATGTTAGAGTGGTGCAGGACATGTATGAGAGATGTAAGACAGTGGTGAGGTGTGCTGTCGGTGTGACCGATTTAATTCAAGGTGGAGGTGGGACTGCATCAAGGGTCAGCTCTGAGCCCCTTCTTGTTTGCTATGGTGATGGACAGGCTGACAGACGAGGTGAGACAAGAATCTCCATGGACTATGATGTTTGCAGATGACATCGTGATCTGTAGTGAGAGCAGAGAACAAGTGCAGGAAAATCTCGAGAGGTGGAGGTATGCCCTGGAAAGGAGAGGAATGAAGGTTAGCCTCAGAAAATCAGAATACATGTGTGTGAATGAGAAGGACCCAGGAGGAACGGTGATGTTACAGGGAGCAGAGATAACGAAGGTGGAGGATTTTAAGTACTTAGGCTCAACAATCCAGAGCAATGGAGAGTGTGGAAAAGAGGTGAAGAAGCGTGTGCAGGCAGGCTGGAATGGTTGGAGAAAAGTATCCGGTGTGATGTGCGATAGGAGAGTGTCAGCAAGAATGAAGGGAAAGTGTACAAGATGATGGTGAGGCCAGCGATGTTGTATGGCTTAGAAACAGTGGCGCTGAGGAAAAGGCAGGAGGCAGAGCTGGAGGTAGCGGAGATGAAAATGTTGAGGTTCTCCTGGGAGTAACGAGGATGGATAGGATCAGAAATGAGTATATCAGAGGGACAGCCCACGTAAGATGTTTTGGAGACAAAGTCAGAGAGGCTAGATTGAGATGGTTTGGACATGTACAGAGGAGGGATAGTGAGTATATTGGCAGTAGGATGCTGAGGTTGGAACTACCAGGCAGAAGGCCTCGAGGAAGACCGAAGAAGAGATTTATGGATGTGGTGAAGGAAGACATGAAGGTTGTTGGAGTCAGAAAAGAAGATGCGGAGGACAGGGTGAGGTGGAGGCGGATGATTTGCTGTGGCGACCCCTGAAGGGAGCAGCCGAAAGTAAAAGAAGAAGAAGAAGAAGAAGCTGTATAATGTTTATATTTTAGCATCAATAAATATAACAGTAAAAATTCAAAGGTTTTTCTTTGTCATTACTACATTTTACTACATTCAATACTGTATTAATGAGTAAGAGAGTAAGACTGTCTATGGAATGTGTTTAAGAAGCATATTTTAGCGCATGTAATAGATACATAATATTTTACTTCTGTTTCTCATTCGCGCATGTGATGTGATACATGGGGTTTTACTTCTGGGTACAGAACTCGCGGATTATCTCGATTCCCGGGAGGCCCTGGAACCGAACCCCCACGAATGTCAAGGGCCTACTGTATATCACATACAAAGATCAGGGAAGGGTTGGTGAGTTGCAAGCCTGCTGGTGGCTGTAGAGGACAATGCATAATGCACAGTTTCTGCTGCAACGTGGAGAGGTAAAGGCTGCGAATGGTGAAGCCAACTTTTGAGACCGTGCACTCTCCTTCTGACGGCGTCTTTTTTCTCTCGCTGCTCCACTCCTCTGGATTTCGAACTCTTGGCTTGCTCTTTGGATTGTGTACTTCCACTTGGGTCGGTCAGTGGCATCAACTTTCCAGGAACTGGGTGGAATTTTTGCCAGAGAAAGGTGTCTTTTTAGCTGGTCTTAGTAACGCTTTTTCGGAGCACCAGGATTTCGCTTTCCAGATTGAGTTCCCCGAACAGGACAGCTTTTGGCATGCAAGAGTCTTCCATTCTTGCAACATGCCCTGCCCTTCACAACTGCGGTTTAAGCAGGATGGACTCAATACTGGGAAGTTGAGCTTCTTCCAGGACATCTTTGTTGGACACGTAGTTATGCTACTTGATGTTCAGGATGGAGCGTAGGCACCGCTGATGGAAGCGTTTAAGGAGTCGCACTTGTCTTCTGTACAGTGTCCAGGCTTCTGCACCATATATGAAAGTAGGGATGACAATGGCTCTGTAAGCTTTGACTTTGGTAGTTAGCCGAAGTGAGTGGTTGTTCCAGACTTGCTTGAAAAGTCTACCAAATGATCTGTTCGCCTTCGAGATCCGATTGTCAAGGTCCTTGTAAATGGTTGCATCGTTTATCACACTGCCAAGGTAGGTGAAGTGTTTGACTGCATTTAGAGTTGTGCCGTCAATAGTGATGTGAGGGAGGGGTGTAGTTTTGCAGAGGTGTGGGTTGAAACAGCACTTTTCAGGCTGATTCTAAGCCAGAAGGCCTTTGAGGCTTCAGAAAAGTGGTCAACAAGGTTTTCAAGAACAGTATCCGAGTGTGCAAGAAGTTCACAATCATCAGCGAACAGCAGTTCTATGATGAGCTGCTCCATTGTCTTGGTGCGGGCGAACAACCGTCGAAGATTGAACAGGCTGCTGTCGGAGTGGAAACGGATGTAGATTCCATCTGTGACATCCTCCATTGCTTGGTGTAGCATCATGCGGAAGAAGAGTGAGGGTGCAAGCACGCAGCCTTGCTTGACACCATTGGAGATTGGGAAGCTGTCTGAAAGGATGCCATTGTGCTTCACCTGACCATTCTGGCCCTTGTGGAGTTGGAGGATGATTGTAAGGAACTTTGGTGGGCAGCCCAGGTGTGAAAGTATCTTCCATAGACCATCCCTGCTCACAGTGTCAAATGCCTAAGTCAGATCGATGAAGGCAACAAAGAGGCCCATGTTCTGCTCTCTGCATTGCTCCTAGATTTGACGGAGTACAAAGATAATGTCGGTGGTTCCTCTGTTCACTTGGCAACCAAACTGGCTTTCAGGGGTGAAGTCTTCAATGATGGAGGGAATGAGTCAGTTCAGGAGAATGCGGGCAAGCACTTTACCTGCTACTGACAGGAGTGTAATACACAGTAGTTTGACTTCACTCCTCTGCTTTCCACCGATCAAGGACGAAATTGGCATCAACAACAGATGGAAAGAACATTTCAGCCAACTTCTGGATCGCCCTTCCACAGTTGACCAATGTGCTCTTGACCAGATAAAACAAAAGCCTTTTGCAGTGTGCTAGTCAGCATCTGGGTAGCGGAAGAACTGCCTGCAGACTTTTGTAATTCATCAATAGTTGCCCTGTTCAAGAACAAGGAATCGAGAGCAGACTGTGGAAATTACAGGGGCATATCTCTCCTCTTCACAGCTGGCAAAATACTTATCCCAATCGTGGCTGAGAGAAATCTCCTGGAATCACAGTGCAGCCTAAATTGCAGAACTGTAGACATGGTCTTTGCCTTCAGACAGGTCCAGGAAAAGTGTATGGAACAGAACATAAACCTGTACTCGGTATTTATAGACCTCATAGAAATACAGTGGAATTGTCTGGTTTGAAGTTTGAACTTGGTTGTATTGCACGTAATTGTAAAAAATGCCCACTAGAGGGAGGCATTGCATTATACAGTATTTACTGTACATGAACAGAAGTTTGAAGATTCAAGAATTTTAATCGCTATTTGTGCTTTTACACACATAGGAATTCTTTGTGCGGTTGTTCAAAGAGTCAAGTTACAAAGCAGAAAAGAAGGCTCAAATTAACAAAAACACAAACTGCTATAAAATAAATACATAAAAATTCTATATTTCAAAAAGACCTACAGACCCAGTAAACAATATAATAATAATAAAAGTAATAAAAATAAAATAAAATTATGATAAAAATAATGATGATGATGATGTTGATGATACAATGAATAAATAAATAAATAATCAGAAGAAAACAACAGCAATAAATTAAATTGCACTAAATTATATTATATTACAGTTATATTATAATTATATTGCACTGTGCCCATCGTTTTGTTTGGGAAAGAAATGAACAGTTCTCTGGGTAAACAAAATGGCAACAACTTCCGAAATAGATGGTCCACATTCTCAGAGCAAGATTTAGAGGTAATCTACAGTCAGTACAGTGGGGCCGGTGGTGTAGTGGTGAGGGTGCTGTGCTCATGATTGTGAGTTCGAATCCCACTAAGACCCCTGGGCAAGGTTTTAACCACAAGTGTGCCTCTGTTCACCCAGCAGTATAAATGGGTACCAGTAAAATATACTGGGAAGATAGCCTGTGATGGACAAGCGTCCCATCCAGGAGGAGTTGAACTCCTGGTCACCTCATGTGACAGAAATTGGGGATAAGCTCCAGGTTTGGGTTGAAAACACAACGGACTTTACCTTAAAGTCAGTACACCAAGTTTATTTAACGAGATCTGCTGTTCGTCCACCACAGGCCCTGTTGCGATCCGCTGTGCTCCGGTCCTCCCTGAAGGCCATGCAGCCAGCTGGTGGAATCGCCTTGTCGGGTGGACTCCCCTCAAGCCATGTTTCACAGAAACACAGCATGGAACAATCCTGTAGATTCCTGTGTGATAATCTGAGCATGAAGTTCGTCCATCTTGTTTCGCAGAGACTGAACATTTTCAAGCAGTATGACCGGGATTGCTAACCTTCCACTGCAAACCAAGCGCAAGAGTCATCGTTCAACCCCTCCCCACCTGCCGCGTCTCCGCCAGGGCTTATTGTTATCCGGGGTGCGGCTAGCATTGAGCGACCATAGCATATTAGCTCAGAACAGGAGTTGAGCGTGCTCAGTTCTAAATGTTCAAAAGGACTGCTCGCATAACTGTAGTAGAGTCGCCCGATCACAGACAAGCATAGTGCAAACAACAAACAAAACAGCAAAGAAAGAAAATTAAAACAAACAAAGAAACAATTTGACTCTGAGAACTCTGCGACATCGCTCTCCAGGGAGCGCCATCTTGGAGATTAATGTAAAATGACATGAAGTGTAATTATTCAAGTTTATCCTTTTGGTATCGTTTGTTGAACATGCGACTGAACATAAAATCTCACACACAAACATTCCAAACATTAACTTCGGTACTGTACTAAAATAATAATTGAAAAAGATTTTAATACTACAGTGCTTTACAACAGTTCATATGATTATTCCTCTTCAGGCACTTCAGAGGAAACTGGCAGTTCTTCAGGAGAAAGTCTAATTTCTTCAGAAGAGACATGCAACGTCATTACCTTTTTTTGGTGCTTAGCCGGCTTTTGAGTGGCATCATAGGGCTTAACTGGTAATTAAAACACACTAAAAAAGGCTCATTAACAACTTGTGCGCAAATGAGGGAAAAGGGGCGTATACATCATCTCAACCAATCAGCAGGAAGGAGGACAGCCATTGGCTGAATTTGAATCATGGGACAGTTGCTCGGCAATCCACGAATATGCGCAGGCACGAGTGCAAAACCGTGAATAGTCAAGGGCCTACTGTATTTAGAAAGAGATATTGTTTTAAAACATTGTGGAAGGAGTGGACACACTGGGTAAGCTCATGCAACCATTGCACTCATCTGCCCAAGAATCCAAAAACATCAGACACAAGGTCGAAGGTCAGGAATTAGACTGACTTGGAATTTTCTGAATATAAAAGACGAGAAAGGGAAAATCAAACAGAATGGCATTGTCACAGAAAGAATGTGGGTCATATGTGTCACCAATTATGTAATTTCCTGAAGTTATATGAAAGTGTTCAAATGCCTGGAGCACATCCACTCTTGACATTGTCCTGTGGTGTTCAGACTGTAGTCTGTGGTCTCAATGAACTCCATGTTGACTCCAATCGCAGCAAAGTGAAATTCGACCTGTTGCATTTTTCTTCTCTTTCGAGTTTGGAAGCATTCGATCAAGCACTTCAATTTCCTCATCGAGCATAGATTGCAACGAGCACAGTGATCAAGCTGAGGACTTGAATGGATTCAAATGAAAATCAAGCAATTCAGGCAGAAAATGCTTTCCATCCATTGTGTGCATTGTGCATTTCATTCAGCCAAATTTTTAAATGTGCTCCATTTATGGAGTTATAATTGATAAAATTTCAAAGGACTTGCCAAGATCAGAAGTGGGACTGAGCAATTAAACGAATCTCAGCAGGAACAACTACAGGACAACTGCGGCCCATGATTCAGCCAAGAAGTAATTTGTTGAAACCGACCCCAAACCTCAGTTGAAGAGGTCTGTGTACAGCACTGTGATTGTATAGCGGTGAGTACTCTGCGTTGTGGCCGCAGCAACCCCAGTTTGAGTCTGGGTCACGGCATGAGAGCCATCTTGGTCCTTGCTTCTTGATCGCCATCTGTTTCTGAGTGGTTGCCATGACTTGAGCTCCTTCCAAAATTAATGGAAGTCATTCAAGTGGTGTTCTCATACAATGATGAAACACAGTGATCAGAACTTTTCGAGTTTTGCCAGAAAGAAATGTCTTCGACTTCCACATTTATTCTTGTCCAAAACAGGCCGGAGAACACCGAAGTAACTCCATTTAGCACAAATGTCCAGTGCCCTGTTCTTCGGACTTGATTGGAAATTGCTGAACATTGAAATGTCTCAAAGGAAAATCAAGCAGTATGGCATTGCCACAGAAAGACTGTGAGTCATGAATGGTTTGATTTTGTGACGTTCTGTCTCTCACTGTCTATGGTGAGAGGCATGTAAAAGAACCTAGTAAAGTGTTCAAACGCCTGCAGCACAACCAGTCTCAACATCGGCCTCCAGTGTTCATACTGGAGTCTGTGGTCACAGCAAACATGGGTTGAATCTTTGTCAAGGCGTGGACACCTCCTTTTGGCTGGGGCATGTTCTGTGCAGTGGAGCTTGTAAGGGACAAATTCCTGAAAGAGGGTCCCCCAATGGTGGGTGACAGTAGGTGGGCCAGTGGCACAATGGATAACGTGTCTGACTACGGATCAGAAGATTCCAGGTTCGAGTTCTGGCTGGCTCGATTGTGTCAAAGTTGGTCTATGGAGGGGAGTGTGTGGCCCTTTCTTGTGTCTAATGCAACCCTTGATGTTAACTGACCTTTGAGTTTAAGCAGCACCTGGGAAGATTTGTCAAGCTGACTTTCTCAGGCTCCCGCTTGGATTGAACTCAGACTGATTGAATGGGTGAACATGATGTCCACCTTCTGCTTTGATCATCACAGTCCAATGTTGCATTTTTTTTCTCCTTCCAGAGGGAGCATTCCGGTTGCTTGTAATCGGAAACTTTTCTTAGCTTCAATTTCCTCGCTTGGATCTACCCTGCATTGCAGTCAGCACAGTGGTTGAGTTCGTCGTCGCTCCCTTTCGCCAGAAAATGCTTTCCATCCAAACAAATTTTACAAGTGCTCCAAAGCAAATGCGTTTCATTCAACCAAATTTTTAAATTTGCTCCATTTGAGGAGTTTTAATTGATAAAATCTCTAAGTGCTTGTCAAGGTCAAAAGTGGAAGAAGAAATGAAACGAATCTCACAATCTCAGCAGGCATCTTCACAAGTGCAGGCATGATTAGGCCAAGAAACAATTTGTTGAAACCTACCCCAAATCTCACTTGAAGCGGTCCTTGTACAGCGCCGTGATCGTATAGTGGTGAGTACTCTGCATTGTGGCCGCAGCAACCCCGGTTCGAATCCGGGTCACAGCATGAGACCCGTCTTGGTCCTTGCTTCTTGGTCGTCATCTGTTTCTGAGTTGTTGCCATGACTTGAGCTCCTTCCAAAATTAATGGAAGTCATTCAAGTGGTGTTCTCATACAATGATGAAACACAGTGATTAGAACTTTTCGAGTTTTGCCAGAAAGAAATGTCTTCGACTTCCACATTTATTCTTGTCCAAAACAGGCCGGAGAACACCGAAGGAACTCCATTTAGCACAAATGTCCAGTGCCCTGTTCTTCGGACTTGATTGGAATTTGCTGAACATTGAAATGTCTCAAAGGAAAATCAAGCAGTATGGCATTGCCACAGAAAGACTGTGAGTCATGAATGGTTTGATTTTGTGAAGTTCTCGGAAAGTGTTCAAACGCCTGCAGCACAACCAGTCTCAACATCGGCCTCCAGTGTTCGTACTGGAGTCTGTGGTCACAGCAAACATGGGTTGAATCTTTGTCAAGGCGTGGACACCTCCTTTTGGCTGGGGCATGTTCTGTGCAGTGGAGCTTGTAAGGGACAAATTCCTGAAAGAGAGTCCCCCAATGGTGGGTGACAGTAGGTGGGCCAGTGGCACAATGGATAACGCGTCTGACTACGGATCAGAAGATTCCAGGTTCGAGTCCTGGCTGGCTCGATTGTGTCAAAGTTGGTCTATGGAGGGGACTGTGTGGCCCTTTCTTGTGTCTAATGCAACCCTTGATGTTAACTGACCTTTGAGTTTAAGCAGCACCTGGGAAGATTTGTCAAGCTGACTTTCTCAGGCTCCCGCTTGGATTGAACTCAGACTGATTGAAGGGGTGAACATGATGTCCACCTTCTGCTTTGATCATCACAAAGTCCAATGTTGCATTTTTTTTCTCCTTCCAGAGGGAGCATTCCGGTTGCTTGTAATCGGAAACTTTTCTTAGCTTCAATTTCCTCGCTTGGATCTACCCTGCATTGCAATCAGCACAGTGGTTGAGTTCGTCGTCGCTCCCTTTCGCCAGAAAATGCTTTCCATCCAAACAAATTTTACAAGTGCTCCAAAGCAAATGCGTTTCATTCAACCAAATTTTTAAATTTGCTCCATTTGAGGAGTTTTAATTGATAAAATCTCTAAGTGCTTGTCAAGGTCAAAAGTGGGACCAAGAAATGAAACGAATCTCACAATCTCAGCAGGAATCTTCACAAGTGCAGGCATGATTCAGCCAAGAAACAATTTGTTGAAACCTACCCCAAACCTCACTTGAAGCGGTCCGTGTACAGCGCCGTGATCGTATAGTGGTTAGTACTCTGCGTTGTGGCGCAGCAACCCGGTTCGAATCGGGGTCACGGCATGAGACCCGTCTTGGTCCTTGCTTCTTGGTCGTCATCTGTTTCTGAGTTGTTGCCATGACTTGAGCTCCTTCCAAAATTAATGGAAGTCATTCAAGTGGTGTTCTCATACAATGATGAAACACAGTGATTAGAACTTTTCGAGTTTTGCCAGAAAGAAATGTCTTCGACTTCCACATTTATTCTTGTCCAAAACAGGCCGGAGAACACCGAAGGAACTCCATTTAGCACAAATGTCCAGTGCCCTGTTCTTCGGACTTGATTGGAATTTGCTGAACATTGAAATGTCTCAAAGGAAAATCAAGCAGTATGGCATTGCCACAGAAAGACTGTGAGTCATGAATGGTTTGATTTTGTGAAGTTCTCGGAAAGTGTTCAAACGCCTGCAGCACAACCAGTCTCAACATCGGCCTCCAGTGTTCGTACTGGAGTCTGTGGTCACAGCAAACATGGGTTGAATCTTTGTCAAGGCGTGGACACCTCCTTTTGGCTGGGGCATGTTCTGTGCAGTGGAGCTTGTAAGGGACAAATTCCTGAAAGAGAGTCCCCCAATGGTGGGTGACAGTAGGTGGGCCAGTGGCACAATGGATAACGAGTCTGACTACGGATCAGAAGATTCCAGGTTCGAGTCCTGGCTGGCTCGATTGTGTCAAAGTTGGTCTATGGAGGGGAGTGTGTGGCCCTTTCTTGTGTCTAATGCAACCCTTGATGTTAACTGACCTTTGAGTTTAAGCAGCACCTGGGAAGATTTGTCAAGCTGACTTTCTCAGGCTCCCGTTTGGCTTGGATTGAACTCAGACTGATTGAAGGGGTGAACATGATGTCCACCTTCTGCTTTGATCATCACAAAGTCCAATGTTGCATTTTTTTTCTCCTTCCAGAGGGAGCATTCCGGTTGCTTGTAATCGGAAACTTTTCTTAGCTTCAATTTCCTCACTTGGATCTACCCTGCATTGCTGTCAGCACAGTGGTTGAGTTCGTCGTCGCTCCCTTTCGCCAGAAAATGCTTTCCATCCAAACAAATTTTACAAGTGCTCCAAAGCAAATGCGTTTCATTCAACCAAATTTTTAAATTTGCTCCATTTGAGGAGTTTTAATTGATAAAATCTCTAAGTGCTTGTCAAGGTCAAAAGTGGGACCAAGAAATGAAACGAATCTCACAATCTCAGCAGGAATCTTCACAAGTGCAGGCATGATTCAGCCAAGAAACAATTTGTTGAAACCTACCCCAAACCTCACTTGAAGCGGTCCGTGTACAGCGCCGTGATCGTATAGTGGTGAGTACTCTGCGTTGTGGCCGCAGCAACCCCGGTTCGAATCCGAGTCACGGCATGAGACCCGTCTTGGTCCTTGCTTCTTGGTCGTCATCTGTTTCTGAGTTGTTGCCATGACTTGAGCTCTTTCCAAAATTAATGGAAGTCATTCAAGTGGTGTTCTCATACAATGATGAAACACCGTGATTAGAACTTTTCGAGTTTTGCCAGAAAGAAATGTCTTCGACTTCCACATTTATTCTTGTCCAAAACAGGCCGGAGAACACCGAAGGAACTCCATTTAGCACAAATGTCCAGTGCCCTGTTCTTCGGACTTGATTGGAATTTGCTGAACATTGAAATGTCTCAAAGGAAAATCAAGCAGTATGGCATTGCCACAGAAAGACTGTGAGTCATGAATGGTTTGATTTTGTGAAGTTCTCGGAAAGTGTTCAAACGCCTGCAGCACAACCAGTCTCAACATCGGCCTCCAGTGTTCGTACTGGAGTCTGTGGTCACAGCAAACATGGGTTGAATCTTTGTCAAGGCGTGGACACCTCCTTTTGGCTGGGGCATGTTCTGTGCAGTGGAGCTTGTAAGGGACAAATTCCTGAAAGAGAGTCCCCCAATGGTGGGTGACAGTAGGTGGGCCAGTGGCACAATGGATAACAGCGTCTGACTACGGATCAGAAGATTCCAGGTTCGAGTCCTGGCTGGCTCGATTGTGTCAAAGTTGGTCTATGGAGGGGAGTGTGTGGCCCTTTCTTGTGTCTAATGCAACCCTTGATGTTAACTGACCTTTGAGTTTAAGCAGCACCTGGGAAGATTTGTCAAGCTGACTTTCTCAGGCTCCCGTTTGGCTTGGATTGAACTCAGACTGATTGAAGGGGTGAACATGATGTCCACCTTCTGCTTTGATCATCACAAAGTCCAATGTTGCATTTTTTTTCTCCTTCCAGAGGGAGCATTCCGGTTGCTTGTAATCGGAAACTTTTCTTAGCTTCAATTTCCTCACTTGGATCTACCCTGCATTGCAGTCAGCACAGTGGTTGAGTTCGTCGTCGCTCCCTTTCGCCAGAAAATGCTTTCCATCCAAACAAATTTTACAAGTGCTCCAAAGCAAATGCGTTTCATTCAACCAAATTTTTAAATTTGCTCCATTTGAGGAGTTTTAATTGATAAAATCTCTAAGTGCTTGTCAAGGTCAAAAGTGGGACCAAGAAATGAAACGAATCTCACAATCTCAGCAGGAATCTTCACAAGTGCAGGCATGATTCAGCCAAGAAACAATTTGTTGAAACCTACCCCAAACCTCATTTGAAGCGGTCCGTGTACAGCGCCGTGATCGTATAGTGGTTAGTACTCTGCGTTGTGGCCGCAGCAACCCCGGTTCGAATCCGGGTCACGGCATGAGACCCGTCTTGGTCCTTGCTTCTTGGTCGTCATCTGTTTCTGAGTTGTTGCCATGACTTGAGCTCCTTCCAAAATTAATGGAAGTCATTCAAGTGGTGTTCTCATACAATGATGAAACACAGTGATTAGAACTTTTCGAGTTTTGCCAGAAAGAAATGTCTTCGACTTCCACATTTATTCTTGTCCAAAACAGGCCGGAGAACACCGAAGGAACTCCATTTAGCACAAATGTCCAGTGCCCTGTTCTTCGGACTTGATTGGAATTTGCTGAACATTGAAATGTCTCAAAGGAAAATCAAGCAGTATGGCATTGCCACAGAAAGACTGTGAGTCATGAATGGTTTGATTTTGTGAAGTTCTCGGAAAGTGTTCAAACGCCTGCAGCACAACCAGTCTCAACATCGGCCTCCAGTGTTCGTACTGGAGTCTGTGGTCACAGCAAACATGGGTTGAATCTTTGTCAAGGCGTGGACACCTCCTTTTGGCTGGGGCATGTTCTGTGCAGTGGAGCTTGTAAGGGACAAATTCCTGAAAGCGAGTCCCCAATGGTGGGTGACAGTAGGTGGGCCAGTGGCACAATGGATAACGCGTCTGACTACGGATCAGAAGATTCCAGGTTCGAGTCCTGGCTGGCTCGATTGTGTCAAAGTTGCTCTATGGAGGGGAGTGTGTGGCCCTTTCTTGTGTCTAATGCAACCCTTGATGTTAACTGACCTTTGAGTTTAAGCAGCACCTGGGAAGATTTGTCAAGCTGACTTTCTCAGGCTCCCGCTTGGATTGAACTCAGACTGATTGAAGTGGTGAACATGATGTCCACCTTCTGCTTTGATCATCACAAAGTCCAATGTTGCATTTTTTTTCTCCTTCCAGAGGGAGCATTCCGGTTGCTTGTAATCGGAAACTTTTCTTAGCTTCAATTTCCTCGCTTGGATCTACCCTGCATTGCAATCAGCACAGTGGTTGAGTTCGTCATCGCTCCCTTTCGCCAGAAAATGCTTTCCATCCAAACAAATTTTACAAGTGCTCCAAAGCAAATGCGTTTCATTCAACCAAATTTTTAAATTTGCTCCATTTGAGGAGTTTTAATTGATAAAATCTCTAAGTGCTTGTCAAGGTCAAAAGTGGGACCAAGAAATGAAACGAATCTCACAATCTCAGCAGGAATCTTCACAAGTGCAGGCATGATTCAGCCAAGAAACAATTTGTTGAAACCTACCCCAAACCTCACTTGAAGCGGTCCGTGTACAGCGCCGTGATCGTATAGTGGTTAGTACTCTGCGTTGTGGCCGCAGCAACCCCGGTTCGAATCCGGGTCACGGCATGAGACCCGTCTTGGTCCTTGCTTCTTGGTCGTCATCTGTTTCTGAGTTGTTGCCATGACTTGAGCTCCTTCCAAAATTAATGGAAGTCATTCAAGTGGTGTTCTCATACAATGATGAAACACAGTGATTAGAACTTTTCGAGTTTTGCCAGAAAGAAATGTCTTCGACTTCCACATTTATTCTTGTCCAAAACAGGCCGGAGAACACCGAAGGAACTCCATTTAGCACAAATGTCCAGTGCCCTGTTCTTCGGACTTGATTGGAATTTGCTGAACATTGAAATGTCTCAAAGGAAAATCAAGCAGTATGGCATTGCCACAGAAAGACTGTGAGTCATGAATGGTTTGATTTTGTGAAGTTCTCGGAAAGTGTTCAAACGCCTGCAGCACAACCAGTCTCAACATCGGCCTCCAGTGTTCGTACTGGAGTCTGTGGTCACAGCAAACATGGGTTGAATCTTTGTCAAGGCGTGGACACCTCCTTTTGGCTGGGGCATGTTCTGTGCAGTGGAGCTTGTAAGGGACAAATTCCTGAAAGAGAGTCCCCCAATGGTGGGTGACAGTAGGTGGGCCAGTGGCACAATGGATAGCAGCGTCTGACTACGGATCAGAAGATTCCAGGTTCGAGTCCTGGCTGGCTCGATTGTGTCAAAGTTGGTCTATGGAGGGAGTGTGTGGCCCTTTCTTGTGTCTAATGCAACCCTTGATGTTAACTGACCTTTGAGTTTAAGCAGCACCTGGGAAGATTTGTCAAGCTGACTTTCTCAGGCTCCCGTTTGGCTTGGATTGAACTCAGACTGATTGAAGGGGTGAACATGATGTCCACCTTCTGCTTTGATCATCACAAAGTCCAATGTTGCATTTTTTTCTCCTTCCAGAAGGAGCATTCGGTTGCTTGTAATCGGAAACTTTTCTTAACTTCAATTTCCTCGCTTGGATCTACCCTGCATTGCAATCAGCACAGTGGTTGAGTTCGTCATCGCTCCCTTTAAGCCAGAAAAAGCTTTCCATCCAAACAAATTTTACAAGTGCTCCAAAGCAAATGCGTTTCATTCAACCAAATTTTTAAATTTGCTCCATTTGAGGAGTTTTAATTGATAAAATCTCTAAGTGCTTGTCAAGGTCAAAAGTGGGACCAAGAAATGAAACGAATCTCACAATCTCAGCAGGAATCTTCACAAGTGCAGGCATGATTCAGCCAAGAAACAATTTGTTGAAACCTACCCCAAACCTCACTTGAAGCGGTCCGTGTACAGCGCCGTGATCGTATAGTGGTTAGTACTCTGCGTTGTGGCCGCAGCAACCCCGGTTCGAATCCGGGTCACGGCATGAGACCCGTCTTGGTCCTTGCTTCTTGGTCGTCATCTGTTTCTGAGTTGTTGCCATGACTTGAGCTCCTTCCAAAATTAATGGAAGTCATTCAAGTGGTGTTCTCATACAATGATGAAACACAGTGATTAGAACTTTTCGAGTTTTGCCAGAAAGAAATGTCTTTGACTTCCACATTTATTCTTGTCCAAAACAGGCCGGAGAACACGAAGGAACTCCATTTAGCACAAATGTCCAGTGCCCTGTTCTTCGGACTTGATTGGAATTTGCTGAACATTGAAATGTCTCAAAGGAAAATCAAGCAGTATGGCATTGCCACAGAAAGACTGTGAGTCATGAATGGTTTGATTTTGTGAAGTTCTCGGAAAGTGTTCAAACGCCTGCAGCACAACCAGTCTCAACATCGGCCTCCAGTGTTCGTACTGGAGTCTGTGGTCACAGCAAACATGGGTTGAATCTTTGTCAAGGCGTGGACACCTCCTTTTGGCTGGGGCATGTTCTGTGCAGTGGAGCTTGTAAGGGACAAATTCCTGAAAGAGAGTCCCCCAATGGTGGGTGACAGTAGGTGGGCCAGTGGCACAATGGATAACGCGTCTGACTACGGATCAGAAGATTCCAGGTTCGAGTCCTGGCTGGCTCGATTGTATCAAAGTTGCTCTATGGAGGGGAGTGTGTGGCCCTTTCTTGTGTCTAATGCAACCCTTGATGTTAACTGACCTTTGAGTTTAAGCAGCACCTGGGAAGATTTGTCAAGCTGACTTTCTCAGGCTCCCGTTTGGCTTGGATTGAACTCAGACTGATTGAAGGGGTGAACATGATGTCCACCTTCTGCTTTGATCATCACAAAGTCTGATGTTGCATTTTTTTTCTCCTTCCAGAGGGAGCATTCCGGTTGCTTGTAATCGGAAACTTTTCTTAGCTTCAATTTCCTCACTTGGATCTACCCTGCATTGCAGTCAGCACAGTGGTTGAGTTCGTCGTCGCTCCCTTTTGCCAGAAAATGCTTTCCATCCAAACAAATTTTACAAGTGCTCCAAAGCAAATGCGTTTCATTCAACCAAATTTTTAAATTTGCTCCATTTGAGGAGTTTTAATTGATAAAATCTCTAAGTGCTTGTCAAGGTCAAAAGTGGGACCAAGAAATGAAACGAATCTCACAATCTCAGCAGGAATCTTCACAAGTGCAGGCATGATTCAGCCAAGAAACAATTTGTTGAAACCTACCCCAAACCTCACTTGAAGCGGTCCGTGTACAGCGCCGTGATCGTATAGTGGTGAGTACTCTGCGTTGTGGCCGCAGCAACCCCGGTTCGAATCCGGGTCACGGCATGAGACCCGTCTTGGTCCTTGCTTCTTGGTCGTCATCTGTTTCTGAGTTGTTGCCATGACTTGAGCTCTTTCCAAAATTAATGGAAGTCATTCAAGTGGTGTTCTCATACAATGATGAAACACAGTGATTAGAACTTTTCGAGTTTTGCCAGAAAGAAATGTCTTCGACTTCCACATTTATTCTTGTCCAAAACAGGCCGGAGAACACCGAAGGAACTCCATTTAGCACAAATGTCCAGTGCCCTGTTCTTCGGACTTGATTGGAATTTGCTGAACATTGAAATGTCTCAAAGGAAAATCAAGCAGTATGGCATTGCCACAGAAAGACTGTGAGTCATGAATGGTTTGATTTTGTGAAGTTCTCGGAAAGTGTTCAAACGCCTGCAGCACAACCAGTCTCAACATCGGCCTCCAGTGTTCGTACTGGAGTCTGTGGTCACAGCAAACATGGGTTGAATCTTTGTCAAGGCGTGGACACCTCCTTTTGGCTGGGGCATGTTCTGTGCAGTGGAGCTTGTAAGGGACAAATTCCTGAAAGAGAGTCCCCCAATGGTGGGTGACAGTAGGTGGGCCAGTGGCACAATGGATAACGCAGCGTCTGACTACGGATCAGAAGATTCCAGGTTCGAGTCCTGGCTGGCTCGATTGTGTCAAAGTTGCTCTATGGAGGGGAGTGTGTGGCCCTTTCTTGTGTCTAATGCAACCCTTGATGTTAACTGACCTTTGAGTTTAAGCAGCACCTGGGAAGATTTGTCAAGCTGACTTTCTCAGGCTCCCGTTTGGCTTGGATTGAACTCAGACTGATTGAAGGGGTGAACATGATGTCCACCTTCTGCTTTGATCATCACAAAGTCCAATGTTGCATTTTTTTTCTCCTTCCAGAAGGAGCATTCCGGTTGCTTGTAATCGGAAACTTTTCTTAGCTTCAATTTCCTCGCTTGGATCTACCCTGCATTGCAATCAGCACAGTGGTTGAGTTCGTCGTCGCTCCCTTTAAGCCAGAAAAAGCTTTCCATCCAAACAAATTTTACAAGTGCTCCAAAGCAAATGCGTTTCATTCAACCAAATTTTTAAATTTGCTCCATTTGAGGAGTTTTAATTGATAAAATCTCTAAGTGCTTGTCAAGGTCAAAAGTGGGACCAAGAAATGAAACGAATCTCACAATCTCAGCAGGAATCTTCACAAGTGCAGGCATGATTCAGCCAAGAAACAATTTGTTGAAACCTACCCCAAACCTCACTTGAAGCGGTCCGTGTACAGCGCCGTGATCGTATAGTGGTGAGTACTCTGCGTTGTGGCCGCAGCAACCCCGGTTCGAATCCGGGTCACGGCATGAGACCAGTCTTGGTCCTTGCTTCTTGGTCGTCATCTGTTTCTGAGTTGTTGCCATGACTTGAGCTCTTTCCAAAATTAATGGAAGTCATTCAAGTGGTGTTCTCATACAATGATGAAACACAGTGATTAGAACTTTTCGAGTTTTGCCAGAAAGAAATGTCTTCGACTTCCACATTTATTCTTGTCCAAAACAGGCCGGAGAACACCGAAGGAACTCCATTTAGCACAAATGTCCAGTGCCCTGTTCTTCGGACTTGATTGGAATTTGCTGAACATTGAAATGTCTCAAAGGAAAATCAAGCAGTATGGCATTGCCACAGAAAGACTGTGAGTCATGAATGGTTTGATTTTGTGAAGTTCTCGGAAAGTGAGCAAGCGCCTGCAGCACAACCAGTCTCAACATCGGCCTCCAGTGTTAGTACTGGAGTCTGTGGTCACAGCAAACATGGGTTGAATCTTTGTCAAGGCGTGGACACCTCCTTTTGGCTGGGGCATGTTCTGTGCAGTGGAGCTTGTAAGGGACAAATTCCTGAAAGAGAGTCCCCCAATGGTGGGTGACAGTAGGTGGGCCAGTGGCACAATGGATAACGCGTCTGACTACGGATCAGAAGATTCCAGGTTCGAGTCCTGGCTGGCTCGATTGTGTCAAAGTTGGTCTATGGAGGGGAGTGTGTGGCCCTTTCTTGTGTCTAATGCAACCCTTGATGTTAACTGACCTTTGAGTTTAAGCAGCACCTGGGAAGATTTGTCAAGCTGACTTTCTCAGGCTCCCGTTTGGCTTGGATTGAACTCAGACTGATTGAAGGGGTGAACATGATGTCCACCTTCTGCTTTGATCATCACAAAGTCCAATGTTGCATTTTTTTTCTCCTTCCAGAAGGAGCATTCCGGTTGCTTGTAATCGGAAACTTTTCTTAGCTTCAATTTCCTCGCTTGGATCTACCCTGCATTGCAATCAGCACAGTGGTTGAGTTCGTCGTCGCTCCCTTTAAGCCAGAAAATGCTTTCTATCCAAACAAATTTTACAAGTGCTCCAAAGCAAATGCGTTTCATTCAACCAAATTTTTAAATTTGCTCCATTTGAGGAGTTTTAATTGATAAAATCTCTAAGTGCTTGTCAAGGTCAAAAGTGGGACCAAGAAATGAAACGAATCTCACAATCTCAGCAGGAATCTTCACAAGTGCAGGCATGATTCAGCCAAGAAACAATTTGTTGAAACCTACCCCAAACCTCACTTGAAGCGGTCCGTGTACAGCGCCGTGATCGTATAGTGGTGAGTACTCTGCGTTGTGGCCGCAGCAACCCCGGTTCGAATCCGGGTCACGGCATGAGACCCGTCTTGGTCCTTGCTTCTTGGTCGTCATCTGTTTCTGAGTTGTTGCCATGACTTGAGCTCTTTCCAAAATTAATGGAAGTCATTCAAGTGGTGTTCTCATACAATGATGAAACACAGTGATTAGAACTTTTCGAGTTTTGCCAGAAAGAAATGTCTTCGACTTCCACATTTATTCTTGTCCAAAACAGGCCGGAGAACACCGAAGGAACTCCATTTAGCACAAATGTCCAGTGCCCTGTTCTTTGGACTTGATTGGAATTTGCTGAACATTGAAATGTCTCAAAGGAAAATCAAGCAGTATGGCATTGCCACAGAAAGACTGTGAGTCATGAATGGTTTGATTTTGTGAAGTTCTCGGAAAGTGTTCAAACGCCTGCAGCACAACCAGTCTCAACATCGGCCTCCAGTGTTCGTACTGGAGTCTGTGGTCACAGCAAACATGGGTTGAATCTTTGTCAAGGCGTGGACACCTCCTTTTGGCTGGGGCATGTTCTGTGCAGTGGAGCTTGTAAGGGACAAATTCCTGAAAGAGAGTCCCCCAATGGTGGGTGACAGTAGGTGGGCCAGTGGCACAATGGATAACGCGTCTGACTACGGATCAGAAGATTCCAGGTTCGAGTCCTGGCTGGCTCGATTGTGTCAAAGTTGGTCTATGGAGGAGTGTGTGGCCCTTTCTTGTGTCTAATGCAACCCTTGATGTTAACTGACCTTTGAGTTTAAGCAGCACCTGGGAAGATTTGTCAAGCTGACTTTCTCAGGCTCCCGTTTGGCTTGGATTGAACTCAGACTGATTGAAGGGGTGAACATGATGTCCACCTTCTGCTTTGATCATCACAAAGTCCAATGTTGCATTTTTTCTCCTTCCAGAAGGAGCATTCCGGTTGCTTGTAATCGGAAACTTTTCTTAGCTTCAATTTCCTCGCTTGGATCTACCCTGCATTGCAATCAGCACAGTGGTTGAGTTCGTCATCGCTCCCTTTCGCCAGAAAATGCTTTCCATCCAAACAAATTTTACAAGTGCTCCAAAGCAAATGCGTTTCATTCAACCAAATTTTTAAATTTGCTCCATTTGAGGAGTTTTAATTGATAAAATCTCTAAGTGCTTGTCAAGGTCAAAAGTGGGACCAAGAAATGAAACGAATCTCACAATCTCAGCAGGAATCTTCACAAGTGCAGGCATGATTCAGCCAAGAAACAATTTGTTGAAACCTACCCCAAACCTCACTTGAAGCGGTCCGTGTACAGCGCCCGTGATCGTATAGTGGTTAGTACTCTGCGTTGTGGCGCAGCAACCCGGTTCGAATCCGGGTCACGGCATGAGACCCGTCTTGGTCCTTGCTTCTTGGTCGTCATCTGTTTCTGAGTTGTTGCCATGACTTGAGCTCCTTCCAAAATTAATGGAAGTCATTCAAGTGGTGTTCTCATACAATGATGAAACACAGTGATTAGAACTTTTCGAGTTTTGCCAGAAAGAAATGTCTTCGACTTCCACATTTATTCTTGTCCAAAACAGGCCGGAGAACACCGAAGGAACTCCATTTAGCACAAATGTCCAGTGCCCTGTTCTTCGGACTTGATTGGAATTTGCTGAACATTGAAATGTCTCAAAGGAAAATCAAGCAGTATGGCATTGCCACAGAAAGACTGTGAGTCATGAATGGTTTGATTTTGTGAAGTTCTCGGAAAGTGTTCAAACGCCTGCAGCACAACCAGTCTCAACATCGGCCTCCAGTGTTCGTACTGGAGTCTGTGGTCACAGCAAACATGGGTTGAATCTTTGTCAAGGCGTGGACACCTCCTTTTGGCTGGGGCATGTTCTGTGCAGTGGAGCTTGTAAGGGACAAATTCCTGAAAGAGAGTCCCCCAATGGTGGGTGACAGTAGGTGGGCCAGTGGCACAATGGATAACGCGTCTGACTACGGATCAGAAGATTCCAGGTTCGAGTCCTGGCTGGCTCGATTGTGTCAAAGTTGGTCTATGGAGGGGAGTGTGTGGCCCTTTCTTGTGTCTAATGCAACCCTTGATGTTAACTGACCTTTGAGTTTAAGCAGCACCTGGGAAGATTTGTCAAGCTGACTTTCTCAGGCTCCCGTTTGGCTTGGATTGAACTCAGACTGATTGAAGGGGTGAACATGATGTCCACCTTCTGCTTTGATCATCACAAAGTCCAATGTTGCATTTTTTTTCTCCTTCCAGAAGGAGCATTCCGGTTGCTTGTAATCGGAAACTTTTCTTAGCTTCAATTTCCTCGCTTGGATCTACCCTGCATTGCAATCAGCACAGTGGTTGAGTTCGTAAATCGCTCCCTTTCGCCAGAAAATGCTTTCCATCCAAACAAATTTTACAAGTGCTCCAAAGCAAATGCGTTTCATTCAACCAAATTTTTAAATTTGCTCCATTTGAGGAGTTTTAATTGATAAAATCTCTAAGTGCTTGTCAAGGTCAAAAGTGGGACCAAGAAATGAAACGAATCTCACAATCTCAGCAGGAATCTTCACAAGTGCAGGCATGATTCAGCCAAGAAACAATTTGTTGAAACCTACCCCAAACCTCACTTGAAGCGGTCCGTGTACAGCGCCGTGATCGTATAGTGGTGAGTACTCTGCGTTGTGGCCGCAGCAACCCCGGTTCGAATCCGGGTCACGGCATGAGACCCGTCTTGGTCCTTGCTTCTTGGTCGTCATCTGTTTCTGAGTTGTTGCCATGACTTGAGCTCTTTCCAAAATTAATGGAAGTCATTCAAGTGGTGTTCTCATACAATGATGAAACACAGTGATTAGAACTTTTCGAGTTTTGCCAGAAAGAAATGTCTTCGACTTCCACATTTATTCTTGTCCAAAACAGGCCGGAGAACACCGAAGGAACTCCATTTAGCACAAATGTCCAGTGCCCTGTTCTTTGGACTTGATTGGAATTTGCTGAACATTGAAATGTCTCAAAGGAAAATCAAGCAGTATGGCATTGCCACAGAAAGACTGTGAGTCATGAATGGTTTGATTTTGTGAAGTTCTCGGAAAGTGTTCAAACGCCTGCAGCACAACCAGTCTCAACATCGGCCTCCAGTGTTCGTACTGGAGTCTGTGGTCACAGCAAACATGGGTTGAATCTTTGTCAAGGCGTGGACACCTCCTTTTGGCTGGGGCATGTTCTGTGCAGTGGAGCTTGTAAGGGACAAATTCCTGAAAGAGAGTCCCCAATGGTGGGTGACAGTAGGTGGGCCAGTGGCACAATGGATAGCAGCGTCTGACTACGGATCAGAAGATTCCAGGTTCGAGTCCTGGCTGGCTCGATTGTGTCAAAGTTGCTCTATGGAGGAGTGTGTGGCCCTTTCTTGTGTCTAATGCAACCCTTGATGTTAACTGACCTTTGAGTTTAAGCAGCACCTGGGAAGATTTGTCAAGCTGACTTTCTCAGGCTCCCGTTTGGCTTGGATTGAACTCAGACTGATTGAAGGGGTGAACATGATGTCCACCTTCTGCTTTGATCATCACAAAGTCCAATGTTGCATTTTTTTTCTCCTTCCAGAAGGAGCATTCCGGTTGCTTGTAATCGGAAACTTTTCTTAGCTTCAATTTCCTCGCTTGGATCTACCCTGCATTGCAATCAGCACAGTGGTTGAGTTCGTCGTCGCTCCCTTTCGCCAGAAAATGCTTTCCATCCAAACAAATTTTACAAGTGCTCCAAAGCAAATGCGTTTCATTCAACCAAATTTTTAAATTTGCTCCATTTGAGGAGTTTTAATTGATAAAATCTCTAAGTGCTTGTCAAGGTCAAAAGTGGAAGAAGAAATGAAACGAATCTCACAATCTCAGCAGGAATCTTCACAAGTGCAGGCATGATTCAGCCAAGAAACAATTTGTTGAAACCTACCCCAAACCTCACTTGAAGCGGTCCGTGTACAGCGCCGTGATCGTATAGTGGTTCGTACTCTGCGTTGTGGCCGCAGAAACCCCGGTTCGAATCCGGGTCACGGCATGAGACCCGTCTTGGTCCTTGCTTCTTGGTCGTCATCTCTTTCTGAGTTGTTGCCATGACTTGAGCTCCTTCCAAAATTAATGGAAGTCATTCAAGTGGTGTTCTCATACAATGATGAAACACAGTGATTAGAACTTTTCGAGTTTTGCCAGAAAGAAATGTCTTCGACTTCCACATTTATTCTTGTCCAAAACAGGCCGGAGAACACCGAAGGAACTCCATTTAGCACAAATGTCCAGTGCCCTGTTCTTCGGACTTGATTGGAATTTGCTGAACATTGAAATGTCTCAAAGGAAAATCAAGCAGTATGGCATTGCCACAGAAAGACTGTGAGTCATGAATGGTTTGATTTTGTGAAGTTCTCGGAAAGTGTTCAAACGCCTGCAGCACAACCAGTCTCAACATCGGCCTCCAGTGTTCGTACTGGAGTCTGTGGTCACAGCAAACATGGGTTGAATCTTTGTCAAGGCGTGGACACCTCCTTTTGGCTGGGGCATGTTCTGTGCAGTGGAGCTTGTAAGGGACAAATTCCTGAAAGAGAGTCCCCCAATGGTGGGTGACAGTAGGTGGGCCAGTGGCACAATGGATAACGCGTCTGACTACGGATCAGAAGATTCCAGGTTCGAGTCCTGGCTGGCTCGATTGTGTCAAAGTTGCTCTATGGAGGGGAGTGTGTGGCCCTTTCTTGTGTCTAATGCAACCCTTGATGTTAACTGACCTTTGAGTTTAAGCAGCACCTGGGAAGATTTGTCAAGCTGACTTTCTCAGGCTCCCGTTTGGCTTGGATTGAACTCAGACTGATTGAAGGGGTGAACATGATGTCCACCTTCTGCTTTGATCATCACAAAGTCCAATGTTGCATTTTTTTTCTCCTTCCAGAAGGAGCATTCCGGTTGCTTGTAATCGGAAACTTTTCTTAGCTTCAATTTCCTCGCTTGGATCTACCCTGCATTGCAATCAGCACAGTGGTTGAGTTCGTCGTCGCTCCCTTTCGCCAGAAAATGCTTTCCATCCAAACAAATTTTACAAGTGCTCCAAAGCAAATGCGTTTCATTCAACCAAATTTTTAAATTTGCTCCATTTGAGGAGTTTTAATTGATAAAATCTCTAAGTGCTTGTCAAGGTCAAAAGTGGGACCAAGAAATGAAACGAATCTCACAATCTCAGCAGGAATCTTCACAAGTGCAGGCATGATTCAGCCAAGAAACAATTTGTTGAAACCTACCCCAAACCTCACTTGAAGCGGTCCGTGTACAGCGCCGTGATCGTATAGTGGTTAGTACTCTGCGTTGTGGCGCAGCAACCCCGGTTCGAATCCGGGTCACGGCATGAGACCCGTCTTGGTCCTTGCTTCTTGGTCGTCATCTGTTTCTGAGTTGTTGCCATGACTTGAGCTCCTTCCAAAATTAATGGAAGTCATTCAAGTGGTGTTCTCATACAATGATGAAACACAGTGATTAGAACTTTTCGAGTTTTGCCAGAAAGAAATGTCTTCGACTTCCACATTTATTCTTGTCCAAAACAGGCCGGAGAACACCGAAGGAACTCCATTTAGCACAAATGTCCAGTGCCCTGTTCTTCGGACTTGATTGGAATTTGCTGAACATTGAAATGTCTCAAAGGAAAATCAAGCAGTATGGCATTGCCACAGAAAGACTGTGAGTCATGAATGGTTTGATTTTGTGAAGTTCTCGGAAAGTGTTCAAACGCCTGCAGCACAACCAGTCTCAACATCGGCCTCCAGTGTTCGTACTGGAGTCTGTGGTCACAGCAAACATGGGTTGAATCTTTGTCAAGGCGTGGACACCTCCTTTTGGCTGGGGCATGTTCTGTGCAGTGGAGCTTGTAAGGGACAAATTCCTGAAAGAGAGTCCCCCAATGGTGGGTGACAGTAGGTGGGCCAGTGGCACAATGGATAACGCGTCTGACTACGGATCAGAAGATTCCAGGTTCGAGTCCTGGCTGGCTCGATTGTGTCAAAGTTGGTCTATGGAGGGGAGTGTGTGGCCCTTTCTTGTGTCTAATGCAACCCTTGATGTTAACTGACCTTTGAGTTTAAGCAGCACCTGGGAAGATTTGTCAAGCTGACTTTCTCAGGCTCCCGTTTGGCTTGGATTGAACTCAGACTGATTGAAGGGGTGAACATGATGTCCACCTTCTGCTTTGATCATCACAAAGTCCAATGTTGCATTTTTTTTCTCCTTCCAGAGGGAGCATTCCGGTTGCTTGTAATCGGAAACTTTTCTTAGCTTCAATTTCCTCGCTTGGATCTACCCTGCATTGCAATCAGCACAGTGGTTGAGTTCGTCATCGCTCCCTTTCGCCAGAAAATGCTTTCCATCCAAACAAATTTTACAAGTGCTCCAAAGCAAATGCGTTTCATTCAACCAAATTTTTAAATTTGCTCCATTTGAGGAGTTTTAATTGATAAAATCTCTAAGTGCTTGTCAAGGTCAAAAGTGGGACCAAGAAATGAAACGAATCTCACAATCTCAGCAGGAATCTTCACAAGTGCAGGCATGAGTCAGCCAAGAAACAATTTGTTGAAACCTACCCCAAACCTCACTTGAAGCGGTCCGTGTACAGCGCCGTGATCGTATAGTGGTGAGGACTCTGCGTTGGGGGCGCAGCAACCCCGGTTCGAATCCGGGTCACGGCATGAGACCCGTCTTGGTCCTTGCTTCTTGGTCGTCATCTGTTTCTGAGTTGTTGCCATGACTTGAGCTCTTTCCAAAATTAATGGAAGTCATTCAAGTGGTGTTCTCATACAATGATGAAACACAGTGATTAGAACTTTTCGAGTTTTGCCAGAAAGAAATGTCTTCGACTTCCACATTTATTCTTGTCCAAAACAGGCCGGAGAACACCGAAGGAACTCCATTTAGCACAAATGTCCAGTGCCCTGTTCTTTGGACTTGATTGGAATTTGCTGAACATTGAAATGTCTCAAAGGAAAATCAAGCAGTATGGCATTGCCACAGAAAGACTGTGAGTCATGAATGGTTTGATTTTGTGAAGTTCTCGGAAAGTGTTCAAACGCCTGCAGCACAACCAGTCTCAACATCGGCCTCCAGTGTTCGTACTGGAGTCTGTGGTCACAGCAAACATGGGTTGAATCTTTGTCAAGGCGTGGACACCTCCTTTTGGCTGGGGCATGTTCTGTGCAGTGGAGCTTGTAAGGGACAAATTCCTGAAAGAGAGTCCCCCAATGGTGGGTGACAGTAGGTGGGCCAGTGGCACAATGGATAACAGCGTCTGACTACGGATCAGAAGATTCCAGGTTCGAGTCCTGGCTGGCTCGATTGTGTCAAAGTTGCTCTATGGAGGGAGTGAGTGGCCCTTTCTTGTGTCTAATGCAACCCTTGATGTTAACTGACCTTTGAGTTTAAGCAGCACCTGGGAAGATTTGTCAAGCTGACTTTCTCAGGCTCCGTTTGGCTTGGATTGAACTCAGACTGATTGAAGGGGTGAACATGATGTCCACCTTCTGCTTTGATCATCACAAAGTCCAATGTTGCATTTTTTTTCTCCTTCCAGAAGGAGCATTCCGGTTGCTTGTAATCGGAAACTTTTCTTAGCTTCAATTTCCTCGCTTGGATCTACCCTGCATTGCAATCAGCACAGTGGTTGAGTTCGTAAATCGCTCCCTTTCGCCAGAAAATGCTTTCCATCCAAACAAATTTTACAAGTGCTCCAAAGCAAATGCGTTTCATTCAACCAAATTTTTAAATTTGCTCCATTTGAGGAGTTTTAATTGATAAAATCTCTAAGTGCTTGTCAAGGTCAAAAGTGGAAGAAGAAATGAAACGAATCTCACAATCTCAGCAGGAATCTTCACAAGTGCAGGCATGATTCAGCCAAGAAACAATTTGTTGAAACCTACCCCAAACCTCACTTGAAGCGGTCCGTGTACAGCGCCGTGATCGTATAGTGGTTCGTACTCTGCGTTGTGGCCGCAGAAACCCCGGTTCGAATCCGGGTCACGGCATGAGACCCGTCTTGGTCCTTGCTTCTTGGTCGTCATCTCTTTCTGAGTTTTTGCCATGACTTGAGCTCCTTCCAAAATTAATGGAAGTCATTCAAGTGGTGTTCTCATACAATGATGAAACACAGTGATTAGAACTTTTCGAGTTTTGCCAGAAAGAAATGTCTTCGACTTCCACATTTATTCTTGTCCAAAACAGGCCGGAGAACACCGAAGGAACTCCATTTAGCACAAATGTCCAGTGCCCTGTTCTTCGGACTTGATTGGAATTTGCTGAACATTGAAATGTCTCAAAGGAAAATCAAGCAGTATGGCATTGCCACAGAAAGACTGTGAGTCATGAATGGTTTGATTTTGTGAAGTTCTCGGAAAGTGTTCAAACGCCTGCAGCACAACCAGTCTCAACATCGGCCTCCAGTGTTCGTACTGGAGTCTGTGGTCACAGCAAACATGGGTTGAATCTTTGTCAAGGCGTGGACACCTCCTTTTGGCTGGGGCATGTTCTGTGCAGTGGAGCTTGTAAGGGACAAATTCCTGAAAGAGAGTCCCCAATGGTGGGTGACAGTAGGTGGGCCAGTGGCACAATGGATAACTTAGCGTCTGACTACGGATCAGAAGATTCCAGGTTCGAGCCCTAGCTGGCTCGATTGTATCAAAGATGCTCTATGCAGGGCAGTGTGTGGCCCTTTCTTGTGTCTAATGCAACCCTTGATGTTAACTGACCTTTGAGTTTAAGCAGCACCTGGGAAGATTTGTCAAGCTGACTTTCTCAGGCTCCCGTTTGGCTTGGATTGAACTCAGACTGATTGAAGGGGTGAACATGATGTCCACCTTCTGCTTTGATCATCACAAAGTCCAATGTTGCATTTTTTTTCTCCTTCCAGAAGGAGCATTCCGGTTGCTTGTAATCGGAAACTTTTCTTAGCTTCAATTTCCTCGCTTGGATCTACCCTGCATTGCAATCAGCACAGTGGTTGAGTTCGTCGTCGCTCCCTTTCGCCAGAAAATGCTTTCCATCCAAACAAATTTTACAAGTGCTCCAAAGCAAATGCGTTTCATTCAACCAAATTTTTAAATTTGCTCCATTTGAGGAGTTTTAATTGATAAAATCTCTAAGTGCTTGTCAAGGTCAAAAGTGGGACCAAGAAATGAAACGAATCTCACAATCTCAGCAGGAATCTTCACAAGTGCAGGCATGATTCAGCCAAGAAACAATTTGTTGAAACCTACCCCAAACCTCACTTGAAGCGGTCCGTGTACAGCGCCGTGATCGTATAGTGGTTAGTACTCTGCGTTGTGGCCGCAGCAACCCCGGTTCGAATCCGGGTCACGGCATGAGACCCGTCTTGGTCCTTGCTTCTTGGTCGTCATCTGTTTCTGAGTTGTTGCCATGACTTGAGCTCCTTCCAAAATTAATGGAAGTCATTCAAGTGGTGTTCTCATACAATGATGAAACACAGTGATTAGAACTTTTCGAGTTTTGCCAGAAAGAAATGTCTTCGACTTCCACATTTATTCTTGTCCAAAACAGGCCGGAGAACACCGAAGGAACTCCATTTAGCACAAATGTCCAGTGCCCTGTTCTTCGGACTTGATTGGAATTTGCTGAACATTGAAATGTCTCAAAGGAAAATCAAGCAGTATGGCATTGCCACAGAAAGACTGTGAGTCATGAATGGTTTGATTTTGTGAAGTTCTCGGAAAGTGTTCAAACGCCTGCAGCACAACCAGTCTCAACATCGGCCTCCAGTGTTCGTACTGGAGTCTGTGGTCACAGCAAACATGGGTTGAATCTTTGTCAAGGCGTGGACACCTCCTTTTGGCTGGGGCATGTTCTGTGCAGTGGAGCTTGTAAGGGACAAATTCCTGAAAGAGAGTCCCCAATGGTGGGTGACAGTAGGTGGGCCAGTGGCACAATGGATAACGCTGGCGTCTGACTACGGATCAGAAGATTCCAGGTTCGAGTCCTGGCTGGCTCGATTGTGTCAAAGTTGGTCTATGGAGGGGAGTGTGTGGCCCTTTCTTGTGTCTAATGCAACCCTTGATGTTAACTGACCTTTGAGTTTAAGCAGCACCTGGGAAGATTTGTCAAGCTGACTTTCTCAGGCTCCCGTTTGGCTTGGATTGAACTCAGACTGATTGAAGGGGTGAACATGATGTCCACCTTCTGCTTTGATCATCACAAAGTCCAATGTTGCATTTTTTTTCTCCTTCCAGAGGGAGCATTCCGGTTGCTTGTAATCGGAAACTTTTCTTAGCTTCAATTTCCTCGCTTGGATCTACCCTGCATTGCAATCAGCACAGTGGTTGAGTTCGTCATCGCTCCCTTTCGCCAGAAAATGCTTTCCATCCAAACAAATTTTACAAGTGCTCCAAAGCAAATGCGTTTCATTCAACCAAATTTTTAAATTTGCTCCATTTGAGGAGTTTTAATTGATAAAATCTCGAAGTGCTTGTCAAGGTCAAAAGTGGGACCAAGAAATGAAACGAATCTCACAATCTCAGCAGGAATCTTCACAAGTGCAGGCATGATTCAGCCAAGAAACAATTTGTTGAAACCTACCCCAAACCTCACTTGAAGCGGTCCGTGTACAGCGCCGTGATCGTATAGTGGTTAGTACTCTGCGTTGTGGCTGCAGCAACCCCGGTTCGAATCCGGGTCACGGCATGAGACCCGTCTTGGTCCTTGCTTCTTGGTCGTCATCTGTTTCTGAGTTGTTGCCATGACTTGAGCTCCTTCCAAAATTAATGGAAGTCATTCAAGTGGTGTTCTCATACAATGATGAAACACAGTGATTAGAACTTTTCGAGTTTTGCCAGAAAGAAATGTCTTCGACTTCCACATTTATTCTTGTCCAAAACAGGCCGGAGAACACCGAAGGAACTCCATTTAGCACAAATGTCCAGTGCCCTGTTCTTCGGACTTGATTGGAATTTGCTGAACATTGAAATGTCTCAAAGGAAAATCAAGCAGTATGGCATTGCCACAGAAAGACTGTGAGTCATGAATGGTTTGATTTTGTGAAGTTCTCGGAAAGTGTTCAAACGCCTGCAGCACAACCAGTCTCAACATCGGCCTCCAGTGTTCGTACTGGAGTCTGTGGTCACAGCAAACATGGGTTGAATCTTTGTCAAGGCGTGGACACCTCCTTTTGGCTGGGGCATGTTCTGTGCAGTGGAGCTTGTAAGGGACAAATTCCTGAAAGAGAGTCCCCCAATGGTGGGTGACAGTAGGTGGGCCAGTGGCACAATGGATAACGCGTCTGACTACGGATCAGAAGATTCCAGGTTCGAGTCCTGGCTGGCTCGATTGTGTCAAAGTTGCTCTATGGAGGGGAGTGTGTGGCCCTTTCTTGTGTCTAATGCAACCCTTGATGTTAACTGACCTTTGAGTTTAAGCAGCACCTGGGAAGATTTGTCAAGCTGACTTTCTCAGGCTCCCGTTTGGCTTGGATTGAACTCAGACTGATTGAAGGGGTGAACATGATGTCCACCTTCTGCTTTGATCATCACAAAGTCCAATGTTGCATTTTTTTTCTCCTTCCAGAGGGAGCATTCCGGTTGCTTGTAATCGGAAACTTTTCTTAGCTTCAATTTCCTCACTTGGATCTACCCTGCATTGCAGTCAGCACAGTGGTTGAGTTCGTCGTCGCTCCCTTTCGCCAGAAAATGCTTTTTATCCAAACAAATTTTACAAGTGCTCCAAAGCAAATGCGTTTCATTCAACCAAATTTTTAAATTTGCTCCATTTGAGGAGTTTTAATTGATAAAATCTCTAAGTGCTTGTCAAGGTCAAAAGTGGGACCAAGAAATGAAACGAATCTCACAATCTCAGCAGGAATCTTCACAAGTGCAGGCATGAGTCAGCCAAGAAACAATTTGTTGAAACCTACCCCAAACCTCACTTGAAGCGGTCCGTGTACAGCGCCGTGATCGTATAGTGGTGAGTACTCTGCGTTGTGGCCGCAGCAACCCCGGTTCGAATCCGGGTCACGGCATGCGACCCGTCTTGGTCCTTGCTTCTTGGTCGTCATCTGTTTCTGAGTTGTTGCCATGACTTGAGCTCCTTCCAAAATTAATGGAAGTCATTCAAGTGGTGTTCTCATACAATGATGAAACACAGTGATTAGAACTTTTCGAGTTTTGCCAGAAAGAAATGTCTTCGACTTCCACATTTATTCTTGTCCAAAACAGGCCGGAGAACACCGAAGGAACTCCATTTAGCACAAATGTCCAGTGCCCTGTTCTTTGGACTTGATTGGAATTTGCTGAACATTGAAATGTCTCAAAGGAAAATCAAGCAGTATGGCATTGCCACAGAAAGACTGTGAGTCATGAATGGTTTGATTTTGTGAAGTTCTCGGAAAGTGTTCAAACGCCTGCAGCACAACCAGTCTCAACATCGGCCTCCAGTGTTCGTACTGGAGTCTGTGGTCACAGCAAACATGGGTTGAATCTTTGTCAAGGCGTGGACACCTCCTTTTGGCTGGGGCATGTTCTGTGCAGTGGAGCTTGTAAGGGACAAATTCCTGAAAGAGAGTCCCCCAATGGTGGGTGACAGTAGGTGGGCCAGTGGCACAATGGATAACGCGTCTGACTACGGATCAGAAGATTCCAGGTTCGAGTCCTGGCTGGCTCGATTGTGTCAAAGTTGCTCTATGGAGGGGAGTGTGTGGCCCTTTCTTGTGTCTAATGCAACCCTTGATGTTAACTGACCTTTGAGTTTAAGCAGCACCTGGGAAGATTTGTCAAGCTGACTTTCTCAGGCTCCCGTTTGGCTTGGATTGAACTCAGACTGATTGAAGGGGTGAACATGATGTCCACCTTCTGCTTTGATCATCACAAAGTCCAATGTTGCATTTTTTTTCTCCTTCCAGAAGGAGCATTCCGGTTGCTTGTAATCGGAAACTTTTCTTAGCTTCAATTTCCTCGCTTGGATCTACCCTGCATTGCAATCAGCACAGTGGTTGAGTTCGTCATCGCTCCCTTTCGCCAGAAAATGCTTTCCATCCAAACAAATTTTACAAGTGCTCCAAAGCAAATGCGTTTCATTCAACCAAATTTTTAAATTTGCTCCATTTGAGGAGTTTTAATTGATAAAATCTCTAAGTGCTTGTCAAGGTCAAAAGTGGGACCAAGAAATGAAACGAATCTCACAATCTCAGCAGGAATCTTCACAAGTGCAGGCATGATTCAGCCAAGAAACAATTTGTTGAAACCTACCCCAAACCTCACTTGAAGCGGTCCGTGTACAGCGCCGTGATCGTATAGTGGTTAGTACTCTGCGTTGTGGCCGCAGCAACCCCGGTTCGAATCCGGGTCACGGCATGAGACCCGTCTTGGTCCTTGCTTCTTGGTCGTCATCTGTTTCTGAGTTGTTGCCATGACTTGAGCTCCTTCCAAAATTAATGGAAGTCATTCAAGTGGTGTTCTCATACAATGATGAAACACAGTGATTAGAACTTTCGAGTTTTGCCAGAAAGAAATGTCTTCGACTTCCACATTTATTCTTGTCCAAAACAGGCCGGAGAACACCGAAGGAACTCCATTTAGCACAAATGTCCAGTGCCCTGTTCTTCGGACTTGATTGGAATTTGCTGAACATTGAAATGTCTCAAAGGAAAATCAAGCAGTATGGCATTGCCACAGAAAGACTGTGAGTCATGAATGGTTTGATTTTGTGAAGTTCTCGGAAAGTGTTCAAACGCCTGCAGCACAACCAGTCTCAACATCGGCCTCCAGTGTTCGTACTGGAGTCTGTGGTCACAGCAAACATGGGTTGAATCTTTGTCAAGGCGTGGACACCTCCTTTTGGCTGGGGCATGTTCTGTGCAGTGGAGCTTGTAAGGGACAAATTCCTGAAAGAGAGTCCCCCAATGGTGGGTGACAGTAGGTGGGCCAGTGGCACAATGGATAACGCGTCTGACTACGGATCAGAAGATTCCAGGTTCGAGTCCTGGCTGGCTCGATTGTGTCAAAGTTGGTCTATGGAGGGGAGTGTGTGGCCCTTTCTTGTGTCTAATGCAACCCTTGATGTTAACTGACCTTTGAGTTTAAGCAGCACCTGGGAAGATTTGTCAAGCTGACTTTCTCAGGCTCCCGTTTGGCTTGGATTGAACTCAGACTGATTGAAGGGGTGAACATGATGTCCACCTTCTGCTTTGATCATCACAAAGTCCAATGTTGCATTTTTTTTCTCCTTCCAGAAGGAGCATTCCGGTTGCTTGTAATCGGAAACTTTTCTTAGCTTCAATTTCCTCGCTTGGATCTACCCTGCATTGCAATCAGCACAGTGGTTGAGTTCGTCGTCGCTCCCTTTCGCCAGAAAATGCTTTCCATCCAAACAAATTTTACAAGTGCTCCAAAGCAAATGCGTTTCATTCAACCAAATTTTTAAATTTGCTCCATTTGAGGAGTTTTAATTGATAAAATCTCTAAGTGCTTGTCAAGGTCAAAAGTGGAAGAAGAAATGAAACGAATCTCACAATCTCAGCAGGCATCTTCACAAGTGCAGGCATGATTAGGCCAAGAAACAATTTGTTGAAACCTACCCCAAACCTCACTTGAAGCAGTCCGTGTACAGCGCCGTGATCGTATAGTGGTGAGTACTCTGCGTTGTGGCCGCAGCAACCCCGGTTCGAATCCGGGTCACGGCATGAGACCCATCTTGGTCCTTGCTTCTTGGTCATCATCTGTTTCTGAGTTGTTGCCATGATTTGAGCTCCTTCCAAAATTAATGGAAGTCATTCAAGTGGTGTTCTCATACAATGATGAAACACAGTGATCAGAACTTTTCGAGTTTTGCCAGAAAGAAATGTCTCCGACTTCCACATTTATTCTTGTCCAAAACAGGCCGGAGAACACCGAAGGAACTCCATTTAGCACAAATGTCCAGTGCCCTGTTCTTCGGACTTGATTGGAATTTGCTGAACATTGAAATGTCTCAAAGGAAAATCAAGCAGTATGGCATTGCCACAGAAAGACTGTGAGTCATGAATGGTTTGATTTTGTGAAGTTCTCGGAAAGTGTTCAAACGCCTGCAGCACAACCAGTCTCAACATCGGCCTCCAGTGTTCGTACTGGAGTCTGTGGTCACAGCAAACATGGGTTGAATCTTTGTCAAGGTGTGGACACCTCCTTTTGGCTGGGGCATGTTCTGTGCAGTGGAGCTTGTAAGGGACAAATTCCTGAAAGAGAGTCCCCCAATGGTGGGTGACAGTAGGTGGGCCAGTGGCACAATGGATAACGCGTCTGACTACGGATCAGAAGATTCCAGGTTCGAGTCCTGGCTGGCTCAATTGTGTCAAAGTTGCTCTATGGAGGGGAGTGTGTGGCCCTTTCTTGTGTCTAATGCAACCCTTGATGTTAACTGACCTTTGAGTTTAAGCAGCACCTGGGAAGATTTGTCAAGCTGACTTTCTCAGGCTCCCGTTTGGCTTGGATTGAACTCAGACTGATTGAAGGGGTGAACATGATGTCCACCTTCTGCTTTGATCATCACAAAGTCCAATGTTGCATTTTTTTTCTCCTTCCAGAGGGAGCATTCCGGTTGCTTGTAATCGGAAACTTTTCTTAGCTTCAATTTCCTCGCTTGGATCTACCCTGCATTGCAATCAGCACAGTGGTTGAGTTCGTAAATCGCTCCCTTTCGCCAGAAAATGCTTTCCATCCAAACAAATTTTACAAGTGCTCCAAAGCAAATGCGTTTCATTCAACCAAATTTTTAAATTTGCTCCATTTGAGGAGTTTTAATTGATAAAATCTCTAAGTGCTTGTCAAGGTCAAAAGTGGGACCAAGAAATGAAACGAATCTCACAATCTCAGCAGGAATCTTCACAAGTGCAGGCATGATTCAGCCAAGAAACAATTTGTTGAAACCTACCCCAAACCTCGCTTGAAGCGGTCCGTGTACAGTGCCGTGATCGTATAGTGGTTAGTACTCTGCGTTGTGGCCGCAGCAACCCCGGTTCGAATCCGGGTCACGGCATGAGACCCGTCTTGGTCCTTGCTTCTTGGTCGTCATCTGTTTCTGAGTTGTTGCCATGACTTGAGCTCCTTCCAAAATTAATGGAAGTCATTCAAGTGGTGTTCTCATACAATGATGAAACACAGTGATTAGAACTTTTCGAGTTTTGCCAGAAAGAAATGTCTTCGACTTCCACATTTATTCTTGTCCAAAACAGGCCGGAGAACACCGAAGGAACTCCATTTAGCACAAATGTCCAGTGCCCTGTTCTTCGGACTTGATTGGAATTTGCTGAACATTGAAATGTCTCAAAGGAAAATCAAGCAGTATGGCATTGCCACAGAAAGACTGTGAGTCATGAATGGTTTGATTTTGTGAAGTTCTCGGAAAGTGTTCAAACGCCTGCAGCACAACCAGTCTCAACATCGGCCTCCAGTGTTCGTACTGGAGTCTGTGGTCACAGCAAACATGGGTTGAATCTTTGTCAAGGCGTGGACACCTCCTTTTGGCTGGGGCATGTTCTGTGCAGTGGAGCTTGTAAGGGACAAATTCCTGAAAGAGAGTCCCCCAATGGTGGGTGACAGTAGGTGGGCCAGTGGCACAATGGATAACGCGTCTGACTACGGATCAGAAGATTCCAGGTTCGAGTCCTGGCTGGCTTGATTGTTTCAAAGTTGGTCTATGGAGGGGAGTGTGTGGCCCTTTCTTGTGTCTAATGCAACCCTTGATGTTAACTGACCTTTGAGTTTAAGCAGCACCTGGGAAGATTTGTCAAGCTGACTTTCTCAGGCTCCCGTTTGGCTTGGATTGAACTCAGACTGATTGAAGGGGTGAACATGATGTCCACCTTCTGCTTTGATCATCACAAAGTCCAATGTTGCATTTTTTTTCTCCTTCCAGAGGGAGCATTCTGGTTGCTTGTAATCGGAAACTTTTCTTAGCTTCAATTTCCTCCTCGCTTGGATCTACCCTGCATTGCAGTCAGCACAGTGGTTGAGTTCGTCGTCGCTCCCTTTCGCCAGAAAATGCTTTCCATCCAAACAAATTTTACAAGTGCTCCAAAGCAAATGCGTTTCATTCAACCAAATTTTTAAATTTGCTCCATTTGAGGAGTTTTAATTGATAAAATCTCTAAGTGCTTGTCAAGGTCAAAAGTGGGACCAAGAAATGAAACGAATCTCACAATCTCAGCAGGAATCTTCACAAGTGCAGGCATGATTAGGCCAAGAAACAGTTTGTTGAAACATACCCCAAACCTCACTTGAAGCAGTCCGTGTACAGCGCCGTGATTGTATAGTGGTGAGTACTCTGCGTTGTGGCCGCAGCAACCCTGGTTCGAATCCGGGTCAAGGCATGAGACCCATCTTGGTCCTTGCTTCTTGGTCATCATCTCTTTCTTAGTTGTTGCCATGATTTGAGCTCCTTCCAAAATTAATGGAAGTCATTCAAGTGGTGTTCTCATACAATGATGAAACACAGTGATTAGAACTTTTCGAGTTTTGCCAGAAAGAAATGTCTTCGACTTCCACATTTATTCTTGTCCAAAACAGGCCGGAGAACACCGAAGGAACTCCATTTAGCACAAATGTCCAGTGCCCTGTTCTTCGGACTTGATTGGAATTTGCTGAACATTGAAATGTCTCAAAGGAAAATCAAGCAGTATGGCATTGCCACAGAAAGACTGTGAGTCATGAATGGTTTGATTTTGTGAAGTTCTAGGAAAGTGTTCAAACGCCTGCAGCACAACCAGTCTCAACATCGGCCTCCAGTGTTCGTACTGGAGTCTGTGGTCACAGCAAACATGGGTTGAATCTTTGTCAAGGCGTGGACACCTCCTTTTGGCTGGGGCATGTTCTGTGCAGTGGAGCTTGTAAGGGACAAATTCCTGAAAGAGAGTCCCCCAATGGTGGGTGACAGTAGGTGGGCCAGTGGCACAATGGATAACGCGTCTGACTACGGATCAGAAGATTCCAGGTTCGAGTCCTGGCTGGCTCGATTGTGTCAAAGTTGGTCTATGGAGGGGAGTGTGTGGCCCTTTCTTGTGTCTAATGCAACCCTTGATGTTAACTGACCTTTGAGTTTAAGCAGCACCTGGGAAGATTTGTCAAGCTGACTTTCTCAGGCTCCCGTTTGGCTTGGATTGAACTCAGACTGATTGAAGGGGTGAACATGATGTCCACCTTCTGCTTTGATCATCACAAAGTCCAATGTTGCATTTTTTTTCTCCTTCCAGAGGGAGCATTCTGGTTGCTTGTAATCGGAAACTTTTCTTAGCTTCAATTTCCTCCTCGCTTGGATCTACCCTGCATTGCAGTCAGCACAGTGGTTGAGTTCGTCGTCGCTCCCTTTCGCCAGAAAATGCTTTCCATCCAAACAAATTTTACAAGTGCTCCAAAGCAAATGCGTTTCATTCAACCAAATTTTTAAATTTGCTCCATTTGAGGAGTTTTAATTGATAAAATCTCTAAGTGCTTGTCAAGGTCAAAAGTGGGACCAAGAAATGAAACGAATCTCACAATCTCAGCAGGAATCTTCACAAGTGCAGGCATGATTCAGCCAAGAAACAATTTGTTGAAACCTACCCCAAACCTCACTTGAAGCAGTCTGTGTACAGCGCCGTGATCGTATAGTGGTTAGTACTCTGCGTTGTGGCCGCAGCAACCCCGGTTCGAATCCGGGTCACGGCATGAGACCCGTCTTGGTCCTTGCTTCTTGGTCGTCATCTGTTTCTGAGTTGTTGCCATGACTTGAGCTCCTTCCAAAATTAATGGAAGTCATTCAAGTGGTGTTCTCATACAACGATGAAACACAGTGATTAGAACTTTTCGAGTTTTGCCAGAAAGAAATGTCTTCGACTTCCACATTTATTCTTGTCCAAAACAGGCCGGAGAACACCGAAGGAACTCCATTTAGCACAAATGTCCAGTGCCCTGTTCTTCGGACTTGATTGGAATTTGCTGAACATTGAAATGTCTCAAAGGAAAATCAAGCAGTATGGCATTGCCACAGAAAGACTGTGAGTCATGAATGGTTTGATTTTGTGAAGTTCTAGGAAAGTGTTCAAACGCCTGCAGCACAACCAGTCTCAACATCGGCCTCCAGTGTTCGTACTGGAGTCTGTGGTCACAGCAAACATGGGTTGAATCTTTGTCAAGGCGTGGACACCTCCTTTTGGCTGGGGCATGTTCTGTGCAGTGGAGCTTGTAAGGGACAAATTCCTGAAAGAGAGTCCCCCAATGGTGGGTGACAGTAGGTGGGCCAGTGGCACAATGGATAACGCGTCTGCCTATGGATCAGAAGACTCCAGGTTCGAGTCCTGGCTGGCTCGATTGTGTCAAAGTTGCTCTATGGAGGGGAGTGTGTGGCCCTTTCTAGTGTCTAATGCAACCCTTGATGTTAACTGACCTTTGAGTTTAAGCAGCACCTGGGAAGATTTGTCAAGCTGACTTTCTCAGGCTCCTGTTTGGCTTGGATTTAACTCAGACTGATTGAAGGGGTGAACATGATGTCCACCTTCTGCTTTGATCATCACAAAGTCCAATGTTGCATTTTTTTTCTCCTTCCAGAGGGAGCATTCCGGTTGCTTGTAATAGGAAACTTTTCTTCACTTCAATTTCCTCGCTTGGATCTACCCTGCATTGCAATCAGCACAGTGGTTGAGTTCGTCGTCGCTCCCTTTCGCCAGAAAATGCTTTCCATCCAAACAAATTTTACAAGTGCTCCAAAGCAAATGCGTTTCATTCCACCAAATTTTTAAATTTGCTCCATTTGAAGAGTTTTAATTGATAAAATCTCTAAGTGCTTGTCAAGGTCAAAAGTGGGACCAAGAAATGAAACGAATCTCACAATCTCAGCAGGAATCTTCACAAGTGCAGGCATGATTAGGCCAAGAAACAATTTGTTGAAACCTACCCCAAACCTCACTTGAAGCGCTCCGTGTACAGCGCCGTGATCGTATAGTGGTTAGTACTCTGCGTTGTGAATGAACCGTGTTCATTCTGTCGTCTGTGGTCACAGCAAACACGTGTTGAATCTTTGTCAAGGCATGGACACCTCCTTTTGGCTGGGGCATGTTCTGTTCAGTTGAGCATGTCAGGGACAAATTCCTGAAAGAGAGTCTCCCATTGGTGGGCACAAGTCGATGGGCTCCAAAGCAAATGCGTTCCATTCAAACAAATTTTTTAAAGTGCTCAATTTGTGGACTTTTAAATGATAAAATCTCTACGTGTTTGTAACGGTTAAAGATTTTTTTTCAAGACATGGACTCCTCCTTTTGGCATGTTCTATGCAGCAGAGCAGGAGTCTCCCATTGGTGAGCATAGGCAAGTGGGCCAGTGGTGCAATGGATAATGCATCTGACTATGTATCAGAAGATTCTTTGTTCCACTTCCGGCTGGCTTGAGCATGTCTGTCTCAAGACATGGTTCCTGGCACCTCCCTGTGTAATCTTCTGAACCCCTTGATTTCTTCTGATAGTGGTTCACAAGCAGTGCATTGTTTGATTCATCTCACTGAGTTTCCCAGGTGGCAAGGATTTAATTTGATGTGATGCACATGATTTCATATCTCTTTCACAAGATTGGGCTATTGCCTTTTTCATCTTCTTCGATTGACATCATTCATGTTGCTTGTCATCAGACATTTTTTTGGCAGTTCAATTTCCTCATTTGGACACTCCTTTCATTGTAAGCAGAACAGCGATCGAGCTCTTTCTGTCGCCACGGTCGCTTCCTTTAGCCAGCAAATGCTTTTCATCTGAATCATATTTCAAGTGCTCCATTTGTGGAATTTTAACTGATATAAACTGTGTTCTTGCCAAGGTGAAGATGTCCGTCTATCAGGTTGAACAATGGTGTGGTGTTTTTGAAAAAGGGAAAAAATAACCAAACATATCTGAAAGGGTATCGCTGTTACATTATACCATGGGTCGGCAACCCGCAGTTCCGGCGCCGCATGCGGCTCTTTCACCTCTCTGATGCAGCTCCGTGGCTTTTAAAAATAATGAATAATGAATGTGTACTTTACAAACGTGCTTCATACACAAAAACCACTGCATCACCAAAAACAACTGCAAAAAGAAAATGTTGCTTATTTCCTCACATCGGAAGCACTCCGGGCTCGAGTTTAACCAGCTTTCACCTGAATGGCGGGAGAATCTGCCTCAGGCAGAGCCCTGCAATGGTCGGGTCCCTCAAGGTACCAGCAAGTCACCTTGCAAAAATGCTCTTTTTGGGTTGAAAGTTACATAGATGAGAATTAACAGTCATGAGTCCGGGCTCATATTTATTTGGTGTGGGCGAGGTGATTTTGTGTGTGTTCTTGGCTATCATTATATTAATCAGCTACATTGAGAGTCTCAGTGTTTTTGATCTGCTCTGTTGGTGGAGTGAGCCACAGTATTTCCAAACCCTTGTGCTCATGGCAAGCAGTGTCCTCGCCATCCCAGCAGCAGCGCAGTGAGCGAGAGAGATTCTTCCGCTGCCGGAGTTTGTAATCCAGGAACAGAAATCACAGCTGAAGTAAGAGACGGTGGATGATATTTGGTTTATGCACAGCAATCTCCAAATTAAATAACTCTCCTCCCAGTGCCAAAACAAAAGACTGGGTGGGGTTCAGTCACCATTCTGAGAATGGGGTGGTCAGTGCAGTATTCAGCATTAAAATAAATCTCCATAAACTTTTCTTTCGTTTTGTAAATTAAAACTATGACAACACAACATTAATGTAACGTATAAAGAAAAAGAAGATCTCACGAGGGAGTGATGGTGAGGGAGGCTACCCGATCCATTAACGCATCTGGCTGCACCCCATCCCTCGTTTCGTGGGATTGTTTTTCTTTATAAAAATACAAGAAGGACTCAAACACATTCATTCATTTGGTGAACCGCTTAAGCCTTACTAGGGTCGTGGGGAGGTTTGTGATTTTTTTGAATCTCAATGTTTTTGATGCAAGCAGAATTGTAATTTAATTGTCTCTGCAGTTGTTTACATCAATGCAACACGTTGTTTTTTGTATTAACATGAAGGAAAAAGGGGGGAAAATATTATTATGAAGTGTTATTTGATTTTAAATGTCAAAAAATGATTTGTGGCTCCCAATGTTTTGTTTACTGTGGAAAATGTGTCCAAATGGCTCTTTGAATGGCAAAGGTTGCCAACCCCTGCATTATACAGAGACAGTCTGAGACAGTGAACTTCCTTTCTGATCTATTTTCTCTGTGATCTCTCATGCAGACCAGCTGAAAATCACCAACCTGCGTGTGAACTTTACAAAACTGCACACACTGGGAGATAATCTACTGGACTCCCGGGTTGAGATCAAGGAGAAGTACTATTACGCCATATATGAGCTCGTTGTGAGGGGTAACTGCTTCTGCTATGGTCATGCTTCTGAGTGTGCACCAGTCGATGGGATTAGGGATGACACTGAGCATATGGTGTGCTGTTTAAATTTAATTTTAAATATTTCACATCAAATATATTGCATTTGTTGGTCTCTGTCTCAAAATTGTTTCATTCCTTTCTTGTTTTTGTGTGTTTCCAGGTGCATGGGAAGTGTGTGTGCAAGCACAATACAAAAGGGTTGAATTGTGAGAAGTGTGATGATTTCCATAATGATTTACCCTGGAAACCAGCCAAGGGTCGCAATACCAATGCCTGCAAGAGTACATAAAATAATTATTTCAAATTTAGCCTTTAGATCACTACAGTATCTCCTTCTCTCTGTAATTACTGGCACACCTGACAAAGATGATTTAAAAATATCTTTACAATGGTTGCCAATAATACTGGAGGCCATTCTATATGAAATTTGGAAATGTGCTGTTGTGGTTTTTTTTTTTGTTTTGTTTTGTTTTTTTCCTACAGAGTGCAACTGTAATGGCCACTCGAACAAATGTCACTTTGACATGTTGGTGTATCTGGCTACGCGTAATGTCAGTGGAGGTGTGTGTGATGACTGTCTTCACAACACCATGGGGCGCAATTGTGAAACCTGTAAATCTTTCTACTACCAGGACCCAGCGAGAGATATCCGTGATCCTCGCATCTGTGTCGGTTGGTTTGGTTCTGACATTTAGAAAAATGTATGACCCTCAAGTTGAAAGGTGACTATTCTGAGATCAGTTATTTTTTGTCTTTCTAGCTTGTAACTGTAACCCAGATGGTTCTGTAAATGGTGGTGTGTGTGATGAGCATGACGACGATATTCTGGGCATGATTGCCGGGCAGTGCCGTTGTAAGGATAATGTGGAAGGCCCTCGTTGTGACAGATGCAAGTCTGGTTTCTTTGGCCTGAGTGCTGATGATCCACAAGGCTGCCAGTGTGAGTACATGGAGTTGTCAACATAATTTATCATGTTTTCTGTCTTCCTTGTCAAAGCATTCATGCAACAGAAGAGAAGACTTACTAAAGGAGATGTAAATTTGTGTCAACAAACCTGTATCACAAATAGGTATACTATATTATGCAGAAGCGGCACAATCTGAATGGTTAACCCTACTTTGCGAGTGAAAGACAAAGCCGAATTTATCGTGGTTGAATTGAAATAGTGAAAAAAATTACAGGTTTGTCATGGTCACTATTTAACAAAATTCCGTCCCAAAAATGAACACGAAATCTGCATTTAAGATAGCCCTGGAGTTTGTCCACGTAAAAAAAAATCACTGTATTCAAACTTTAAATCAGTTTTAAAAGATGCTATCATTAATCCTGCATGAGCATTGTGATGGGAAAGATGTACTTTCTGTCATGCTTTCAAAATGGAGAAATAAACCATAAAAATCTAGTTTAGGTTTAGATCTGGTTTCAGTTTTTTATTCCATGCAGCATACACTAAAACTACTCATTTGCCAAACTACTCAATCCTACTATTAGGGGCACTTGGAGGCTGGAGTTTATCTCAGCCAACATTAGGTGTAGGTAGGGTACACTCTGAACTGCTCTCGACCATAGCAATGCACACAACACACACAACCTTTCATACTCACATCCATGGGCAATGTGGAACAGCCAATTAGTCGAATGTGCATGTCTTTAGTCTCCGGGGAAAAAACAGAGTATGCACAAGAAACCCACAAAAATACGGTGAGAATTAGCAGTTCAGCAATGAATGAATAATTTGTGTTTTTATTTTTTTGTTGGATGATTAATGCTGCCTCCTGCTGTAGGATCTCATCTGTTTTATCCCCCAAAAGCATGTAGATGTGATGCCAGAGGAACAGTTTCCGGCAGAACTCAGTGTGATCCTCTTCGAGGAGACTGCTTCTGCAAGCGCATGGTCACTGGACGCACTTGCAACCAGTGTCTGGTAAATACATGATTGATGACACTGTTTAAAATGAACTTCTGGTTTGTCCTGTGTCTCCAATTCAATAATAGCACACTTAAAACTGGGATGTCAGGAGTGGGTCAACAATTTCACAAGCATACAAACCACACGTTGGGTGAGGAGTGACCAGCACTCAGTATATGTTTTTCAAACATAATGAAAATGTTTATGCAAAATAGCACAGAACAATTCATAGCTACTTTCTGCCTCTGCAATCTCAGTATGAACATTGAGCTCATCACCAAGCTGATTGTGCAGTCATTCCATTGTATTTAGACCTGGAGCCAGAAGGATCTAACTTGTTCATTTAACCCCACTTCTTTAACCCCGTTGTCTTTTGTTTGTTTGGTTGTTTTTGTTTGTTTGGGGTTTTTTGCACAATTGGCCTTGTTTTGCAGAATTTTCCTTAACTTTTCCCTATTTTTCCTTAATTTCCATATTTTTTGATTTTTCGATAAATATTTTTGAAAAACCCGCAATGTACTGAAGCCGCAGAAACTGAACCACGAAGTCGCAAGGTATCACTGTACAGTGGTACCTCACCTTACGAAAGACCCAGCAAACGAAAAATCCAAGTTACAAAATGCATTTACTTACAATTTCAGTCTCTTGATACGAAAAAAAGTTTGTATTACGAAACACGCCATCTCAAAAATTCAAACAATGCACGAGTTGCTCTCCCATTGGCTATCTCCCAACATCCCACCCCGCTGGCCTCCAATGATGCTTTTCGTCTGCCTTCGACCCATTGTTCGTCACGGAGATGCAGCTCCCTCCCATTGGCTATTTTCGAGCTGCATCTCCATAATACTTATGATGCTTTTCGTTTGCCTTCGACCCATTGTTCGTCACGGAGTACTAACATGCTTAAAGGACAGAGTTAATGTTGTTTTGTGAGTTTTTCGAGTGTGCTCATTGCAACTTTATTTTTTGGTTCAGGCTTTTAACCTTGTATAAACATTTGTAAGATTATAACTCTGCTAAGAAGACGTGGTCAACACACACGCACACACACGTGTGATTCCCAGTGAAAGTGATTCCCGGTGTGAGTAAAAATAAGAAGCGGGCTCATGGCATGCGGTTGAATGATATCGCAAAGGAATATGGCCAAAATCCGTCTACCATCGGTACACTATTGAAGCAGAAGGAGGCCTTAAAAGGTATACTTTTATAATTTTTAAAGGGTTGAGGGGGTAGTATTGGGGGCCTTGGAACGAATCAGGCCATTTTACATGAAAAATGCTACTCAACTTATGAAAAAATCAGGTTATGAAACGACTTCTGGAACAGATTAATTTCGTACGATGAGGTATGACTGTATATTCGATCACTTGGTTGTTTTGGTGTCAGTGCACTGCAAGCTGCTTTTCAGAACAGATAGAGCAAATGCGCATTTCAGATCTGTTCAATTGGCTTTAGGAAGAAAACCCTTAAATGTATTTCAATTAAAGTAAAAACACCTACAGATAAATCACTATGTACTTTAGACCATAATGCACACTGCATGGAAGGTGTGTGTGTGTGTGTGTGTACATGATTCAAGGATAAAGGGTGTGGAATCATACTAAATTTTATCAAAAGAAGATATTTATTTCAAAAGTTAAAGCCTTCCTCGCAACCCCTGGAATGATGTATCGCACCTCCAGGGGGTGTGAGCACCCCTGGTTGGGAACCCCTCCTCTATATGCTTGTCAAAATGTTCAAAGTGTTTAATCACCCATAAAGTTGTGCCCACCATGTATATTTAGCCCTCTGGTATTGGTTTATGGGAAATTTAAAATACGTGGTCTTGTGTATGCTGTCCACATGCTTTCTGGTTCCATGAGAACTCAATTTACCTGTGTTACCGATTTACCTGACAGATCACTTCAGGGCATCAGTTCTGACATTATTATCAATGAAATGCGTACATTCTATTTTACCTTCAGATATTCTGGCAGTCTTTGTACTTATCTGTTCTTTGCTATCATCCTCTCACAGCCAGAGCACTGGGCCTTAAGCCATGATGCCAATGGCTGCCGAGCATGTGAATGTGACGTAGGTGGTGCTGTAGATAACCAGTAAGTGCTATGTTCACATGAAACATGTTTAATAAACCTCATCAGAATTGCATATGAGAATAACTTATATATCTCAAACTTTTTTTCAGGTGCTCAATGGAAACCGGGCAGTGTCGCTGTCGCAGTCACTTAACGGGTCGCTTGTGCAACCAGATTGAGACTGGATATTTCTTCCTGGCCCTAGACTACTATACCTATGAGGCTGAACTCTCCAAACTTGGCCGGGTAAGAACAGACTGTCTCTAGCACTTAAATGCATGTTAAACAGGAACCTGTAAGCCTGATGAATAAACGGTACGGATAATTGATGGATGGATTGATGGATAATTAAAATCAAAGCCAAAGTGTGCATCTGTAGGGCTGTACTGTTGAGGAAAGGCAGTGGCAGTCAGGTCGACCAATTTCTTGGACTGGCGCTGGGTTTGCCAGAGTTCCTGAAGGAAGCAGTCTGGAGTTTTTCATTAACAACATCCCCTATTCCATGGAGTATGATCTTCTCATTCGCTATGAGCCACAGGTAATGAGCATGCTTGTACAAATTCATGATACGTTGTAAAAAACTGTGCAACACGTGGTGAACTGGTGAACACCTCTATTTCATAACAAGGTACTAGGTTCAGGCTCAATGTTTTCCCTGTGCTTGTATGGGTCTCCTCTCACAGTTCAAACACATTAACATTAGGCCAATTGGTTCCCAAAGGTTTAACGAGCTGTTCATTGTGTACCCTGCCTTCCCCGGTGTTGGCTGAGATAGGCTCCAGCCTTGACGTGATCCTAATAGGATTAAGCGGCTCAACAAATCAGTGAGAGAATGAGTGAGTTTTTATAAGTCTGGTATTAAGATTAACTGTTCTACCTTATTGTCTAAAAGGTTTCTGTTTATACTTGGTAGTGTTCTGAGCACTGAAATCATAGAAAAAAAGAACTCATGTAGAGTGCATTTCCATTTTTATTTTTTTAGATGCCCCAAGACTGGAAGGAGGTGCGTGTTAATGTTATTAGGCCTGGTCCAATTCCTACAAGCAGCCCATGTGGAAATACAATCCCTGCAGATGATCTAATGTCTGTTTCTCTGACCTCTGGTTCCAGGTCCGCTTTACACATAATGTATATTGTACATCTTGTGAAGAATTAATTGTAGAAAGACTCAGTAGGAACAGTAATCTGGAAATACGGTCAACATATATTCAACTAGGATATCCTCCATATTTCTAAACTTGCTTGTGGTGAACAGTAATCTTGACGCTGGTTCTGACTTGGTTCTTATAGTTCAATCATTGCCCTGCAGGTTCATGGTCTTGCCACGGTCTGTGTGTTTGGAAAAGGGAGTGAGCTATACAGTCCGTCTGGAGTTCATCAGCTATGCAGACAAAAATAGCATTCCTGGATTTAGCAATGCCAACATCCTGATCGACTCTGTAAGTGCAGCTTATTTTAATGTACAAATGAAATAAAGAACATAAAATATCCGTCCTTTTACATTAAGTGTTCCACATCCAGATTGTCCTGCTACCTTTGTACAATTCCCTGGACATGTTTGTTGAGGGTGATTCCGCCTCTATCCTCCGAAAGCAAATGTATGAACGTTATCGTTGCCATGAGAGCATGAAGAGTGTGTCCCGCCCAGTCATGAGCGACGTATGTGCCAAACTTATCCTTAGCATGTCAGCCATCATTAACGACGGAGCACTGCGTGAGTCACCTCACTTAAAAGCAGGAAGTAACAAAGTGACCACACTTTTCTGAAACTATAATTTCACTGAGGTTTTAATATTTATTTATCTGTTTATTTCTTCTTGATCCAACTCTACTTAGCTTGCCAGTGTGACCCTCAGGGTTCAATCAGTTCTCAGTGTGATGTGCGTGGAGGTCAGTGTCCCTGTAAGCCTAACGTAATTGGCCGTCAATGTGACAAATGTGCTCCAGGAAGCTATGGATTTGGACCTGCTGGATGCAAAGGTGAGATGTTTACTTTGCAAAAAAAAAAAAAAAAAATTTTTTTTTCACAATTATTGTGAAAAATGTATTTCATTTATTTATTTCTTTAGTATGTAAATGTAATCAGGAGGGCTCTCGCAGTCAGTTCTGTGATCAGCACACAGGACAGTGTTCATGCCTGCCAGGAGCATTTAGTCAGCGCTGTGATGGCTGCCAGGCTGGACACTGGGGCTTTCCCAACTGCAGGCCATGTCACTGTAACGGACATACACAGGAATGCCACCAAAGGACCGGTGTCTGTCTTCACTGCAGGGACCACACAGCTGGGGACCGATGTGAAAAGTAAGCAAAGCTAGCAAGAAAGAATACATTCATCACACCCTATTTATAAATATAAAAAAGGCAGTGGCATCGAAAATATCAGTACTTTTTCATTCTACAAACCAGATTCCAAAAAAGTTATACAAATATATATATATATATATATATATATATATATATATATATATATATATATATATATATATATATATATATAAATCTATATATAAATCCAAAAAAGTTATACAAGCTATACAAATTGTGAATAAAAACTGAATGCAATGATGTGGAAGTGGTAAATTTCAATATTTTGTTCAGAATAAAATATAGATGACAGGTCAAGAGTTTAAATTGAGAAAATGTATCATTTTAAGGGAAAATATGTGGATTTTAAATTTCATGGTGGCAATAAATCTCAAAAAGGTTGGGACAAGGCCATTTTCACTACTGTGAGGCCGCCCCTCTTCTTCTTAAAACAGTCTGCAAAAGTCTGGGGACCAAGGAGACAAGTTTCTCAAGTTTAGAAATAGAAATGCTCCCATTCCAGGGTGGGCTTCAGAGTCCGCATCCTGGAGGTGTCCTGTCCGCCCAGACGACCGGGAACGACCATCTCCTCTGAGACCATCGGCGTCATCAAGAGAGAGCGAGACAGGCTTGACTCAATGGCAGAGCTGGACTGGCCAGGGACCTGAAGCTCGAAGCCGTCAAGGCGGTGCGAAGAGATCGGGAGGCTGCAGTCGGTCGAGGGCCACTTTAATTCGAATGACTCTCGCCCGACTTACAGAACGTTGCGGAGTCTCCATTCCTCTCGGTCCACATCGCGATGCCAGACGGTGAAAGCTGCACATGGTAGTGTCCTTACCGAGGAATCTGAAGTGAGGACTCGTTGGGCTGAGTACTTTGAGGAGTTGTATCGTGCTGACCCTCCCGCCCGGAGCCTGGCCGTCGGAGATGCTGAAATTCTTGTTGCCGACCCTCCCCCAGGCTGGGACCCGCCAACTCTCGAGGAAACTTGGAGGGCGGTGTGGTGCTTGGCGGATGGCAAATCTGCGGGAGTTTGTGGTATCCATGTGGAAATGCTTAAGGCGGGAGGTGAGGCTATCCTCAGTTGGCTGTTCGTTCTTGTGTGCTCCATGTGGAGCACTGGTGTCATCCCAACTGACTGGAAATGTGACATCATTGTCCCAATCTGGAAGGTGAAGGGTGATACGTGAGAATGCAACAGCTACCGGGGGGGTTACTCTCCTCTCAGTTCCGGGCAAGGTCTTCACACGGATTCTACTGGACTGGATCCGACAGCAGCTTCTAAGCGCACCAGCGCCCTGAACAGTCCGGGTTCACACTGAAGAGGTCTACCATTGACCGCATCCTGGCGCTCCGTGTCCTATCTGAGCGTTTGCGGGAGTTTGATAGGGGGTTCCTTGCCACCTATATAGACTTTCGCAAGGCATTCGACTCAGTGGATAGGGAGGCCCTCTGGGGCATACTTCGTCTACGTGGGATCCCGTCAGCTCTGGTCCGGCTGATATCGTCGCTGTATTCTGGGACAGAGAGTGCTGTGAGGTGTGGGGGCTCCACCTCTGACTTATTTTCGGTCAAGACAGAGTGAGGCAGGGGTGTGTTCTGGCCCCCACTCTCTTCAGTACTGCAGTGGACTGGATCATGGCTGCGGTATCAGGTGGATCGGCCTGCAGTGATTCGTTTGGTGAGGTTCGGATTACTGATCCGGACTTTGCCAATGACGCAGTGATCTTTGCGGAGACGGTGGATGTCCTGACGGAGATTCTCTGTTTGCTGGGTCAGGAGGCGGAACCGCTTGGTTTGAGAGTCTCCTTCCTGGATCAAAACCGAGATCCAGGCTTTTGGCCACCTCATGGATGCTGCTGTTGACTCGATCGCTGTGGGTCATGAAAGAGTAGAGATCGTGGAGTCTTTCACTTACCTTGGCAGCGTGGCTCATCGTTCCACTAATTGCAGGGCTGAGATCAATCGTCGACTTGGCCTAGCCTACGGGGCGATGAACTCGCTGGACAGGACCGGTTGGCGGTCGAGGTATCTGAGCAGGCAGACGAAAGCCTGATTCTTTCACTCCCTTGTGCTCCCTGTCTTGCTCTACTCGAGCAAGACATGGACGCTCACGGATTGAGCTTGGATGACGACTGGACTCCTTCGTTACAACTTCCCTTCGCCACATCTTCGGATACCGCTGGTGGGACTTTGTTACCAACTGGAAGGTGCTCAAGGATGCGGGGATGGTAAGAGTAACCTGCTTGATCCGCGACTGTCAGCTGCGCTACTACGGGCACTTGGTGCGTTTCCCGCCTTCGGACCCAGCACAACGGATCCTGTCTGTTCAGGATCCTAGAGGCTGGAGCCGATTGCGGGGATGGCCATGTGTGACATGGTTGTCGCAGCTGAGGGCTGCCCTGCCGGGGGGTATGGGCCCTGCGTAGGCCCGGTCGATCGCCAGGAGATGGCCGGATGAATGGAGGCGGTTGGTGGACGCAGGGAAATGCCGTCCTGGCACATGCCCTCATACCTGACCTGACCTGAATGCTCCCATCGCCATTGATCTCTTTCGACTTGATCCACGGTAGGAGAAACCTCTAGATCTCATCATTGAGTCTTGAACTTTCCTTAGATAAAATAGTAACCGTCTTTGCTGGTTTAATACTCTTCAACATGGCGTTCCGTTTGAAAATTGTACAGATGGTCGATTACATGGTATGATTAAAAAAACAAACAAACAAAGGTGATTCCAAAATTTAACAAGTTGGTTGTGGTTGATTGAACTGAGGAATAACAGAAAAGGAATATATAGAAGGTTGTAATCTACAAGATTCATGTATCGCTGTAATTAACTTTTTTTATTTCAGGTGTGCCAGTGGATACTATGGAAACCCAGTATTAGGCTCAGGAAGCAGGTGCCAGCCATGCCTTTGTCCAGAAGGACCAGAGAGTGGACGTCACTTTGCTGCCTCTTGTTACCGAGACAACCATAGCAGACAGGTTGTCTGTAACTGTAAACAGGGTTACACAGGTGCATTTGGCCAATCCTCAGTATTAAGGAATAGGAATTATTTTTACTGTATCACATTATGTAACATATTACATATTTATCATAAGATTTATGAGTACTGTATTATTTAATGAAGTGTTAGTTTGTAACTTCTTTGAGTTCAGTTTCCTTTGATTTTTATAAGCCTGCTATGATGATAAGGTATAACCCTTGTTTTGGCTTTGGAATGAAGTAAAACGATTGTGTTATTTTCCCCTCACCTCTACTGAATATGCACAGGAATTGTTAAACGCTCCAAAGGGATAGTCCTCAAGCGTGAGTAGCTCTGGAGACACCCCTATCCCACCCTCAGTTGTGCTACCCACAGCTTTTACCTTCCAACCTCTGCATGACTTCAGCACCCACCCCCTTTATGGTGCTGTGCCTCAAACTATGTAAATTATTTACACAGAACCCCAAAGACTGATTATCATGCAGCAGTAAAGTGTTAATAGGCATGAATGAAACTGTAGCCACTATAATTGATCCGGTGTTTGAGCAGTTCAGTTGCCTCTTGCAGTTGCTGAATGACTTGTGTTGTCTGGCTGTTAGGCACTAGGTAGGAGGTGCATGATTAATTTCACAGAGTTACTTCAGACTTTCTTGACTAAAATCCATTCCACTGTCATTCTGTTACTCGTGTTGATGCTGTCTAACATAAATGCTTTTCATGGCTAAATGTTTATTCTTATAGGTCTATTGACTGCATTGGGATGGAAAGGTCTTGTCCTCATTGTATTGGGTTCAGTTTCATCAACATCTTGAATTGATGATGGTCAAACTGAACCATTCCATAAAATCTTCTCCAGCACATACCAAAGATGTTCAATAGGTTAAAGGTCAGGATTCTGTGGTGCTACTTCATGTGTGAAAATGATTCCTAATGCTTCCTGAACCACTCGCTTCTGTGCCATCAAGAAAGGATACATTGTCCATTCATGAGATAACCTGGTCAATCAGGTTGTCAGCTGACTTTATTTTATTGCTGCATAACTTTGCTGAGCCTTGATCTGACCAACTGAAACAATAGTGCCATGGAAAGTATTTGCTTTAATCAAGGCTAAAATTCCTCCAGCACAGCAATACACTTTTTGGTATTTCTACACCAGATATTCATAATTATTATCTGTGTAATATAGACAAATACCAGAAAAAAAGGAACTTTAACCTTATTTGAAGCTCAATATACAATCTGTTTAAATATCTACACATCTTCTGTAATAATTGAATTCATTGAATGTTGAATTATTGAAAGGTTTTATTTCCCCTGGTATGTTTACTGTTATGGGTTTTTTCATCATGGTGTGATGTTTATTATTATTAATAAAATATAATAATAATAATAATAATAATAATAATAATAATAATAATATAATAATAGTAATAATAATAATAATTAAAAACTGCAAGAACACAGACAGAAACCTTTGATTTTTTTGTTTTGTATAAGTACGTTATCTGTTCACAATATAAAGATTAAAATGTAATGAAAACTTCAATCACCTGTAATAGAACTTTTGCCAAGCTGTAAAACATTATGGTCAAGTCGACCAATGTAGGGTACAGCATCATTTTGGTGTTCCTCATGATAATTCTGTATTCCACAATATCGAGTTGTCCATTATTAAAATTACTTATCTATCAGAGCACAGGTAAAGCTGGAGCCATTCCAGGACTAATGCAGACACAAACAACCACTATCCACACCCATATTCACACTTACTGGCAATTTAAAATAGCCATTTGACCCAATGGGCATGATTGTAGACTGTGGGAGGAAACGGGAGGAACAGAAGAAGCCTTTGTGCTTTGCCCTTGTCAAACCATGAACCTTCTCATTCTGTGGCAACAGTGTTAGCCAATGAGTCACTGTGCCACCTTCATCAATTGAGAAAAATACCACTATGTAGTGAGTGGACATTTTTAATGCAGTATTGGCCAAACAGCTTTCTTATCAAATCCAGATCCTTCAGGCAGCACTTTCATCCTTCATCAGTGGGAAATAACAGGAATGTCTCCCCATCGTGTGAAACTGTTTTACGTTGTTTCATATGAAAGTCATGCTTTCATTTTATCTGCAAGAAGGACTATAAAGGAGCCTTGGTGTTTTGGTTCATAAGCAGATTCCTGCTACAGTAATTACATCCGTCCTTATCTCTCCTGTGGGAGTTTTTATATTAACTTTATTTTTTAATACATTTTCTCATTTTTGTTTTTCTTTTGAAATTATCCATATGACTTTTAAATGTAACACTTATTAGATATATGTTATAAACTGCTCTCACTGTCATAAACAAGATATTGAAACAACAAATTCTTTATATTGGTGGCACGGTGGCATAGTGGTGAGGGCATCCTCCTCACAGCAAGAAGGTCCTGGGTTTGATTCCCAGCCTGTGTGGAGTTTGCATGTTCTCCCCCTGCTTTTCTCTGGGTACTCTGGTTTCCTCCCACAGTCCAAAAATATGCACAGTAAGCTAATTGGCTGTTCCAAATTACCCCTAGGATATGAGTGGTTATGTGAGTGTTGGCCCTGTGATGGCTTAGTGATCTGTCCAGAGTGTACCCCACCCTTGTCCAGAGTCAGCTGAGATGGGTGCCAGCCTCCCTGTTATATAATTTGCTATAATTAGGATTAATCAGTTCAGAAAATGAATGAAAGAATACTTTACACTTTAAATGTATACTGTACCTTTAAGGGTATTGGCTGGTTATATGCTATTCAGTGTGAATATCCGTTCGTTATTATATAGTCTTTTTGCATTCCACTCTAGCACTAACTTGTTCGTAATGTCAGTGTTTATGTCTTGTAACGTAACTCTGTAACCATCAGGTTCGCAATGTGAGGAGTGCGCCCCTGGTTACTATGGCAATCCCTCTGAACTTGGTGGCCGCTGCCAGCCATGTCGCTGTAGTAACAACATCGACTTATCAGATCCTCAGTCATGTGATAGGCGGACTGGGGAGTGTCTCAAATGTCTCTACAACACAGAGGGACCTGAGTGTGCCGAGTGCAAGAGCGGGTACTATGGGGATGCTTCTCGTCGCAACTGCAGGAGTGAGTAGAGTCGACTTGTAGTTTTTTGTTGTGATGTATTTAGATAGACAGTAGTGTTTGACAGTTGGTGGGGTTACAATGACAAGAAGTTTGATAATTCTGATGTTTCTTACCATGACAAAAACATTACAGTAGAAAAACATGTTTATGTAATGTTGAAAAACACTTACTTGAAATATAAATGTATTTTTTACAGCATTTTAAAGAGTACCGGTATTAGTTATTGTTATATAATTATTACCTACATAATTTGTGTTTAATGTAATATATAATATGTTTAAGTGATACAGATGCTTAGTTTAACATAAAACATAATAAAAAGCATGACTGGACAATTTTATTTCATGGATGACTCGCAGTGATGTGAACTCATTGGACTTGGTAGTCCAGTGCAAGTAAACAAGCAGTCAGCAACATTTAGATGATAAAACTCCCTGCATACTGAAGGTTCTTGCCTTTTACTGATTCCAGTGGTGCTGCTCTCATCTGTTGTCATGCTTTGACTTTTTATGGAGGAATTCCATAGCAACAGTTTCTGGTTTCACCATGAAAGAAACGTTTTTATAGTATGGCCTATGATGATGTGAAGGTTTCTGCGCTTGTTGTTTGTCCAGCCGTAAACTTTGGACTTCGTGATATAACTGTCGGAACAACTCAACACTGGCCGGTAATGTGTTATCTTAGACCGGTCTCTGCTTCACGTAGCCCAGCCAGTATGCTGTGCATTTCTAGTAGGAATCGTAGTAGTAAGCTGTGTGGCAGCACTCGTGTACCTGACAAGAAGCAAGGACTGATGTTGCCTGGTGGAACCACTGATGTCATATGTAATTGTTTTTTTAAAGTACTAGTAATAGAGATTAATCAAGGGACCTTTTTAATCCTATAAGGAATAGTATATAAATGCTATCTAAGAAGATAATTAACAATTTTCACAATTACCATATTGCCGCATACACACCTGGTTATGCTACTTTTTGTTCTTTTCCAAGAGTGCAGTTGCAATTTCCTGGGTACAGAGCACAGTCAGTGTCTATCCCGAGATGACTGTCTCTGTCAACGTGCCACAGGACAGTGTCAATGTCTGCCTCATGTCATTGGACTCAACTGTGACCACTGTGCACCAAACTATTGGAACCTGGCCACTGACCATGGATGTGAACCCTGCAACTGTGACCCCAACAATGCTTACACATCAGCCTGCAATGAGGTACCGGTCTCTCCCTTCTATAGTTTATGTTTAATAACAATTAACACTAATGTTTTGAAAGATGAGGCACAGAATTATTTTAGTAAACGCCCAGGGCGCTTAAAAATTGGAGTGGGTGGGCACTTATTAAAATGTTAAACTGAAAATAAACAGAAAACAGTATAATTTTAAAAAGGACCTCTTACTTTTCCCTGTCTTTAAACATTTCCTTTAAACATTTTCCTGGAAGTAAAATCTAGCCAAATACTGTCAACTTTAGCACATGGCACATTGAACCAATCAGCACGAACATAAACAAAAGCACATGGCCATTAACCGCTTTTAAATTTATGAAGTTAGTGAGCAGGAGAATCGGGTGAAAAATCCTCGTCATCACTTTCTTATAGGTCCATATCTGGCTCATTGCTCCATTCATTCAGAGCATCCCATAGTTTTGCTGTAGCAGTTTCTAATGGTTCATTGTTTGTTGGACATTTACTAAGAGAACACAGCAAAATATTTTCCAGTTTTTAAAGCATGGCAAAACAATCATATATATTGTTACTGATGAACATTATAGACATTCCCCTGTGGCAGGGGGTCTTGAAATACTGTGTAAACTCACTTTTACAGGCAGTGAATGCCTCATCTCAGCAATGGTTCTTTTCCAGTCTCTCACCATAGACAATGAGAGACATGGGTGGCGTTTGATAACCCAGTTTGCTGCACTGGGGGACAGTGACAACCTGTGGAGAGTGGGGCTTGAACCCCCAACCTTAGGATCAGTGATCCAGGACCTTTACCACCAGGCCACCACTGCCCTCAAGCAAACTTACTCAGGGTAAATAATACAGGAAAATGAAGAAAACCAGCTCATTCAGTCATTTCCCGAACCACTTAATCCTACGAGGGTCATGAGGAGCCTGAACAATTTGAAAAGTTTGCAAGATCATCGCAAGGCAAGACACACCCACACACAACCATTCACACTCACACCTAGGGTCAATTTTGATCAGCCTTTTAGGTTGATGAGCATGTCTTTGGATTGTCTTATGAAACCCACACAAAGCACAGGGAGAACACGCACACTCCACTTAGAAACTCTTGAAGCCAGGCCCTTCTTTCTGTGAGGCACACATGCTAACTACTCTGCCAATGTGCTACTCCACTCATTCATATTTTTTATTTGTAAAGCATAATAATAATGATGAATACTGATAATAACAACAAACCCATTGTTTTGAATGAAGTATTATCCACATTTAAAATTATGGGTTTTTTAATACCAAGATAATAGACCAATCAGATAGAGCTGCTTGCATGTATAATGTATGATATTTTGCTTTTACATTTCCTTTCCTCAGTGTTTAAGAGGTTGTTCAATTCAGTGAGGTTTGATAACAGTTGTCTTTGGGATACTTCATTTTTCTGAGCACGCTGTCTTCACAGTTCACAGGCCATTGTCAGTGTCGTGAAGGCTTTGGTGGTCAGACTTGCAGAGACTGCCAGGAGAATTTCTGGGGTGATCCCCGAATCCTCTGCAGAGGTAAATATCTTACACTGAACTAAATGGAATATAGCATTTTTTAAAAAGATGCTCTTTCAAATCTTGTGCCATGATCTGTCTGAATTTTATTAGTAGTCACGTAATGCCATTGTTAAAAGTGATTTGAATAAGCAGGAGTTGAGGATTAAAATAAGCATGTAGTTGGTTTCGTTCATTCAGTTCATTTCATTTTCTGTGAACGCTTAATCCTAATTAGGATTGCAGGGAGACTGACACCCATCACAGCCGACTCTGGGCGAGGGCAAGAATCTTTATTACACCCTTTCTTACACCCTGGACAGCTCGCCAGGCCATCGCAGGGCAGAAACACACTGACGGTTATGCACTCTTGTCTAAAGTCAGCAATGATTTTTTTATATGCCTCACACCATAGATATTGGGAGACATGGGCAGCTTTTTACAACCCAGTTAGCTGCAATGAGGGGACAGTGGCAACTTGTTGAGAGTGGGGCTTGATCCCCCAACCTTAGGATAAGTGATCCTAGTTGGTTTCATATAATTTTCTATTTCCAGTAAGAGAGAAAGCTTTCAGGGTTATTGAGTGGCGTTTACAGCGCCTAACAGTGTTAAACATGTAAGCTTCTATGCCCCACACCCTCAGACAGAGATGAAATAAAGGAGGAAGACGTTTCCATGAATGGACATCATTTTAAAAACTAAAAAAGGCCAGGTTTCATTATATTCTGATGATTGTAAGTGTTTTTTTCAAACAAGTGTTCCTTGCCCAGAGTCAGCTGAGATGGGCACCAGCCTCCCCGCGACCCTAATTAGTATTGTTCGGTTCAGAAAATGAATGAACATTTAGTATAAAAGTGATAAATGACCTGTTACCATAGGAAGACAGGATTAAAACTTGGAAAATGTATTTTTCATCATTACACTGAAATTATCCAAGCTCATCTCTCATTTTCTGATTTTTTTTCCTCCTGCAGCTTGTGACTGTGATGCTCGTGGCATTGAGAACTCTCAGTGTAACCGTTTGACAGGTCACTGCACTTGCCGCCAGGGTGTATCAGGTGTTCGTTGTGATCAGTGTGCCCGTGGTTTTTCGGGCACTTTTCCAGCCTGCCAGCCTTGTCATCAGTGTTTTGGAGACTGGGATCGCATTGTTCAAGATCTAGCTGCAAAGACTAAGGCTCTGGTATCTCGAGCTCAGGAGATCCAGACCACAGGCCTGACTGGAGCTTATGAGAAACATTTTAAGGAGCTGGAAGAGAAGCTGGCACAAGCACAGAGCATTGTCAATGCACGTAACACAACTGCTGAAGCTGTGACCAACCTTATGGGCATGATAGAGTATCTCAGGTGCAAGATAAATTTAATGTATCACAAAACAGACATACAGCATTTAAGATATTACAGTTTGGTAGGTTTTCCTTTTATGGACAGATTGACTGTCTATCCATCCGTCAAGCACATTTGCTACGCAATTACTGATCACCAGGTTGTCTCAATACTTTCATATTTTAAACCTAAATCCTCATCAACAACCTCTCGCATGATTTCTGACAACTGTGATTTTTATTATTTATTTTTTTTTTAATTTCTTGTCCATTCCTTCATTTGTCAGAAAGCTTAATTCTCCAAGGGTTGCAGGGAGCCTGAAGCCTGTTTTCAGCCAATTCTGGTCAAATGCAGGGTACACCCTGAACACCCAGTTCATTGCAGGGCCAACACACAGATAGTCAACCATTTCCACTCACACCTAGGGGCAAATTGGAACGGTCAATTAGCCTAATGTGCACATCAGGAAACCAGAGTACCAACAGGAAACCCATCGAGACACAGAGAGAACAGACAAGCACTACACAGAAATGCCCTTGCCAAGTCTCGGACCTAAAGCCAGGATCTTATTGCTGTGAGAACATGTGCTAACCACTATTTCACCATAATAGCAGCCATGCTATTCCTAATCATCAAATGGATATAGGACAACCTCATCTTCACACCTTCTGGCATGAATTCTGGGGACCATGACCTACTTTTTCAATGTCAAATTGAGGTTACTGTCTCAATATTGGCCTTCGCTGTGCACTTATTGTTCAACAATTTGCCACTGCGTTGCCCGGATATATAGAGCTGTTGGTTCTACGTGCCTCTTTTAAAAATATATTTCTAAAAATCAAAAATGCCTTCTCTTTTTTCATTATTGAGAAACACCAGAAAGTGAAACAATAGTGGAACACTCTTAAATAATTGCCTAATAACTAGTATATGGTGACAAAAAGTGGCAACTTTTATCTTTTACTCTTACTCTATAGGAATGGTATAGGTATGGCCTAATGGTAACCAGATAACATTTTTCAAGACCACAGCTGTCTTTATTCTTCTCAATCCAGTGTTGCTCATTTGTTGTAGAATTACTAAAGATTAATTAATATATGCGCTTTATAAATTATCGTAGTGCATTATTACATTTTGGTTTAGCGGCAAGCTGATGATGAGGATGAAGTCCAAAGAAACACTGGGTCTGTCACATGTAGCTCAATGAGTTCAGCGCATCATAAACTGGAACCTGAGCTGAACCAATATAAAGTGGAACAATGGTATCTATTGTGCAATACCTATACCACACCTGGAAGTAGAAAAGACAGAAACCGTCTGCTAACCTGTGATATGCCAGTAATTGTAGACCACGAGGGAAACTACAGAAAACCATTAAAATAATCTAAAATACTGTTTTTGGATGGTGACATCATAAACTTGAATAGCCCTGTGTTGTTTTTTTTTGTTTTAGATCTCATATCGGTGAGACCACCGATTCTTTGACACAGCTGGAAGGAGACCTCACAACAGTTCAGGACAATAACTATGAAGCCAGCAAACAGCTGAGCTCACTGGAGCGAGAGGCCAAAGAACTCAACCTCAGTTCGGACACGCTCAAACACCAGCTGGACATTCTTAAAAATTCCAACTTTTTGGGTGAGCCATCAGACCAAACGCAAGCACAGGTTCCAGTTTAAAACCAAAGCCATAGCCTAGCCATATTAGAATAGTTTTCCCATGTTTTCCAACGTGCCACCATGGTGCTGAACAGTGCCTAGACCTTCCACTGCATTCTACATAAAATTTTACACATTTAATATGCTATTACAGGTGCCTACGATAGCATATCTGCCTCTTATAACAAGTCACATGATGCAGAGCACCGCACCAACCAGTCCACTATTGGCATTCAAAGCACTGTGAGCCAATCAGCCAACACCCGCAAGAAGACAGAGCGACTAATGGCACTGAAAAGAGATGACTTCAACCGTAAGAATGCTGCAAACAAGCGAGCCCTCACAGAGCTGAATACAAAAGTCCAGAATCTCGATTTAAAGAAGATCAATGAGAAGGTGAGGGACAACCTCTGATGGAGTTCCTCACATTACAGAAACATAAAATAATCCTATTCTTATGTTTTAGGTATGTGGAGCCCCCGGTGATGTCCTATGTTCAGAGAGCCCTTGTGGTGGTGTAGATTGTCGTGATGACGAGCACAGACACTGCGGAGGGTTTAATTGCAATGGAGCTGTTGCTGTGGCTGATAATGCCCTAGAAAGATCCAAACATGCAGAGAAAGAGCTCATTAAAGCCATGGGAGAAGTGGAGAACCTTTTCAAGCAGGTGCGTCTAATACCTGTATTACTCGCTACTGTCACTCATTTGTAAACTACATAAAACTGTAGGATTGTGAGGAGGCTTTTTTTAAAGGATGGGGAAGGTGTTTATATATAACTGTTTATGGCGTTCATAAAGGATAGTATAAAATGACAAAGATAAAGAGATCTATATCATGACTTGACAGTGGGAATCTGATGGTATTAAAGATAAATGAAGGAATCTCCCATAAATTTGACCAGGATTTCTGTCAAATTATAAAATAAAAAGACTAAAGTGTTTCAGGGAACTTAAAACTTATTTTTGGCTGATTCAGGTGGCAGATGCTAAAACAAAGGCTCGGGAAGCTAAGGATAAAGCCCAGGCTGCTCTGTTAAAAGCCAGCAACACGAAGAACAAAGTAGAACGATCTAACAATGACTTGCGTGACCTCATCAAACAGATTCGTGCCTTCCTGATGCGTAAGTCTTTACCTTCACTCATTTACTCTGTGTCTGACGTTCTGTAACTAATGCCTGGGAGTTTATAGCAGTGCCCACACAAACCTGTCAGAACAAGGTCCTCAAATAATTATCTTTAAAATGTGCTCAAATGCATTCCAAACTGCTTTGGGTTTCACTTTAATTCTATATTTTTACTAATTGAAACTCACGCTGATATTTTAGATATACGGTGTTACCTCACCTTATGAAATTAATTCGTTCCAGAGCCTTTTTCTTAACCTGGATTTTTTTTGTAAATTGAACCGCATTTTACATGTAAAACGTGTGATTTGTTCCAAGGCCCCCAATACTATCCCTAAACCCTTTAAAAGCATACCTTTAAAACCTATAAAATAATTCCTTTTAAGACCTCCTTCTACTTCAATTTCGTACCAATGGTAGACGGGTTGGGCCATATTCCTTTGCGATATCACTCAACGCATGCCATGAGCCCGCTTCTTCTTTTCACTCGCACTGGAAATCACACGCGCGTATATGTGTCTGTGTGTGTGTGTGTGCGCGCGTGTGCATTGACTGTGTCTTCTTAGCAGAGTTATTGAATCTTGATTCAAGATGGCGGCCGTGAGGCTCACCCCGGCACAAGCTCTGCTTCTATGTCTTGCACTTTTGTCAATGTTTTATGTTAAAAAGTCGGAATGTCTTCTCACATACACTCGTTGGGAGTTACTATCCCTTAGAGCTAACTCAGCACGACTGTTTCATCCATGATCTCATCGCTACCTGCGGAAATTCTAGAAATGAACAACTCATCTGGATATCCGACCTCCTGGAGACGCAAGCGAGACAGGAGGAAGCGACGAGTCGGCGTCCTTTCCAGGTTCAGGAAGCGGCCGTACCGGCCACCTTTACCGGCTCTGCTGCTGACAAACGTGAGATCTATCAGAAATAAAATTGACGAACTCTTCCTTCTTCTCCAAAATAAAAAGGATTACAAAGACTGTTCTGCCATCTGCCTGACCGAGACCTGGCTCGACCACACCGTGCCAGACCAGGCGGTAACCCCGCCCGGCTTCTCACTCTCCCGTGCCGACAGGTCAGTCAAGCTATGTACAAAAACTAAAGGTGGTGGAATTTGTTTTTTGATTAACCAATGCTGGTGTAGCAACACGACTGTATTAAACACTACTGGTTCACCACAATTGGAATACATCAGCGTCAAATGCAGACCCGCCTACCTCCCGAGAGAATTTGCCTCCGTTATACTGATTGGCGTTTACATCCCGCCATCGGCTAACGCCAACTTCGCCATCACGGAGCTTGCAACCTACATATCAACCGTTGAAAACTCTCATCCCGACGCAGTAATCACTGTGCTCGGTGACTTTAATCATACCAACTTGTCCACCGAACTCCCCAACTATATTCAACAGGTCACATGTCCTAGCAGAGGCACGAACACACTGGACCATTGCTACATTACCATCAGCAATGCTCACCGACCGAGCTTTCCCAAGGGCTCCGCTCGGAACGTCCGACCATGCCATGCTGCTCCTCATCCCGAAATACAAACAAAAACTTAAATCCACAAACTCCACATCCAAAACAGTTAAGTCCTGGTCCAAGGCAGCCGTTGAGATTTTGAGAGGCTGCTTTGAATGCACTGATTTGGATGTATTCAGTGCAGGTGAAAACTGCCTCGACGTGCTCACGGACGTGGTGATGTCATACATCAACTTCTGCGTGGATCTGTGTATCCCAACAAAAACTGTGGAGGCATACAGTAATAACAAACCTTGGTTTACAAAAGATATCTTACTCATACGCAAGAAAAAGAACTCTGCTTTCCTCAGCAGAGACAAGGAGTCATACACCACTGCCAAATATCAATTGAGGTCTGCAATCAGGAAAGCTAAATCAAACTATGCAATAAAGCTGGAACATCAGATCACATTAAACAATACCCGATATGTATGGAAAAAACTAAAGGACATGACTGATTACAAAAAAAAACCCCTCCATTTCATCTGACATTGATATGGACCTTCCAAACAAACTCAATGAGTTCTATGGTTTGAACAGTCCCCAGTCCCCCCCTATCCCCTCCCTCACCCCCTCCGACACCCCTTATTTCAAATCGAGGAGGAAGAGGTCAGGAACGTCTATAAGAAAAATAACAAGAGGAAAGCAGCTGGCCAAGACGGGATCACCCCTGCTGTTCTTAAGTACTGCGCAGCTCAACTGGCCCCAATATTCACCACCATCTTTAATACGTCCCTCCGCCACTGTACAGTTCCACTGTGTTTCAAGGTTTCATCCATAATCCCTGTCCCAAAATCATCAAAGATCTCATGTCTCAATGACTACAGACCAATCGCCCTAACATCCGCGGTCATGAAGTCGTTTGAACGCATCATCCTCAATCATCTGAAGGCATCCACTACCCCCCTGCTCGACCCTCATCAATTTGCTTACCGTGCCAACAGGTCTGTTGAGGATGCCGTCAACCTGGCCCTCTACCACATATTACAACACCTTGAGTCTCCTAACAGTTATGCCCATATCCTTTTCATTGACTTCAGTTCTGCTTTTACCACAATTAACCTGGTCAACCTTTTCAATAAACTGATGGACATGAACATTGACCTCTGTGTATGCCATTGCTTATGGAGCTTCCTATGGAAAAGGCAACAAAGGGTTAAGATGGGTAACCGCTCATCTCGACCTCTGACCCTCAGCACAGGTGTCCCCCAGGGTTGCGTCCTCTCACCATGGCTTTTTTCTCTGTACACAAACCATATGACATCCCATCACAGTTCAGTTTCCATTTTTAAGTATGCAGACGACACTACTATCATTGGACTCATAACTATGGATAATGAACACCAGTACCGCCAACAAGTAGCCCAAGCTGTCTCCTGGAGCCAAGAAAACAATCTCCAGCTCAACCCATCCAAAACACAGGAACTAATAATTGACTTCAGGCACACAGCCTCGCTCAAAACTCCCATTCACATCTCGAATGAACCTATATCCATAACTGACTCTTTCAAATTTCTCGGCACTCACAATACACTAAAATGGAACACTAACACAGACTACATTCACAAAAAAGTTCACCAAAGACTGTTTTTCCTGAGACAGCTCAAGAAATTGAGAGTGAAAACAAATCTCCTCCTCCGTTTCTACTCTGCCATCATTGAGAGCACCCTCACCTCATCCATAACAGTTTGGTATGGCAGCCTAGACAGCAACTCACATAAAAAACTACAGCACATTGTCACTAAATCATCCAGGATCATTGGCACCCCCTTCCATCAGTCGAATCAATTTATCATAAACGCTCAATCTTAAGAGCACAAAAAATCACCTGATCCCTCTCACCCTGCCCATCATTTGTTTCAACCGCTGCCCTCTAGGAGGCGATATTGATCTCTACCCACCAGAACACCCTGTTTCAAGAACAGTTTTTTCCCTACAGTCATAAGGACTCTGAACTCTTTGCACTGAATGTACATTACAGCCTTGTCTGTCTTTTTGTTGTCTGTTATTACTGTACTTGTTATGGATATGTTTGTAATCATTTGTTTTCATGTGTGCTGTCTTTGTTGTATGATGTGTGTTGTTAATGTCCTTTGTAACTTTTGTCATAGCTGAGTGCTGTACCGACAGCAAATTCCACCAACTTGGTTGTGTGGTCATTAATAAATAAATGAATAAATGAAATGAATGAATAAATGTTATAATCTTATAAATGTTTATGGAAGGTTAAAAGCCTGAGTCGAAAAATAAAATTGCAGTGATGCAAAAAACTCATGAAACAACAGTATCTCTGTGCTTTACTCGAAAAGCATTATGGGAGATGCAGCTCCATAATAGCCAATGGGCGGGAGCTTCGTCATCCCTCTTAGCCAATGGGAGGCCAGCGGGGCAAGATGTTGGGAGATAGCCAATGGGAGGGAGCTGCATCATGCCTTCTAGCCAATGGGAGGCCAGCGGGGCGGAATGTTGGGAGCTAGTCAATGGAGAGCAACTCGTGCATTGTTTGAATATTTGAATGGTGCGCTTTAATGTTTGAATGGCACGTTTGAATGGCACGTTTGGCGCATTTCGTAGGGAGAACTTGTTCGTATACAGAGACAAAAAATTTTGGAAAATGTTTTTCTTAACCTGAATTTTTCGTTTGCTGGGATTATCATAACGTGAGGTACCACTAATTTATTTTTGTATGTTTATGTCCTGTGTCAGCCAGAAAGAATAAAGGCCACGGTAGACAACCTGAACGGCTTCCAAACCCGTTAACCTGGTTGAATTTAAGTACGATGAGATTGTGTGGAAAAACTCATACATTCACTCATTTTCTGAACCACTTAATCCTAAGTAGGGTTGTGGGGTGGCTTGCGCCCATCTTAGTTGACTCTGGGCAAGGATGAATTCTGCCCTGAGAATCTCGCCAGGTCATCGCAGGGCCAACACTCATAAAACCATTCAGGCTCTCATTCACACCTAGGGGTTACTTGGAACAGCCAGTTAGCCTACTGTGCATGTTTTTGGACTGTGGGAAGAAACCGGAATACCCAGTGTAAATCCACGCAGACAAGGGAAGAACATACAGCATTTTTATTACTTAAATTTTTTATAATATAAGGTCATGCGACGCACCTTGTCATCTATTCCATCAATTATTTAACAAATCGTTTAATTCTATTATTAGGGTCACAGGGAGGCTGGAGCCTGTCTCGGCCGACACTGGGTATAGGCAGGGTACACTCTGAACAGTTTGCCACACATAGGGCAACACACATACAGCCATTTACACTTTGTTTCATACCATATGAATGCAACCAAAGGGTCCCATGAGGATGGACTAAGATTTGACTGGTGGAAATTGTGCTTGTACCTCTACATATGTAATGAGCATGCACCAAATTTTAGGTCAAAGGTTTTCTGTACTGGGGCCCTTTAAAACAATGGTCTCAAGCCCGTTTTGACACTCATGAATTGCACGTGTTTCGGTGCACCGATTTTCAGATGCCAATATCTCTGAAACAAAATATCTGCCTGAAATTTTCCACACTAGGAAATTTCACACTGGTTGTGAGGATCTGTTATCAGAAAAGGCCTATTATTTTCTGAGTTACTGGCCTCTGTATGTGCAAAAATGAAAGTCTATTTTCAGAGGCAATTGTCTTGCTATAATCAGCTAGAATAATTTAAAACAGGCTATTTAGGCTGGATTCATTCTATTTGAGGACATATCTAACTGAATACGTTTATTTTATTTTAAAGTGTTGAGTTTAAGTTTTAATTTGGAAGAAAGTAAGCTCTAAAATGGGCTCCAGCTAAAAAAAAAAACACTTTCAGACCAATCTTTGATTGACATATTAATGATATGGGAAATCACCCATGGTAAATAAAATCTTTCCTACATAATTGTCCATGTCAAATAAAAATTTGATTTAAAAATTATTTTAAAAAATAAAAAAATTATTTCTGGATTTGAAGTCACGTGAAATTGATTGAATGTTTATATTACAGAAGAGGGAGCTGACCCAGACAGTATTGAGGCTGTGGCAAATCAGGTTCTTGAGCTGTCAATTCCAGCCTCGCCCCAGCAAATCAGACACCTCGCCGATGAGATAAAAGATCGTGTTAGAAGTCTGTCCGATGTCGACGCTATTCTTGACCAGACCCAGGATGATGTACGCAAAGCAGAACAACTGCTTATGAAAGCCAGAAATGCCAAGTATGTGTTACATAATATGTGTAGTTTTACACTTTTTCAAGATTCTAATGTTTTTTGTCTGGGTTTTTTTTTGTAGGAATAAAGCAGACAGAGTAAAGAACACAGCGAACAATGTGAAAAAAGCCCTTGGTGATGCTCGTAAAACCCAGGCAGCTGCTGAGAAAGCTATACAGAGAGCAAGAGAAGACATTGGCATGACAGAGAACCGATTGGCTCAGGTGCAATTCAGTAAAACTTTTGTTTAAGTATGAGTTCTTGATATGTTTAGTCTGACCAACTTTCTGATTCCAAAGATTCAGTCTGAGACATCAGCTAGTGAGAAGGATCTGAATGATGCCATGAATAAGCTGGGATACCTGGGACAGCAGATAGAAGCCTTAAAGGCCAAACAGGCCAACAATAGCATGGTTGCAGCTCGAGCCAAGGACACTGCCACTATGGCACAAAACAAAGCTAATGAAGCAAAACGGGTGCGTGTTTTTATACTATATTTTATTAGTGGGTTTTTTTGTACCAGATTTCCTATCTTGCTAAGTTTTTCCACTGTTATGTTCAGGAATTAAATGGTGAACTTTCAGATAGATACCGCACAGTTCAAGATCTAGTTAGCAGGAAGGCTACTGCAGTGCAAGATGCCAAGAAGAAAGCAGAGCAACTAAGAGATGAAGCAAAGCAGCTGCTAAAGGATGCCCAAGACAAGCTGCATAGACTGGCAGGTGAGTGAGTGAGTGGGTGAATGAGCGAGCGAGAGAGAGAGAGAGAGATAGAGAGAGAGAGAGCGAGAGAGAGAGAGAGAGAGAGAGAGTCCTTCCATTTTATTGTAACGAGTTTTAATTGACAGAACACCTTTGCTGCGGTTGGGTTCTAAATATTGTTCTCCAGAGAATCCAAAATTAGTGCGTTAAGGTCAAATAAAATAAAAGCACAGTAGTTAAGATAAAAAGCATATAGAATACTAGAAGCAACTGGTGGGTTCAAGCCTCTGCCAAGCTTAAGAAATAACAAACATTACTCCTGCTAGGTAGGGCAGTGGTGGCCTAGTGGTATAGGGTGCTGGATCGGTGATCCTAAGGTTGGGGGTTTGAGTCCCACTCTTCACAAGGTTGTCACTGTCCCCCCAGTGCAGCAAACTGGGTTATCAAAGGCCAGCCATGTCTCTCACTGTCTATGGAGAGAGGTTCATGTAAACCTCATGATTGTGCATGTTAATGTGGAATGTAGTTGTTCTGAACAAGAATAACACTAATATACTCTTGCTAAGAGAACAGCTTCAAATGTAAATCTTTTCAAATGGGCTTAAAACCACCTACTTTCTCAAGAGAAGTTAAAAATGGGAAAGAAAGCCGTTCCTTTGTGTTGCTTATTGCATACACTGCAGACAATAGCTGATTATACTTTACTCATCTTCATTAGCAAATTGGGCTAATTGGCTGTTCCAAATTGCCCCAGGTGTGAGTGTGACTGGTTTTGTGTGTGTGGAGCCTGCAATGGACTGACAAGCTTTTGAGGGTGTACCCTCTCTTCATCTAGAGTTAGGCTCCAGCCTCCTTTTGACCCTTGTAAGGTTAAGCAGTTTGGGAAATGAAGGAATAAAATATAATATAAACACATAAATATAAAAATACTGTATAAAATGCACAACTGTGTCAATGTTGTTCTTCAGTAGAAGGTTTGCATTTTCATAAAATGAACATAAAATGAATGATGTTAAGAATAACATTTAATCATGATTATATTTCTAAAATAAATAAATAAATAAAATGAAAAAGGTTTAATTTATATAATTACATATGAGTTTAGTACTGTGTCATGATGTTCTAATGGTGTGTTAAATTAATTCTGATTTTTAAAATGTATTAATTTGTCAAATACTTTTATTCAAACTGAATTAAGGACACAGCCCAACCAAACCTCGTCAGGATCCATGAATTTGTACTGAATAAATTAAGAGAGTGAGAGAAGAGTGAGAGGTTTAGGGTGATCTGCTGGCACCTTCTTATGAATCTGGTGTGTCTTTATAGAGCTTGAGAAAGACTATGAGGAGAATCAGAAGACATTACAGGCCAAAGCCAGGCAGCTTGATGGACTGGAGGACAAAATGAAGATGATCCTGGATGCCATCAACAAGCAAATCCAGATCTACAATACCTGCCAGTAAAGTGTCTGCCAATCATTGCAAGAGTTGAGGACATGGCACTGGCACTGACCACGATTTTAATGCTTACCTATGGACAATGACTATTACTATTATTATTATTATTATTATTATTATCAGTGATTTTCTGATAACAGACAACTTTACATACAGCAAATATCACCTATGAGGAACATTTTAGCAAACTGTATCAATAAAAGTCTAAAGTTGGAAAATTGGTAAAGAAAGTCATCCAGATATGTCTGAGCTATCTAATAGCAATCCTTCACCAAAAAAATATATTTTTAACAACCCTAATTGCTTTTGAAAATATTTCCTCGGGTTTCAACAAAATTGCTCGAGTAGCTGTCTAGAAGGATGTTGGCTAACAAATGTAATCTGTGTTCCTTCCCCTTGGGTCAGTATATATGGCTTAATGCATGAAGTTTGGTGATCTAATAACTATTATTATTCTTTATTTAAGATATTTTCTCATTTCTGATTGGGGAGATTCTTGGTATTCTATAATATGAATTATCCATCACAGACATTGGATTGTTGAATAAGTTGAAAATATTTCGAAATAATAATAGAACAATTGTGACTCATCACAGCAAAGTGGGTATCAAGTCAAAAATGAGTAATTTTGAGTTATTCGTATCATTTTGGGGTTGACATCCTAAGATTGAAAATGATAACAGTTTTTTTTTTGAGAAAAGTTGCTAGTTTTGGTGTCACTAACCAAAATATGCCAGCAGGTACTTCATAATTTTTCACTTAAATACCCACTTTACTGTGACGGGTCACAATTATAGAATTTAAATTTAAGATAAGATAATCATTTATTGATACCCAAAGGGGAAATTCAAATGTTGCAGAAGTATAAGAACAGAAATACCATGCACAAAATCAAACAAGATAGATAGGTAAGCTCAACATATTAAAAATAATACATAAATAAAATTGTATTTTATGTCAAATTATTCAGATCTCTGAGAGTGTTCTCTGACAAAACCATCACAGTCTGAATGAATGATTGAGCGAATACATGCATTCACTGACTTTTTGTGTGGCACCAATTCAAGTCATGCAGATGTTTTTTTTTTTCATTCCGTCTGCTGAAATGTATTAATGAAGCTGTTTTATAGAACACGTAGGCACACAGAACTTCTTCTGACCTTAAGTGGGATGTCTTGAAAACGTGGGTTTTCGATCTGCAGGACAATGTGTGTGCAGCCGGATAAACACACAATTTCCTGCATTAATGAAAATCGGTACACCACAGTACCTTCTGCGTAGCTCACACGAAAGATAATTCTCTTTATCATACTTACCCTGATTGAATAACTGCATATTTTTAGTTGTGATTGGTTGAATTATGAAGTGAATTGTACACTAATAACACCCTTCATATGGCGGCATTGTGGCAAAGTGGTTAGCACATCTGCCTCACAGCAAGAAGATCCTGGATTTGACTCCTGGACTCAGAAAGAGCATTTCTAAGTGGTGTTTGCATGTTCCCCCTGTGCTTGCATAATTTTCGCTCCGGGTAGTCCGGTTTCCACCCGCAGTCTAAAGACATGTGCATTAAGCTAGCTGGCTATTTTAAATTGCCCCTAGGTGTGAGTGTATGTGTGAATAGTAATGTGTGTGTTGGCCCTCTGATAGACTGGGTATCTGTGCAGGGTATACCTTACCTTCACCTCGAGTCATCTGAAAAAGGATCCGACATCCCTGCAACCCTAGTAGGATTAAGCTGTCCAGCAACTGAATGAATGAATGAAACCCTCCATGATGAGATGTGAACTCCACTAGAGGTGATTCCTCAATAACAATATAAATCATTATTAATAAAACTCACAGTTTAAAAAAGAGCGTTCAATTTAATTTATCTTTACTTCATGAAATTAATTCACTCTGTTTTCAATTACTCCTCTGCGGATGTTGCAGCAACGTTACTGAGTTGTTCAAGAATCCATCTTAGGGAAAGTCAGTGAAATGTATTATGGCTCGTTTTTATGCTTGATCCTGATTGGTCAATTACAGCCACTTCAGTGGTCAGTTATTTCTTCATAACAGGCCATTATTGTGCATAACAGACTGCTGCTGTGGACCATGTCATTAGTCGAAGTAAGAAAATGTTTTTAAATTAGTGAGGTGATTTTATATAGTTTTTAATTGACATTTTGTGTCGATTATTAATTTCTTATATAAGAAGTTGTGTAATAAGTAAGATAATACACAGCGAGACAGTTGTGAAATAAAAAATTTTTAGGGTGATACAAGATTATGTTGGGGTCCTGATCTCCAGGTCAGTGTTTATTTTAAGCAGTAATAATTCATGGGTCGCTGTACATTATTCATTACATAATGCAGTGTAACATTTTAACGTAATCTCAAAATATTCAATTGTTAAAATTATTTAAAATATAAAATTGATGCATACATTTTATGCAAAACATTCTGTAAAATAATTTTTAGAATTTTTAGACCTGCAGTGGGTCAATAAATATGGTATGCTTTTCACCAAGGTTTGTGGTTATGGTACTTTCTGAGCCTTCAAGTGTTACAGACATGTGAACAATGAGTATATTCCATAGAAATTGTTTTTTGTTTTTGTTTTTACATATTTGAACAAGCAAACATTTCACCAACTTTACCCTTCATGCTTTTTGATACAAAGCTTTTTTTTTTTTCTTTATTTTCACTTACAAATGAAATACAATTTACTTTTTTAGCTGTTTTCAAAATTTAAATAAACAATACACAGATCAGTCACATGGCAAAGGTCAGTGCTTTATTACATGTACACACCTTCAAATCCATAAAATCAGAATCATATGTTCCAGATTGTGTGCAGGTCATTCCAAACTCATGCAGGTGGAACCATTTTACTCAAACCTGATAAAGGAACTGGTTATTTTTATTGAACTGAGTGGTGTCACTTTGCCAGTATTTTAAGTGCTGAAGTCTCTGTTACATTCTATTCAGGTCTGTTAAGCTCTACTGCGTTTTACAATTATCCCCACATATTATCACGATTGTGATTGAATTGTAATACATCATAATAATCACGGCAATATTTGTGACTGTCAAAATTTGCAACAATCATCACAATCATCACAAATTCACCAAATTCTCTCAAATTCATCATGAAGCAAGCCACCAAGTTACCTCAAGATCATCAATCCACCAAGTTTCCTCAAGGTCATAATGAATCCATCAAGTTCCCTCAAGATCATTATGAATCCACCAAGTTCCCTCAAGTTCATCATGAATCCACCAAGATCCCTCATGATCATCAATCCACCACGTTTCCTCAAAGTCATCATGAATCCACCAAGTTCCATCAAGATCATCATGAATCCACCAAATTCCCTCAAGATCATCAATCCACTAAGTTTCCTCAAGGTCATCATGAATCCACCAAGGTCCCTCAAGATCATCATGAATCCACCAAATTCCCTCAAGATCATCAATCCACTAAGTTTCCTCAAGGTCATCATGAATCCACCAAGTTCCCTCAAGATCATCAATCCACCAAGTTTCCTCAAGGTCATTATGAATCCACCAAGTTCTTTCAAGTTCATCACAAATCCACCAAGTTTCCTCAAGTTCATCACCAACTCACCAAGTTCCCTCAAGATCACCATGATTTTATCCCACAACCTCCCATGCTCCTCACGATTCTTTCAAATCACAGACAACCTGGCCCCAATGTAAACCCAGAGAAGCCTTTTCCTTTTTTACGCTTCATTACACTTTCCTATATTCAGTATACTGTATTTTTGTTATGATCTGCAATGTCCATGTAAAGTCCAACACGATTGTAATCAAGATCTGACACAATTTTCATTATGTTCCCTCAAGTCACAATGATATGCTTTCACACTCCATAATGTTCTATATGACTCCGTTACAATTTTAAGATAGAGTTATAATTTATGACCATGAATTAAGCAAGATTTCATGCTTAAAGCATAAAGAGAGGCAGTGGTCACCCTCTCGTTACCTCCAGAGCTACCAAAGTGAATCAAGAGCATTCACGAGATGAAACTTGAAGGCATCGTGTTTCCATGTTCATCTTGATTCCATAAGATGGCGATTTAAGGTGTTACACTCTGTTCTGGTCTGTAAAGTTACATTATACACTACTGTGATTCCCAGGTTCTATCACACTCTGAAGATTTGGCATCCCATCATTACTGTGGCAAAATTTTTGAGTCAAACATTTTGTCATATGATCATCATGATTTCACACACACACACACACACACACACACACACACAATATTATTCTCTCAAATCGTGGACAGCATGGACTCGGACCAATGGAAACCTATCTTTAGACAAGAGCACATGGAGAGTGTCAATCTCTGCCAAGCGCAGTAAATCCCGACATTAAACAAAATTTCTAAAAGTCATCCCCTTTCTCAAATGTCAAAAAGTCCTTTAAGTAATTCGTGAATACAGTTGGATCTGAATCGTCTCCAAAATCTAGGGCATCTTCCTTGTCCAACACCCTAATTCTGGGAGAAATTTCGTAAAAATCTTCAAAAAATGTTTTGCAAATAACACAAAGTACACAGCACCCTCCTACTGGCCCTACTGTCATACAACATTTTCAAAAAATAGCCCTATCTCGTTCATTCATTAATTTTCTGTAACCGCTTAATCCTAATTAGGGTCACGGGGAGGCTGGCGTCCATCCCAGCCGACTTCGGGAGAGGGCAGAGAACACCCTGGACAGCTCGCCAAGGCTATCGCAGGGCGGAAACACACTGGCGGCTAAGTAGCGACTCTTGCGAAAAGTCAGCAATGGTTCTTTTACATGCCTCACAGCACAGACAGTGAGAGACATGGCCGGCCTTTGATAACCGTTAGCTGCACTGGGAGTATCTACTAGTATCTCTCGGTGTTCAAAACGCGGCACAGTGGTTAGCAAGTCCAGCACACAGTCGGAGAGCCTTTTTGCTCTAATCCCCAACAGACACATGAAAAAAATCCCATGAATCAAAACGTTGATTTCACAAGTTTAAAATATTTAATTTTCTTTTTAGCAAAACGATCAGCTAAACGGTGTGGCATGTTAGCATTATGGTTCGCATATCCAGTAGGTTGTGGGTTCAATTCCAAGCTCAGATGTTTTTCTCAGTGGAGTTTGCAGGTTCTCCCCATGCTTCTCTAAGTTTACATTTACATTTACAGCATTTGGTAAACGCTCTTATCCAGAGCAACTTAATTATCATTTTTATACATTTGAACTATTGAGAGTTAAAGGCCTTGCTCAAGGGCCCAACTCACTGACCTAAGTTTCCTCTGGGCACTCCGGTTTTCCTCTCACATTCCAAAAACATGAACAGCTCATTGGCTGTTCCAAATTGCCCCCAAGTGTGAGTGTTTGTGTGTGTTAGCCCTGTGAAGACCTGGCAAGCTGTCCAGGGTGTACCCCACCCTCAACCAGAGTTGGCTGGGATGGGCACTAGCCTCCCCACGACCCTAATTAAGATTAAGCGGCTTAGAAAATGCATGAATTTTGACTGCTTGTCTGCAGCTAGACCACCAGGTGTTGTACACATGGGCTATGAGGCAGCAATGCGTGTGTGTGTGTGTGTGTGTGTGTGTTTGTGTACGAGTTTATTGATACTTATGATGTCAAGCGTGCTAATGAAAGCTATTGTTAAGCTAAAGGTGTTCTTACTTTGGGTATTAAGGAAATTATGTCACAGAAATGGACAGGAATCTGTGATGTCATAGAGTTTTTTCACCACACTTACCCATTGGACTTTTTTTGTTGACATAGAGTAACCTGAATTGTTACAAGATTCGTTTTCAAAGTCAACTTGAGTCCTCATTTTTACCACTTTATTTCCATTCCCGATTATTTCTATTATCTTTATTCTTGCCTCAATGTGGCCGTAATATTTGGTTGTATGATGTTTTTCCATGAAAGTGAAACCTTTGAGCACCATTACAGATTTCACTGACTCACTCCAACCACTTAGTCCTACTATTAGAGCCTCGGGGAGGCTGGAGCCTATCTTGTCCAACACTGGGAGAAGGCGTGATACAACCTGAACAACTCGGCAGCCAATCACAGATTGTAGGGGAAACCGAAGTACCTGGAGAAAGTCCATGCATGCATGTACAGAGAGAACATACAAACTCGAAACAGAAAAAACACCCTTACCAAATCTCGGGACTTGAACCCAGACCCTTCTTGTTGTGAGGAAGACAGCACACTCCTTGTGAGTATCTGTGACATCACAACAAATCCATCAGGATTCAATCAACAGCGATTCAAAAATAATAACCCTCGAAGCAAGGTTTCATGTTACTGCTTTTCCTACTTGATACTCAGCTTGAAGTTATTTAGCATCTCAGGTGGGGGAATAAAGCCAGGTAAAGGTGAGGGGTGAAAAAAACTTGTTACGCTTTTCAACTCAATTGCAGTTTACTTCGCGGTCAACAGACGGCACTATAAATTAAAACATTACCGAGTACGCTAGTGACCCCTGGTGGTAATGGATGCTATGTTTCCCGGAAGTCGTGATACGTAATTAGTGAGTGGGGGAACTCGTGTGATCCAAAACCTGTCCCAGGTTTGTTTTCGGTCCCGAGTTGCAAGCTGTATCGTGGGGGACCCGTGGACCGGGTGCGAGAACAGAGAAAAGGTTTGGTTTTATATTAATTATCTCTGATGTCAGTCACCGAGCAAATTGAGTAGATTCCTGGGTAGAATCTTCTGGAAAGATCGGAGCATTTAGTTTCGGGTTAATGTCGATGGCCCGATTGCTTTTTAGAAATGAGATTATAATCATTGACGAGCTCTGGGTTAAAATGTGACACCAAGCTGGTGACATTACCATCGACCAGAATGTCAGTAATTACTACAATGATTTTAAAATAATTATAAATCCTGCTGTTTCACTTGTGGAACAGAGAAACGTTGAATCCCAGACAAACTCGCCATGAAGCTAACGAAAGAAAGCGTTTACATCCTTAGAGTTAATAAGCTAAGCGGTACGTTTGCTATCCTGTTCGGAACCAGAAGGTTTGTGTGTCACATTGTTGATGGACCTATGGACTTAAAACTAACTGGTACCATAATTTAAAGTATAAATTTATCAAGTTAAACGTAACCTGACAGACAGTGCAGATATTTAGTTGTGTTCCCAACAACAACAACAATAATAATAATGATGATGATGATGATGATAAAATAATAGTAGTAGTAGTAGTAGTAGTCGTAATAATAATAGACGACAACAATAATAATAATAAAAAAACACTCAGCTAGCCTGTTAGCAAGAATGAGCTAATCCGGTTTCTCTGGCAAATGTTACCGGACACCGGCATCGATGATCTATAAACAGTCAGCTATGGGAGTGGAATTCCTGTCAGATCCCTTCGCGGAAGAAGCGTGTTTCCAGAACAAATTTACGACTGAAAACGGGTAAAAATGCAGCCTGTGTTCGGATAATTTAACATTAAAATCGACCCAAATGCTTTTTTGACGCCTTGTTTACACTGAAAGCTAACAGGGAACGTAGTCGTGTGATTAGCAGAGCTAGCGTGTTAGCATTTGTCTTTAGCCTTTATATGTTCAGTCAAATTCTTTCACATGTCTTAAGCTGAAAGATGTTTCATCTCTTGTGGTATGAAAAAGTGTTTCGTTGATTAAATGTGAGGCGGAATACACGAGATATTAGTCGGAGTGGTGTTTTTTTAGGGTTGTTAGCCTCAAGGTGTTAGCATGACACTGCAGCTAAACCGCGAGAAGGTGAAGTGTGTGTTTGTGTTTAGACATGGCGTTTAAAAGGATTTCATGTTTCTTCAGTCTTACAACTGATTAAATATCCTGCTCTATCCTCAGCGCAACCCGAATTCTGTGCTGGGAGTAGCAACGCCGCCAAAATAGCCGGGCCGGGCAGGAAGCGGCGCAGCTCGGACTCGGACCCCAGTGAAAGCGGCTCGGCCGGCGGCGGTGAGGTGAGAGACAGCCGCCCTGTCAGCGGCAAGTGGCTGAAGATGGCCAGCAGCAGCAGCTCTGCATCAGGCGAGACGAGCCGCAGGCGGGCGCAGAGAGGAGCTGAGGAGAGCAGTGGCAGCAAAAAGAAACAAAAAGATCGGGCGAACCAAGAGAGCAGGGAAGCCAAGCGAGCTGCAACTGCGGCGAGCCAGGAGACGAAGAAAGGTGAGCCATCAGAGCCATTCTGCAGCTCAGGTTCAAGGGCATTAATTGCTGGCCTTTTTATTTTGGGACTTGCATCGTGCCTGTATTTGGCCTGAGTAAGACTGCTCATTTTTCTTTTGGATCCCATGTTTACATGCATCCTATTCATCACCTACTCAGCAGGCCTTTTGATAATGTCTTAAATAGGAGTCATGTTTTGTTCGATCATTTTCATAATCTCTGTGCAGCTGGATTTAGTTTAATGTGTTCTCATGTGGCCCAAAGAAATATTTTGAGTAACTGGTGGGTGTGACATGACTGGAGGACAGGGTGACCCATAGAAACCTCCCATATTTGAAAGGAGAATTATAAAAAAAAAAGATTCTTATTTGTGTACATGAAACTTCATTCAGTAGTGTTTATTCGTCATTATTTGTACACATACTGTGCTTGAGTGGGTTTCCTCTGGGTACTCCGGTTTCCTCTCACAGTCTAAAAACATGCACAGTAGGATAATTGGCAGTTCCAAATCCTCCTAGGATGTGAGGGTGTTGGCCGTGTGATGGCCTGACAAGCTGTCTAGTGTCCTCGCCTGGAGTCTACTGAGATAAGTGACACCCTTCCCGATCCCGATTGGGATTCAGCACTTCAGAAAATGAAAATCTTACTGAGGAGGCAAGAGTGCTGGTGCGAAGGTCTGTTAGTATTCCAGGCCCAACCTGAACACCTTGAGCTTGATGATGATCGGAAGTGCTGAGGAAATGAAATGATCTAGTTGCATCTGGTGTTGGTTCCAGCTTGGTGCACTGACCTTGCCCCTTGTGATTTTTATTTATGCATTTATTTATTTTAAAAAGATGCTTCACACTTTGGTGCTATTTTAAATCATGAGTGTATTCTCAACAATCCCAAACTTTTGAATCTCTTATGGTCACTGTTCTGCCGGACATTACTTGTGAAGCCATGGCAATTTTTGAGAAATCAGCTGAGTGAGTGTCTGGTTCTCTGTACTGTCTGTCTTCCTTTCGGCTTTTTCCATTTTAATTGGGAGTTGCCACAGCGAATCATCTGATTCGCACATTTGATTTGGCAGAGGTTTTTATGTCGGATGCCCTTCCTGTCACAACTCTTTTTAGCAAGGGACAGAAACACGCTGACGGCTTTGCAGCTACTCTTTACGAAAGTCAGCAATGGTTCTTTTACATGCCTCTCACCATAGACAGTGAGACATGGCCCGCCTTTGAAAACCCAGTTAGCTGCACTGAGGGGGACAGTGACAACCTTGTGGAGAGTGGGACTCGAACCCCCAACCTTTGGATCAGCTGTCCAGCGCCCTATACCACTAGACCACCACTGCCCCCTTGTCTGGTTCTCTGTACAAGAGGACAAAATATGGAAGATGATCAGCTATGAACAACGATTACTTAATACTCCACTTAATGAAGCTTCATGTGTGCAATAATAATAATTTGATTATCTTTCAGGATTTTGTTTATTTTATAATGAAATGTAAGAGGTGTTTTGAAATGTTTTTTTTATGTATTTATTGATCATTGGAAGCACAGTGCAGTCATTTTCATCAATTGTAGTCAATTCCTCACTAAGTCATTTGCCAAACCACTTAATCTTACTATGGTTGTGGGGAAGCTGAAGCCTAACATGGCTCACACTGGATGAAGGTGTGGTACACCTTGAACAACTTGACAGACCATTGCAGGGCCAACACACACAATCATTCACACTTGCACCCCGGAGCTATTTAGAACCAGTTAGCCTAATGTGCGTGTCTTTGGACTGTGGAAGGAAACCTGAGTACCTGGTGGGAACGCATGTGAGAACATGCAAATTGTCCAAGCCCAGGACTCGTGTCCAGGACCTTCTTGTTAACCACTATACCGTCAGAAAGCAACTAAAAGGACTTTGTGTAATGTGATGTGGTAAACACCTGCTGTAACACTGCCAATTAGTAATCCACAGGGACTGGAAAACTGCTGTGTGGGTAGTGGTTGCTCAGTCGTTAAGTTTTTAAAATAGTGTCTCGTGTTTTCTTTGTAATTTTACATGATGATCAGTGGTTTGTTTAATCACGAGGCGGGGCCATGCAGTCAGTGCTTTTAGAACTTTTACTATTCAAATGACTACAAAGAAAGACAAAGAGGAGTGTTGAACAAGTCTTGGCTGTTATGTACAGTTCCAGTTCTATAAGTGCATGTTCAGATGGAGTAAATGTTGATACTCAGATACACTATTAAGTGTTTTTAATGGACTGTTTGTTTTAAATATTACAGTACAGTCATACCTCACCTTACGAAAGACCCAACTAAAGAAAAATTAGTTACAAAACACATTTACCTAAAATTTCCATCTCTGGATACGAAATAAAATCACATTATGAAATGCGACATCTCAAAAATTAAAAAATGCATGCTCGGCTTCGCAGCCGTTCGAATCCCCAGAAACGTAAATACACTTGTAGCATCCTGTATTTTGTTTTGAAATTGGCGCAATAGAGTTGCTCGCCCATTGGCCATCTCCCAACGCCCTACCCCGCTGGCCTCACATTGGCTAGGAGGAAGCTGCATCTCCATGATACCCATGATGATTTTCGTGTGCCTTCGACCCATTGTTCGTCACGGAGTTCTAACACTCGTAAAGGGCAGAGTTACTGTTTCGTGAGTTTTTCGTCATTCATCGTGGGCCACAAGAAAGTGATTGTCGGTGTGAGTGAAAAGAAGAGGCAGGCTCATGGCATGCAGTTGAGTGATATTGCAAAGGAATGTGGCTGAAACCTGTCTACCATCGGTACGATATTGAAGCAGAAGGAGGTCTTAAAAGGTATACTTTTATCATTTTTAAAGGGTTTATGGGGTAGTATCGGGAGCCTTGGAACGAATCAGGCCTTTTACATGTAAAATGCGACTCCACTTACGAAAAAATTAGGCTACGAAACCACTTTTGGAATAGATTAATTTTGTAAGGTGAGGTATGACTGTATTTTACCCATTGTAAAGGTAATTTTTCTTCTTTCATTGTGTCCTTTGTGATTTTATTCAGACCCTCAGACCCCTGCGGTTCTATTTTCTTCAGGATAAGTGTTCTCATTCTGAGTACAGGTTTTTAGTTTCGATGCTAATACACACCATAATTAAAGTTCAGACCTTGTTTGGCCCTTTCTTTTTCAGTCATTGTGTGCATGAATCCTGATAAAAAGAAATTTACACCAACCAAGAACAGGCAATTCATCTTAAAAGGCAAGTTATAGTAATAGCAATAGAATAGAGAGCAACAGGCTGAATAGGTGTCTGGTATGGTAATATAACATGGTAACAGTTATTCAGATAACTATTTTGACATATGCCAGCACCACTGTGAAGTGTGATTTCTCATTACTAGTCACTATATTCACACACTTTTCCCCTTTTTCTGTGACGCTTCAGCCCATTGTGGGGCCCTCATCCATGTTAATATGACCCGCTGTCACAGTGTGCTCAATTACTTGCCTTTCATGAAACTGTCAACCTTGGCTTGAAAGTCAACTGGCAGTTTTTGGAACATGGTTGTCCGTGCCGTGACAGTGGGGTGTTTGTCACATGAAGTGGTAACACCAAGAAGGTCCTCTGGCGAAGTCATTTATATTCATCGTCTTGGAACTACCTGGGTGTGGAGATGTAACCTCATTTGTGCCAAGCTTCTCCCAACAGCATGTTGTTCAAATGCCCTTTCGCGAACTTGTTCCTCGAGCTGTGGCCATCTAGCCTGTAATTAAGCTGTTTTTCCCTTTTATTGAAGTTGGAGCATCCTCCGCTTTTTGCCTGTCCCCTCACAAGTTTCTTACTCGATTACCATTTTCGGCTGCATATTTCACCACTTAATCACACTGGGTGTAATCCTCAATGCTTTTCTCTCTCCTCTTTTGGGGGGCAGTTGTGCTCATTCTTTCTCAGTTGCTTTATGAGTTGATGTTTAATTTTTCAGTAGCAGGCATGTGATTCTTACGCGAAACATCGTAATTCCGATTTTTTTTTTTTTTTGGCCCAGTTTAAAAAAAAAAACCAAACAAACGAGCCGAATACAGCATGTCAAAATGACCTTTTTCCGCTTTTATTCTGTTCCGAGTTTTGCATAAAATGACCTTACTTAAGACCGTGATGTTGTGACCTCTCTTGAAATGTTACTGCTGACTGGCTAATGATTGGCTGATGTTGAAACATGTACGTAGACATATGTGGTGTAACCGCACTATGGATTACAGTGGAAGGGCTTTTAAGATGTTTGACAGCCACGCGAAAAGCAAGAAACATGTCAAAAAACTGGAATTAAAGAAAACCAATTATTCAATTGCCGGAAGATTCCAGAACCCTACGGACTTAACCCTTGGTTTGCCGTTCGACCAGAAACTTCTGTGCAAAGAAAAGACCCAGTGAAACAACCAGTACCTGTCGTACATGCCACCACAGCATATTAGCTCACGATAGGAGTTGAAGACTCCGATCTCATCGCGTAGGCTCGATCGGTCGCAGACGAGCATAGTGCAAAACATGAACAAACAAAACGACAAATAAAACAAATCAGAAGAAACATGACTCTGAGAACTCCGCCTGGACTTATTGTTAGCCGGGTTATGGCTAGCATTGAGCTACCATAGCATATTAGCTCAGGATAGAGTGCTTAGCTTGTGCTTAGTTGCCCCAAGACTCTGATCTCATAGCTGTAGTAGGGTCGACCAGTCATAGACGAGCATAGTGCAAAACATGAACAAATAAAACGAAGAAAGAAACAATTTGACTCCGAGAACTCCGCGACGTTGCCCTCTAGGCAGCGCCATCTTGGAGATGTCACTCCATGTTCAATGTAAAAGTTTAATAAGCGTAATAAGTTTATCCTTTTGGTATCGATTGTTAAATATGCAACAGAACATAAAGTCTCACGCACAAACATTCTAAGAATTAACTTCGGTACTGTACTGGAATAATAATTGAAAAAGACTTTATACAGCATATACTGTTGTAAAGCACAAGTATTAATGTTTATATTTTATCATCAATAAAATTTAAGAGTAAAAATTGAAAAGTTTTTCTTAATCATTACTATAGTTTACTCTATTAATGAATAAGACTGTCTATAGAATGTGTTTAAGAAGCATATTTTAGCGCATGTAATAGATACACAGTATTTAACTTTCAGCTGCTCATTCACGCATGTAATATGATACATGGGGTTTTATTTCCGGGTACGGAATGCGCGGGTTATCTTCATTCGTGGGAGGGGCTGGAACTGAACCCTCGTGAATATCAAGAGCCCACTGTATATATTTTAATGCAAGTCGCACCAAAGTACAAGTTTTAAAAGCCACGGAGCCGTATCAGAGAGGTGAAAGAGCCGCGGGTTGCCGACCTCTGATCTATACTAATGCTGCTAGACATCACAGATGACCTTTCACTCTCCTTTTCCAGAAATTGTGTACAGACGCTCCCCGAATTACGTTTTTAATTGGTTCCGGATGGCCGAACGCAAGTTGACAGTGAACGCAAGTTGTTACAGTGATGTATGACGCTCACACTGTACTATTACATCCATAAATACCATTACTGTATCTCAAAACACCCCTAAATCAATTTTAAACATAACTTTATAAAATAATATCAACATTTCAAATAAGTCACTTATTTATACCGAGTTACTTCACATGAAGCTTAAAACAGCCAATGCTTACAATGTGAAGCGCTCAATACCGAAAGTAGTGTACTTGCAAAAGTAGTGTACTTGCTGTGGGTTATACAGACTTCCGGTCTTTCAAGTGCACAAGGGTGCCGTTGAACTCGTTTAGAACACAGCCTGCATTGATGCAGTCTCCCAGCAAAGCGGAGGGTTTTCTTTTGTGTAAGTAAATTTATTTAAGAGATGCATGCAAAGAACAAGTACAAATCCTAATGAAGATTAATCTAAAAATAAGTATACACTCTTAGGATTCTGTTAAAAGATAATAAATATTTGTAATTGTTCTGTAATTTGTGCATTCGGTTTTCATTCGTTGTACAACTCTCTTTGCTTAACTGAGTATGCATTAGATTGTGCTGATCTGAGCAGATAGTTAATTCATCTCTGTATATGAAACTTGCACCCATGCTAATAGGCTTACACTTCTGACCAACCATATTTGCTTAGGTTTATAAAAGTCCACAAAACAGTGTAAACACAAAGATCACAGAGAGACGTCTTAACACAAGGGTAACACACGATATAACTGATATATACACTCGGTCTGTAGTTTGTAAACAACGAATATTGCGTCATTACATCAGCGTACTACTACTGTTAGACTAGTAGGTCTAAACTCAAAATTTGACCTTTTTTTTTTTTTTTTTTTTTTGGAAAAGAAAAAATGTAAAATGGATGAACGCAAGTCGGGGAGCATCTGTATTCACAATCTTATAAATAAACTTAATGACTGTTGTTGAAGAGAAAGTCTGAGATAAATTCAGCATACAGTAAACCGGAAGTTAAGACTGGAAGTTAACGTGTGACGGGCACTGCGCATGTGCAAGCCCGAACTGACCAGTTAGTGTGCTTGATTCAGGTCTTCCTTAGCAACTAGCCTGCATTGTTTACGAGCATATCGTCTTCATAACCTTTACTTGCTAAAACGGCATGGAAGCTCATTTTAATATCAAAACGGTATCTAAAATGGAGAGACGACTTCACGGCCGTTCTTCTGGTGTCTGGATTAGTGTTTTGTACCGAACTTGGTGAATAATTGCAACGAAAACCAATAAGTTTTGCTACTGTTTTAATTTAGTTTTATGAGGGTACTCGCCAGAAAAATGGGGGGGGGGGCATTTTTAGTGAGTTTTAGTCAATTTCACGTAAGCAAGTGATGGCTGAATACTAGTTTTAATAGTTTCTGCAAAAATCTAAATTTCGATTAAAAATGGACCATTTTTACTTTTTTGGCCTTTATCTCAAAAGTGGTCTGTGCAACGAGCGCCTCACATATTGAGACGTTATATAATGTTATGAAGTGGACACCGTGATTGTTGTACAGAGCAAAGGAACTAATTAGGAAATCCTGGTGCATAATCCATTATTTTTGAATATATCTGTTATTTAAAAAGAAGACTGTGTTTGAGTCTTCACTGCCTCGAAAACCATAAGTCACCGACACCGGCTGGACTACCCTTGCCCCCTTATATTCAACACTCCACAGTGGCCCTTTCTCATAAGCATATATTAACATGTATGTTATGTTGATGAACTCAAAAATTAATCAAAAATAATTAGCAATGTGGGGAACAAAAAGGCACATGTTCATGTTTGCATCTGCCAATATCAGAAGGCAATATGATGAATTCGCAGTGAAATCACAAACCGAGATTTTGCCTCATTTTTATCCTTTATTTTCCCTTAATTTGCATTTTCTCTGGTTTTATCTGCAAAATCTGTAGAAAGTAAAACTCATGAAATCGACATGATATAAGGTGTGTGTGTGTGTGTTCATTCGTGTTCTCTCTGGTCTGCTGAATGCTGAAATGTTGTTGTAATTCTACTCTGTGAGACACTGCTTCAGTGAAGCAGGTCTTTGTCAAGGTCATGAGAGAGCAGTTCTGCCCTGCACCAGCTCTCAGTCCTGAACACAGGAACCTCTTCAGCATGCTGGACTCACACCCTTTAGCATGACAATGTGACTCAAGTGCTCTGTCCAGCTCCATATAGTCTCTAAACAAACTTGTCCTTCCTGAGTTACCTGGGTGTCTTTCAGAAAGCAACTTCAATGTCGAGACTTGATCTTTAATACAACGTAAAAATATTTTCTTCTTTTGGTTGTTCACTTTCAGGGGTCGCCACAGCGAATCATCTCCCACCATACAACGTAAAAATATTTTCTCTTGTTGAATTGAAAGCCAGAAATCAGAATTTTTCTCTGCAGCAGTTTACATTGTGGGACGGTTCATTTATGCTGAATGAACCCTGTGCTCAGCTGTTCGTTGTCTGGTGGTGTTTTGCAAGATGTTGGAGTTTGTTCTGATCTTTGGATTATAGATTATACCTCTGGCTTTGGATTGCAATTATTTAAGTAGGTGACTTGCTTTGTTTGATTTCATTACACCGCCATGACAAAGTGTAGCTGAGCAACTGTAGTCATGACTTGTAGGTTATGAAATAAACATTGTGAAAGACCCCATTAACAGTTTAATCCTGTTAGAACTCCCACAATGCCCGCTGAGCTTTAATCCAAAAATTGACAATCATGTATTAACCACCAGGGCGGCAGAGTGATTAGTACCCATGCATCACAGCAAGGACGTCCTGGGTACGAACTTTGTGCTCAACGAGGGCATTTGTGTGGAGTTTACATGAACTTGCTGTGCTTGTGTGGGTTTCCACTGGGAATGGTGAATTGGTGGTTCCATATTGGTTGTGTGAGTGTGAAATGTGTGTGTGTGTTAGGCTGAACCCCACATTTGCCCACAGATGAGTGAAAAAGATTCTAGGGTGCTCGTACCCCTTCTGTGATTAAGTGGCTCCATAAAATAGTAAATGATAGTAAAATAGTAAATAATAAATCAAAGTCCTTATTTATCCATACAAAATCATTTACATTTACAAATCACCTCTTCTGCATGAAAAAACTTTGTTATACCTGCGCAGTGCATTGCACAGTTTAGTACTCCTCCATCTTGACCATATCATCTGTATCTATTTCTAATTTAATTTCTATTTAAGATATGTACCAAGGAAAAGCAGTGCTCTCCAACCCTGTTACTGGAGATCTGCCTCCCGGAAGACTTGTGACACAAGTACTGTCTCAGTCCACATCTGTTTATAGCCAATCACAGTACAAATACCCGGATGTGTTGTTGTGTTTTTTGTTTGTTTTTTTTCTTCTCCTTTCTTTCTCCCCCAAAACACTTATTTTTACTGAGAAGGCACCAAGTAGGGACTTCTGTAGACTTAGGACTTATATCTTTGGTCGCACTTGTTTGCTGATCTTGTCATGTGTATACATGAATAAATATGTTTAAACCATATCTTTGGTCGAGTATCCCAGAATGCATTTTACACTAAGTGTGTAATTTATGTCCTGTTTTGTTTTTCATTCATTATTGTTTTGTTTCTTCTTTTATTTATTTTTGCTAACAGCTTTGAATCATTTACTCTCAGTAAATGTGAACACATGCAGAGAAGGAATACCCATTACCATTATCTCTGAATCACTTCATTGGTTTTTTTAGTCTCATTACTGGCTGCCCTACAAACAGGCAAGTAATTGCCAGTAATTTGGTTCAAATAATTAGCATATTACTACTGGTTCTACCTTCTATGACTCCTCTCCAGCAGGTGGTCAGTCATACCCGTTTTGCCACAGTGATTGTATGGAAACGCTTATCAAAAGTAGAAATAATGCGGTGAGCTGGCCGATATAAATCAATGCATTTTGAAAAACAACTGAATTCCCTTCAGTTATTTTCCATAAATGTTCATTCCATTTGTGGTGTAAGCCTGGTTTGAAAGCTTGTTGGATTGATGTACACTGGTTTCATTGCGTGTGAAAATCACTGACTGCCAACATTCTGGTGTGTGTGTCTGTGCAGATATATTTCTTGACTGGAAGCAGAATGCAGATGAGGTGATAGTCAGGTTGCGATGTGGAGAGGGTGTGCTGAATGTGGAGAATGTTGACGCTGCCTTTTCGGACATCGCCTGCCAAGTCCGCTTCCCAGGTAAATGTGTTGCCTTTTTTAAAACTGAGAAATTCATGTGCTCTCTCCTTCTTGTGATTAGTTTGAAGAATGTGTTGGTGTAATATGTTTCTGTATGAATGCTATATGCCGTGATCACAGATGGGCGTGAGTGGAGCTGTTACCTACACGCTGAGATAGAGGGCTCTTGCAGTAAAGTGCTGTATAAGGAGAAAGGCAGCATACTACAGCTCATTATGCACAAGAAGATCCCCTTCAACAACTGGCCCACTCTGATGGTATGAAGAGCTATTCTTGCTTATCTGAGTGAATGAGCCTCATTGGGACAGTGTTTGTGTTCAATGCTGCATGTGCAACCTTTTTGTTGTTGTTTTCCCTAGTGCAACAAAGAAAACGACCCAGTAAACATCTTGGGAGGACATGGATGCAGTCACAAGTCATCACCAGAGGGGTCTGAGAAATCTAGCTTGAGCACTGAACCCATGAAAAACCCCAGCAGACCGGAAGACCAGACGCCACCAACAGATCAGAAATCTAACAAACCTGACCGTGGTGTAAAAAGAGGGATGAAGAACAAACAAGCTGAAAACTCTGAGAGTGCAGGCATCAGAATATCTGAGCCAAAACCAGATAGAACAGGAGATCAGACGCCTGAGCCCACTGCCAAGAGAACTGTTCGTCCTTCTAAAAGCACAAGGGAGCCCACTGTAGCATCAAGCCCTGCACGAGAGCATCAGTCCAAATCAGTGGGCAACACCAAACTCGTAACAAGCCGTGAAGCTTCCTCTGTGTCCACTGCTGCACGAGAAACCAAATCAGAGCCACAACTTAAAGCAAGCCTGGGGTCACGGAAAGATAAAGAGAGTGAAAAAAAGACAGACCGGTGCACTCGGGTAAGGTGTAATATGTTGCTGGGGATGTTGATAGGAAAGTTAATCTTGATGTCTGTTGACAAGCAAGTAATTATTGCATTATTATACACTGCCTGGTCAAGAACAACCCAGCATGCGTACACTCAGACTTTTTTATTTATTTATTTATTTTTAATTTTTTTTGGGGACCTCCTTTAGCTTTTACTGTAGTAGATTAATTGCCAGTGGATTGTTTTAACAAATTTTAAGAAACATTTATTTCTATCCAGAGTTGTTTGTTTGACAACATCTTGAACTTTCTATGGGGAAAATAAAACTCTATAAAGTCTTCTCCAGTACATCCCAAAGACTTTAAATCTGGACTCTGTTGGTGGCGGTTCCTGTGAAAAGATGACTCATGCTCTCACTCCCTGAACCACCCTTTCAGCCCCAAGTTTCTATCTGTGTCATCAGGGAAGAAACAGTTTCCCCCACCCCCACCTCCGCCACCCCTTTTTTTTGGGGGGGGGGGGGTAACCTGTACATTTGGTACTTTCAGGTCATCAGGTGACTTTTATTAACATATAAGGTTGCTGAACCACAAACTGACCAACACAAGGCTAAAAGTGGTCCAAAAAATATCTCAATATAATTGTTAGTTTGTGGCTTTTTTTTTTTTTTTTTACTAGCAATTCTCTAGTGTTTTATTGTGCTATTTGTCTCTTAGGGTGAAGAAGGTAAACATAAGGGCTATGTAAACATTTGTGAGCCACAGCCTGAGCCCAGTGAGATTTCTGCTCTCAGCATAATTCCTCCAAGGCCTGAAGAAATCTGCAATTCTGGGGACATGGGTCGAAGAGGAAGTGTCCCAGAAGAAGACGGCGAGAGGACAAAAGAACACGGGAGGACAAATGGTGCTATGCATGATCGAACATGTGAAGATTTCCCAGGCCACCATCTAGAATCTGGAGACGGTGTTCAGGCAGCTGATTCCAAGAGGCAAGAGTTTAAAAGTACCGAGGAGGAGAAGAGGGACAGATCTAAGGAGGAGCCATGCGAGAAGAGTCTGGAGAAAGACAGAGGTCAGTATCATACTCGGATGAGATATGTAGGTGCTGCTACAATTTAGCTTGCAGTATTATTTAATTGGTCCTCCAAAACTTTACTTTTGATACATTTAGTCATGTGATGAGTAGTTGGTGTCTTAAATATTGTGCCAGAATTTCCCACCCCTGGTGCATCATGGGGATTATTGCTTGAAAACAGATTATGTACATGAAAACACCAGAAGTGCCAAAATCTTTAAACAAACAAAAAAAAAAATAGTTTGTTTATCTATTCAGTTGTTTGTTTATTTTTGGGCCCAGAACCAATGGTGAACCTGTTGTTTGTGAAGAATGACTCATACGAGAAAGGGACAGACCTGATGGTCGTCAATGTCTACTTAAAGGAAATTTGTAGGGAGATTTCTCGGGTGCTCTTCAGGGAACAAGACTTCACCCTTATCTTCCAGACCAGGTCAGTTGATATTCAAGGACCATTTTCGTGCTTTGCTCAGGGTGGTGCTCAGGGATTACAGAGAGGCACTGGGAAGTCACCAATTCTGGATACGGTCACTGAACCTCCTTGCAACTTGATGCGCTGGGAAAAACAATTTCAGTCTTGACAATCGTGTATCACAAATTTTAATTAACATGCTGTGAAAAACATCTAATCTTTATACAGGATGTGATGTGCAATATTGCGATTCTAATAATTTCCTAAACATGTGATAATTATTTATATTAAAATATATATTTTTATTTTAATATCACTAACATTTTATATTTTTGACACTGGCTTTAAGCAGCTGTCCCCCAGATTGATTTAAGCATGTTTATATATGTTTTATATATATATATATATATAAATACACTTTTCGCACTTGAATAAATCCCCAACTCAATTTCCCCTCCTTTCAGTGATGCTAATTTTTTACGTCAACATCCAGACTGTGGACCAAACACTGTTTTCAAGTGGCAAATCAAACTCAGGTAAGTGCTTCTGGTTAGCAGTTAAGTAATATTACCTCATGCTTTGGCGTCTGGTTGTTTCTGCATGTGTTTTTGAATTTGGGTCTCCTGTTGGGTAATATTTCAGGAACCTGATTCAGCCGGAGCAGTGTAGTTTCTCTTTTACTCCATCCCGCATAGACATCACCCTGAGAAAGAGGCACAGTCAGCGATGGGGAGGTCTCGAAGCCCAGGTTCCACAAGGTCTCAAATCTTCTACTTGCTGCTACTTTTATGTGCAGTGTTTATAGCCAGTTAATTTATGAACAGTTCATCATTGTTGATGCCATGAACATGATGGGTACATGGTGTATATAAAGTTTTCACACCCCCACCCCCAAAAAGGCACTAAATGTAAAACTCCTACCTCAGGCTTCTGCTGGCAATACTTTAGGAAGGGCTGGATTGGAATCAATGACCTGAAAACAGATTCTACAAAATGGCCCTGTGATCTATGACACTTATTTTCATTTGAGGCTGCACACGGGCATGTGGCATGTACCATGTGTTGAATTGGGAACACAAGATTCAAGAGTTGGTTTTTATTTTTAAATTGAAGGGTGCGAAAACCAACAGCATTTCATCTTTTGCAAGAATTATGTTCCTATGTGCTATAAACATCACAAGGGAAAGTTTTTATCGTGCAGGTTTTGAAGATGGTGCCACCACAAGGTGTTTGCTTTCATGGGTGAAATCCAAGGTGCTTACATTTTAGTGTGTGTTTAGGATTTAGGCAAAAAGCTTTTTATGAAATTCCTACTGGAGGTGGGTCTTTGAACAAGAAAGACCCCGTTTTATAAGTTGAAGATGATCCAGGAAAAAAGGCTATTTTAAAGCGGACCGTTACTGGTCCGTGGCTCAACTGGGACCGGACCGTAGAAGAAATAATTAATTATTTCTGTTTTATTTCTGAGTCTGAACGATCTTTGATATTTGAAAGATTTTCGAAAAATGATCGGATTCTCTCGGTTACATGTCGGTCATCTGAGCGCTAAAATGTGACCCACAAGGGGGTGGTAGATGAACAGAGGTGAGTTGGACACGTTTCAATAGTGGGGATTTTGGGTGAGATTGAGCCTGAGCCTTTATTCTCCTCACTGGTGCACCATGAGTTGTGGGTGTTTTCTTTAAAAAAAAAAAAGTTCAAGCTCTACTTCCCAACCAACTTTTTTTCAGCTGTAAAATTGTCTGTCAAGTGTTGACGGTCCGCGGTTATAAAATGTTTGGGGACCCCTGTTTTAAAGGGTGTCTGTCGAACTACTCTTCCCATGATCTAGCCTCAGGTACGAACCTAGCATAAAAAAAATCACTTCTCTACTTCATAACCTCACCGTTAATGCTGGGTCAAGAGTATTTTGTCAACCCAGAACTTGCAGAATAAGAACCCGGGCTTTTTAGATCATGCAGAGCCTGGTAATTCAAGTACTTCCTTATTTTCATTTGTATTATCACACTTTAATTAACTAATTACTTTATCAAGGCTCTGAGCCACGTGATCTTTATAGCCACGTGGGGCTATATATATATATATATATATATACACATGAGAGAGAGAGCCAGCAATTATTTTTAAAAACCAATCTATGATAGACAATCTATAAAATTCCATAGTTCTCCTGGAAGTTGCTTTCTCACCTCTCCATGAAAGGCTGATTAGAGTGCACATGCTGGATGACCTGTTTGACTTTGCGCTCCCATTTTCTGCTCTGCGTCTAATCTGATTGGTCGCCTGAAAGCTCCATGTTCAATGCCCTTGGTAGAAATATTGCTTTTCATGAAGAGGAAGTATGGGAAGGCCAGCAAATCAAAAAGTCCAGCATGTCCTGATGTACTAATGTGCCCAAAAAAAAAAACAAAAAACCCGAAATTGATGGAAAAAGTGTTTACAGCCAGCTCAAACAGCCCAGAGGGAAAACTTAAACATGTAGTAACCTCGTTATTTGACATTGGTTTCGTCTTGCTGTCTCCGTTGGTCACACTTTGAACAAACTTTTAGTCGTAGGAGAGAAATAAGGTGAGTACATCAGTGTATTTGACTGATGTACATAAAACAGGTGAGTTGGGTCATTAGAATGAGCTTGGGTTCTAGCGTAGGTTGAGGCCGACCATGTTTACATGTTGATATGTGTGCATTATTCAGTAAAGGAGCGTGCAAACCGAGACTGATCTAGAAATTCAATACAGGCGTATTGTCTAGCATGTCTTTGTCCCTCTGCCAGCTTCTCGTCTGCTTCTTAATGACCATATATATATATATATATATATATATATATATATATATATATATATATATATATATATATATACACACACACATTTAACGATTTTACACTCCATTTTAATGTTCACTTTGGAACTAGACATTTGTGCGCTTCGAAATGTAAATCTAAACCATAATTATTTAATGGTATATAGCTAGAAGTTTTGTTTTGTGAAACTGTCAGTTTGGTTTGAACTTTTGTTTTCTAACCACAAGCACTCTCCTGCTCTGTTTAAGGTGCAGTGGGGGGTGCAAAGGTTGCTGTGCCCTCCGGGCCTTCCTCTCTCGACAAGAGTCAGCCAGGGAGTAGCCAACATGCTCTGCCTGCCAAAGAAGAGCCTCGTGCAGGGGTAGAGAAACCAAAACCCTCACGGTCTCCAGAGGATGGAACTTTAGATGTTGTGGTCCCACACACTGTCTCTGATCATGTTCCAATCAAACAAGAGGCGGCCATTACCACGGTAACTCCACACAAACTGGGGAATGTTTAAGGGGTGGTAATATAATTTGGTATTGAATTCCTCTCAGTTTAATCCCTGAATAAGTACCTTAGATAAGCTTAGGTATTGAAATACTGGAGGAATATTTTAGAGATTTTTTTTTTTTTTTTTTTGTCGGGTGGCACTCGTTCCAAAGTATCCAGCTGTTTGTAGCTGTTAAAGATTAGTACATGAACGATTGGCAAAATATTATTTTTCGGGTGTTGGATTACATTATCAGAGGAGTAATTTTATTTGGGTAGTTTTAAGTTCTAATAAGATTGGAAAAATCCTCGAACATGATGGGAAATTTTCATGTACAGATGCTCCCTGACTTGCGTTCATTCGTTTTACGTTTTTTCGATTTTACGTTACATTTTCCCAAAAAAAAAAAAAAAGTAATTTTTAGTTTAGACATACCTACGTAGTATGCTGACATAATGATGCAATGACGCTGTGTCCATTGTTTACAAACGACAGACTGAACGTGCCCCTCCTTCTTCCCAGTGCAGTGTTCTATATCGTTTTATATACAGATATAGCGTGTTACCCTTGTGTTAAGACGTCTCTGTGATCTTTGTGTTTACACTGTTTTGCGGACTTTTGTAACCCTAAGCAAATATGGTTGGTCAGAAGCGTAAGCCTACTAGCATGGGTGCATGGGTTTTCGGTTTTCCCAAGACTGAATTAACTATCTGCTCGGATCGGCACAATCTACCGTGCATGCTCAGTTAAGCGAAGAGAGTTGTAAAATGAATGAAAACCCGAATCCAGAAAAGAGGAACTCTCTGCTGTGCTGGTGATTCACATCAGTGCAGGCTGAGTACTAAACGGGTATTCAACGGCGCCCTTGCTCACTTGAAAGACCGGGAGTCCGGATAACTTTGTCTCAAGCACGAGCAAATGCACTACTTTCGGTGGAGCACCTCACACATTGTAAGCGTTGATTGGCTGTTTTAAGCGTAATGTAAAGTGACCATCCATCGACCATCGGAACCATTTACAAGCAAAAAGATCACATCATAGAAAATGTTCGTTATATTTGATACTGTATTTGATGAGTGAATTTGATTAAAATTTATCTAATTTTGCTTGAATTTAATTTATTTGAAATTAGTGTTGGCATTTGATATTTTATATTATTTTACAATGATATGTTTATAATTGATTTAGGGGTGTTTTATGAGATACGGTAATGGTATTTATGGATGTATAGTACAGTGTGAGCGTCATACGTCACCGAAACATACAGTAACAACTTACTTTTTTTTTTTTTTTTTTTTTTTTTTTTTTTTCCCCCCCCTCCCAACTTGCGTTCGGCCGTCCGGAACGGAACTAAAACGTAAGTTGGGGAGCATCTGTACTAATTTTGTTTTCAGGTTGCTTAAGCGTGTGGGCCAGGTAATTGTTTGGAAAAAATAATTCGTTTTTCTTCTGTTCTGGACTTCTGAAAGATTTCTGTACACCTGAAAGATATACCATTTTATCTGCCATAAGAAAAGTTAGTTCTTGTTTAGGCTGGTTTATATTTCTGAATGTGCATTAAGAACATGCTTGCAGATCCTCTCGAACACATCAGCTACACATTAATGATTTGGATCTTCTGTCATCCCCAGCCGAAACCCACCTGTATGGTACAGCCAATGACCCACACTCCAACTGCAGGTGGTGATAGATCTGAGGAAGAGGAGGAGAAGAAGGTCTGTCTCCCTGGCTTTACAGGACTAGTCAACCTAGGAAACACATGCTTTATGAACAGTGTGATCCAGTCTCTCTCCAACACACGGGAACTTCGGGACTACTTCCACGGTAAGGAGTTTTCGGTGCTAAATCATAGAAGCAGTATTTGTAGTTAAAACTAATAGTAAAAGTAATCTGTCATTTGCTGGAGATGCTCTTGGAAAAATATTTTGTTGTTGAATTGAATAGGTTGTTTGCTTCAAGCACCTTAATATCTCCCTTTCCCCTGTTCATTAGACCGGGCATTTGAGACCGAGCTCAATTGTAATAACCCCCTGGGCACAGGTGGAAGGTTGGCCATTGGGTTTGCAGTGTTGCTACGGGCTTTATGGAAAGGCACTCACCATGCTTTTCAGCCCTCCAAATTAAAGGTACCACTATACTTATTTTTGTCCTGCTGCTGTAAATTGGAGCATGTTACTTAGGGTTTGATGGCACTTTTTAAAAGGCCGTGTGAAGCACTGATGAAATGTTCTCCATCTCTCCCTGTAGGCAATAGTGGCCAGTAAGGCCAGTCAGTTTACAGGTTATGCTCAACATGATGCCCAAGAATTCATGGCCTTCCTCTTAGATGGGCTGCATGAGGACCTGAACCGTATTCAAAATAAACCATACACGGAAACCGTGGACTCAGATGGTCGCCAGGATGAGGTGCTGCTTACGATCCTAGTTTCATTATAGTGTAGCACTTGTTGCAAATACTCAACAAGACATTGAGATTTTTTTTCCTGGAGTAATTTTATTTACAGCTAAAGGCTGCTAGTAATTCTTATTTATTGTAGTGAAGGATATGAAGAAGTCATGTTTAACTTATGGTAGTTAAAATCTGAAATCATTTCAGTGATGAGTTTATATCACCAGCAATGTAAAGTCATTTTCAGTTTGACTGTATATGCAGGTTTGTGTACAGTGATCTTTCACTATTTCGTCTGTGGCTTCAGTGCATTGCGGGTTTTCAAAAAATATTCATCAAAAAATAAGGAAATTAAGGAAAAATAGGGAAACTGTTCAGGAAAATTCTGCAAAACGAGGCCAATTATGCAAAAAAACAAAAAATATAACCAATTGCATTGTGTGAGGTCCACATCTGTGTATTTATATTTTATTTACCTCTTATCAATTATTTTTGAATGTTTAATTGTCATCAATATTTTATAGCATCAAATATGTATTCATTGATGTATACAAAAATACATGTATGTATATGTCAGTCGGGGGGGGGGGGGGGGGGTCGATTCTACTTCGCAAAAATTCGGCGGTCATGGGGGTCTCGGTCCCCATTAACCACAAGTGAGGGATCACTGTATATGAAACATAAGCAGGAGTGAGGGTTATAAGAAGAGAATTTCAACCAGCAGTTGCACTTTAGGATATATTGCAAGGTCTAGCAAACAGAAGGATCAGGATAACTGATATATCAGAAGTAGCATGTGTACCTCAACAAAACAGAGAGGGGGTGTTAAGTATTCCTGTTATAATATAAAGTTTGAGAACAACTGGAAGGCGGGCATGAGGGCATCCTGTGGCCTAAGGGGTTCAGCCATTCCGCAGTCGGTGACCCTGAGTGAATGAGAGTGGGGGCGTTGCAGCGTCCAAATGTCTCAGTTTACCAGACCTCTGTGCATGAGAACCCCAGACCTGCTCCTTTATCTATTAAAAGCCTAATTAACAAAATGTTTGACTGAAGTATGTATTAGCCTGTAATTAAACACTGAGACTGTATTCCTGAAGATTAGTGGGGCAGTGGTGGTCTAGTGGTATAGGGCACTGGATCGCTGATCCAAAGGTTGGGGGTTCGAGTCCCACTCTCCACAAGGCTGTCACTGTCGGGAACCCCCCCCCCCCCCCATCCCCCAGTGCAGCTAACTGGGTTATCAAAGGCGGGCCATGTCTCTCACTGTCTATGGTGTGAGGCATGTAAAAGAACCATTGCTGACTTTTGTAAAAAGTAGCTGCAAAGTCGTCAGCGTGTTTCTGTGCCTTGCTAAAAAGGGTTGTGACAGGAAGGGCATCCGACGTAAAAACCTCTGCCAAATCAAACATACAAATCAGATGGTTTGCTGTGGCGACTCCCGAGTAAAAGGGGAAAAAGCCAAAAGGAAGAAAAACTGTATGTCCTGAAGATTAACTGGAATGCTGCTCCATAACTAGGGCATTGTATAAGAAAGCTCCACCCTCTGCAGTAGCTTTCATTATTTGCGGTATTGACAGCTATTTGCTTTTCTTATGTGATGTATGGTTTTTATAGCCAAGAACTATATTTTGTGTGTGTGTGTGTTGATTTAACAGGTAGTAGCAGAAGAAGCATGGCAAAGACACAAGATGAGGAACGATTCATTCATTGTTGATTTGTTCCAAGGTCAATACAAATCAAAGCTTGTGTGTCCAATGTGTTCTAAGGTAAAAACGTGTGTATGTCCCCTTTGTGTAAAACCTTAAAACGATGCCAAGTTATTTAAAGTCTTAGTCACCGTGCATCCCTCTGGGTGCCTTGTTGGTAGTATAAAACTGTATGATGCGTGTTTTTTTTTTTTTGTTTTTTTGTTTTTTTGGGTTTTTTTGAATGAAAGAAATAAACCTGCTGCTTATATAATTATCAATGACAGAGCTGTAGCATTTGCTGTAAATCAGAGTTGTAATATTAAACAGGATGTATTTCACTCTGACTTGTTTTTAAGCCATTTTATTCCTTTGTCATCCTCTCTAGGTTTCTATTACCTTTGACCCCTTCCTATACCTACCGGTCCCGCTACCTCAGAAACAAAAGGTGCTCACTGTCTTCTATTTTGCTAAGGAGCCCCATAAGAAGCCAGTCAAGGTAAACGCCAGTAATTACCTTTCCTCAAAAAAGCAATACATGGGTTTTAATTTTCTGTTCTGAATGGCTGTGTGTGGGTTTTTTTTTTTTTTTTTTAAATGTGGGTGTAGTTCTTGGTCAGTGTAAGTAAAGAGAACTCAAGCACAGCTGAAGTGTTGGAGTCTGTTTCTCGCAGCATGAGAGTCAAACCTGAGAACCTAAGATTGGCAGAGGTATGCAACTTCTTATTTTCTTTAATTTTATCAATATAAAAAGGCCAGATTATCCCAAATAGATCCACCTTCATACGGTTGAACAATTTTAACCTTAAAATATCTTTCATTTGCAGGTGGTGAAGAATAGTTTCCAACGGCTTTTCCTGCCTTCTCATTCGCTTGATACGGTTTCGTCCTCCGACATGCTCTTCTGCTTTGAGGTGCATTCCAAAGATCTGACGAAGGAGAAAGTGGTCCTGCTTAGGGTCCATCAGGTCTCATAACTTTGTGTAAATAGTTCAGATTAAAAAGTTAATAGCAAAAAGGTATTTATTTATTAATTTTTGGTAATTTATTTTTCAATCACATGTACAGAGGCTTCAGTTTCCCAGTATCCCTATAGCCAAGTGTGCCGCCTGCCAGAAGCCTCCTGCTTCAGATGATGAGAAGCTGAAGCGGTGTACACGCTGCTATCGTGTGGGCTACTGCAACCAGTGAGTCATTCATTCAGTTGCTGATTGGATTGTGGATTAAAGGAGTGTTATAACCATTTGGAAACTTTTCTGTGCTATAGGGCTTGCCAGAAAAATCACTGGCCTATCCATAAATCTCTCTGCCGGCCCAACTCTGAGAACGTAGGCTTGCCGTTTTTGGTCAGCGTGCCGGAGTCAAGGCTGACATATGTCCGTCTTACTCAGCTCCTTGAAGGGTATTCCAGGTACACTGAACAGATGCCTGCAGATAGATATTTATTTATTTGGGATGTAGTTGTGTCCGGTCTAAGTTGGTACGGTGATCCTCCTCTGTGTGCAGGTATTCAGTGAACGTATTCCGTCCCCCATTCCAGTCTGGTCGGACATCTCCTGAGGCAACTCTGTCTCGTGCTGATCTCCCTCAGACAACCGGGTCACTTGATGAAGGACCTGGGCCAGAGGAAGAAGAATTGAATTCTGTAGAAGCAGGGGATGCTCAGGAGCAGGACACCGTGTCTCCCAAAACGACAACAGTGCAGTCTTCCACACAGTCAGCGGACGACCCGAACTCGCAGTCCACTCGCACCACAGATGCCGGCACCTCTGAGGTGCTGGCCAGCTCTCAGGATCCTTTTGGAGAGAAAGAAACTTCATGTGAAAAGGCTGTGAAACCAGAAGGTAGACTTGATCGATGACTGATATTTATTATACATGTTTTTTTTTTTTTTTAACATCAATTTTTTTTGTTATGGGTGTTGTTTATTTTTGCCTGTGTGTGCTTCAGCTGCTGTCACAGGCTACCAACAACCCTCAGACTGCAGCTATAGGAGTGGCTCTCAGTTCTACATCTCACTACAGGATGCTAATAACAAGGAATTAAAACTTGAAGACACAGGTTAAACCTCCCGTCATTGCTTCCTTTTTCATGATTTATGTTTTAAGTCCAACTTTTTACTGAGTAACCTCATATCTGTATATCCGTTCTCTCCTGTTCCATATGTAGGTGATGGAGTACTGGAGCTTCCTGAAGACTGTATCTTGGAGCTGGTGTGGAATAATAATGAGAGGCTAAAAGAGTATGTGCTGGTGCGTTCCAAAGAGCTGGAGTTTGAGGAGGACCCTGGCTCTGCCAACGAGACCGCCAGGGCGGGACACTTTACACTGGAGCAGTGCCTCAACCTCTTCACTAAGCCAGAGGTGCTAGCACCTGAAGAAGCATGGTAGGAAATTAAAGAAGGGGGACAGACATTGAAATAATGGCTTTCAGGCTTTTACGGCTGCACTGGGTTTGACGTTGGGGGGTTGGTGCCGTAGTGGCGAGGGTGCTGCGCTCATGATTGGGAGGTTAGGTGTTCAAATCCCAGTTAGATCCCCACTGTTCCAAGACACCTGTTTAAGTTCTTAACCACAATTGTGCCTCTGTTCACACAACAATCTAAATGGGTACCAGTAAAATATACTGGGAAGGTAACCTGCGATGGACTAGCGTCCCATCCAGGAGGCATTGAACTCCTGGTCACTTAACGCTACGGAAACCGAGGATAAGCACCAGCCTGATGAGCCACCAGGCTTGGGTATAAAAAGCCCAAAAGACTTTTCTGGGTTTGAGGAATTTGAAAAGTGCATTATCCTTAAATCGAGGTCTCCAACCCTATTCCTGGAGCTCTACCTTCCTGCAGGATTTGTCACCAATTAAAATTGAACACACACCTCTTTTAGCTGATTAACAACCTCTTCAGGCAATTATAGTATGGTCAAGTGTACGGTTCGGCAAAAGTCTTCAGGAAGGTAGCTCTCCAGAAACGGGATATCGACTGCTGCCCTAAAGGAAAGCAGATGCTTTAACCTTGCGTGAGTGCTGAACGCCTCGAATCACTCCATAGTCAAGTGCAGTATTTGCTTAGCAGACTGAAGTTCCTGCGCCACATGGGCCTTCCTTTCACAGTGCGCATGGTGCTCCAAGGAACAGCTGACCTCTTTCCTTCAATGGGAGCATAATACTTTCTGTTTTAACTGTGGGACTCTCTCTATTTGGGTTAGGTACTGTCCAAAATGTCAGCAGCACAGAGAGGCTTCCAAACAGCTTCTGCTTTGGCGTCTACCGAATGTGCTCATTATCCAGCTCAAGCGATTTTCCTTTCGGAGCTTCATCTGGCGAGACAAGATCAATGACATGGTGGACTTTCCTGTGAGGTATAAAAAAAACTTCTATATTTAGCCTTTTTTCCTCGTCTGTACTATGCCCTATGTGAGTGTTTTTGTTTTTTTATTGTTATTTCTGCCTGCCAATGGTGTTTCTCATGATCTATGTATAAAATTGTTTGTCTATAGGAATTTGGACTTGAGTAAATTCTGTATTGGCCAGAAGGAAGATGTCCAGCAGCCCCCTATTTATGACCTGTATGCTGTTATAAACCACTATGGAGGAATGATAGGCGGTCACTACACAGCATATGCTCGTCTACCCAATGACAAAAACAGTCAGCGCAGTGATGTTGGTAGGTGCAGCCTTTTTAAGTCGATATGTCTGTCCATCTGTAATCATTTCAATTCCATCCCAGAGTTCTGAAGCAGTTTTAGATTTCATTAACTGGCTTGGCAGTGAAGATGTGGGTTTTGAATTTTTTTGTAAGCCCAGCAAAAAAAAAAAACTCCTTATGACCCTTGTGATAAACCTCCTACAAAACTGTGGGGGTGGGGCTGTGAGTTATTGATCTGAAGGTTGGTGGTTCAAGCCCCAGTAATACCAAGTTGACGGAGTCCTTGAGCAAGGCTCTTTACCCTCAACTGCTCAGTTATATAAAGTAAATAAAAATGTCAGTCTCTGTGAATAAAGATGTTGAACAAATGCCCCCCCAAGTCTCTGGGGAAAAATGTGGCACTGTCTCTTGGGTCTTTTTTAAAAGACTTTGTAATTAAATAATAATCGTTTTAATCTAATGGCGTAATTTGGTATCCTTGGGGCAGTGGTGGTATAGGGTGCTGGATCGCTGATCCAAAGGGTGGGGGTTCGAGTCCCACTCTCCACAAGGTTGTCCCCCCCCCCCCCCGCAGTGTGGCTAACTGGGTTATCAAAGGCGGGCCATGTCTCTCACTGTCTATGGTGAGAGGCATGTAATAGAACCATTGCTGACTTTCGTAAAGAGTAGCTGCAAAGTCGTCAGCGTGTTTCTGTCCCTTGTTAAAAGGGTTGTGACAGGAAGGGCATCCGACATAAAAACCTCTGCCAAATCAAAACGTGCGAATCAGATGATTCGCTGTGGCGACTCCCGAGTAAAAGGGAAAAAGCTGAAAAGAAGACAGACAGATGGTGTAATTTGGTATCCTCATTGGATGATGATAATAATAATACTATTTTGACAGGTTTTATCAAGTAATATCAAACCTGACCTTGCTTAGCTATAAATTGCTGCAAATGATCCAAGAGACCTGTGAGTAAATCTGTCAACAATCGTAGTAACTGGAATTTTTGCGTTTCTTGCTCAGGCTGGCGCCTCTTTGATGACAGCACTGTGACAACAGTAGAAGAGAGCCAGGTGGTGACGCGCTATGCCTATGTGTTGTTCTACCGACGTAGGAACTCGCCTGTCGATCGGCCACCACGCCTCCTCGACCCGCTGGGAGCTGAGTCTCCTGCTGGAGCCACTGCCAGTCAGGTGAGCTAATTACGTTCTCTCCCCTGAAATATTTCAAAATATTTTGCATCAGAGGAAGCCTTTTCAACTTCCACATGCTTCATGGTCTTACCAGTAAAATGCACTGTGATTTTTAAAGGATGTGAGGATTTCTGTAAGTGTTGTTCTCTTGATAATTAATGGTGAATTTATAGTTAGCACAGTACTATACAATAGGAAATGGAAATATTTGCATACAGTAAATTAAACAAATAGGGAAGTTTGATGAAATTAGTCACTTTATTTTCCTTACTACACCCTTTACCACAAAGTATATATTTTTAATTAATTTACTTTTTAAACTCTATACATTTTTGGAGAATGTGTTAATCACACGGAAGAAGCATGTGTTTATTTATTTGTCTGACTTCATGCTAGAATGTATGTTCTGAAAAAATAAGTTGGTTTTGTTTTATATTTAGCTACTAAACAGAAGGGTTAAAGTCCGACACAATAAGTCACACAGACCCACACACACATGTGCTCTCTCTCTCTCTCTCTCTCTGTGTGCACACTTGTGTACACAGGGATCCCTCGCTACTTCGCACTTTAATTCATGCGGCTTCAGTGCATCGCCATTTTTTTTTTTTAATTTTTTTTTAAATATTCATCGAATTAAAAAAATAAGAAAATTAAGGAAGAATAGGGGATAAAGTTAAGGAAAACGCCACAAAAACAAGGCCAATTATGCAAAAAAACAAACCTTAAACAAACAACCCAAAACCTCCCATCAAAACTAGTTACATTTTTGTGAGGTGCGCATCTGTATGTGTGTATTTATAATTTATTTACATCTTATGCATTATTTTGAATGTTTATTATAATCATTTGTAGCATTGTGAATATGTATTGATATTATGTACAGATATGTAAGTATACGTCTTTCGGTGGAATGATCGTACTTTGCAGAATTCAGGGGTCAAGGGGGGGATCTTGGTCCCAATCAACAGCTGAAACTGAGGGATTCCTGTGTGTGTGTGTGTGTTATATTTTAAATATCGGGTATTAAGTCACACATTGAGCTGTATGACTTGTGCATATTTCTAGATTCCTGACTCGGTAGTAACTTTTTCTATTTGGTACCACAAATGTTCATGTAGCATGTCTGGTTGAGATATGACCAGATTGTGCAGGGAATTTACGAGATGGATTAAAATGAGGTGGATCTTACGGACTAATTAACTTCAGAAGTCCTTCGTAACCGGCTCGATATTAATGCTATTGAAGTATTCAAATGCATTGAAAGAGCCAAACCAACATTATAAATCTGCATAAAGATTGAATAGTATCAAAAATGAGAGAGAAGTTGATGGACACAAAACAAAAACCCTTTTGCCAGATGCACAACATTTTCCAATTTTATGAAATTCATTTAAAACTGACCCAACAATTTTGAATGGCTCAAGAATGGATGGCATAATTCCATTCAATTTTTTTGTTCTGATAGCTGACCCTGATCAAAAGAGTGGGTGTCGTAAGGAGTTATAGCGTGGCAAAATTCTGCTTCTTGCAAGATAACGGAATCGACTTTGTTGTTTTGTTCTTGTTTGTATGTTTTCTTTGCAGGCTTAATTCTCACAATTGTTTTGTTTTTATTCACTGCTCAAAACTGGTTCGTGTGACTTAATACCTGATTCGATGTGATGGGACCCACACATTTTATACATGTTTTCAGCTTGTAGCTATGACTTTGGGTGCTTTAAAGATCTAGCTCTGTCCCAGAAGCTGACACAGGTTTCCGCCAATCGCAGGCGTCTCTGATATGGCAGGAACTGGAGGAAGAAGCTGAAAGACAGCAAGGTGCTCCCTCCTGGAGCCTGTTCTGGCCAAGACTCCGACAGAAAAGACCCAGGACAAGACTGCAGGAAGAGGATGTCCACAATGGACGGCTTAGAGGGCGCAGACAGGAACTTGTTTCCGATCATTCTGATGATTACCATAGTAAATATTTCCTTCTTGGCACTATGGCTGCAGTAGTCGCACTGCTGGTTAATATCATCGGTCCTCTGATGTACATGTTTCGCTGGGGATAATCTGAAACATGTCACATGTACAGTTTGTTGTTTACACACACGCTAGTGTGTGTGTTTTTATATATATATATATATATATATATATATATATATATATATACACACACACGTGTGTGTGTGTGTGTGTATGTATGTATGTATGTATATATATATATATATATATATATATATATATATAAATTATAAAATGCAAACTAGAATGTAAAGAAAATGGGTCCTTGATGAGGATTTATGTATTGTATAGCTCTGACTTTATTTTTAAATGGATTGATAATTTCAAATGTACGTTTATGTATCTATTTAATTTTTAAACATAGCAATGTATCCTGAAATGAATAAACTTTACTGTACACTAAAATCACATTTACGATTTAAGAAGCAACTTTAAGAAACTTGATTATGGAGAAAACTCAGGCATCCGGGGTTTTTTTACTATTAGCAATATTCCTTCTTAACATCAGTTCACTTGTTTAAGAGGTTTCAGATGAACTTTAATTTAAACTTCCAAGCAAACTTCTGACTTTATATTACAGCAAGAATATTTTCATCTCCGATCTAAAGTACTAATATATATAATCTCAGTAGTGGGCCATGCAGTAGTTATCTGGACCTACGATGGTGACTTAACAGATTTAATCCACCTCTTAATACCACCACGAGCCCATCACAATTGTTCAAACCATATATAACATATATACAGTGATCCCTTGCTACTTCGTGCCTCAGTTTCTGCGGCTTCAGTGCATTTTGAGTTTTTCAAAAAATTAGAAAAAACATCGAAAAATAAAAGAAAAAAACAAGGAAGTTAAGGAAAATACCACAAAACAAGGTCAATTATGCGCAAAAAAAAAACAAACAAAAAACACAACGCCCCCAACAAAACTACTTACAATTTTGAGATGTGCATCTGTGTGTATGTGTACATCTTATGCATTATTTTTAATGTTTAATTATGATAAGCATTTATAGCATTGAATATGTATTGATTGATATTATATACACACATACATGTACGTATATGTCAGTCAGGGGGTGATCCTACTTTGTGGAAATTGGCAGTTGTGGGGGGGGGTCTCGATCCCTGTTAATCATGGAAAGTGAGGGATCACTGTACAGAACATTACAAGGTACAAGACATAGCATTGCAGAGAGAGGTATTTCTGCTGGTAACTGAGAATTACACAACTTTCACCAGTGTTTAAAGGTGGAAGCTTCCAGTAAATTGGCGCCCCGTCAAAAGTTAAAAAAAAAAAAAAAGTGTAAATCTTACCTCGACTTCCTCAACCTCCTCTTACAATATGTAGCTTTTCTGGAATAGTCCACCTTGAAAATAGATTTTTAAGAATATCCGACACAAAGTTAATTTTTTTCCCTATCAGCCATCCATTCATTTTTCGAACCGCTTCATCATAATTGGGGTCACAGGGAGGATGGCACCCATCTCGGCCAACTCCAGACAAGGGTGGGGTACACCCTGGACAGCTCACCAGGCCATCGCAGGGCAACACTGTCAACCAGCCACACTCACCTAGGGGTGATATTGGAACAGCCAGTTAGCCCACTGTGCATGTTTTTGGACTGTGGGAGGAAACCCATGCAGGCAAACTCCACCAAGGCTGGGAATCGAACCCAGACCTTCTTGCTGTCAGGCAGACGTGCTAACCACTACGCCACTGTTAGCCAATGTGTTCATGAAAAATACTTGCATGTATCATGTGCAGATCACAGACTATTCAGCTAGTTTTGCTCTAACCAACCAATCAGGACAGGGAAATACTGAAGTTATTGTAGGCTCTCTAGTTGACCCTGTGAGGCGAATTTGAAATCTGATTGGTTAAAGAAACGGCCCCATTGCTAATACAGTTTAAGTGTCATCGGCCAGCAATGCTGATTCTGAAGACTCTGTGGGCAGATTAGATTTTCATGGTAGCACATGGATGCTGAAATCTGGACAAAAAAAAAAAACCTCACGTACACAGTGGAAGCAGTGCAGCTAAGAGACACGTGACAAAATGAAGAGAATAGACTGTTAGGAATACATTTAATACAATTTATTGGCACAAATATGAAAATTTAAGTTGTAAATGTAGGTGCTTCTGATGGTGTTTAGGCAAGCAGAGAAAGGCTTTGCTGACCCTGACGGCCCACCACTGAGATAAATCCCTATCTGCTCATACACCAATCTCTCCAGCATTGATTCTTTTACTGTGCAAATACACCTTGTGTGTGAAATAACTTTCCTGATAATAAGTAATGTTGTTCCTCCAGTATGAAGATGGTGGGTTTTTGTTTATTCGGGGTTTTTAACTTGGGTTTTTAAGTATCTTATCCAGACATGGGAGTCATCCTTTCAAAATCGTCTTCAAAGCGTGGGGGGGTTTTTTCTTCTTTTTTTTTTTTTCTTTTTTGATTCAGTGTTTTTACCCCGTGGTTCTGAAATTTTGTCTTTTCTTGCCTTTTCATTGCCTGAGCTGGTTTTATGTTACTTGTGTGCATGTTTTTTCTTCCACAGTCGCAAATTTGACCTAATCTCAGCAATTTCTGTATTTGTATCAGAGCCCATCAAACAAGATTTATTATACGTAACCAAACTTAAAAACATAATGTTCAGGAAAGAGTTAATGTTTAGAAAAACATAATTTGACTCGGGCAGTCAAACATTTCTCCATGCAAAGTAACAGCAAACATTAATGGGAGCACAAAACATGAACTTGTTAAACGGGTAATTAAACTAACAAAGCAGGTGATCTAAATTAATCCTGAAACCAGCTCGTGTTATGACCTAGTTCATAGTCATAGCTTTTGGATTTTGATACACCAGATTGATCCCACAAAGATCAATTATTTAATCCATTCAAAGTGAGTAAACGGTGAACACACACAGTCGGAGCAGTGGGCAGCCACACTGTGGCACCTGAACAGCAAATTGTGGGTTTGGTACCTTGCTCAAGGCCACTTCCACCATGAAGTGGAAGAAAGCAAAGTCGCTGTTCACTACCCCCATTGACACTTTTTTTTTTTTTTTTTTTTTTCCCCCCCCCTGTCTGTTCAGGGATCGAACCAGTGATTTGATCTTACTTCTGATTCAAACCCAAACCTGCTTCGCTAACCATTATGTCACAGCAGACCATGAACAGTTGAATCCACGCTTAAAGCTGCATTACTGGTCTTCTATCGGAACCTCTGCTTTTAGGCATCGCCCTAAATCTGTTTTTGTGGTCTCATTTGTTCCTGCCCTGTTGTATGTGCTAATGAATTTTCTTAAATTTGTGAATGCAAATATATCGTTTTAAAAAATGAAGCACTCTGACCAGGCTTGAGCCAGAACTGAAGAATGCGTCTTGATGCATGTTTGTACCTGCGTTCCGTCTGAAACTGCAGTAACATAAATTAAGTTCTTGTCTCAATTTTCAATATTTATGTATCGTGTAACTTTTTTAAAAAAGTTCTAATTTTTACATTTTCATGGATGTATCTCTTTTTTTGTGGAATTTTCTCATGGTGTAAAAGGGGCCTTTGCGAGATCCACATGTCCCTTTTATTGAAACTTTTTTACACCACCACATCCTTCTGTTGAAATTTATTCTATATTGTAAGTCTATTACTATAATCATGGCTTGCTTGTTACTGTACAAAAAATGATTGTATGCATAACATGCTTTAGAACATGTGGGTTTTTTGTTTGTTTGTTTGTTTGTTTGTTTTTTTTATGGATCTGAAGTTATGTTCTGTTGTGACAGCAATAATAATTACAGATTCTACAGCAGTGTCCAAAGTTGTATGTATTTCTGTTTTTGTGAATAAAATTAGCCTTCCACTACACTAATGTATTTTGTAACCCCTATAACTGCCAAAAAAAGATAAGCATGTTCTTCTCTTTAAGTTTCACTTCAGTCATGGAGTGTGTGACCCTTTTCTCAGTTGGCGTTCATGTGCACCTGGAGGGGCATGAAATCATCTATTATAACCATGGTTTATTTTACAGGCTTCTAGCCAGGCACTCTTTGGGACAGACCTGGACCCTGAAAGACCCCCTCAGTTGGGTGCAGAAGTGACCTCTGACCTCTTTGCCCGATCGGCAGAATGCTCTGGCTCATCCTACACCAGTATGGAAGAGGTGGACTAAAGACATTCGTAAAGCTGCGTCACTGAGCACCATCCCATAGTCCTCACCTCAGGGAGACTTCTTCCTTGAAAGACTTCAGTACTCGTCAACTGATCATGCACAGCAAAGGTGCTTCTCTTGCACATGTGCAATGTTTCAATTATTACAAATTAGCTAAATACAACCATGAAAATATGCTCCTAGGTTCGTTTTAGATGTTTTTGTGTAAAGAATGTGCACATGTTCGAGACTTTTATTAATCGTAGGAGTATGAGTGTGTTGATTGCACAGGCAGGTCAGAAGAACAGCCAGTGTCCACATGCAGTCTTGTTCGTCTTATTTGAAAGTGTTGAAGGGTTTATCGCAGAGCTAAAATAAATGTAATGGTTGTGTGTAATCTCCTTTACTTCAGTGGACTGGGTTCTGTTTGTATCTTTTCTGAAGTATCACATGTTTATTATTTTTCTCATGACATCACCACCCCCTCCTTTATACACACGCAACATCCTGTGGAAGTGTCTGCATCCAGTGCAAAAACCTAACTTACACACATGCATGTTGATAAACTAGTGAACTGTTTTTGTTTGTTTGTTTTTTTTGTTTGTTTGTTTGTTTGTTTTCTCGGGGGGTGGAGGATTCTTGTTTTCATACCATTGTTTGTATTAGACTGCATATTAAGCAGAAACTAGATTATAAGAATGCTGCTGTGAATAAAATGTTAATATAAAAGTTGGAGTAGGTTAAATTAAAGGTAATATGATAGTTGTCATCTAATGAAAATTTCAAGCATTAAACTTGAGAGAAAAGCTGCAGTGTAAGAGAACCGTAGACAGATCGGTGTTCAGGCTAGGCCAGTCTGGTTTAAAACAAACGCAAATAACTCACGAATGTAATTAAATCTGAGAACAGGATGAAGCTGTTTTCATAAAATCGTCATCTAGAAGTTTTTCACTTTACACTGTCTAGCTAGAGTCTGCCAGGAAATAATTCTGATTTGAATAATCTAATTTCGTAATTAGTCCCAGTCACCTTGAGCGCTTTCTTTATCTCCACAGAACTGCAATCGTGTATCCCAACCACTCTCCATTTTCTTTTTAAAGTGAGTTTTGTAAAGAAACATTTAAAGACAGGGTCTGTCATAAGCCTGTTGGGTTTGTTTTCGTCGTTTTTCATTGGTTTGCTTTGGGTGAACAAGTTCTTAAAGAATTAAGTTACACTGTTTTTAATAACAAAATGGGGGGGGGGTGTTGTTTTCTGTAACTATATTTCAGCTTCTGTCTTGTTGACTCTGATTCATGTCAATAAAACGTTTCCATGTTGACGCCAACAATTGTTTAACTGCACAACCATAAACCTTTCACTTGTCTTTTATACTAAAGTGGTCTGCGATATTATTTGTTGGCCTCCCGAGTGTACATATTCAGGTTAAACAAAACAATAAAGTAATCGATTCAGTGCACTACTATCATCCAAGCGCATATCTTTTTCAGTTTCTTTTCATTCACTTCAAACAGTATTGTTTATTGGTCATGTTGACTTTATACACTACTGTTATGTTGTTTATAACATTGTGTTCAGGCAGGAAGCCATTTCATAAGGCAAATGAATATCTCAGGGCTCTGGATTTTGTACGACTGTCTTGGTTGACATGACTCTGCAACGTGGCAACATCTGGATTGGAAAACTAGGGTGGTCATCCCCCTTCCAATTATTATGGAATCCAACTTCACAGCCTTACCAGGGAAAGTCTATGCAGGGGTGCTGAAGAGGAGGATCCGACCAATAGTTCAGCCTTGGATTCAGGAGCAATGATCTGATTTTCATCCTGGCCACCACACTCACGACTATAAGCTCTACAGGATCCTGGAGGTTGCATGGGAGTTTGCCCAATCTGTCTGTGTTCTGTGGATTTAGAGAAGGCTTTCACCGTGTCCCTCAGGCTTGTAGGTCATGCTCCGAGAGTACGCCGTACCAGACCCATTGCTATGGGCTATTCGGTCTGAGTCACTGGAGCTTGGTCCGCATTGGTAACAGCAGGTTGAATTCATTTCCACTGGGGGTTAAAGTCCACTAAAACTGTCTTTTGTCACTGTTTCTGTTTATCGTTTTTATGGACCGAATTTCTTGGTGAATTTCACACTGGAGGAACTATGTCTCTCGACTTGTCTAGAAATGCCTTGGTGTCCCCCCAGAAGAGTTGGAAGAAGTGGCTGAGCAGAGGGATGTCTAGACCTCATTTCTTAGGCTGCTGCCCCTGCGAACTGACCCATTAATAAGCGAAAGATGATGAGATGAGAATTTCTTGGTTGAGTCGTGGGGTTCTGGTTTGTTGTCCATCAGATCTCATCTGTTTTTGTAGATTACTTTTTTTTTTGGCTTTAATCCAGGTCCTCCAGCTCTCATTGGAGTGATTTGCTGTTGAGTGCAAGGCGGCCAGAATGAGGATCAGCACCTCCACGTGTGAGGCCATGGTTCTCGGCCGGAAAAGGGTGGAATGCACTTTCCGAGTATAGAATGAGGTCCTGTCTCAAAGTGGAGAGTTCAAGTATTTTGTGGCCTTGTTCACAAAAGTGAGTGAAGGATGGAGTGGGAGATCAACAGGCAGATCGCTGCAGCCTCTGCTGTAAAACGGAGCTTGTATCAGTTCATTGTGATGATGAGGGAGATTAGCCACAAACCAAAGCTTTCACAGTTTACCAGTCAATCTACATTCCAACCCTCATCCATGGTCACAAGCTTTGGGTAATGACCGAAAGAACAAGATTGTGGTTAAAAGCGGGTGAAATGAGCCTCCCTCGCTGGGTGGCGGGGCTCTCAGAGATGAAACTCGGCTCAACCACTGCTCCTACACGTCGAGTGGTGCCAGTTGAGGTGGCTCAAGGATCTGGTTAGAATGCCTCCTGAACGCCTACCTGGTGTGATGTTTCAGGCATATCCAACTGGAAACAGACCACAGGGTTGACCAAGAACACACTAGAAGGATTATCTCTCAGAGGGTCTGAGAATGCCTCGGTGTCCCCCTCCCAGAAGAGCTGGAGGAAGTGGCTGGGGAGAGGGATGTCTGTATTTCATTGATTTGGCTACTGCCTGTGGGACTTGACCCGGGATTAAGAGGATGATGATGATGATGATGATGATGATGAACCGGATGATTTACCTCCGAGCAAACCAGAAGTGTTTATTTCACTATTTTCCTTCAGTCGTGACCCACAGTTCTGTGAAACTGCATGACATGGAGATGTAATGGTTAGCATTTCCACCTCACAGCAAGAAGGTCTTGGGCTCAAGTCATGTACTGTATTTCATGTCTCCTCTGCATCATCACACTCAGCAACTGCGTTTTTGTGTGGTGTTTGCATGTTACTGCAGATACAGTTCTCCAGTTTCCTCCCACAGTCAAAAAACATGGACATTAAGCAGACTGGTTCTAAATTGTCAAAATGTTGGTGTGAATGGTTGGATGCGTGTTCGCCTGCAATGATCTGGTGAGCTGTTCAGGATGTACTCCGGCCTAGTGTTGGCTGAGTTGGGCACTCGCCTTCCAGCAACCCTAGTTGTAGGATTAAGTGCTTTGTTCCTCGTTCTATACCCATGTGTAACTAAATCTGTTGTATTTAATAAATCTATATTCTGTGAAGAGTAGCTAGAGACACCCGGTTGTGTGAATGGTGTTCATGTTGCCATGTTATGGTCTGGTGGGTTGTTCAGGGTGTATCCTATCTTCGCCACTATCCCCACAAGCCTAGTAGTAGCATTAGGTGATTCAGAAAATGATTGACCATCATATTACCTTCCTTGATTGGAATTGGAGAGAAAGAACTCTCAATTCCTCTATGTAATCATTTCCTTTTATTTCTTCTCTTCATGCCTTGTGTCTGACCACTTTCTGCATGTCCAATGTTCGTTTTAATTAAAAATAGTGTGGATTTTTCAATCTAACACTTTGGTTAAAGTTTTAAATAAACATTCATTAATACAAAGAGAGGAAAGACTCCTCTTTTTTTAACCACACACTATTATGGGATGTATCTACTCCTTTGCGTCATCACGCTCAGCGTCATATGATCACGTGACGGAAGTGTCTGAGAGAAATACGGAAGTGATCGTCATACCGGTATTTTTCATGTTTGCGTCTGACTGGGTTTTGTGTTGAGTGGTATGATGAGTACTATCGAGTTTAAAATAATATAACCAGCAGGTTTTTATATAAACAAGGAGAGTGATTAGAGATGTACTATTATACTTCTTCAGTCTTTATATTTTTAAAAACACATAGACGTTATCAATGCTAACTGTTTAGCTTCGGCAATTACACAGCACCCCAGGTTGTTTGTCAGAATATAGATAGTGTAATATAACTGAAAATTTATTTCATAATTGTTTTATTCCCCAGTCTATCTGTTTTTAAATTCATGTTTGATAATTAAATTAGCCTCATATTGTATTTATATCACAGGATTAATCCAATTGGTTGAGGAAGTATCCAGAACATCTTGCTGTCTTGTAATCTGATATACTATATATTTGCCCATAATTAAAAAAAAAAAAAAATCAGCTCTTTTAAGCTCAAGTCTCGGTTCAAGGACAAAAAACACTATGTCTGGTTCACTGAACCCCTGTGAAACGCCCCAAACCAACAAACACTGCAAAACTGCAGGAGATAGAGCACAGGACTCTGACAATGCTGAGGATCCATCTTCATCATTACTGTCGGTTAGAAGGAAGAAAATAGTCCTTCACATGGATGTGAACAATACCATCCTGGTTACTGATTCTGTTACAAGACAAGGGACAGTTGCTGCTCTTGAGTATTTTTTGTCCACTGTGACCTGGGGCCGTATGGCCAAAGGTGAGACTGACATTGGCTTCTCAAATCTTAAATGACTCCTCCACGGACACACAGATGGGGAAATATGATGAAATTACAGTAACTATGTCACCATACACTTTTCTGAGCTTTCAAATTAGCAAACAGTGGCAACTGTATGGGCAGCACAGTGAAGTAGTCGTTAAAATGTCCACCTCAACAACAAGGTGATCCTGGGTTCGAGTCCTAGGCTCAGTTGTTTTTGTGTGGAGTTTACCAGTTCTCGTGATTGAGTGGCGTCCACAGACCGCTACTTGGCTTTTCCAAATTGCCCCTAGGAATGAGCATGATTGGTTGTAAAAGTTGCTCTGTGGTGAGCAGTTCAGGGTGTACTCTGACTTTGCCCAGAGTCATTGTCCTTAGCCTATCTACCAGCCCCAGCTTTGGGACCCTAGTGGGAGTGTTTTAGAAAATGAGTAAATGAAAAAGTTTAGTTGTTTTGAAATTTTCTTATTTTCTACCTGGCACAGGAAAATGGGAGTGGATGTGCGAGTCTCCATCTCTCTTCCCTCCATGCAAGGGTGCTGTGAGTTACTGCTCTAAGTTTGGTCGAGTAGTAGGCTTCACAACAACTGGGCCAGGCAGGTGTTTCCGGAAGGTTCTTGAAGACCATCTCGAACTGCTGCGCTGGCCTTCTGACCTGCCAGCACACAAGGAGCTCTCTATAAAAGGAGAAGATGGAAAGCTGTACCACTGGATCCTTCCCTCTTTCTTCCAGCTCCTGCACGATCTGACCTCACAAGGGATTGAGTTTTCCATTATCTTTCGTACTTTTGGCACAGATCTTCCCAGCCTATTGACGGTTCTCAAGGCAGTCATTGAGCATGGCACCCACCCACTCTTCCCTACACTTCCAGAACTGAAGGTAGATACATACACATGTAAAGGACTAAAAATGACCCAATCTCAAAATAATTCTCCAGCAGAATATTTTTCCATTTGTAGCTAAGTGTGGACCCCACACCAGGTCAGATGAAATGCGGCACTAAGGGTGTGGTTTTGATTCATGGAGAGGAGCGTGTGTCAACAAAAGATGGAGAGCGGAGTCTATACCAGTATTTAAGTTCCTCACAGGGACTGACTGGCTTACAGGACAATTTCAACTGGTGAGAACCCAATGTAATGTAACATAATATCTATCTGAGTTAATTACATTCATTATTTAAAAATTTACATAAGATTTTGTGTTATGTTTAAAACGGCTTAAAACAGCAGATTTTGTTTTAAGACAGATTTAGTGATGTGTAGTGGCATCTAGTGGTGAGAGTCCAGATTAAAGCTAACTAAAATTTAATTCTGGACATTCCCCTTCCAAGTTGATATGATTCTGAGTTACTGTAGAAACATGGCAGTGCAAGATGGCGGCCTTCATGTGCGGAAACCTGCTCCTCATGGACACACAAACAGATTATTGTCAAATTTTGACAACTCAATGACTTTAAAAAAAAATTATATATAGATTAAGGGGTAACGTGGTGGCGTAGTGGTTGGCACGTCCGTCTTGCAGCAAGAAAGTCCTGGGTTCGAGTCCTGGGCTTGGGTGTTTTTGTGTGGAATTCGCATGCTCCCCTGTGCTTGCTTGGGTTTCCTCTCGGTCCTACAGTTTCTTCCCACAGTACAAAGGTATGCTTATTAGGCCAATTGGCTGTACCAATTTCTCCATGTGAGTGTGTGTGTTGCCTTGTAACAGTCTGGCAAACTGTTCAGGATGTACCTTGCCTTGGCCCAGTGTTCTCTGAGCTAGGCACCAGCCTCTCAGTGAACTGAGCAGGATTAAGCAGTTTGGCAAATGAGTGAGAGAGTGATCATTAATTAATGAAAATTTGTTTATTGATGGTATCTTTATTTTTTTGGTCAGTCCGTTCCAACCTACCTAGTTTTCGGAACTTTCCCAGTTCGTGTCATGGATTTTCTTTTAAAAATCTATATTAATATCCGTATCTAAAATGCAGTCATGTCAAATCTTTGAGCTGTACTCCAAATTATTTACCAGGTGGAAAATTTTCGCCTTTACCAAATAATGCCAAAACTTAACCATATTAACTCACATGAAGATCAGGGATTATTGTGACTGGATCTGTAACTGTGATATGAGACTGTAACTGTTCAGAAATTACCCGAATGAAGGTTCCTGTTTTTTTTTTTTGGTTGGTTGTCTTTCCTTATTTTAAACTGAAGTACTCCGTGCAAATGTATTAAAAAAAAAAAGTTACTTTTTGAATAAAGCATCAAATCTTCCATTTTTAAAATGCAATATTTCAGTGGGCTTGCAATACTGTGTCATAAAACGTTCTGTATGAGCAGTGATACCGTTGTACAATTGTGTGCATAAGACCGCTGCAAAAACTTAATACTGCTAGTGGTTTCTTTTTCTCTCTTTTTGGGCAACAGAAACATTGATGCATGGACTTTGAACACCCTTTTAATGGAAACATATCAAAGTTGCAGAGATGTGTGCAGTGCCCTTCATCATTTAATATTTTTTTTACAATTAGCAACTACGGTAATATATAATGCAAACATTTAGATATTAATCACAAAGTTAAACTGATTAATAAGAGCTGCACCTTCTCTTCCTCTGCCTTCATGGCTTAAGTGACCTTTAGCAGGGCACTTAACCCACAACTGTCCTCTAGGCACCCCAATGTGTGTGGCAGCCCACCCCACTGTTTTGAGTTTGTGTGTGCTCACTTTATATATACTGTGTGTGTGTGTGTGTGTGTGTGTGTGTGTATATATATATATATATATATATATATATATATATATATATATACATATACACTGTATGTGTGGACAGATATGGTTTCTGAAATATTCCATTCTAGCACCACTCCAGATTCAGGCAAATGTCCTGAAACCAGTTTCTGAATTTGTTTTCGTGTTCATACTCACTTTCCCACAATTGCAATCCAACGTTTCAGCCTCTTCAGACAAACTGCTGGCCAGACTTGTACCACTACAGCCCCATCAGACTCTTCCTTCTGTACACCTCTGTTCTCTACCAAACAGCATATGAACATCTTTATTGCAAATATTGTGTCCGTGTTTGGTATAAGGAAGGAATTCATAACAGCTCATAATTTACATCTTAACAGGTGGGAACAAAACAGGTTCTCCATTATGGGAGGAAAGCCACTGTGGATTGACCCGTTTGACCCCACAGTTCAGCACATTTTTGTTGATGACAACATCCGCCAAAATGATGATGACACTATCGTGCATCCTAAGGTGAGTGGAAAGGCCCTGGTCATTTTTCTCCACTACATATCCCCATAATAATGCAGCCAACATAGCTGATTGTAGTCCCTAAAACTTCTGCAGGTATTTCTGGATCCCGAGGGCTCGGACACCCGCACAGCTTCTACTTCAGAGCTGTATGACCTGTGTCTGGTTCAAACGGACCTCCTCAGAGCCATTTCTGAACCTAGCTACTTCATCCAACACATTCGGATCTGTATGGAGAACTATGAGACAAACATCAGGCAGAAACATGGCTAGATTTCACACACCTGCTCCCCGGAGAGTCAGTATGGAGTTTAAGCATTCTGCACTAAATTAATCAAATTCGCTAATGATTTCAGAAGAATCATTTATGATTTGTGGATTTAAATCATTTTTTTATTTAAATAACAACTAGTATGCTAGATAGACTGAAGATGTGCTCACGTCTGCTAACAAGCAATCCGATGTGTTAGCACCTTTTGCATGGCACATTAAAGCTGATGGGTGGGGTTTTTAAATGTTTTTCTAGACATGTAAGAGTTTTAATAAACACTTAGAATAACAGATTTAGCGTTGTTATGAAAGAGACGGTTACTTTATTGATGTTAAACTTTTGTGTGCATTTTTATGACTTGGTAGGACAGCATATCCTCTGGTAAAATGTTCCATTTTCCATAAATGGCAGTTCTGAGCTCCAGCACAGTGAGCTCAGTTATGACAAAACCAAGTTCCACAGTTACATTTATTTGTGGGTATTCCAGTGTTGTCATGGACAGGACGTTATTTACGATTAAATCCCCCATAGCACTGTCTATAAATTAAATTTTATTCATCATAGAGTTAATGCTTACCCGTCAGTTTGCAAAATATATTTTTATGTTGATATGATGATTTATTCTTGTGGGAGATTATAAAATAAGTGTATCACGGGTAGGACAACATTTTGATATAAAAATTTTAAAGGAATCATTTCTTAAAATATCTTCTCGCCTTGAACTCCTTCTGGGGGAAACATTCTGGCAGTTTTATTGGCAGCGAATTTATTTCAGTGTCTCCAAGTGTTTTCTAATTTTTAAGATGAAAAATCTAGTAAAATGTTGCATCACAGACAGGACAACGTTCTCAATAAATAACAATTTGTCATTAAAATAAAAAAAAAATTATCAGAAAAAATGAAAATAGTTAAGATAATTAGAACAAGTATTCCTTTGCATTGGTAATACAATTTAGTACATTTTCCTTTCATCAATCATTCATTCTTTCATTTTCTGAACCACTTAATCTTATTTAAGGTCATGAGGAGGCTGGCACCCATCTTAGCCAACTCTGGGCTTGCCAGGCTATCGCAGGGTCAACACTCACAGAAATATTTATACTCGCACCTAGTTGTGATTTGGAGCCATTTAACGTACTGTGCATGTTTTTAGACTGTGGGATGAAACCGGAGTACCCGGAGGAAACCCACACAAGCACAGGTAGAACATGAAACTCAAACACGAGCTGTTAATCGGACCCAGTACTGTACTTTCTTGCTGTGAGGCAGATGTGCTAACCACTACACCACCGTGCCACCCTTCATCAATAATAGTTAAAATGGAGGGTAAAAAATAATAAAATATTTTAATCTTTGAACATTATTACATACAACTTTTTCCAGAAAGATTTAATTGTAAAAACAAAACTAGGAACCAAAAAAATTAGTCATAGAATTTCATATGAAATGAAGACAGCATATATTTAGGCACTTTGATATCTCGATCACAGTTGAACCAAATTTTTGTTTGTAGTTTAATTTTTATTCTAATTTTCATTTTTTTAATGACCAAATACTATGGAATGCCCCACTCAGGCATCCAAGAAAACATAATTCTGCCAGAAGTAGCATAGTGGAAAATCGACGGGCACTGTTTGATTTAAGATTTGCCAAATTGTATGTGGTTATCGTGTTGTAAAATGACGTCGCACAGTTGTCTTCAAAATTTAATATTGTGCGTTGTCCAGGAACCCCCAAAACCCTCTCTTTAGTCTTGAGCTGTGTTTAGTTCCGACTCATGTGCATTTGGCACACAGTAAATAGAAGTCAACTTCAATCCTTTATTTAAAATGTAAAATATACTTGAAATCATAACACAGGAAGTGTATTGATTCTGCAGTAGCCTGTATACAGTGTGGACATTACCTCTCATTACATTTAAAAAGCTTAAAAAATATATATATATATAGCTCTGAGGGGCAACAGTCGAGTTAATACAGAAGTGACATTCGTGCTGGAACACTGGAGCTTATTCAGAGGTTAAGTTCTATGCAATTCATGCAGCATTGTCTATCAAACTTGGGGTTCTTGTGAAGAAGCTTCTTGACATAATCACTTAGGGATGGTGATGTTCCTGAATATTTTTATAGGATTAGTACTTTATATTTACACATGATCATTGTCATCATACTTGAATTTTTAGAAAGTTTAACATGTATTTGAAATGGCGATACGTACTGTACATGAAATACGTATATTGTACTTTTCATTTTGTTTGTTTCAAAAATGTATACATACTTTGTTAGATCTTTCCACCCCACCCCATTTAAACTATTAGGATGTAAAATAATGTAATTTTAAGGTGCCGTATTACTTATTAGTACATACTGCATGGTAATGGTGCATTCTGATTTTGCTATCTGAGAGAGAAACATTAGTGTTTACTGTATATCCTGCATGGCAGTCACACAATCTGTTGAGTCCCGGAGGTCATAAATCATGATTGCAAGTGCTTAATGGTTCACTGTAAATGAAAGACACAACAAAATGCTGTCCCAGAAAATACAAATAAAGCATTATGGCCTTTGCATTTTTAATGCTAAAAAAAGAACATTATACTGTGAATGAGTTTCAAAAGACACCAGTGATGATAAACTTCTACTGGTGTTAAATATACAGGGATCCCTCGCTACTTCGAGCTTCAATTCATGTGGCTTCAGTGCATCGCGTTATTTTTTTTAAATATTCATTGAATTAAAAAAATAAGGAAATTAAGGCAGAGTAGGGGGGAAAGTTCAGGAAAATGCCACAAAAACAAGGCCAATTATGCAAAAAAAACCTACCCTAGACCAACACAAAACAAAAAAACAACCCAAAATATCCCATCAAAACTACTTACATTATAGTGAGGTGTGCATCTGCGTACGCGCGCGTCTGTATGTGTGTGTATTTATATTTTATTTACATCTTATGCATTATTTATTAATGTTTAATTGTTATTATAAGAATTTATAGCATTGAATATGTATTTACTGATATTATATACACATATACATGTACGTATTGTCCCCCCAGTGCAGCTAACTGGATTATCAAAGGCGGGCCATGTCTCTCACTGTCTATGGTGAGAGGCTGTAAAAGAACCATTGCTGACTTTCGTAAAGAGTAGCTGCAAAGTCGTCAGCGTGTTTCTGTCCCTTGCGAAAAAGGGTTGTGACAGGAAGGGCATCCGACGTAAAAACCTCTGCCAAACCAAACGTGCGAATCAGATGATTCGCTGTGGCGACTCCCGAGTAAAAAAGGGAAAAGGCTGAAAGGAAGACAGACATACATGTACGTATTGTCAGTCGGGGGGGTGGGAGGCTGATCCCACTTCGCGGATTTCAATGGTCACATGGGGATCTTGGTCCTAAATAACCGCGGAAAGTGAGGGATCCCTGCAATTCTGTTCAGTTAATTTTCTGTACCCGCTTAATCCTAATTAGGGTCATGGGGAGGCTGGCGCTCATCCCAGCCAACTTCGGGCAAGGGCATAGTACACCCTGGACAGCTCGCCAGGCCATCGCAAGGCGGAAACACGCTAACGGCTTTGCAGCCTACTCTTGTCGAAAGTCAGCAATGGTTCTTTTACATGCCACACACCAAAGACCATGAGAGACATGGCCAGCCTTTGATAACCCAGTTAGCTGCACTGTATTTCTGTCCAAACCGAAATATTTTCAGTTACTGTATACTATAGAGTGGTTTGCATAGCAAGAGGAAAGAATTCTGAAGAAATTCTGCCAATAATTTGTAAAAAAAAATAAATAAATAATCATAATAAAAAAGATATGAAGTCACAGAATGCTTGTTGGAAGCTGGTTAAGGGAAACTCTTAAAATCCTTCCAAGTTAATACATGTGCTCAAGGGCACTTCAGCCACGAAAGTAGAAGAATGGAAGGTGCCGCTCACTCCCCCTCTACTATACAATCTTCCTTCTGCTTCAGCAAGCAAACCAGCAACTGTTAGGTCCCAAACCCGCTTCTCTAACCATTAGGCTACAGCTGCTCTCAATGATGATTGTAGGGTTAGCAAAAATAACATAGTTATGCAACTGTTGACCTTGAAAATATTTTGCATTGTAATAAAGTTCAACTTTGGTATGATATTTAGAATTCGCTCTCAGTGTGTCAATCCACCTTGGCCAATTTACCTTAACCAAATAGTGCTGTCATACTTCACCTCATTTACCACTTGTGTATTCGCCACTCAGGGTAATGTTTAAATCAAAACCATTCTCGTGATTTGTCAGGGTCACTTGGAGGAGGCAGCATCATCGTCATTCATTAAAAATGGAAAAATAAAGCATAAATATCTCACTTATGGCGTGCAGTTTTCTGGCATTTCTGTGTCATGAACACTAAAGCTAGAGTTTAAAAAGTCATTGTTTACAGAACTTGTGCTTGGTTGATGGAGCATGCAGAGCTCACCTGCCTCTCTCATGGATAAAATGTTAGTTTGATTTTTTTTTTTTTTTTTGTGTATCAAAAGAATTATTTGCATCAGGCTTGGAGGATGTCACTTAATTGAATAGTCTTCTGTACAGCCAGTCTTGGAGATTATTCAGCAACATCCACATCACCTTCAGCAAATACTTGTCAATCATGGTACTGAAATTTGACAATGAATTATAATTATTTTATTTATTTATTTATGTATTACATTGGAAAATAAAATGCTGCAAGTGCTATTTAGTGTTTCTTTGTATTCTTTATTTTTAGGGTTTTTGTGTGTGTGTGTGTGTGTGTGTGTATATATGTGTGTATGTATGTGTGTGTGTGTGTATATATATATATATATATATATATATATATATATATATATATATATATATATATATATATATATATATATATATAAATAAAAGAAACGGTATTCAGGTAACAACAAATTACAACATAGTTATTGGATTGTTCACATACTGGCTGGCAAGAGGGTTTGTTTACTTATGGCAGGTGAGTGTTGCAGGTATGCTAAATAATCATGGTTTTGTCTTGTTTCCTATTCAAATGTGTTAATACATTCGATGAAAATTGTCCAAACCTGGTATTAAAGAGTGTAACGGTCAACTAAAAATCCTGAATCATGAGGACAGCTTTGGATATCTGCAATTAAACATGTTGTTCCAAGAAGGAATCTGTCTTGTGCCAGGGCGAGCCAGAGCTATCTTAAGGCTACCTCAGGTTTGTAGCCTGGTTCTTTTAAGCCTTTCGCCAAAATCCTGCTTGCATATCTACCACTTTTTAGTCCAGCCCAATATTCACCTATTGCATGGGGAAGGACAAATTCAGCAATAAAGTCTTCTTCTTTTCCTTTCGGTTTTTCCCTTCAGGGGTCGCCACAGCGAATCATCTGCCTCCATCTCACCCTATCCATTGCATCTTCTTCTCTTACACCAACTACCTTCATGTCCTCCTTCACCACATCCATGAATCTTGTCTTTGGTCTTCCTCTCGGCCTTCTGCCTGGTAGTTCCAACCTCAGCATCCTACTGCCAATATACTCACTATCCCTCCTCTGTACATGTTCAAACCATCTCAATCTAGCCTCTCTCACTTTGTCTGCAAAACCTCTGACATGTGCTGTCCCTCTGATGTGCTCATTCCTCATCCTATCCATTCTCGTTACACCCAAAGAGAATCTCAACGTTTTCATCTCTGCTACCTCCAGCTCTGCCTCCTGTCTTTTCCTCAGGGCCACTGTTTCTAAACCATACAACATCGCTGGCCTCAACACCGTCTTGTACACTTTTCCTTTCATTCTTGCCGATACCTTCCTATCACACATCACACCGGACTCTCTTCTCCAACCATTCCAGCCTGCCTGCACATGCTTCTTCACCTCTTTGCCACACTCACCACTGCTTTGGATTGTTGAGCCTAAGTACAGTACTTAAAATCCTCCATCTTCCTTATCTCTGCTCCCTGTAACCTCACCGTTTCTCTTGGGTCCTTGTCATTCATACACATGTATTCTGTCTTACTGAGGCTAACCTTCATTACCCGCCTTTCCAGGGCATATGTCCACCTCTGTAGATTTTCCTGCACTTGTTCTCTGCTCTCACTACAGATCACAATGTCATCTGCAAACATCATAGTCCATGGAGATTCTTGTCTAACCTCGTCTGTCAGCCTGTCCATCACCATAGCAAACAAGAAGGTGCTCAAAGCTGACCCTTGATGCAGTCCCACCTCCACCTTGAACTCTTCTGTCACACCGACAGCACACCTCACCACTGTCTTACATCTCTCATACATGTCCTGCACCACTCTAACATACTTCTCTGCCACTCCAGACTTCCTCATGCAATACCACAGTTCCTCTCTCGGCACCCTGTCATATGCTTTTTCCAGATCCACAAAGGCACAGTGCAACTCCCTCTGACCTTCTCTGTACTTCTCTATTAACATCCTCAAGGCAAACACTGCATCTGTGGTGCTCTCTCTTGGCATGAAACCAAACTGTTGTTCACAAATGCTGACCTCTGCCTTTAGTCTAGCTTCCACTATTCTTTCCCATAACTTCATCGTATGGCTCATCAACTTTATCCCTCTGTAGTTGCCACAACTCTGCACGTCTCCCTTGTTCTTAAAAATAGGCACCAGCACACTTCTCCATTCCTCTGGCATCCTCTCACTCTCTAAGACCTTGTTGCATGTTCTTGTAAGGAAATCTACTGCTACCTCTCCAAGACACTTCCATACCTCCACCGGTATGTCATCAGGACCAACTGCCTTTCCTTTCTTCATCCTCTGTTTGGCCTTTGACACCGCTACCTTCGCCTTGCACTGTGTCTCCTTGTACTCCTGTTTACTCTCTTTGGTCCTCTCAATGTCCCACTTCTTCTTAGCTAACCTCTTCCTTTGTACACACTCCAGCACTTCCTCATTCCACCACCAAGTCTCCTTATCTACTCTCCTTCCAGATGACACCAAGTATTCTCCTACCTGTCTCCCTGATCACATTAGCTGTAGTTGTCCAGTCATCTGGAAGCACTTCCTGACCACCGAAAGCCTATTTCAACTCCTCCTTGAAGACAAATCGACACTCTTCCTTTTTCAGCTTCCACCACTTTGTCTTCTGCTCTGCCTTTACCTTCCTCACCATCAGCGTCATCCTACACACCACCATCCTATGCTGTTTGGCAACACTCTCACCCACTACTACTTTGCAGTCACTTACTTCCTTCAAATTACATCGCCTACACAAGATGTAGTCTACTTGTGTGCTCCTACCTCTGCTTTAATAAGTCACCCTATGCTGCTCTCTCTTCTGGAAGAAAATATTTATCACAGCCATTTCCATCCTTTTTGCAAAATCTACCAACATCTGTCCTTCTGCGTTCCTGTCCTGGATACCAAACCTGACCATCACTTCCTCGTCCCCGCTGTTGCCTGCACCATGTCCATTTGAAGTCTGCACCAATGACCACTCTTTCACCTCTGGGGGTACTCTGCAACACTTCATCTAACTCACTCCAGAATCTCTCTTCTAGCTCACATCCTGCCTGTGGGGCATAAGCACTAACAACATTGAACATCATGCCTTCAATTTCTAACTTGGGACTCATCACTCTGTCTGACACTCTTTTCACTTCTAGAACATTCCTGACAAACTCCTCCTTCAAGATGACTCCTACTCCATTTCTCTTCCCATCCACACCATGATAAAACAGCTTAAACCCTGCTCCTAAGCTTCTAGCCTTGCTACCTTTCCACCTGGGCTCCTGAACACACAGTATGTCCTCATTCCTCTTCTGCATCATGTCAGCCAGCTCTCTACCTTTTCCTGCCTTAGTTCCAACATTCAAAGTCCCTACTTTCAGTTCTAGACTCATGCCTTTCCTCTTCTCTCTCTGCCTACGGACACACCTCCCTTCTCTCCTTCTTCGATGTTTTCGACCAACAGTAGTCCAATTTCCACCAGTATCCTGTTGGTTAATAGCACTGATGGCGGTCGTTGTTAACCGTCGTTAACATTCTTTCATATCATTCGTCGTAAATATTTTCAAGGTCGTTGTTGGCATTTGTTTTCAGCCAGATGCCCTTCCTGACGCAACCCTCTGCATTTATCCGGGCTTGGGAGAGACACTGGTTTGTGCCAACCCCCTGGCTGCATTACATTCCGCAATAAAGTGGAGTGCAGCAAAGTGAAACAGTATGATTGATTCTGTAAATACTCATCACAACAAACAAGAGGTTGGTTTTAGTGAACAATTTATTTAAATTTTTCATTACAGTAAACAAAAGATGTTCAATTATGGACTCTCCCCCACTTAGGAACATCCAGAGATATGAACATCCGGTCCGAGGTCGAAAGTGAAAATGAACGTAAAATGAAATTGAAGAACAAGTAGAAATTGAATAAAATCTATAGAAAGATATATCAAATATAAGTATGAAATATGATTAAACATTATCCTGAGGTACACTTAATACCAGGCTCCGGCAGAGGGACGTGGCTTACACTGGAGGTCCGGGAAGAGAAGCAGAAAATACATTTCTGAACTCCTGCCAAAATTTTCAAATAATAAACAAATTGACTCCAGTATTATAATGAACTGGATAAGAGTGAAACTCTCTGTAAATCTGATCAGATCCGCTGTGCTGTGCTTGAGAGGAACCAGGAGTTTAAACACGGGACATAATAATGTTGATAATGTGATGATTATGGAGAGGGAGAGAGAGCGAGAGAGGTTAAAAGTTTCTAAGTGCTTAATTTCATGTCCCCCACTCGTATGAACTTTCCACCCATGAGCCGGTAATGTGTGCATGCTGCTCTCAGAGGTCAGCATGTCTTGCACCGTTCCAGCGACGCGCAGCCTGAAATGCATGCGCAGCCACTGCACACCTCCAGATCCTACACAGATAACTTCATTATCTGGGACCGGGACCGGTGGGTTAAATGGTGTGCCTTGGCGATGCTGAGTGGTTTTGATGTGCAGGATGATGTTTACTTCGGTGTCATGGGAGGAATGGTGTCATTAACAATGATTTGTGATGGTCATGATTTAACACCATAAAGACTTTAAAGCTTCAAGCACGCGGGCAGCAGGTTGAGTCGAGTCGGGTCAACGTGGGGCTGAGTGAGACACAAACCATGAATCATATTGGGAAATGATTCACAAATAATCCACCAATAAAACAGAATTATCTAGGAAGCATTATACACACACTTCAGGTAAATAAATAAATAAATCAGATTATCTTCATGTCGAAGTTTGATTATAGTTCTCCAGTGCTCCTTCCAAGAACAACCAGATGCTGATCAGTTGCCTGTGTGCGCGCGCGTGTGTGTGTGTAAGAGAGAGAGAGAGAGAAAATATGCTTTCGCTTAGACTGCGCTATCAGTTATGTAATAACTCAGAGAGAGAGAGAGATTGTATACAGTCAAACTCATATAGGTTACTAATACAAGGTTTAAACATACGTTCCCCTCTAAAGAATGCCCTGTAACAACTTACGAACAGATTCATCTAACGAACGGCTGTCTGGAACCTAACTCTTTCGTAAGCGTGGGAGTGTCTGTATTTACTAAAAAAGAAGCAGAATTGGAAGGTAATGCAACTTTTTACATGCAAATGTCACACAAAAGCTAGTCTTTGCTAACTGAAAAATTATGAATAGGTGATATAAAACTTGAGCCTCAAACTTACTTCTGAACTAATTTATTCATTCATTTTCTGAAGCGCTTAATTAATTCTGGTGCTCATCTCAGCTGACTCCAAGGTACAGCCTGGAGAACTTGCCAGGCCATCTCTGGGCCAGTACTCACACAACCATGCATTCACTTAGGGGTGATTTGGAACAGCCAATTCATCTACGGTGCATGTTTTTGGTCTTTGGGAGGAATGCCACTGCAGCAAGGGAGAACGGCCAAACTCCACACAGAGATGCCTAAGCTGGCAATCAAACCCTTGACCTTCTTCTTGTGAAGCGGACGTGCGAACCATTACACCACCGTGCTGCCTACGTCGAAATTCTATTCTATATAAATTTTGTTCCTTGAAAGTTCTTCTTTTCCTTTCAGCTTTTTCAGGGGTCGCCACAGCGAATCATCTGACTCGCATGTTGGATTTGGCATAGGTTTTTACATCAGTTATTTCTTTCAAATAAGTTAAACAGACTTTTTTACTCTGAATATTGTAACTACCAATGTTTGTGAGTTGGTTTATCTGTGAATTAAATGATTGCACTTGTGCATGGATTTTCACCAAACTTTGTGGAGATACTATCCTACCTGAATTCCAGACATGATTTGATTTTAAAATGTCTGGGTCTGAGGTAAATTACAAAGCAAGGTTACAAATGTTTGGAGACTTTTCCCATCTTAAAATCAAAACTGCTTATATCTTAGAAAAAAGGTTGCTTATAGTCATAGGCACAGGGTGGATATATGGCTCCAGGTCATATCCCAGCAATAATAGTAATCCTGAATCTGAAACCTTGGATGCCAGTCCATTGTTTGATAAAGGGATGAAGTGATGTATATTGGGATGTTGGGTTTCCCGGGACAGATTTATTTTCTGATTGTGTAAGTCAGGAGTAAACTTCAGATTCTGTTTATGTTCCAGATTCTATAAATGAGAGGTGAAAAATGAATTGTGGTCCATAGATTGGCCCAATAATATTTAAACCTAAATGTGAAAGATCAATCATGACCTCCACTGTTAAATGAGTCTTCTCTTAAAGGGGAAACTGAAATGAAATGGGGTAACCGTAGCCTAATGGTTAGAGAAGTGGCTTTGGGACCGAAAGGTTGCTGGTTCAATTCTCAAACCAGCAGGAAAAATGTGTGGTGGTGGGCAGGTAAGCTCACCTTCCCTTCCTCCACATAAATGGCTGAAGTGCGCTTGAGAAAGGTACCCAACCCCCAAGTGCTCTCCGGGCGCCCCAGTGTGTGTGGCAGTCCAGTGCTCCTAGTGTGTGCGCTCACCTTGGATTGGTTAAATGCAGAGGAAATAAATTCCTGTACATACTTTAATACAGTCCATTAAAGTAGAAAAAAAAAAAATCAGAGTGTTATCTCATGGAAATAAAAGATAAGTAATCTCTGAAATCATTTTGCTCACTCATGTAAACAGGAACCTTTAAAATTGTCTAACCCCAAAACTTGTAAAGCCAGTGTATTCTTGCAGCTCTTGTTCTCTTCCTGTTCCTTCTCACTATCCACAAAAGAGGAAATGTGGTATCTTCCGAGCGTGCATTACAAAGGCTGATGGGTGTTGCTCATACACTCCAGGCCCTAGTGTTGGCAAACAATCCTCTATGAGAAATGAAGATGCCTTATCTCGTCTCCCTCTTCTTGAAAGACTAGACAAGCGTCTCTCCTCAAGAGCAGTTTGAAGCTCGAGAGAATCAGGGTGTAATGGTTTCCGACTGGAGTAAAAATTAATAATACTGTATAAATTTTCATAGATGTGTAGTATGCAGTACAGTCAGTATACATCATATGGACTTTCATATACTGTATATCAGTGGTCCCCAAACTATGGACCGCGGGCCGGGTACGGCCCACCTCCACATTTGGCCCGGCCCCCTGAACAATACCAGAGACAGATTATGATTATTATTTTTTTTTTAGTCTGGCCACATGATCGAGACTAATACACACCTAGAACAGGACACCCTATTCCACCCTTCTGCTGTCTGTGCCCCTATCTGACCACACCCCCTCCCCAAACAAAAATCCTCGACTCTCCCATGTCAAATAGAACGGAATAATGGTGAAAAGGTTATGGAAGATGAAATTTGATTCAGAATGCAGGGTATGGATGGGCACAAACAAGTGTCCATCCTCACGTCTGTCCCAAACCCGGATAAATGCAGAGGGTTGTGACAGGAAGGGCATCCGGCGTAAAACTTTTGCCAAAATTCACTATGCGAACCGTCAACATTAATTTCATACCGGATCGGTCGAGGCCCAGGTTAACAACGACCGTCATCAGTGCAGTCAACCAACATAGTGCTGGTGGAAATTGGACGAAGAAGGAGAGGTCGAAGAAAGAGAAAAATAGTCGAAGAGGTGACTGTTGAGGACCAGGAAGTAGCAAAGATTAGTAAGGGTGAAGTGAGGAGGGCATTGAAGAGGATGAAGAGTGGAAAGGCAGTTGGTCCTGATGGAGGTATGGAAGTGTCTCGGAGAGGTAGCAGTAGATTTTCTGACAAGTATATTAAACAAGGTCTTAGAGACTGAGCAGATGCCGGAGGAATGGAGTGTGATGGTGCCCATTTTTAAGAACAAGGGAGACGTGCAGAGTTGTGGCAACTACAGAGGGATAAAGTTGATGAGCCATACGATGAAGTTATGGGAAAGAAAAGTGGAAGTTTTAAACTATTAGTAAGGTGTCTTGAATGCTCTGAAAGATGTCCATCAAAAAATGCATTATCCATCCATGAATTTGCCAAACCACTTGGGCTGAAGCCTATCTCAGCCAATACTGAGTGAAGACGGAGTATATCCTGACCAGCTCATCCACACAATTCACACTCACACCTGAGGGCAATTTGGAACAGCCATTTATCCAAATGTGGATGTGTTTGGACTGTGGGAGGAAACTTGAGTCTCCGGAGGCCCAGGCAAGTATAGGGGGTGATATTCAACCTCCACACAGCAATACTGTACCATTGATGAGCCTAGGACTCAGATCCAGGCTTTTTTTTTTTTTTTTTTTTTTTGCTTTGAGGCAGACATGCTAACCATAACACCATTGTGTAATTATTAAACAACAAAAATCTTTCAACAGTCAATATTTTCTATTTATATGTTGTTTTAAAGTGATTTAAAGCTTGCTGTCTATACTCATATTCATTCATTTTCTGCCTATTGATCTATCTTTCCATCTGTCTTTATATCTATGCTTTTTTTTTTGTTTGCCAGAATTAAAAAAAAAACTCAATTGAAATAAACTGTAAAAATTCATAAGGATTTTACAACTGTTGATTTTTCCTTGAGGAAGGATGATGAAGCAAAATTGAAACCTTCCCTGTTGACTCATGCTGCGTCCACAACCTGTTCTCTTTTAAAGTGGCAGGCGCGAGAATTAAAAATACAGTCCCTTTAATAGGTTTTGTGAAATATTACAGTATTTCCTTAAACAGAGATCTTAATAAATCACGCATCAAATATAAAGTAAATATAGTAGTTTTTATTCTTAATGTACTCAAATCAGAATGGGACGCAGTTGTGTTTTTCTGCACTGCGAAAAACATGAAAACGACGCTTCCTAAAAATCGATCCATATCTTACATCTTTGTGCTCATTTTGCCGGATAAGTGTGAATTTAAATGAAACATTGAAAAGAGGAAAATAAAATAAAACGTTCCAGTTTGAGGCCGGACGTCTCGCTACAAGATTTCAACCAATTAGAAGGCTTCGTGGGCGGAGCCAGTGTCAAGCTGGTACTTAAAAGCTTGTTCCTCAGCACGCGACGGCGCTGGTCCTCACTTCACTTTTTTTTTTTACGAGCTGTTCGAAACTTACACACTTCTACTTTGTCGCTGATAAATATCATCCGACATGGACAGCTACCACAAACCAGACGAGAAAACACTTCAGGCCCTGAAGAACATTGCAAACAAGCTAAGAATTCAGTCCATCAAGGCGACATGCGCCTCAAATTCAGGGTAAATTTGATGGGATTAGCTAGCTAGCTAGCTAGCTAGCTTTCATGCTATTAAAATAATTTCTATGTTATTCCTCGGAAGACTACTTCCGGTAACTTGTCATTTTAATCTGTGTGGAAGTTATATGTCCTTGGTTGTGTCTGTGAAGCGTCGAAGCGGTGTAGTCCGTCAGCAGCGCTTGTACATGGTTCACTTTTTTTGCTAATTCATTCACTTCACTTTTGGTTAGCAGCGGTTGTTAGCTAGGTGAGCGCTCATAACCGGACGATGTGCACTGGGGTCGAACGCGTATCATTTGGCAGCCATAACAGGCCGACCATGTGGCGAGAGGGAAAATTGACTTCGCCATATCAAGCTAACGCGTAATAACCTGGATGTCTGTGTGCTAAAACTCGGGCAAGTCTCTGAAAAGAACAACCGTCACAAGTGGCAGTTTATTTTTCAAAAAAATTTAAACGGCTGCACGTGGAACTCCAATGCATCTCGTGCTTCCCCTTAAACTTGGGCTTTCGTTTCGGGACGAGATTATAGGTCGGGATTTATCTCAAGCAAGTTCTTGCATTCGTTTGATCACCTGGTGAATCCTGAACCTGGAACTTTCGCCAATTAACTCGATCTGCTTGGAAAGCAGAACTGCAAACAATGGTCTTGTGTCAGTCATGCCTGATACTGATGGTCCTGGCATTGCATTACACTGAATAACCTAATGGGTTCGCAGTCATATTAACAAGGAGACCTTGTGCTGTCAAGGTAGAACTTTAGTGTGTGTGTGTGTGCATATACACACGTATCTTTTTATTCAAACTTGGTCAAGATATTAACACATACCAAACATTGAGATAAAATCAGGTGTGTATATGTGTGTGTATGTGTATATATATATATATATATATAAATAAATAATGGCTCTCTGGGGTCACCAATTAAACTGCACCACACTGTTTGTGCCAATGTTTCCAAAATCTGGAAGCCTTATGACCTACACATTATAATTCCATTCCTCGATCCCTTGAGCCTGCACATCAACTTGTATATAACATTCCTTAGCAAATGATGAAAAATTGAAACATTACATCCCCCTATTAATTTCTTTCATGCCTTGAATATTTTAATAAGGTTCTAAGTGTCATTATATGCATTGTAATGCAATTTATGTTTGAGATTCATGCCCAAAGCAATGTTAATCTCTGGAATGGTTATCATTGTGAAAGGTTGTAAATCCCTGTCTGTGCTAATCATCCCCACATTTGAGTTACAGTAAACCTGCTTTTCCTTTTGTTTCCTCATTCTTTTTATTGTAATATGAGTGCCAACATGTTTTGGTTTTTTTTTGTTTTTTTCTTTTCCTGCTACACTACTACTGCTCCTCTTCCTCCAGATACCAGATGAAGTGATCTATCTGATTTTAGTTTGATTTTCAGGTTTTCAGGCACTTTCGTACGTTAAACAAGAAACCTGTAATCCTTCATCTGCTTGTCCTTTTTGTATTTCAGCTTAAAGATCTGTCAGAACTGGATGGTAATTCTATGACGTGTAGTGTTGCTACATGATTGCACATTTTTGTATTGTATTGTGAAGAAGCATGCACTTGTGTGTGTCTGGCAATAACTACTGATTGTGTTGTGCGGTTGCCCTATTTTGTAACATGCAAACAAATATATTGACAGACCATGTCCTAATGTGCTCTTTGTGAATTTAACACAATGTTAACATTTATTTGTGTTTGGAGAGTTAAAATGCAAGACCTGGGGTTTCTGAATGAAATGAGATGGTTTCCTTGCCCTTTCAGTCCCTCACACGTGCACAAAGTGTGATCAGATTGTTGCATGAACTTTGGCCCTTTTAGGGCTAGACTATTGAGGCCACATTTGTGTTTAAATTATAGTATTGTACTTTTTTAAAGTTTGTTCAGTCCTTAATAATACTAGTTACTACTAACTTTTTTTTTTTTTTTTTTTTTTTTTTTTTTAAGACTTTGCTTTGAATAGATGAGGTAGTGCCCTGACTGTCAACCCACATTTAATGTTGGCCTGTGTGAATACCACACACTAAAGAAAACAAGAGGGTGTTGGAGTATTTAGTTGTCACAGTCCTCTAAAGGATACACTAATCTTAAATTACCTGGATAACCTGCATGTAATTTGAGTGTCTGATGTTTTGCTTTATTGGTGCTGACTGTAAGATACTCCTTAGTTCATTACTGACAAACCCCCTAACCATGTCATGTGCAGGCATCCCACATCGTGCTGCAGTGCTGCTGAGATCATGTCTGTGCTCTTCTTCCACACCATGCGCTATAAAGCTGATGACCCCCGTAATGCCTGCAACGACCGCTTCGTCATGTCCAAGGTAAAACTTTAAGGAAAGTGTGGATTCTTCTAGTTGGCACTAATCCTTTTTCCACTTGTTTAAGTAAAATATTGTATTTGTAGTATTAATTCGTCTTAAGCATTTCTCCCTCCTATCCAAGGGTCATGCAGCACCTATTCTTTATGCGGCATGGGCACAAGCTGGCTTTGTGAAAGAGGCAGAATTGCTGAACTTGCGCAAGATTGATTGTGATCTTGAGGGCCATCCAACCCCTGTGAGTGATGCTTTGCTTATTACAGTGCAAGCACTGAGTGAATATTGTGTGGAAACAGAGCTCAAGTTTTGCACCTTTTTGAGCCCCACTTTGATCAGCTTTTTTTTTTTTTTTTTTTCTCTCTCCTTTCAACAGAAATTAGCCTTTGTAGATGTGGCTACAGGTTCCCTGGGTCAGGGTCTGGGAGCTGCATGTGGGATGGCTTACACAGCAAAATACTTTGACAAATCCAGGTAGGACAGCTGAACCATGAACACTTGTACGATGATTAGTAGCTTCATGATACAGCTTACTCGAGTAACTTTATTGTGCAGCTACCGGGTGTACTGCCTGCTGGGAGATGGTGAGTGCTCCGAGGGCGCGGTGTGGGAGGCCATGGCTTTTGCATCACACTATGGCTTGGACAATCTGGTAGCCATTTTGGATGTGAACCGCCTTGGGCAGAGTGAAGCTGCACCTCTGAAGCACAACGTGACTGCGTACCAGGAGCGCTGCAAGGCTTTTGGGTAAGCATCACAAGCATGCATGCAGTTCATTAGCACAGGCACAAGATTGTGCTCTCTTCAACCTCCTGTTGTTCAAGACTTGTGGTTGTTCAGCAGATGCACCTCAAGATGATAAATTAAACTGAATAATGAGTCCAAGTGGCTGCGTGGTAAATTCTAGGTATCATGCATTCTTTAGCAGACTCGATTCTTCTGTGCGGTGGGAGGTGACTCGATGTCTGCACACAGTGAATATTTAATTGCCTCGGAATGGGCGACCTGCAGCTTCTGAACTTTATCACTCTTCCTAAATTATTTGGGTAAATTATAATTGGTTTGCAAAATGCAGCCCAATAGATTGCTGTTGTCAGTTTCATTTTTGAGCATTGTTCTCAATGAAAATTGAAACCTGAGACTTGCGTTTAAAGGCGATTTTAATTTTTTATTTTGGTTTTCAGCTGGAATACTTGTGTGATTGATGGCCATGACGTGGAAGAGCTGTGTAAGGAACTGTGGCATGCAGAACACTTCAAAGGGAAGCCCACTGCTATTGTGGCCAAAACCTTCAAGGGCAAAGGGCTCAAAGGTGAGCTGTTTCTCTTAACTTAACTGGGCCTTTCTGTCCAGACAATGTTTATGAATGGTGTGCTCTAATTTTTCAGGCATTGAGGACTGTGATAACTGGCATGGAAAGCCCATCCCTAAGGACCGTGTTGATGAACTGATTACTCATCTTGAGAACCAGATCCAGAACTCCAGCAAACCTCTGAAGGCTGCACTACCAAATGAGGATGCGGCTCCTGTTGACCTAAATCCTATCCATCTGCTCACTCCTCCGGAGTACAAATCTGGAGACAAGGTCAATACTTTACTGACTTGGTTAGTTGTCATGTGGTGTGAGGTTTTTAAGCAAATTTTTTTCCTGTCTGCTCAGATCTCCACCAGAAAAGCTTATGGTGTTGCCCTAAAGAAGATGGGGGAATCCAGCCAGCGGATTGTGGCTCTAGATGGAGATACCAAAAACTCTACCTTCTCTGACACCTTCAGGAAAGCCTATCCTGATCGCTACATTGAGTGTTTCATTGCTGAGCAGAATATGGTGTGCTTCCTATTTATTTATTTTTCACTGCAGTATTTCCAACTTCACTTAACCATTTCTAAGAGTGGCAGTGATGTTTGCTTTGTGTAAGCATCGTGTGAACATTAGGTATTGTATGGAATACCTAGACATTCTCTGAAATGCTTTTCTGTAAGAAAATTTTGAAATGAATTCTGGCTTTTACTTAATTTACTGAAGAATGAGTCTTGCTGGATTTGGGAAGTATATACAGGGATCCTTCGCTACTTCGCTCCTTCAATTCATGCAGCTTCAGTGCATCTTTTTTTTTTTTTAAATAAATATTCAACGAATTAAAAAGATAAGTAAATTAAGGAAGAATAGGGCAAAAAGTTAAGGAAAATGCCACAAACGAGGCCAATTATGCAAAAAAATCCACAAAACTAATCTCCCATCTAAACTACTTGCATTGTTGTGAGGTGTCTGTGTATCTATTTAGATTTTATTTACATCTTGTACATTATTTATGAATGTTTATTATAAGCATTTGTCATTAAATATGTATTTATTGATATATACATGTACGTATACGTCATAGGGGGTGATCCTATTTCGATGGTCGTATGGGGATCTCGGTCCCAATTAACCGTGGAAAGTGAGGGATCTGTATTACCCTTTCTTTGTGATTCTAGTAGGGTTAGCTAGCACTCAAAGTGCATCCACAAAGGATTTTTGTTTGCGTATATAACAAACAACCAAGAATTAACTATAGTCAACAGTAACCCTAGGAAAAGTGTAGGGATTTTATATCGTATGCATACACGCGTCTCATTGAGGTTTTCAGAAAGTGTATGTATGTGGGATTTGCATTGTTTGGCTTTCATCTAGAAAGATACTGTATAATGGTATCACTGGATCTCATGTAACTCCTGTTAATAGGTTTTCCACACTTCATCCATTCAGTTCATTTTCTGTCACACCTTAATCCTAATTAGGGTCACAGGGAGGCTGGCGCCCATCCCAGCCAACTTCGGGTGAGGGTAGAGTTACACCCTGGACAGCTCGCCGGGCCATCGCAGGGCAGAGACACACTGACGGCTTTGCAGCCCACTCTTGTTGAAAGTCAACAATGGTTCGTTTACATGAACCTCACACCATAGACGGTGAGAGACATGGCCGGTCTTTGATAACCCAGTTAGCTGCACTGGGGGGGGACGGGGGACGGGACAGTGACAACCTTGTGTAGAGTGGGACTCAAACTCCCAACCTTTTGGATCAGCGATCCAGCGCCCGTTACCGCTAGGCCACCACTGCCCCACTACAGGTTTAAAGTAAGCAGTCAACTTCTAAATCAAGGAGCAACTTGATCTGTTAGGATTTTTTTTTTTTTTTTTTTATAATGAAGGTAAATGAATTACTTTGTTTGGTTGTATTTTAGCTTGTGTATATAACACACTTGTGCTTTACAGGTAAGTGTGGCAATTGGTTGTGCCACTCGTGATCGCACTGTTGCATTTGCCAGCACGTTTGCTGCGTTCTTATCACGTGCCTATGATCAGATTCGCATGGCAGCAATTTCCCAGTCAAATGTCAACTTGGTGGGTTCCCACTGTGGCGTCTCCATCGGTAAGACCTGTTTGTCCACTTCTGAGCCATGTTCCACAGAACTCCTGCCTTTTTAGAATGACCTAATCTTGTTTCCCCTTCAAAATCAGGTGAGGATGGCCCCTCTCAGATGGCTTTGGAAGATCTTGCTATGTTCCGTGCCATCCCTACATGCACTGTGTTTTACCCAAGTGATGGTGTGTCCACTGAGAGGGCAGTTGAGTTGGCAGCAAATACAAAGGTAAAATGTTGTGGATACGAAATCGACGGAATCTCCCTTCATGTAGTCTTTTGCATCAATCACTCTACCTTTTCGCAATCTATGCTGTATTGCAAGGATGGTTTTACTAGCTGTAGTTAACTTATAAGGCACAATATTCTATTCAAGGGTGGAACACTTCATACATGTAACTTAAGTTTAAACACTGCAGAACGCTTTCAGACTTCTGTGCATCACGCTTCAAATAGGATCAAAAGTAGGGTCATCATCCAGGAAAAAGAGGTGGTTTACTTTGATAGTGCACACAAATGTAGGTGATGTGTTTTATAATAAAACTGATGTTTTGCATCGCTACAAATAAGATTTATAATGCTACTTACCAAAAAAATGATCCTGCAGTGACCCTTAACCTGCAGCATTCGTAATGGATATGGGGGGGCCCAGCGCAGCCACAGACATGCTACAGCCTTGGCTTGTGTAATTACTCATGCTCAACATCTACACCAAAAATTGTGGTTGGTGTTGCTTTTGAGCTCCGGTATAGAATGTGGCATGAACATCGCCTGTGACGGACTCCTCACACCCACTGGCCTGAGGAGTAATTTAAATTGCATTGGTTGATTTGATGTGTGTGTGCAAGAGAAGCTGGCTTTCATTGCTGCATATCTCGTCTTCAGGGAATCTGTTTCATAAGGACCAGCCGACCAGACACAGCAATCCTATATGAGCCAGATGAGAAATTTGAAATCGGCAAGGCTAAGGTAAGGGACTGCACCAATTATTTCCTGTGTTGCTTTTGTGCTTTCACTGATACAGCACTTGGCTATATTTAACACTTGAAGACTCATGAATGCTGGGATTTATTTTTGGGTCATTTCTTGAATGTTATTGGCTTGTGCCAACATTGTTTCTGATTGCCCCCCCCCCCCCCCCCCCCCAAAAAAAAAAAAAAAAAAAAATTGGCTTGAGACCTGAAGAAAAAGTGATTAAGGGTTTGTAGGATTTATACAGTCTTATCATTTTAACCAGCAAATGGTTTAGGATTGATCTAAATGAGCCATAGTAAAATTGGATTGTGTGTGTATATATATATATACACACACACACTCCCCCCAATAACTTCCTTCCTGAAGGAAATATATTGTGGACAATGGACAACAGTGGCGAGGCCTGTTGATGGTAAAGGGATTATCAATGTCAGTGATTAAGATTTTGGAATGCACAGGCTGCTATTGGGTATTTTGTATGTATTTATTTTAAAGAACTTATTTGCAAGCACCAGACCTATGCAGTCAGCAACGGGTGTTTGGGTCTATGCACATCCTATTTCCTAACTGCTTGACCTATTCCCTTCATATTTTAAGGGTGGCGATTTCGGGTCAAAAAGTTTATACAATGGTCATTGTAGGTCAGTTCAAGGCCACCATTATGTCCACAAGGCTGATGTGATTTCCCACAATAGGTTTTCTAGTTATTCTGATTTTAATGGAGTGGTGGGTCATGCTTCATGAAGGCACGATAACGAAGTCGTTTTACTTTTACACAAACACTGATTTAAAGGAGTGCTTATTTTCAATAATTGGGTTTAAAATGGAAATGTTCTGAATTTTTGACGTGCTTCGTTGTCATTTCACTTTTTGTCCTGTAGGTGGTGCGTCAGTCCAAAAGTGATCAAGTGACTGTGATTGGAGCTGGAGTCACACTGCATGAAGCCCTTGCTGCACATGATATTCTGGCTAAGGAAGGTTGGTGTCCAGTGTTGCATAAGTACAACACTCTTCATCCTTGGATTAGATCAAGCCTGATGCTGATTAATAACCATGTGACCTTGCAGGTGTGAACATTCGTGTGATTGACCCATTCACCATCAAGCCCCTTGATGCTGCTACAATTGTGATCAGTGCTCGTGCCACTCAGGGCAAAGTAATCACCGTGGAGGATCATTACAAAGAGGGTAAGCAGTTTCCTGGTCTCAGGGTGGCTGTGCTTTGACGGGACATTTCTGGATTTGAATCCCTGCAAGTTCCAACATCTGAAAATATTGTCCTTTTTTGTTGATCCTGTTCAGAATCTTTTAAGGTGGTATTAGTCATGTTTATAATGATGGGGTAGCAGAGTTCTACTTTGTGTGCAGGTGGTCTGGGTGAGGCCGTCTTGGCAGCAGTGGGAGAGGAACCAGGCATTGTGGTCCATCGACTGGCCGTGAGTCGAGTGCCCCAGAGTGGCAAACCCAACGAGCTGCTGGACATGTTTGGCATCAGTGCCAAGTCTATTGTGGATGCAGTCAAATGCACTTTTGCTAACTGAATCCTGTTTAATCCCAGCCAGTGTTTTTCTTCTGCTTGACCTACCGCTAATACATTTGGCTCAAATGCTTTTGGTCTGTAATAAGTTCTTTACCCAACTATCACACTGCGTTTATGGATGTTCTAGGACAACACCGGACAGTTCTTTTTATTCCCTGATGCTTCAGAGGCTGGCAGCTTTGCAAAGGTTTTGAGTAGCATCTCTGGGGTTCAGGTCATGTTACACATTCATCCTGAAACGGGACGGACCACCATGGCCACTCGTGTGTTAAACACTTCATTCACTCAATCATGGTGCAGTGCATATAACGTATCACACAGTGGTTTTAATTCCAGTTCCTACATTCCACTTGCATTTTCTCCACTAATGTATGTTTTTTCCCAATAATGTGTGTTGCCTCATAAAATATTTACCGTCTTAGATGGTAAATAATGGTTGCAGTGGAAATTCCTGGCGTTGCTTGAAGACTGTAACGTGGCACCTGTAGTGTCTCTCCTGCTCTCATGTGTCTGAGCTACTGTGTATTTGCTCTGTTCACTGCTAATCTTGTCTCAGTGTGATGAACCTCTTCGTGCATCATGTTACTGAACGGTCCAGATGGTTGTGGGTTGTGTAAATTCTCATTCTGCTTTTGATAAACAATAATAAACTGAACTGTTCACCCTGTTGGCGTTTAGTACACTTTATTCTGACACAACTGGTGCATTTGTAAAGGAAAGAGTACACTACATGACTACAACAAATAGATTATGGATTTTTCTTAAAAATTGAGTGTTTTAGATGAGAATTATATTTACATGTCCTACACCCCTTCCCAACCAGTGTACTTGATTGCTGGATTTAGGCGATGTCCCAGCTCCAGAAAATGGGAGGTGTTGGTGTATTGGGCTGTCGAGTCAAACTTGGGCTATTCAGCTAGTCTGGTGTCTTATTCCACACCTTTCATAAACTCCAAGAATTCTGTTGAGTTGAGAAGGAAGATGGACATTAATGGTAGCTATTTCTTGTCATTTTCAGTCAGTTAATTTAAAAAAAAAAAAAAATTAATAAAAAAATGCAAAACTACCATCATAATCAATTTTGCCGTCGTTGTTTTTATCTCCGTCCTTCATGAGCTCCTCAATGTCGTCTTCAGTAATGGCCTCACCTGTAGATTCCAGCATGTTTTTCAGTTCTTCCAAGTCAATATATCCATCGCCGTTTCTTTTGAGAAAAGAATGTTAAGTGCTTGGTTTATGTTCCAAATGAATAAACTGCAGCTGTTAAAGCTATGACAAGTCAATGTACTCCCTACTTGTCAAACATGCGGAAGACCTCAGCCAGTTCCTCCTCTGATTTCCCTTTACTCTCCTCTTTCATGCAGCGCACCATCATGACCAAGAACTCATCAAAGTCCACTGTCCCGCTACCTACACAAAAATACACTGCCGTCATGTTCATGTGTGACGGGATACCGGTTCATGCGCTAACCACAAGTTGTAAGACTGTTCCTCTACTTGAGGTCTCTTTTCTTGGAAATGCTATTTGCTATTTTGGAGCATGTTTTATCTTTAATTACAGAGCTTTATTTTGTGGTGTAGCTTAAATGTGTCCGATGAATCAAATAGACCCAAAATATTTCAGTGGTTAGTGTACCGTCCTCATCGACTTCATCCACCATCTCCTGCAGCTCTTCTTGGGTGGGGTTCTGCCCCAGCATCCTCATCACCTTCCCCAACTCCTTAGTGCTAATGCAGCCATCCTCGGCGTCCTGTACGAAGATGTCAAAAGCGGCCCGGAACTCTACCGGAGACACATTAACACACAAGAACATGACTTCATACGGTGCACAGGGCCTGAGCGAATTTTCCATTCGGATTGTTAACACCACAGTTAAAGAGAACAAGCCATATAGATATATATATATATATATGTTCGTATGCAATTGAGAATAACCTCCTACCATTTTTTTGTTCCTCTGTTAAATTCTCGACCTGTTTCAGAAAAGAAATCAAGAGGTGACTGCTGAGTAACTGGACAGTAATCCTATACGTCAGGGGTTCTCAATCCTGCTCCTGGAGATCGACCTTCCAGAAGGCATTCGCTCCAACCCTAATCATGCCCACCCAACCATCCAATCAAGGGACTCTGAAATGTCTTCAGACCTGAATGGATCTTACATGTCACATGGGTCACATTAGGGTTGGAGATAAAGTCATCTGGAAGAAGGTAGATCTCCAGGAGCAGGACTGAGCACCCCTGCTATACATGATGTCAGGGGTGTCGAACTCATTCCACAAAGGGCCGTGTGGCTCAGGTTTTTGTTTCAACCAAGCAACAGCACACCAAACTTGGCTGAGTTCATCACTTGATCTGACTCTCCAGGCAGTTGATTGGTCAGTCGGTGTACTCTGTAATAAAGACTAGCAGCCACGCGGCCCTTTGCGGATGGGTTTGACACCCCCTGCACCATGTCATGACAAAGATGTCATTCCTCAGGTACTGAGCAAGATCTATTCTGCACATTCAAGTCATGATTTTATTTTTGACATCCAGGCTAACACCTCGACACTGGACACCAGACAACCGACTGTTAATCTCAGTAACGCCACCCTTTTGACCCTCAACCCGTTCACTAACTGTTACGAGTTATTTTTAGCTCCTGTTGTCTTTTTTTTCTTCTTCTTTCTCCACCTTTTTTTTTTTTTTGGCGTGGCACTGATATATTTGTGGTAATATTGAACTAAGTTGAGTGAGGTGAGCATCACTGTGATGATTTTATTCCATTGAAAAAAATGTAGCTGATGTTTAATTGTATTTTATTAATCGTTAAACGGTTCCTTAATGTTTATTATTTGCTCTTTGAAAGGGTTTTATTGACCCCCCTCTGTTATAGGCAAAATTCTGGATTAATGATAATCCGTACATTGGTGATTCTTCCAAATGGCACAAAACCTTGGGATACCATTTCCTGACCCCGGTCCTGAAGAACTCCCTACACGGTGTGGTTTAATGCTCGCTCTACTCCAAACAAGACCAATTAAACTAATCCAATATTCAATATGGCTTTCTGAGTTCGAGTTGAGAAGACATTGATGTGTATGACGAGTTGTTCTCCAGTACCAAGGAACTTTTTAAAATTGTATTATTTTTATTTATTCTATAGTATCAGTATAAGCTTCCATTAGCTGCCAATTACTTCTTAAGACCGAGAGTGACGCTCAAGCCAATCCCAGTGGACTTTGGGTGAGAGGTGGGATACACTCTGGATCGAGTCACCAGTCCGCTGTAGGGTTTTAACACCGTTTGAGTTATTTTTCTCAGAGTGTATATTTGATTGTATTATATAATTTAATACAATATTTTAAGGTTTACCTGGAATAGTTAAAAGCATCAACTTATTTCTGATGTTAGAAGTTTAGTAGGTGTCTTCAGGACCGCGAGTTCCTACTGCTATTTCCAATTGTGAAGTTACTCTATACCCTTATAAGGCTTTTCCCCCCCTTGTATTTATTATATAATATATATATATATAAATAACCTTTATGACCGTGATTGTGAAATTCAATAACTTGCTGCAAAAGACAGCTGAGCGGCTTTAGCGCTGACCCCAGATGTCACACAGTGTCAGATTTCATTTTTTTCATATACTGTACACCCCAGGACCTTTTTTTTCTTTTCCGAGAAAATTTACAAAACCATCAACGTATAACACAAAATTTGACACGTTCAATGATTGCGTCTCTTACCGCTGCTTTATATACATCATCCATGGCTGTCCTGAGTTCTGACTCGCTTCTTCAATCTGTATAGTTCTCTGTGATGGTCCCTCTCAGGTAATCCAGCACTCCTCACAGCACAATGGATAGAGGACAAAGAGTCCCAGGGCCACCTTCTCTGTCCTTTATCCCTGGAATGGGTGTCTCAGAAAAGACAAAAGTCTGCTGTCAGCCCCCCCCCCCCCACCCCCCGTCCTATCTGAGAGAGAGTGAAAGAATGGAGACGAGATGGATAGAAAAAGAAAAGGGGCAAGAGAGAATGGGCATAGGGATCGAATCGGCTATATATAGAGAAGGAATGTCAGAGACAACAGGCTGTGTGAACGTCAGTTATGACAATAAGTCCTTGATGCTGCTCCCTGTGGCTGTCCAGCCTGCAGGCCCATATCGAGCTCTAAACTTAACCTCCAGTCACCTGCATTTGCCAATCACTGAGGCAAGCACACAGGGCCTCGAAGAGAAGACAAATAGAAATGTCCATAAAAAGACAGAGCTTTGTCAAATTACTGTACTACTGTTGTCTTCACACCGGTCGTTCTTAATGTATTCTTTATACAGTCTGAGACCACGTACGAATGATGCAGGACAAAAAGACTGAGGACTTTTTACATTTTGCTGTTTAATTGTACTGTGTGGTTCTCACTGTGGACAATATAGCCCTGTTGGGCGGGGCAGGAGGTCACAGCTCTAACATTATTCTAACTATCTCATGCAGTTGCTCCGGTGCCCTTTGGTCATAACAAGCACTGGCTTTATATCTCTGAACCTTAAGGGCTAAATCAAACACAGGGATCCCTCACTCGCCGCGGTTAATTGGGACCGAGATCCCTACACGACCATCAAAATCCACGAAGTAGGATCAGCCCCCCCCCCCGACTGACGTATACGTACATGTATATGTGTATATAATATCAATAAATACATATTCAATTCTATAAATGCTTATAATGAAAAATTAAACATTGAAAAAATAAAATAAGATGTAAATAAAATATAAATACATACACATACAGATGATATTGCATGAGAAGGCGATGACACATACATACACGTGCACACACGCAAGCACACACACAGATACGCTCACACACACACATAGATGCAACAATATACTGTAAGTAGTTTTGATGGGAGATTTTGGGCTGTTTTTTTTTTTGTGTAGGTTTTTTCTTTTCTTTTTTTTTTTTTCCATAATTGGCCTTGTTTTTGTGGCATTTTCCATAACTTTTTACCCTATTCTTTCTTAATTTCCTTATTTTTTAATTCGATGGATATTTATTTATTTTTTAAAAACCATGATGCACTGAAGCCGCATGAATTGAAGTGCGAAATAGCGAGGGATCCCTGTCCATATACTGTACATCTTACACTTTATCTCAGTCTGAAACATCGGTGTCTCCTTGATGCGTTGTCCCCTTTGTGGAACGTTGAATTGGTACCCTATACCGCACAGTACGTGACTATGGCCAGTGTAGTGGATGTGTTTCTGGCAGTACTACGTACCGATGTTCTCTCCACACCCTGCCTGTACCAACCACAGCCACCTCATTCCCAGATGCCAGATTAAATGGTCTGTATTCTTAACAGCTGTTTCAAACACAAAAAAGGAATAAAAGCTTGCTTAATTCTCTTATTACCCAGAGCCATGACTTCATAACTCAGGAATCATGAACCTACCAGGCCAAGAAGTTTTAAAAGAAAAGACTGAAAACACACAGGGCCGACCACTGGAACATTCTCGGTGCTGATTATTACGAGAGCTTGCATGTTCTTCCCATGCTGCATGGGTTTCCTCCCTCCATCCAAAAACATGCATATTGGGCGAATGTTGGCTGTTCAAATTGATGGCCTGGTGAGCTGTTTTGGGGTGCCTGTTCACCATGCTGGCTGAGATAGGCTCCAGCCTTGCAATGACCCCAACATGATTAAGCAGTTTAGCGAGTATTACTGTCTAAAATTAATAATGAGATAAGAAGATGCTGTTGGGTGTCACCAAACCTACTAGTCAGGGGTTATAGCATTTGCGCTTACACTGAGAACACGTTGAGCTGAAGGCCTTGGAGGAGGGGAGCAGGTGGAGAGGGCTATTTCAGTGTTTTTGGATGGGCACACACACTACACACACACTACACACACACACACACACACACACACACACACACAGAGCAAGAGAAAAAACGATTCTGTGTGGGTTGTCAGATTAAAATTATAAGGTTTATACTTGTTCCTAGGCTGTGTTTGTTTGGAGACTGACTGAATAAAAATCCATCTCATACTTATGTGAGCATGCTGCTTTTTGGAAGCTTATACTTTCTCACCGCAACTAAATTAAGAAAAAAAAAAAAAAAAAAAAAAACTGGACGACCCCACGCATTAAAAGCCTAACCTCAGTATGTTTGCGTATTATGTTCTTGCTTGGAATTTTAATATTTACACAAAAACTTAAATTCAGCCCTGTTATAAACCATAATTTCCAACAAACCTGTGAGGACAAGCCTGTTATTGTAAATAATTAACTTGGCTACAGAGTCAGCTCGGTGGTTGTGCTCAGTTGTTTGTTGGCTATCCAGTCGTTTGAACATGTTCTCTTCTCCAACTGCAAATCTCTAACTTACAGGGTTTCTGACGTAAGCATTAAAACCTGATGGTAGCTTATGAAACGTGAAAAAGCAGCTCCTGGAGGTTGGGAAAATCATGTAGTCGCTATATAAACAATGTACAGTTGTAGTCCATGTAGTAGCCTGCGACCATCTCAGCAAACATTAATGGAGTCACTGGGCTATCTCTCACTCTACAGTGATTCTTTGTGGTTGGCGTTCCCCCATGCAGTCACCCCAAGTGTGTGTGTGTGTGTGTGTGTGTGTGTGTGTGTGTGTGTGTGTGTCTGAGAGACAGAGCATACAGTCAACCTGACAAAGCTTTGAATTATTTTTGAGAAACTTATTTCTGTAATTGTATATTTTCCTAACATTTAATCCCTCAGGTATTCATAGACCCATCACCTCCCCCAACCCCGTAGTACCCTCTGCTGTCTAAAAATATCCAGGAACTCTTCTATGATCTCAGAATAAGCGTTAACCAGCTGTTCAAATAATCAGCACACTGGGTAAATCTCTCCCATCAAAATTTATTTACAGAATTTTTTTTTTCTATTTCTAAACCTTTCTCCCAGAGAATCCAAACTGTACATTTAAAACTTATTTCAATCCAAATTAAACCTACAAACAGAGGTCCAACTCTTACCTAGAAACCAGAATGGAATTTCCACCTGTATTGTGGATGCACGAGTTCAACAGTGAATTTATTTGATAGGTACCTTTGCATGGTAGTTAAATTATCCTATTAAAAAAAGACACTTCGGGTTATAAGAATCTGAACCTTTTCCCAATAATGACGTTTTGAACCTCGCCTAAGTACAGTGGTACCTCACTTTATGAAAGTCTCACCAAACGAAAAATGCAGGTTACGAAATGCATTTTCCTAAAATTTTTGTCTCTGTATACGAAACAAGTTCACGTTATGAAAGCGCCATCTTAAAAATTCAAATGCACCATTTAAACACTAAAACACGCCATTCAAACAATGCACGAGCTGCTCTCCCATCAATGACATTCAAACATCCCGCCCGCTGGCCTTCCATTGGCTAACAACTGAGCTGTCGTTCATGTCGCCTTCACTCGAGTGCCATCTTGGACAGGTCCACCTGACGCCATCTTGGACAGGGATCCCATTGGCTAGGAGGGATGACGCAGCTACCTTCCATTGCCTATTATGGAGCTGAATTTACCATGAAGCTTTTCGTGTAAAGGACAGAATTACTGGGTTTTTTTATGCTTTATTTCTTGATTCAGTTTTTAATCTTCCATAAACATTTGTAAGATTATAACTCTGCTAAGAAGACATGGTCAACACACGCGCACACACACACACAGACACGTGTGTGATTTCCGGTGCGAGTGAAAAGAAGAAATGGGCTCGAGTGATATCACAAAGGAATATGGCCAAACCCGTCTACCATCGGTACGATATTGAAGCAGAAGGTCTTAAAGTTATGCTTTTATAATTTTTAAAGGATTTAGGGGGTAGTATTGGGAGCTTTGAAACGAATCACATGTTTTGCATGTAAAATGCGGTTCAATTTACGAAAAATGCAGGTTACGAAAAAAGCTCTGGAACGGAATAATTTCGTAAAGTGAGTTACCACTGTATTTAAATTGGAGAATTTTACTTTGCCAATTGTACGCAATGTTTCCCTGCTGAGAAAGCTTTCATTGTGCTGTCTGTAATCTCACTCATTTATATGACGGTCACAGGGAGGCTACTACCTATCTAAGCCGATCCCGATCGAAGGAGGGGAACACCCAGAGCAGCTCACCAAACCACCACAGGGCCAACACACACCACCATCCACACCTAGGGGCAATGTGTAATGGCCAATTAGCGTAAAGTGCATGTCTTTGAACTGTGGGAGGAAACCAGAATAGTCAGAGGAAACCCATACAAGTACAGGGAGAATATGCACAATATACACAGACACAAACAAGCCTAGGACTTGAATCCCAGACCTTCTTGCTGTGAGGCGGACATGTTGCCCCCCCCCCCCCCCCCCCATTGTTTTATCTCTGGAGAGATTATTCTGGAGTACTGTGCATTGTGAGCCAGTAGGGGGCTTACACACCTACAATTTCACCCTGTGCTGTTCACTAACAGTTAAACTCAGAATACTTTACACACAGATACCACACAGTGTCCTGGCTAATGTCATAACAGACATGCAGTGATAATTAATTTGTTTATACTCATTAAATAAAGTTGATTTGCAGTCGTTAGAACGTCTGACTTACAGCAGGTGGGTTCCGGGTTTGATCGTTGAGCTCAGGCGTTTCTGTGTGGAGTTTGCATATTCTCACCGCGATTGCATGAGTTTCATCCGGATACTTCGGTTTCCTTCCACAATCCAGAGATATGCACATTAGGTTAATTCCAGATTAGGCTGTTCCAGATTGCTTCAAGGTGTGAGTGTGAATGGTTGCGTATGTGTTGGCCCTCTAGTGGCCTGGTGAGGGTCTGGTAAGGGTGTTCAGGGTTCCTTTACCCAGAGTAATCTGAGATGGGTTCCAGTCTCCCAGAAACTCTAATTAGGATTAAGCAGTTCAGCAAATGAATGGATGAAAGTTGAATGCTGTCTATGAATTGAACACCAATGTACAGTACTGTACTGTGAAAAAGAACGATAAATGATGAACAATGATGTTGAAATGTGAAATCTGAAGTGAATGGAAAAGTTGACACTGATTAGAGAAGATGCTTTACACGTTTAAAATTATGTCCGGCAATAAGAGTGTTGTTCTTACTATTCTTACATTTTGGCTGATTTAGCACTGTCTACTTTCTTGGCCCGTGTCCTCCTCCTTTTCAGATGTACATGCCATTGGCTGTGTTCCACACAGAGCTGGAGACAGACGTGGAAGCGTCAGCCAGCTCACTCCCTGTTTTCACACTTGTTTTCTTATTTTCCCAATTTGTCTCTCGTAAGTGTTACAAAGTGTGAAGTCATGTCACACTGGCAGGCGTGAAATGGCTAATACCACTGTATGCCTTTCTCCCTGCTCTGCTGTGTCCTCCGTCTCTCTCTGGCTTGCACCCTCCCGCTCTCATTCTAAAAATGTTTCAGTACACAAACACTGTTTGACCACTGAATACGTAAAACAGGGGATGGATGTTTCTGAAAAAAGGGATGGGTTCCTGGCATGGATGTTCCTTGTATATGATTAACCCCCTCCTCCTCCTGGGCTCTCCTCTTCCTCCAGCTGACTCTTTAAGAGGGCAGCCATCAGGTGAACACCGAGTGAGACCATCCGGCTGGTTGTTAGAGCACAGAGTAACTCAGCACCATGCAGTCAGCGTGGATAGTATGTATCTGTGTAGGTATGTGTGCAGGAGCTTTGGCTGTGGAAGCAGATCCTCCAAATGCACTGGTAAAGACTACTGAGAACGGGACGAGCACTGACATTACAAACACTGCGGGACTGGAGACAGCGGTGGAATATTCAAGTAAGTTATGCTACGATGATGCTTTAATGTTGTATGTATCTGGTTTTTAATTTCATATATGGATGGATTTAGATTTCTGTACAAATTCCAATGCAAAATCTGTGCTCCATTATTGAATTTCCATATTAAATTAAATCTATTTGTGTTTTCTAAACACGTTTCAATGGAAGAATATGGGTTATTTGAATTTGAGTAAATTTGAAACATTAAATTATCTTGAATATTTAATATGCAATATGTGAGATATGATTAGACGTCTCCGCTTTGTTGAGAAAACCTGTACACATTACAACACATCAGTAGTAGGATGTTATGATATCTGCGGCTCATTGAAACCGGACAGTTGAGGATGGATAATAGAACCGGTTTTCCCCTCAAATTTCAACTGTCCAGGTTGAGTGAGCCTGTGTCCACCATGGCTCCAGATTCCCGTTTGGAACCTGATGTCTTCTGCTTTTGTAGTCCAACCACCTCAATATGTGATATCTTGTGAATTCTGAGATCCATTTTGAGCCCCCCCCCCTTTTTCCTTTTCTTTTTTTTACCTGGGGGTTTAAATGAGATATTCCTGGCAGCTCAAACAAATCTGCTCAGATTCCTCTAAACTGTCTTCTCAACAAACTCTCTGTTTGTGCTTATAGACTATTGTATGTAAAAACCCAAGAAGCCTGCCTGTTTCTGAAATACTTAAACCAACCCTTCTGGTACAAAGCTATAGAGATCCCACTCTTCATAATATGACTGATGTATTCATTACAGTGCGCGGACATTTGCTGTCAGGACAATTGCTCACAACCTTAATAAAAAAAACAGACATTCGCTCACAGCATCTTTTTTCTTTGTTCTAATAAAATGCATAATACAAAAAAAAAAACAAAAAACACAATGTGTTATAAAAATTCTTTATTCTTATAAATACATAATGCTAAATTAACTCATTATACACTAGGGTTTAGGGTTAGGCTTTAGGGTTTAGGGGTTAAAATTGAACAAAAAATTTTATGTTGTGAGCAAATGTCCGTTTTTTCATTAAGGTTGTGAGTATTTGTCCTGTGAGTATTTGTCCTGGAACCATTCATTACCTTAAGCTCTTGATCTGCTTGATTTATTTCTCACACTGTGCAGCTACATGATTAGTGGATTAGCTACCCAAATGAACATACAGGTGTCCAGGCGCTCCTAGAACTTGGTACTCAGCATGAATAAAATTAATACACTCAAAGAGACACACGGATTGCGAGAAAGAGAGAATAAAAGAGGGCGGTAATTAAAACTGCATTTATTATCATCATCTTCCGCTTGATCCAGAATCGGGTCACGGGGGCAGCAACCTAAGCAAAGAGGTCCAGACATCCCTCTCCCCCGCCACTTCCTCCAACTCTTTCAGGGAGACACCGAGGCGTTCTCGGACAAGCCGAGATACATAGTCCCTCCAGTCAGTCCCTCCCTTATATTTATATATAAATATATTTTTTAAATCTTACTTTACAGACCATTTGGGTGAATGTCAATTTATTAGTGTTAGTGAGTATGTACCACCTGGTCTCAACAAATTTTACTTCGAGTCCCACAATTTTTGGTTTCTAGTCTCTGACACATGACAATGAGCATTATTTTTGTTCCTCTGGGGAGAACTCTCGTTTTCAGCTAATTAAGGTGTATATAAATGTAAACTGGAATGACCTAGTGGTTACCACGTCCCCCTTGCAGGTAGAAGATCCAGGGTTTGAGTGCTGTGCGTGGAGTTTACATGTTCTCCCAGTGCTTGCGTGGGTTTCGTCCGGGTTCTCCGGTTTCCTCCCACATTCCAAAGACACAAAGACATGCACATTAGGCTACTCGGCTGTTCTAAATTGCCCCTAGGTGCGAGTATGAATGTGAATGGTTGTGTGCATGTGTTGCTCTGCCGAGCTGTTCGGGTTGTACTATGTCCTTGCCCAGTGTTGGCTGAGATAGGCACAATCTCTTCGCGACCCTAGTTCCAGTTCGGCAAATGAGTGAGTGAGTGTAAATGTAAAACGCATCATTAACTTCTGCCGAGCACCATGTTCATGACTTAGGTCAGTCAGCTAAACGATCGGTGGCACTGTTGGTACAGATGTGGAGAAGAGAAGTTTCCGGAAGAGAGTTGGATCCGAGAGAGAGCTGATTCTATATTTTTGAGTCTATATGATTCTATATTGCCTTATAAGGCATTATGGAGCAACATCGTGTTAGTTTGTCAGATGAACACTCAACTAAGAGTGTCACGAATGATTTATGTGTGTGCGTAAAAATATTTTTATTCCAAGATTTTGTTTTCTTAAATTATAACTTAAAATACTGTATATATATTTTATTTAAATTTCATGATAAGACTAAATTATGTGACCTAAATTGAGTAATTTATTTTAGGAAAAATTAAGAAAAAATGCCAGTGATTCTTGAGCAGACGACCTATACGTATACAATTTCCCAAGTATCGACTGTGTGAGGTTTATCTCAAGTATTTGTTCCTAGGGGAGAAGAGGGCAGCTGAGAAACCAATGAATGCCAAGGACACACAGGTAAGCAACACAAGGGCCAAAAAGTAATTTTCTGCTTCTTAAACTATAAATTAACTCTGAAAAAAATAGCAAAACCAACAAATTTTAATTACTATAGTGTACACATATATGCAGTTACATGTACATTAAACGCCTTCAGCTGCGGTCAGCTCAGTAGGTGTGTCCCTGTTATAATGAGTGTTCTAACTATTTTTATCTTCTGCTGTAGTTTTTCATCTCATAAATATGCACCTCTCTATTTCTGGTGCCCTTATTTACCCACTACATTTTTTTTTTTCCTTTTTATATTTGTGCCAAATACAGTCATTTCTGTATATTTATGTCTCATGATGGGCCCCATGTTTCTGTCAGCAGTCAAATCTGGGGCGAACCTTGGCAGCGTGGGTGGAGCTAAATTCCATTTTGAAAATGAGAGATGGAATTTCAGGTAAACTGAGCACAGTACTACACCAGCTGACTAATGAGAAGAATCGCCTCCTTGGCCAGACAAACGACCCAGTGACAAGTACAAAGACAACAGAAGAAGAGGATGATGATGAAGATGAGGATGATGCTGAGGAGGAAGAGGAAGAAGAAGCTGAGGAAGGGGGAGAAGGAGGGGAAGAGGAAGGAGGTGAAGAAGGGGCTGAAGAAGAGGCAAATGAAGGGGAGGAGGAAGAACAGGGAGAGGAAGAAGAGAATGAGGCAGCTGGTAACAGTACCGCAGAATTGCTACCAGAAAGTTGCCAATTGAATGGAACTGAGATTTCCTGCGTAGATGCTGGCATTGTTGAATTTCCCATCATCAATGACCAAAACATAACTGTGATTAATTTAGCAGGTAAGCTTAGAGGTTTAACGTGGTGTCCAAACAGTTATACCTTAAAACCTTAAAAAAAAAAAACCCTCCTCCAGTTAAAAATATTTTTATTCTGGTATCTTAATGTCTGTCACAGGAAACAACATCACCACATTACCTTCTGAGACTTTCTCTGGTATGCCCAACCTGGAAGTGATCAACTTGAGCAGGAACCTTCTAGATGACTCTTCTCTTGGCCCTGACTTCGTGATGGTGTTTTATTCCTCCTCCTGATATATTACAACATTTAATAACACATGCATTAAGGCCATGTCTGTGATAAATATACCATTAGAATTAAGGCTGGAATAATCAATTTCACTCATCTTGCTCAATCATTTGCTGAAATGAAATCATACTACAGTATTACATCATTACAATAATTTATTTCTTTGTAGCCTTCGTATACATTTCTACTTCCTTATCCTTCTGACCAAAGGTCATCCACATTTTTTCTCAATTGAGTATAGTTTTCTTCAAGAACATGGTTGAGCACGTGCTACAGGAAACCTGTGAGACACATTTAAAAAATACTGATATGAAGCTTTGGCATTTTGCAGTCCACTGTCTCTCTGTAGTGTCTGTATAATTACACGGTTAGAAAATGTTCTGAAAATAAGGAGGAATAAGGTCATAATTTACAGTATCTAATCCTGATGTACCACCAATAACAAGACACAACAAGCTGGTAGCTTTACTTGGATTGGACTGTGCTGATGACAGGGTTTATAAAGGAGGTATTTATCTTAAAATATCCTACCACTACAAGAATAAGCAAATCTTGAAAAAATCTTGAATAAGCAAAAGTACTCATTTTCGTGGTTTTCCTGGAGACACAGCCAGATTAAATTAAGCATTATGAGTCTAAGATGGTGTTTAAGCATGTAATAGTCCACAGCTATACAATGTGGTTATTCACAAATGTCCACACGTTTTATTTATCCTTACCAGAACCTGGCAAACCTAAAATCTCTGACTCTGGATGGCAATGGACTAATGACAATCCCACGTCTGCCAGGATCTCTGGAGGAGCTGAGAATCAATGACAACAAGTTAAGCCAAGTGCTCTCCCACAACTTAGAAGGTTTGGTTTGGATGTTTTTGTTTTAATTTAAAATATTTAGTAAATAGGTGGCACGGTGGCATGGTGGTTAGCACGTTCGCCTCATAGCAAGAAGGTCCTGGGTTCAATTTTCAGCTCGGGTGTTTCTGAGTGGAGTTTGCATGTTTCCCCTTCCTTGCATGGAAGTACCTCTGGGTACTCCGGTTTCCTGCCACGGTCCAAAAACATGTACAGTAGGTTAATCGGCTGTTCCAAGACTGTGAGTATGAATGGTTGTGTGAGTGTTAGCCCTACGATGGCCTGGAGAGATGTCCAGGGTGTACCCCGCTCTTGTCTGGAGTTGGCTGAGATGGGCGCTAGCCTCTCTGTGACCCTAATTAGGATTAAGTGGTTCAGAAAATGTATGGATATTTAGTAAATAAAGAGAGGGTCAGTGGTGATCTAGTGGTATAGGGTGCTGGATCGCTGATCCAAAGGTTGGGGGTTCGAGTCCCACTCTCCACAAGGTTGTCACTGTCCCCCCCCCCCCCCAGTGCAGCCAACTGGGTTATCAAAGGTCGGCCATGTCTCCCACTGTCTATGGTGTGAGGCATGTAAAAGAACCTTGCTGACTTTCATAAAGAGTAGCTGCAAAGCTGTCAGCGTGTTTCCACCCTACGATGGCCTGGCGAGCTGTACAGGGTGTACTCTGCCCTCCCCCGAAGTTGGCTGGGATGGGCACCAGCCTCCCCGTGACCCAAATCAGGATTAAGTGGTTACAGAACATGAACTGATGATGATGAACTAAATAAAGAGATAAAATACGATAATGTATGTTGTTATAGAAACAAGCAGAAATTATGGGGTGGTGTAATAATGTAATAATTTTCCAATAACAGCAAGACCCAATAAGTTTTATTCACTTAGCAACATATCTCTGTATTTAAAGGGACCCTCCCAGGTATATCACATAAACATGAAACACAGTGCTATCTCATTCATCATTTCATTCATTTTCTGTACCGTTTAATCCTGTGTCGCAGGGAGGCTGGCGCCCATCTCAGCCGACTCTGGGCAAGGGCGGGGTACACCATGGACAACTTGGCAGGCCATTGCAGGGCCAGTGCTTTCGTTAGGAAATAAAATGGAATGGACACAGTGTCCTTCTGAAACCATTTGGTTACTCTTGTACGCAAGTATCAATGACCCCTGGCTCTTTTTAATTTCTTTTGAAATCCTATCCCCTCTTCTGTTTCCTCACAGTTAAAGGACTTTTCCACTTTCTATGAATCAGTCCTGTACTGCTAAGCTATTATATATGAGCAAGATTGTTCCTCCAGCCAAATCGTGTTGTTATTGTTACTGTAAACAGATAAACAACCAAAACAAGATACAGATGAATAAGCAATGTGGTGCCTTTATATTCAGCCAAAATGAAGTGGTGATGTGACAAAATACATTCATTAATAAATGCGTTGATCCTTCATGTTAATAAGACAAGAACAATGCATCTGGACTCCATTCTTCATCCCAAAGTATTTCTGTGTCTGCAAACTTGATGTCACTTCTTTATCTCCAACTGGTAGAAAATGCTGTTAATAAAAACATGTAAAAATGTACATTTAGGGTTTCAATTTTTAAGCCCTCTGATGACCTTGCAAGTTGTCCAGGTTGTACCCTGCCCACGCATACAGTCGGCTGAGACGGGCACCAGCCTCCCTGGGACCCTAATTAGGAGTAAGCAAATCAGAAAATGAATGAATAAATGAATTCTTAAGCCAGGTGGCAGCCATCTTGGTAAAACCAACTTGTTGTGAGATCCAAGAATGGAGCGATTGAAAGCCAACACAGCTCGAAAACCCTGGAAATTGCTGATGGTCAGAATGTATAAATTAATATGTATTTACCAATAGTGTTACTGATATTTGTAATTAATCAAACATTAAAAAAAATCTTTCATAGATGAAATTTGGAAGAAACTATTTGAGCATACCGTTCAACAACAAAGGGGTCTCAGTAAGATGGTACCAGGCTCGCTTCAGGTTTTGCTGCATGCAAACTACGAGATTAAATCACTGTCCAAGATCAATAGTTCACAAAGGTGGAAGATGTGGTTACCGCTTGGTTGAAGTGAAAAACTACACCCACACTAGCCCTTTGCAGATAAATTTGGACACCCCTGGGTAAACATGTCCGCCTCACAGCAAGGAGGTCCTGTGTTAAAGTCCCAGGCTTGGTTGTTTGTGTGGAGTTTACATGTTCTGACCGTTCTTGTGTGGGTTTCCTCAGTCTAGTCCAGTTTCCTCCCACAGCCAAAGACATGCACATTAGGCCAATTAGTGCAAGTTTGGATGGTTGTATATGTGTTGGCTTTGTGATGGCTTGGTGAGCTGTTCAGGTTGTACCCTGCCTTTGCCCAGAGTCCATTGAGATAATGAGAATGTGTAGGAGTTTTGTTTCAGACTATTCTCCTTTTTTTTCCAAGTTCAAGCCCCACTATCAACAGGTTGACAACAGGTTGTCCTCCCAGTGCAGCAAACTGAGTTATCAAAGGTCGGCCATGTCTCTCACTCTCTACAGTGGGAGGCATATAAAAGAAACATTGCTGACTTTCGTCAAGAGTAGCTGCATAGCTGTCAGCGTGTTTCTGCCACGCAATGGCCTGGCGAGCTGCCCTCACCCAGGGTTGGCTGAGATGGGTGCCAACCTCCCTGCGATCCTAATTAGGATTGGGCAGTTCAGAAAATGAATGAATGAATGAATGGAAGTGAGCGGCCCAGACATGATACAGCATGGTAATACCCCTATGCAGAAAGGTGCCTCTGAATACATGGTTTACCAAGAATGTAGTAGAAGAACGTCAGTAGTCTGCAGCTCGCTCACCTTGACTTCAACTCCAGCCAACACCAGTGTCCAAGGTGCGGCCAAGTCCATGTTCATTCACAGTGTTTGGCAGATGCTCTTATCCAGAGTGACTCACAATTATCATTTTTATACAACTGAGTAACTCAGGGCTAAGAGCCTTGCTCAAGAGCCCAACAGTGGCGATAGTGGGGATTGAACTGCTGACCTTCAGATCAGTAAATTATCGCTTTAACCACTAAGTCACCACTTTGTTTATCACCTTAACCACTAAGCCAATTACTTTATTGCTTTTTAATAATCAGTGGTTTGGAATGGTGGAATAGTCAGTTGTCAGGTGTTCACCTACTTTCAGGCCATACAGTCTGTCACCATGGGGTAGTTGTGGCCCGGTGGAAGGGTGATGGTGTACTGATCCCAAGGTCAGGGGTTCAAGCCCCATTATCAACAAGTTGTCACTGCTGTCGCCCCTCCGATAGAGTTTAGTACAATACCATTATTTTTACTGATTTAATATTTAATCTGGTGATGACCCACATAACCAAAAATTCTCATGCTCTGCACAGATTCCAGACCCAGGGCTTCTATCTTACAAAGGAGAAATGTATGTCTCCAGGGGCAATCATGCCATACAAATAACTCCAGTGACTAGACTGAGCTGAAAAGCAGCAGCTGTAGCACAGCGAAATCATTTTTATCGTCCAAATAAATGGACTGTTTCTGGTCAGGGATTGTGCTTTCAGTCAGTGACTGGCAAATGCTTCAGCGAGTGATCAAAAAGTGGGGGGATCATGTTATTGTCAAATATGAACTAGCACTTTAAACTTGATCAAGCATCACCACATGTGTTCATTGGCTTAAAAAATTACTGTGGTGGCAATCACCTGAATGATTACATTTAATTATAAGCTCTTATAGTCATTAGAGGACCTCCCGAGTGGAGCCCCAAGTCATTGGCTAACTTCAATATAATGCTTCTGTTTGCCTCAACAAAACAACTGGACACATGAATGTAATAATAATGGACAAGCTGTAGTTCTGCATGTGACCACCAGATGGCACTCAATGAATTTCTATCTGTTTGTAACAGACTGCCATGCCTTTTATTTTATTTTATTTTATTTTATTTATTTATTTATTTATTGTTTTTTTGTAGGTTTGTCCAACTTGCTCCACTTAGAACTGGCAGGAAACATCCTGTGGGAGGGCAGTATTGAGCCCTTAGCCTTCCAGCACCTCACTATGCTCAAGCACTTGAGACTAGACAACAACCGATTCACCTCCATTCCATCTGGACTGCCCCCATCACTTGAGGTCAGATCCTGCATATATTTTGTACCTTTGGTTATAATTCAGTTCTTTCTAATGATGCACATATTTGTTTGTTTTAATAGGATTTACGGATGCCACACAATCAGATAGTGGATGTACAGGAAAGTATTCTGAATCACTCCATCCACTTGGCATCCCTGGATCTGAGTCACAACCTCCTGAGTGACTCCAGTTTCTACCCTGGAGCATGGATCGACCTGCCGTGAGTTCCATAAATATACCTTTGATTTTTTTAAATTTGTAGTCATATAAAGGATATTCCTATTTATTTGGCCTATGCATGAACACTGAATTATACATTATTTCTATATATGTATGTATATAGTTTATGATGGGCAGTGATGAGCAGCTCAGTTGCATAGTGGTTGGCACATCCACTTTATAGCAAGAAGGTCCTGGGCATGCGCACGGGATTCGCCGAGTGTGTTTTCTGCATGACATTTATATGTTCTCCCCATGCTTGCATGGGATTACTCCAGGCACTTTGGTCTCCTCCCACAGTCCAGACACATGCAAATTATGTTAATTTAAATAGCCCTTAGGTGTACATTTGAATAGTTGTGCGGGTGCGTATGTGTTGGTCCTGCAGTGTACTGGCCAACTGTTCTGGGGGTGCCCTGCCTTCACCTAGAGTTAGCTAAGATAGGCTTCAGCCTCAATGAGACTGTAGTGGGATTTATTTTTTCAAGTGAATGAATGACAATTGTTCAATTGCTGCATCCCAGCAGTGCCAAGGTCTTTTAGATGAACCCTGAACTCAGGTTACTGTTATTGCAGATATTTTTCCAGGTCCCTTCATTTTCAAGTGTGAATGGGTGTGTGCACTGTGCTCGGTAATATACCGGGGTCTCGTCTAGGGTGGATTTCTTTAATCGTACAGTGTTGGCAGGATTGGAACTCATACACCATAATCCTACCAAGGATAAAGCAACAAGAGGATTGATGTAGTTTTCCTACATTACATCAGATGTCATACATAAACCAGGTATAATGGGTTCAGTTTTAACTTTGAGCTGGAATACCTGTGCACACCTAACCTTAACAGTCTTATAGAAGTTCTCACAAAGTTGTCAGCATACAGTTGTCGAGAATGTTTTTTATGCTTTAGCTTTAAGTTTATAATGGAAGTGAGTGGCGGGCACCTAGTGCTAAGGTGCTGGATCACTGATCCCAAGGTTGGGGGTTCAAGCCCCATTCTCTCAACGGGTTGTCACCGCCCTCCCAGTGCTGCTAATTGGGTAATCAAAGGTTGTCTATGGTGCGACACATGTAAAAGAAACATTGCTGACTCATGTAAAGTATAGGCTGCATAGCCGTCACTATGTTTCCGCCCTGTGATGGCCTGGCGATCTGCCCTCACCCAGAGTCGGCTGAGATGGGCACCAGCCTCCCCAGTACCCTAATTAGGATTAAGCGGTTCAGAAAATGAATGAATGAATGAATTAATGGAAGTCTGCGGCCTAAACATGACACAGCATGGTAATACCCCTATGCACAAAGGTGCCTCTGAAGACGTGGATTATCATGGGTGTAAGTAGAAGAACTCCACCTTGCTCACCTTGACTTCAACTCCAGTCAACACTTTTGAGCTGAATTCGAATGCAACCAACACCGGCGTCCAATCAAAAGCATCAAAGGTGCGGTCAAGTCCATGTTCATTCACAGTGTTTGGCAGACGCTCTTATCCAGAGTGACTCACAATTATCATTTTTATACAACTGAGTAACTGAGGGTTAAGAGACTTGCTCAAGAGCCCAACAGTGGCGATAGAGGGGATTGAACTGCTGACCTTCAGATCAGTAACTTATCGCTTTAACCACTAAGCCACCACTTTGTTTATCACCTTAACCACTAAGCCAATTACAGGGATCCCTTGCTACTTCGCATTTCAATTCATGTGGCTTCAGTGTATCGCGTTTTTTTTTTTGTTTTTTTTTAAATATTCATCAAATTAAAAAATAAAGAATTTAAGGAAGAACGGGGAAAAGTTAAAGAAAATACCTCAAAAACAAGGCCAATTATGCAAAAAACAAAACAAAACCCTAAACAAACACAAAACAAAAAACAACCCAAAACCTCCCATCAAAACTACTTACATTTTTGTGAGGTGTGCATCTGCGTGTGCACATGCGCATCTGTATGTGTGTGTATTTATATTTTATTTGCATCTTATGCATTATTTTTGAATGTTTAATTGTTATTATAAGCATTTATAGCATTGAATATGTATTTATTGATATTATATACACATATACATGTACGTATATGTCAGTTCGTTGGGGGGGGGGGGGGGGTGTTGATCCTACTTCGCGGAATTTGGTGCTGGCGGTGGGATCTTGGTCCCAACTAACCACGGAAAGTGAGGGATCCCTGTACGTACTTTATTAATGCTCAGTGGTTTGGAATGGTGGAAGAGTCAGTTGTCAGGTGTTCACCTACGTTTAGGCCATATAGTCTGTCACCATGGGGTATTTGTGGCCCGGTGGAAGGGTGATGGTGTACTGAGCACAAAGTCAGGGGTTCAAGCCAAACTATCAACAGGGTGTCACTGTTGTTCCCCCAGTGCAGCTGACTGAGTTATCAAAGGTTAGCCATGTCTCTCACTCTCTATGGTGGGAGGGATATAAAAGAGCCATTGCTGACTTTCGTCAAGAGTAGCTGCATAGCTGTCAGTGTGACTCTTATTATATACTGAGTATTGAAGTTTAAAAAAAAAAAAATTTTTTTACTGAATGGGGAAAATCTGGGTTTGGAATGATGTCCTGCCCCAAATGGAGGAGTTTAAGTATCTCAGGGTCTTCTTCACAAGCGAGGGAAGGATGGAGCGGAAGATCGACAGACGGATCGCTGCAGCCTCTGCTCTAAAGCGGGGCCTGTACCGATCCATTGTGATGAAGATGGAGCTGAGCTGGAAGGCAAAGCTCTCAATTTACCGATCAATCTATGTTTCAACCCTCACCTATGGTCACGAGCAGAGACCAAAAGAACAAGATCGTGGATACAAGTGGCTGAGATGAGCTTCCTTCGCCGGGTGGAGGGGTTCTCCCTTAGAGATAAGGTGAGAAGCTCAACCATCCGGGAACAGCTCAGAGTCGAACTGCTGCTCCTCCGCACTGAGAGGGGCCAGTTGAGGTGACTCGGGCATCTGGTCAGAATGTCTCCCGAACGCCTCCCTGGTGTGGTGTTTCGGGCATGTCCAACCAGGAAGAGACCCCGGGGTCAACCTAAAACACGCTGGAGGGACTGTCTCTCGGCTTGTCTGGGACCGCCTCGGTGTCCCCCCGGAAGAGCTGGAGGAAGTGGCTGGGGAGAGGGATGTCTGGACCTCATTGCTTAGGCTGTTGTCCCTGTGACCCGCCCATGGAATAAGCAGAAGATGATGATGATGATGATGGGGAAAATCAGCAAGGTAAAATAATTATGATTAAAATATATGTGCAGAATTTCTAGAGTTTCATACGGTATAATTTTTTTTACTGATTTAATAATTAACCTGGTGACGACCCACACAACAAAAAGTTCTCATGCGCTGCACAGATTCCAGACCCAGGGGTTCTATCTTGCGTAAGAGAAATGTATGTCTCCAGGGGCATTCACGCCATACAAATAACTCCAGTGACTAGACTGAGCTGAAAAGCAGCAACTGTAGCACAGCGAATTCATTTTTATCTTCCAAATAAATGGACTCTTTCTGGTCAGGGATTGTGCTTTCTGACAGTGACTGGTAGATGCTTCAGTGAATGAACAAAAAAGTGGGGGTCATATCATTGTCAAGTATGAGCTAGCACTTTAAACCTGATCAAGCATCACCACATGTGTTCATTGGCTTAAAAAATTATGGTGGTGGCAATCACCTGAATGATTACATTTAATTATAAGCTCTTATAGTCATTCGAGGACCTCCCAAGTGGAGCCCGAAGTCATTGGCTAACTTCAATATAATGCATCTGTTTGACTCAACAAAACAACTGGACACATGAATGTAATAATAATGGACAAGCTGTAGTTCTACATGTGACCACCAGATGGTACTCACTGAATTTCTACCTGTTTGTAACAGACTGCCATGTCTATTTTAGCTGGGTGGATCACCACAGACATGAAACATGGCTTGGACGGTTGTCCCATGTCCTGTTTGGTGTCGGTGCGTGACCACCATAGAAAATCCGATAAAGATGGCATATCGCTGAGTTGATGTTGGTTGTTATGTATCATTGACTTGCATGACGATGGGCAAAAAATATAAAGTTATTATTAATAACAATACTGAAACCCCGAAAAAAAAATCAGGGCTCATACACCAACGCTTATACTCACACTGACACCCCCCCCCCACACACACACACACACAAAAACAGACAATCAGACTTAGGTACCTGCAAAGACTTGCAGGTAAATAAATGTTCATAGATCAAAAGCCAAAATCAGAAGCTTGAGAAAACACAAACTTAAAATTAAATGGATAATTAAACTAAACGGACAGTAAAAGCAAACTCTGGTTCAGACACCCACTAAGAGACATCTATTAGGTGCTCAGCTTTTAAACAGTATAAAGTAAAGTCTGTTTATCTTTCACACCTAACCTCAGTGGTTCATCAGGCCTGTCCCTAGTTTATATAGCATAAAGTAACTAGGAGTTCAACTTCTGGTCAGGATGCCAGTCCATCGCAGGTTACCTTTCCAGTAATTTTACTGGTACCCATTTATACTGCTGTGAGGCCGGTGGTGTAGTAATTAAGGTAATGTGGTCATGATCGGGAGGTTGTGAGTTCAAATCCCACCGAGACCCTCACTGTGCTAAGACCCTTGGGCAAGGCCTCAACCACAAGTGTGCCTCTGTTCACCCAGCAGTATAAATGGGTACCAGTAAAAATATACTGGGAAGGTAACCTGCGATGGACTAGAGTCCCATCCAGGAGGAGCTGAACTCCTGGTCGCTTCATGGTATGGAAACCGGGGATAAGCACCGGCCTGATGAGCCACTAGGCTCAGGTGTAAAAACCCAACAGAGTTTACCTTTACCATTTATACTGCTGGGTGGACAGAGGCACAGTTATGGTTAGTAAGTATAGAGGCACACTTATGCACAGGGGACTTTGTACGGCTTGGATCTAACGGGAATACGAACACTTGACCTCTCGATCATGAGCCCAGCACCTTAACCACTACACCACTGGTTCCATCACAGTGGCAGAATATCTATATTAGTTGATACAACTGGGTTCAGTCTAAATTATAAACACATGTCAACTTTATTCAGAACACAAAAAGCTCTAGGGCTCCAATAAATTGCTAGAATATGACTGTACACTTTGGAATAATAAATCCTTATATTTAAATTGTTTTATTATGTTTTTTTTGATAAAAGTATCCCAATGGGAACTGTGAAATTTAAAGAAGATTTAGCTGCCAAAAAGTTGTTCTGAAAGAATGCTTCTATGAAGCATTATACAGGCTGTGACTTTGGGCGTAGATATTTATATTATTCAGTTCTTTCTGAGAACAAAAATATGAGGGAGAAAGAAGAAGACGAAGAAGAACAGAGTAATGATGGAATAAAGACAGGCGTGGGTAGATATCATTGTGATTGTTGCTGCAGTTGTTTTCTCCACAGCAGCCTTTATAATTTTCTTGGTGCAGGAATCTATAATCTTACAGGTGATTGCAGTACATGCTAATTATCTTAACAACTTCGCTATCATGTTCACGTAACGTTAGTTCCACTAACCTATGCCGTTTTCAGCTTTTTGATGCTTCTGTGTGTGATCTGCCCTACATCTACAACACTGTGCTATTATCTCTGTGTAAATTTAGACATCTACTCCAATTCAGACTCTCGGTGCTTTCATCTCCTCTGTTTGTGAGCGCCTGTCAGTCCGAACAGACTCCATAATTCTCTTCTGTAAAGCCTGTCTAATTATCACTGCAAATCTCGATGTTCCCTCATTAACTGCCCTGGCAGGTTTTATTTTTATTTTATTTTTTATTTTTACTTTTACTTTTAAGTGCAGGCAAGAACAGTTTTCTGTAGAATATAATGAGGGAATACACAAGAAACTGCATTCAAAGGCACAGATAAAATCAATGGTACTCCTATAGAGCCTGGCACAAGCTAATAAATTCTCACTCTGGTTTAGATTTGACATAACAGCTTTTGCAATGTGTTCTCTTAAAAGTCAGTGTGCTGATACATTTCTCTTTTTATGGTATTCTATATTTACAAGATCGCAGAACAGCTGCCCAGAGACAGCATGTTTCCGTTACCAGTGACCCATGCATAACTGGTGATTTTAAAGGAATACTGCAGCCTCATTTTTATTCGCTACCATTCATCAACTACAATTTCAGTTTAAAAGTAATCCTTCAGCACTGCCAGTAAATGTTACAAGTACAAAACTAATTAATTCATTTTCTGAACTGCTTAATCATAATTAGGGTTGCGGTGAGACAGGTGGCCATCTCGGCTGACTCTGGGCAAGTGCAGAGTACACCCTAGACAGCAGGCCATCATGTAGCAGAAACACACTAACAGCGATCAACCTACTCTTGACAAAAACCAGCGACGGTTCTTTTACATGTCTTTTACCATAGACAGTGAGAGACATGGCCAGCCTATGATAACCCAGTTAGCTGCACTGATGGACAGCAGTAACAGCCCTGATAGTGGGGCATCAGTAATTCAGCACCCTACAACCAGGCCACCATTGCCCCAAGTAAAAAACTATACAATGCAAATTTTTAAAAATGCAACAATCACAATTGAAAGGTTTGTCTTAAGCATTTTATACACCTGAAGCAATGGGTGACAAATGAAGCGCCTCGCCTCTAAACGACGACAGGTGAAGTTGTTTGTGACACATGCAAATCACTTAGTGAATTGCGTGTGGCCAGTTTTAGATGCCTCGGTAACCCTCTCACATGATCCCCACTTACAAAATTGTAAAATTTCTGTGTATAATTATAATTCACACTTCAGTAATGAGCCGGTCTACTATGGTGATATAAGTGGAACAAATAAACTTGCATTTATTGTTTCCCATGTGAAATGCTTTTGGGAACTCCGTATTTGGAGACCTATGTCAATTAACGATAAGTTGTGCAATTCATGTAACTTACACAATTCACATAACTAACATCAATTGCACAGTCTACGCAATTCACGTCTGTTTCCCTTTTACTCAGGAGTCGCCACAGCGAATCATCTGATTTGCACGTTTGATTTGGCAGAGGTTTTTACGTCAGATGCCCTTCCTGTCACAACCCTTTTTAGCAAGGGACAGAAACACGCTGACGACTTTGCAGCTACTCTTTACGAAAGTCAGCAATGATTCTTTTACATGCCTCTCACCATAGACAGTGAGAGACATGGCCCGCCGTTGATAACCCAGTTAGCTGCACTGGGGGGGACAGTGACAACCTTGTGGAGAGTGGGACTCGAACCCCCAACCTTTGGATCAGTGATCCAGCGCACTATACCACTAGACCATCACTGCCCCTGCAACCTACGCAATTCACGTAACTGACACAATTCACGTAACTTGTGCAATTCACATAAGTTACGTCAATTTCACGACTTACGCAATTCACATACTTTACGCAATTCACTTAACTTACAAAATTCATGTAACTTACATCAATTGCACAACTTACGCACCTCACGTAACTTATGCAATTCATGTATTTAAGTGTGTTAAGTGTCCTTAAGTGTATTGAGTGTAATAAGTGTATTGCATAAGTTAACTTAATACACTTAATACACAGCTTAATAATATACACTAAACTTAATTCAGGTAACTTACATCAATTGCACAACTTACACAATTCACGTAACTTACGCAATTCAAAGATAACGGTCTTTAAACTTTTGATTGGTGATCACAAGAATTGCGTTGTGTAAAAGTGCAGCTCAGTTTAGCTCAGTATCCACCCACTTCACATTGCTTGAGAAAATTTATCCCCTCATTACACATTTTACTGATTTCTTTGACCTTACATGGCTGTTTTTCACTTGTTGCTTCCTGTGAGTAAGCAGCTTCAGGATGAGATGGGCAGGAAACAAGTTTCAAGCTGTAAGTCTTCATTAATTTTCCAACAGTAATGCACTAGAAAGGCTTACGGTATCTATGAATAATATTGTTATCAGCACTCTTGCCTTACAACAAGATGGTCCTGAGTTTGAGCCCTGTAGCCGGCATGAGCATTTCTGTATGGAGTTTGTATGTTCTCCCTGTGTTTCCGTGGGTTTTCTCCCAAAGTCCAAAGACATGCACATTAAGCTAATTGCCGATTCTTAATTGCCCCAACATGTGAATAAGTGTTTGTCCCAGAAAAAAAACTTTTGCAGGGGGGGATTGCAAGTTCATCATCATCATTTTCTGTAACCGCTTCATCCTAATTAGGGTCGCGGGGAGGCTGGTGCCCATCCCAGCCAACTCAGGGCGAGGGCAGAGTACACCTAGGACAGCTCGCCAGGCCATCACAGGGCGGAAACACGCTGACGGCTTTTCAGCCTACTCTTATCGAAAGTCAGCAATGGTTCTTTTACATGCCTCACACCATAGACAGTGAGAGACATGGCCGGCCTTTGATAACCCAGTTATCTGCACTAGGGGGGACAGTGACAACCTTGTGGAGAGTGGGACTCAAACCCCCAACCTTTGGATCAGCAATCTGGCACCTTATACCACTAGACCACCACTGCCCTGGGGATTGCAAGCTTCTGGGTAAAAGCATACATTACAAGAGAAACCACAATAGTGGCCCAAAACCTCATGGGTGCAAGATGGAAATTAAGTGAGTGCAAATATGTTGCTAACCAGAATTTTCCTATTGCAAAGCTAATTTCATAAAGAATACATTGACCAGATATAGGGCATAATGCTGTGGTCTTGAAAAACATATCAACCACTTGACTCCTATTATACCTTAATTTACTTCTTTAATTCAGTCCGAAAAAAGTGCCAAAATTTGTCTGAGGTAAGAAATACAACAACAGATTCAGTTGTGAAAACACCTCGAACATTCCTGTAATGTTGCCCTGTTGCTCTGTCAAATACTGTGGGAATTAGAGCAGCTTGTGGGTGAAAGGCCTCCCGAACTCCACAGGGGTAACGACTTGTTTGTACGTGTTATGTCTGTTCAAATATGTGCTTGTTAGGGTTTATGTATGAGAATGAAGAAAGGGACCTCCAGGAGAGCTCCATTTGTTTCTGGTTATCTTTGAGTTGGGAACATAGTGTAATGGGGGTTTGATGAATACTCAGGGTTGTGGAACTATGATACATGAACTAAAAGACCTGTGCTAATGAGTAAGAAATACATGTTTTGTAGGGGTGACATTAAGGATATGAGTAGCTTTTGCACAAAGCATGAATTTTTATCCGTATTAAAGAGCACACAGTATGACTTCATAACACTTTTTACATAAAATATAACTGGCCATAAACAAGGTAGGAGCTCTCTAATTATAATAATAAAAATACATCCAAAAATCATATCCTGTATTTGAATTGATAGAACACAACATGAGCACTATTCCGCTGTAGTATTCTTTTCTCTGCCCCGCCCACATCTACATATTCATCAAGAAATTAAGGAAGCAAATAGGGCCAGGTTAAAAGCTTACGACATGACCGCACAGTAGTTGTTCTGGCCAGTGTGAAGTGTTGCATAAGCCTGGTTGTATAACTCTGGCATTGGAAAGCATCTGCATGTTTGATGGCAATCACAAAACCTCTGCTTCTCAGTAAAACTGAACTTGACTGATTGATTGTTTTCGGCTAAAAAGCACAACTCCTGTGCCAGAATATCCATCTCAGGATGCAATTATAAACCCTGGATATGCCAACTCCATGTATATTCAGATTCAGTAGCTTGATATTGTACTCAGTGTATACATGGTTGCAGGCCACCATGTTTAGAAGGCCAGCTCTGTGTAAACTCTTTCTGGATGAAACAGCGTTGTAACAGTGGCAAACAGTACTGACCCTGCCAGCATCAGCCTGACAATCAAGAAATTTGTCAAACCTGTGTGGGCTTGGCTGGACCAGGGATAAACCTGAAGATCAAATTCATTTTTGAAATGGGACTATACTTCCAGCATTATAATAAAACTTCATTCTCATTTTTGCATGAGCCTATATAATTCTACAGAGGCTCAGTTTGTTCAAATCTTTTTTCTTTAAGCAGCCCATCCATCCATGAATGAGCTTTCTCTTTTTTCTTCCATTCTTTCTTCTTTTCCTATTTGATTTTTCCATTTTTTTCAGTGGTCGCCACAGCGAATCATCTGATTCGCATGTTTGATTTGGCATAGGTTTAGCAAGGGGCAGAAACACGCTGATGGCTATATAGCTACTCTTTACGAAAGTCAGCAATGGTTCATTCACATGAACCGCTCACCACAGACAGTGATAACCCAGTTAGCTGCACTGGGGGACAGTGACAAACTTGTGGAGAGTGGGACTCGATCCCCCAATCTTAGGTCGAGCGATCCAGCGCATTTTACCACCAGGCCACCACTGCAACACCTCCCCCCCCCCCCCCCCCCGCCCGCCCGCCCGCCTTCCATTATTCGTCCATTTTGGCAGAATATAAAGGTTTCCTAGTTAAATCCATCCCAGCTCATGGGCTGCGCATCACTTATTCATCTGTTCTACATCATGTTTTTGTTCTGTGTCTTTTACACAAAAAGCACAATTGGTAGGGCAACTCGTAGAAATCTGTAAAAAAAAAAGTTCTAATCTTTACTTTGGAGTGACTTGACTTATTTGTTAAACACACAGGCAAACATCCTGTGTAAAATATCATAATTAAAAAAGCATTGTTTTGTGTTCATTATCAGTCTGAAGACTACAGAGTATTCAAGATGAGCAATAAATTTAGATTTAATTTACAGACAGCTGGCAAATAGACGGAAAAACATGCTGTGGAGTTATTCTGATTAGTCATCTTCATATGATAAAACATTTCTATCCTGATGGGAATGACCTCTTCCAAGACAGCTGTATCCTCATTGATGAGAAAGAAAATTATGTAAATCATTTGATTTGGCTTTCAGAACCAGCAGACGTCAAACCATTTAAACATCTGTGGGAGATTTTGAATTAGTATGTTATACAGCTCAGACCACAACTACCAGCAAAGAACACTCACTCACTCACTCTTTTGCTGAATCGTGAATCGCTTGAACCTATTAGGGTCGCAGGAAGGTTGGAGCCTATCTCAATTATCACAGGGTGAAGGTAGGGGTACACTCTGAACAGCTCACCAGACCATTGCAGGACAACACAGACACAACCATTCACACTTACACTGATGGGAAATTTAAAACAGCCAATTAGCCAAATGGGCATATCTTTGGACCCCGGGAGGAAACTGGAGTACCCAGAGGAAACGTAATCAAGTACAGGGAGAACATGCAAACCCAACAGAAATGTCTGAGCTCAGAACTTCAATCCAGGACCTTCTTGTTGTGAGGCAGAGATGCTCATCACAATGCCACATGGTGGCCTGATTAACACTTACTGCACTGGAAATGACTGCAATTAGTAAAGCTGGTATAATTCATTCTTCTCCAACTGGGGTCATGAATATCCTGCTACAGGTTTTTATGGCCTTAAATTATTGGAGTATAATCATGGGAAAGACCGACAGATGATTTTTACCATAGGTTATGTTAATTAGTACGGGGATACCATGCAAACGCCACACAGAAACACCTGAGAGCAGAACTCGAACCCAGGACCTTCCTGCTGTGAAGCGGATATGGTAACCACTATAATGTAATATAATATAATATAATATAGTATAATATAATATAATGTAATATAATATATAATATATAGAATAGAATGATTTAATGAATAGCATTTAGACAAATAGACTTTATAGCACCAAGGAAATATTGGACTGAAGCACACTATATATATATATATATATATATATACATATGAAATATGGCTAAAACCAATCACTGACCCAAATGAAATTAAATATAGAGAAAAGGGGTAAACATATTATTATGGGCAGCTTTTATATGCTGCCCATGGACTATATGAGCATATGGGCTCTAGTGGTTTCCTATGAAAACAGTCTTACTGGTTAAACTTAAAACCCTACTATACTCATTTATCTTTAGTCTTACTTAGTTTACTTACTGCTTATCCCGGATAACTCTGGGTATGATGTGGGGACACTCCCTGGTCATCGCAGGACACCATACACAGACACATTCACACATACACATAGTGATTTACACCTATAGAGAAAGACAGGTTACCTGTATGCATATTCTTTGGTGGTATGAGAGAACCATAAAGCCCAGAGGATGCCCACAAAAACACGTGGAGAACAACTACTACATTTCACAAACAGTAAGCCATGAGAAAAACGATAACTGATTTAGAAAGCCTTGAATTTTACAGGCCCATCACTTTTATAATTACTGGCTGCTGTGTTAAAATATTCACGCATATTGTTTTCCTGCGAAATAGTGGCTAGCATGTCCACCTCACAGCAAGAAGGCCCTGGGTTTGAGTCCCAGGCTGAGGCGTTCCTGTGTACAGTTTGCATGTTTGCCCTGCACTTGCAATGGTTTCCTTTGTGTACTCTGGTTTCCTCTCATAGTACAAAGGATAATTGACTGTTTCAAATTGCCCCTAGGTGTGTGTGTGTATGTGTGTGTGTGTGTGTGTGTGTGTGTGTGTGTATGTGTGTGTGTGTTGGCACTGCAATGGTCTAATGAGTTGTTCATGGTATACCCTACCTTTGCCCCGTGTTGGCTGAAATAGGCTCCAGCCTACCAGTGATCCTAATAGTAGAATTAAGTGGCCGGGGATTATTTTTAATGTATGCCCTATAATAAATCTTTTTTGGGGCTTTTTTTTTTGTTTTTTACACACACTCAGGAAGCTCGAGACTCTGGACCTGTCTTACAACCAGCTGTACACATTACCTGCTCATCTACCTAAAGGCTTGCGACAGCTCTCCTTGCAGCACAACCTCATCCATAGCATCCCTCCTGACAATCTGAGTCACCTGAGACCAGGCCTACAGTCACTGATCCTCTCTCACAACCAGCTACCAGAGCACGGGCTGCGAGGGAAGGCCTTCCGTGGAGCTTACAAAACTTTGCAAGAGCTCCATCTGGACAACAACAGGTTGGAAAGGGTCCCGCCAAACATTCGTTACTTCAGGAACCTGCATCAGTTGCGCCTGGATCACAATCTTATCAGGTAAGTCTAGTAAAATCACCACCATGCAAAACTTTAACAGCTTTTTCTTCAGTTGCATACCTGTCAGATCTTGATCATTAAGTCACAGAGACTTTATTTATTTGTATTTTTTAATGTAATTTTTATTTCAGGAAATGGTAGCTTTTGTATTGAATTAGCCTCAAATTGTACACTGTAGAATAATTTGTGAATTTTGCAGAGATACTCGATTTGGAATATCCATTAATAATCAGTACCCAGACCGGCTGAGGTCCTGCACTGATTTTTTTTCCCCCTTCCCGTTCTCCTTTCTTTCAAAATCAATTCATTCATTTTCTAAGCTGCTTAATCCTAATTATGGTCACGGCTAGGCTGGCGCCCATCTTAGCTGACTCTGCCCGAAGGTGGGTACACTCAGAACAGCTCACTCGGTCATTGCACAGCCAACATACAGATAACCATTCACACCCACACCTAGAGGAAATTTGGAACAGCCAGGCAGGCTACAGGGCACGTCTTTGGACTGTGGGAGCAAACCAAAGTACCCGGAGGAATCCCACACAAACATGGTGAGAACATGCAAACTCCACATAGAAACACCCGAGATGGGAAATCGATCCCAGACATTATGATCCCAACCAATGCTTGCAGAACTGGTTTCAACACTTGATTGGCATCTAAAACCCATAAGCTTGTCTCCACGTTTAGGTTATTTTATGTTGTCATGGCAATAATACCCTGTATGAAGGCATCGTAAAACCAGGCCTGAAGGACCCCCTGCCATTTACATTGAAGTGTTTTGCTTCTTTGCAACACCACTAATTTAACTAATTCGCTAATTGAAAGCTCTTCATGGCTTGAAGTGATGGTCTCGACTACCAGAATTATTAACCACCGTACTAATGTACTTTACTCTCCAGGCTAGTTTTAAAAAAGTGTTTCCTTTGCCACTAATTGTGTGTATTATTTATAGAGAGCATAATTCATGCTTTAGCACAGCGAGATAGGCTCCGCCTCCTGCAACCCAATAGGAGAAAAAGCGTCATGGTGGTGTATTGGTTAGCACGTCAGCCTTACAGCAAGACACTCCTGAGTTCGAGTGCTAGGCTCAGGTATTACTGTGCACAGGACTTGGCATGTTCTCTCCTTTTCTTGGACTACTCGGATTTCCGCCCACAGTACGAAATGCCTATTAAGCTAAGGCTGTTGCCAGTTGCCCCTAGTTGTACATGTCAGAGAGCGAGAGAACTTGAATTGTTGTGCATGTGTTGGCCCTGCAATGGACTGGTGAGGTGTTCAGAGTGTATCCTGCCTTTAATTGGTTAATCCCTTCAGCAATTGGAAGGAAGAATAATTCATACTCACAATGTTCTCACAGCCCTACAGTGTACAGTTTCAACTTTATAAAACACCAATATGTTTCCTAGATGTAAAAATACATGTGAAAGTATTTATCAAAGATTTATGTGTCGGTAACTCTATACATGAATGTATTCCAGTACTGTTCCAGCAAAGTCTGTGTGTAAAATCAGTCTCACCAAATCATCTCCCCTCTTGGCTCTACACCTGGAGAACAACTACCTTGACGTGAACAGAATCCCACGGAAAGCTCTGTCCTGCATCCCCGACCTTCAGAGGGTCATACTGGAGCCGCAGACTTATAATGAAATTGTGTAAAAGTTATTCAGATTGTACTTTTCAATTGTCTGCTTGCTGTTAAGTTTAAAAGTACACGCTCGCTAATTGGGATTTATTATTATTTTTTATATAACTATTTAATTCAAAGGCGTGGTTCAGGGTATTTATCTATAACTCTTAAGATATTGTTGGCACTATTTTATGTGTATTCTGGATACCTGCTTTTCCATTCTTTATGCCACTACAGTATGTTGACTTTAACAACAAAATGCATATTTGTTTTGGAGAGATGTCAGTGCTGTTCTAATATTTGTTCATATTAATACTTATAATACAATTATTTGGCTAAATGTTTGTATGTCTGTAAAGTGTCTTGAATACAAATGCATATTTACACTTGCTGCCTATATCATTATCATTCATTCATTCGTTTATTTATTCGCCAAACCATTTACTGGATGGAGACTGGATGAAGCTGGGATACACCCTGAACAGCTCGTCAGTCCATCACAAGGCCAACACACATACATTCACACACACTTTCACACCTATGAGCAATGTGGAACAGCCAAGTTGGCTGGAGGAAACCGGAGTACCCCGGAGAAACCCACACAAGCTCAAGCAGAACATGGTGCAGCTCTGGCCTATTGAATAGAGAAGCAGGATTAGAACCAGAACATGAACGGTTCGGTCATTGAACCAGCAGGAAAAACATGTGGAGATGGGGGGAGTGACTTACTTCCCTTACTCCAGCTTCATGGCTGCAGTACCATTGATAAAGGCACCTAACCGCCAATTGCTCTCAAAGTGCTGTAGTCTGTAGCAGCCCACTGCTCCATGTATATATGTGCTCAGTTTGAATTGGTTAAATGTAAAAGATAAATTTCCACTGCAGGATTAATACAGTACAGTCGGCCCTCTACTTACGACATTAATCCGTTCCAGTGCCTTTTTCGTCACTTGGAGTTTTCGTAAGTCGAGGTGCATTTTACATGTAAAACACGTGATTCGTTCCAAGGCTCCCAAGACTACCCCATAGACCCTTTAAAAATTATAAAAGTACACCAATTTTGTATGAAATATGTGTTAAAAGTAAAAGAAAATGATTTACCTTTTTAAAATCTCTCAAACCACCCACGCTTTAAAGTCCGGGGGTTGCTGGTCTGAAGAACCCTCACCCCCACCCCCACCCTCCTTCATGAGGTCCTTAAATATGGCGGTTGTTTTTCCGAAATAATCGCCTCCGTCACTGTATTTCCGCTTTTAATGCCTACTTCTGCTTAAATATCGTCCCGATTGTAGAGGGGTTTTGGCCATACTCCTTTGCGATTTCACTCAACCGCATCCCACTTTCATATTTTTTTATTATCTCCTGCTTCATGTCGATTGATAACGGAGCCCGCTTCTTCTTTTCAGTGTCACCAGGAATCACTTTCTTGGGGTCCATGATGGATAATGAAATATAACGCTGCAATGATCACACTCAAAAAAACTCACGAGCCAACAGTCCTGTTCAACTCTCCTTCACGAACAAACAGGAAATGACAAACAGGAAGTATGGGTATAGGAATGGGTACAGTTCAGCTCCCTCCTGGCCAATGGGAGGCCAGCGGGGCGGGATGTTGTGAAATAGCCAATGAGAGAGCAACTCGCGCATTGTTTGAATATTTGAATGGCGCGTTTGAATTTTTGAATGGCGCGTTTGGCGCTTTTCGTAAAAAGAAGTTGTTTTCGTAAAAAGAGGACGAAAATTCAGGAAAATGTTTTTCGTAACCTGGATTTTTCATATTCCGAGGTTTTTGTAAGTAGAGGGCCGACTGTATGTCAATATGCAACCTCCACACAGAAACTCTGGACTCAAACCCAGGAGCTTTCTGTGAGGCAGACATACTAACCACTATACCACGATGATGCCCTTATCATCATGTACTATATTTAGGCTATAATTATAATACTGTATCACAACTATAGTCTTATAATGTCACAATATTAGAAATAAGGTTCTAATTACAAGAATAAATTAGATTTCATACACATTAGATTTCAGAAGCATGAAGTAATACTGCAAAGAGAACTGACAGTAATGGTAAACGTGGCTATGATGATATAAGAAAAGAAAGAACGAATGAGATTAGAGAGTTATAGCATGAGCACAGGCTCAACACAGGACACTCAAAGCTACATGGGACAGCCACTATGTCAAGTGTGCACATGAGCAGTAATACCACAACAGTATAATGTGTGTGTGTGTGTGTACTTGGGGGGGGGGATTATTTGGTTTTCCTTGGGAGGACAAAAAAAACTTGTTTTACAGCCCAACGGCTGCTTCATTGGTAGAAAACAATGCCCACGTTCTTACAGCTACTCCACTCCCTGAGCAGCAGGGGAGAACTGAAGGAAGAAATTCTGTAATAGGAATGAGGTCCAGACATTAAGCTCGAAGCTGGGGACTTTTCCGATCCCCTCTTTAGCATATAAAAGCCATAACAGCCATAACAGCCCTCACGCCTAGCCAACTTGATGCCATCACTGGTTTTAGTGTTCTCTGACTTGTCATTAGCTTCAATCTTGCAGTGTGTAATGTCCAAATCCTTTCTTTTTTAGTCTTAATCTTCATAGTTGTGCCAATTTAACTTCTCCACTATACAATGTTTTTCTTGTTTGCTTTTCCACCCACCTCCCTCCCTCATTCTCTCTCACTTTCCTCATTCTGATGGTAACCAATGCCAATGAGATTTGAGCAAGGGTACAGGTTTTACTAATCCGCTGCTTCACTCTAGACAGTTCTGGATAATAAAAAAAGACATCAATTTATTACAGTAAACATTTGATCTGATAAAATGATTTGAAATCCTAATTTTCGAAAAAAAAAAAAAAAAAAAAAACCAAAAAACCCAAAAACCACCCAAAAAACACAGAACATGTATTTTATCTTCATGTATTTTCCTATTCAGCAGTTAATATACAGTTTCCATGATCCATACTTTCAACATTTGCCTGTCTGTCAAGAGTCTGCAGGCAGTTCAACAAAACTAAAGCCCAATACACCATGTAATATGGGACAGACACCCCAAAAAAAGGTTGTAACGTTTTCACATTATTATTATTATTGTTGTTGTTGTTGGAATTTTAGCTCAGTGTTCAAAAAAATTTCATTTAACAAACTTGACATTGTGCCTCACATGAACATTGAGCCAGTCTGGATTTAATCAGTCTTTGTTCTAAAGCAGTGGTTCTTAACCTGGGTTCGATCGAACCCTCGGGGTTCGGTGAGTCAGTCTCAGGGGTTCGGTGAGGGTCAAGGCACACACCCAACTCATATTCATGACGACACGTCCCGCTCGACCATCACTGGCTGCAGGTGATCACGCTACATTACTTGGCCAATCTGTGCTGCAGGAAATTTGGTGTGCTCAGTAGTTGAATTGTGACTGTTGTGATGGTACGTCGTGTGATTTCTTCCATTATGTTTTAATCCATACTTTGTTAAGCAAAAAAGAAGTGGTCGGGCGAACATGTACAACATGGATTCACATACATGAAGAAATCAACCCTCTGCTGATTGACGTATATGTACATGAAAATGTGTATATAATATCAATAAATACATATTCAATGCTATAAATGCTTATAATAACAATTAAACATTTGAAAATAATCCATAAGATGTAAATAAAAAATAAATACACACACATACAGACACGCATGTGCACACGCAGATGCACACCTCACATAAAAATGGAAGTAGTTGTGGTGGGGGGAGTTCATGCATTTTATTGGTTTTGTTCTTTGAGCACAGTGATGTTAATGCACGGTTCATTTTGGTGCCCCAGTAAAAACATATACCTATGTCGTGAATTTGAAAAAAAATCATATTTTATTTTTCAATAAAGAAGGGTTCGGTAAAGAAGCATGTGAAACTGGTGGGGTTCAGTACCACCAACAAGGTTAAGAACCACTGATCTAAAGTGTTTACATCCACCTAATATTGTCAGTGCAAATGCAAAAAGGTGTAATTTGACATGGCGTGTTAGGATTATTCAGAATTATACGCCAGATTAATCTCTTATGGTAATGTTGTGTGAGCATATATTTTGTGCTGTCTTTACAAAATTTTTCGTGATAGCTGATTTGAATTTAGTGACATCAAACTCTATAAATGGTCTAGTTCGCAGAATTCTAGAAATCTGAAATGACCATGAAGAGGTCTAAATCAGGGGTCTCCAATCTTATCCGTAAAAGGCCGGTGTGGGTGCAGGTTTTCACTTCAACCAAACAGTAGGCGCACTTTCCACATGTTTCCACCAATCACTGACCATCAAAAGAAAAGTAAACAAAAACTACATTGGACATAAGACTTAACTAAAGCAAGGTGATCTTACGAGACAGTGGTGGTCTAGTGGTATAAGGCGCCGGCTTGCTGATCCAAAGGTTGGGGGTTCGAGTCCCACTCTCCACAAGGTTGTCACTGCCCCCCCACCCCCAGTGCAGCTAACTGGGTTATCAAAGGCCGGCCATGTCTCTCACTGTCTATGGTGTGAGGCATGTAAAAGAACCATTGCTGACTTTCGACAAGAGTAGTCTGCAAAGCCGTCAGTGTGTTTCTGCCCTGCGATGGCCTGGTGAGCTGTCCAGGGTGTACTCTGCCCTTGCCCTGAGTTGGCTGGGATGGGCACCAGCCTCCCCGTGACCCTAATTAGGATGAAGTGGTTACAGAAAATGAGCTGAACTGAAGGTGATCTTACCAAGATGGCCCCACTTCAGATTTGAAACAGTAATGTCCAATCTATTTTTTTTCTTTTCTTTTAATGATCAGTGATTGGTGGAAACAGGTGGAAGGTGTGGCTACTGTTTGGTTGAAGTGAAAACCTGCAGCCAAACCGGCCCTTTGTAGATAAGATTGGAGACCTCTGGTCTGAATGAAAGCTATTTTGACTCGCTTCATACATCAAGCCAAAAAAATAAAGTCGTACATACAGCAGGCAGTGGTGGCCTGGTGGTAAAGGGTGCTGGATCGCTGATCCTAAGGTTGGGGGTTTGAATCCCACTTTCCACAAGGTTGTATCCCCCCAGTGCAGCTAACTGGGTTATCAAAGGCTGGCCATGTCTCTCACTGTCTATGGTGAGAGGTAGGCTGCATAGCTGTCAGCGTGTTTCTGCCCCTTACTAATGGGTTGTGTCAGGAAAGGCATTCAGTGTAAAAACCTATGCCAAATCAAACATACGACAATTTGCTTTGGCGACCACTGAGAAAAAGGGATCAGCTGAAAGGAGAAGATATTAATATGGTATTGTTTTGCCTTTAACCCCTTACAACACATAATCATGATGGTATTGTTTCAACAAACTGAAACAATATAACATTTATTTCCATTCATTGTCAGGTTCATTTCTTACCTAATTTTTGAATTGAAGATGGAAAACTTCCAGCCATCACTGCCGTTGATGAGGGAAAAACTGAACTACTAAATAAAGTTTTCTCAGCACATCCCGTAATCTTTGAAAAAGGTTATAGTCAGCACTCTGGGGTATGAATACATATAGGTATATGAAAACGATTCCTCATGCTTCCTGAACAACTCTTTAATTATTTGTCCCCATTTTATATACCGTATGTACCATCAGGGAAGAAAAAGTCCAGTGATATGATAACCTGCTCATTCAGTGCATTCAGATGATCAGCTGACTTCATTTTATTTCCACATTAGTGTTGCTGAGCCTTAACTAGACCAATTGGAGCAACGGTGCCATGGAGATTACATGCTGTGAACAAGACCAAATGCTCTTCATGCGAATGTGTGGAACCTTTTTTTTTTGGGGGGGGCAGTACAGGGATCCCTCACTTTCTGCAGTTAATTGGGACCGAGATTCCCCCGCAACCAACGAATTCCGCAAAGTAGAATCAACCCCCCTGACTGACGTATACGTACATGTATATGTGTATATACTATCAATAAATACATATTCAATGTTATAAATGCTTATAATAACAATCAAACTTTCAAAAATAATGCATAAAATGTTAACAAAACATAAATACACACACACACACATACAGATGTGCACGCGTGCACACACAGATGCGCACCTCACATAAAAATGTGAGTAGTTTTGATGGGGGGGAAGGTTGGGGGTTTTTTTTGTTTCTGTTTGTTTGGGTTTTTTGCATAATTGACCTTGATTTTGTTGTTGTGCCTGGAGCGTATGCATCAGACCCAAAGATGCAGGAGACCAAGTAGGATGATTCAACTATTTTATTTAGCACTTTTGGAAAATTGAAATCACTGGAAATTTAATCGAGGGAAACTGGTCGAGCTCGAAGCAGGAAACCAGGAGTCAGAGAGATAGCAGGGAAACGGAATCGCTGGGAAGGACAATCTTCTGACATCGGAGGGAAGCGCACCGCTCCCATTTATAGCTCGCTAATTGTTGATTGCTGAGTGGAAACAGGTGTGCTCTCTGGACCTCACCTACAGGCAACAGCCACGCCCCTCGCCAGTGCCTGCAATGAATGAAGAGAGGGTTAATGCCGCCAACCAGCACAGACCATAACATTTGCGGCATTTTCCTTAACTTTTCCCCTATTCTTCCTTGATTTCTTTATTTTTAAATTTGATTGAATATTAAAAAAAAAACAAAAACAAAACGAAACGCAATACATTGAAGCTGCATGAATTGAAGCGCAAAGTAGCGAGAGATCCCCGTATATATCAACAGACATACTGTATTTAGCATGGTAAGAGCATGTAAAAAAAACCAAAAAGTTAAAATGTAGAGAAGAAGAACAGCAAATGATAAGTGAGGTTATTCAAACAGGGCTCCGCAGTGACAAAATGCAGTTTCTCACTATAAAATTTGTTTTGTCCAGCACAGCTGTGAATACCTAACTACCCTCTTGACCCTGTCACAGTATGCAGACAACAGCAAGTTTGCTTTCTTTCTTTTTTTTTTTTTTTTGCTAAACACATAATCACACAGCTCTTCAAACTCCCCCGCTGCCTCAACTGTGTGCGGTTATATCTTCACTCAACATAATAACATAGTTGTTTAAGTGAGAGCGTGGCAGTCTCAGAAAGCAACTCTTCATACCCCAGCTTGTTTTGTGTCATGTCATGGTTCAGCAGCATTACTCCTCTTCCTCTGTACTCCTTGTGCTCTTTTCTTCCTATCACTGACCATCATCTAAAGAACAATAACCGTGATATTATCAGCATCAGTCTTGCCCGCATCAGAATTGCCCTGCCAACCTCCTTTCACTGAGGAGCATGAAAAGCCCCCGTTTAAACAGGCAAGAGATTCTCCAATTTATTCCAGTCTTTTCACTGTCCACCCTCAGACTGTTTTTAAATGTGGTAAGAATTTAGAAATCAAGACTCCTTTTCAGGCATGCATGGATTCACCAGTGGCAAAAGGACAAGTATAAAAGCAAAATTGCAATTTTGTATTGCACGAACATGTAGATGAGTGAAATATTTATACAAAGCTAGCAGAGGCCAAACTTGGTATGTGTGTGAGAGTGACACAGCACTTACTCGTGAATAAGTTCTTTAATTCTTAATTGTGCCATCATCAGCTGCGGGCATTTTTAATATTACTTTGAAATTTAAATGGAATTTCCAAATTGCGAAATAATTTCCTTTATAAAGAGAATGCAAATACATATGTGTTTAGATTAAAAAAAAAAAACTGCTCCAAAAAGCATGCCAAAAGTCTTCTACACAATTTACCCATCATACAATTACTGTGAGTCCTGCTGGGGAAAATATTTTTCAGGAAAATTGTAGCCAATTAAAGATTATTCCCAATTATCCAAATCTTTACCTGCTTTATTTTAGTCAGGTTTCTTTATTGCTCCAGGACTTGAAGCAGGAACCCCCTGAATGGCATACCAGCCCATCACCATACACTTTTCAGAAGTAATATATCAATGATTTATCTGTAGATTTGGTCAAGCACTTTAGAGTCACCTACACAGCTACTGATATGTTTTGGAATGTTAAAATGATCCAGCAGAAACTATGAGGAAACCTACATGGAAACCATAAAAACAGTAGAACCAGAGAACCTTTATTAAACAATTTTTTAGCATTATGAGAAAGGAGATTTCGGGAAGGGGGGGGGGGGGGAATGGTGGCCCGGTGGTCAGGTGCTTGATCCCAAGGCTGGGGTTCAAGTCTCCCCCCACCTCACCTTAATTATGATCAAGCAGTTGGGAAAATGGATGAATGGATGAGATTTTTTGGAAGTGTAGTAATACAGCAGCCCTGCAGAGGGTACTGTGTGCATTTTGTTCTTTTTGCAAAAAGTAATTTGCAGAATGTCATGAAATTTCACTATAGGACTTCATACAAAGAAGACTACATTAGATTTTTGAAGAAAGTGAACATTAAATTTGGGTTTTTAAAGAAGATTACTTAATATTGCGAAGTTTTCACATTTTTAATACATAGTCTGTCAAACTCACACCTACGACCAATTTACAAGTCAATGAGTCTACTGTGCATATCTTTGAACTGTGGGAGGAAACTGAAATACCCAGAGGAGACCCACACAAGCACTGAAGGAACATGCAAGGGCTACACAAAAGCACCCAAACCTGGGACTTGAACCCAGGCCCTTCTTCCTGTAAGTCAAACGTGCTTATCAATGTGCTACCATGGTCCTTGTGCTGAAGCAATTAGAAACACACGTCCTACTGTATTTCTCTGAAGATGCATCTGATTCAGAAGAAAGTCTGAGGGACATCCAGTACTAAAGTTTGCAAGCAGCTGGTGCATATTGGACTGACTGTAGCCAATACGAACAAAATTTCTGAGTCTCAATTGTTCTTGTGGTTTGAGACCACAACTATGACTGACTCTAAAGTCTACAAGATTTATAAACACACAATTCATTGTGGTTCTTTTCCCCATGCCATGTTTCCTGACCGCAGACACCACTGTAGGGGGAGGGGTGACAATAGAAGCAGCAGGAAATCATTCATCTTTTCTGAGAGTTGTCTCTTAGTGAGTAGTTATTGCCTGTTCATGTTTTGTGTAGCTCACTCAGAAAAGATGCATTTCAAATAAATTTGTGTGTAATTAGCTTTTTAAACACCAGGGGTAGCACAGATTTTCATTCACTCATCCATTCATTTTTTGAACCACTTAATCCTAATTAGGGTCGTGGAACACCCTGGACAACTTGCCAGGCCATCGCATGGCCAACACTCACACCTAGGAGCGATTTGGAACAGCCAATTAGCCTACTGGGCAGTGGTGGTCTAGTG
>CM045738.1:33759796-33847296 GCA_024760905.1 Plotosus lineatus | reverse complement strand
CACACACATATATATATATATATACTGTATATATACACTGTATATATTACGTTTATGTGTAAATAAGCATTCACTACATCATTACAGAGAATTTCCACGTTTTTTAAATATTAACAACATGATCAGAGCGAGTGTAAATAAAAATCCCAGAAGTTTAAAAAAAAAACTATTTGAAGCCATCTTACACAAGCTTCTCTGTTTATTTGTATTTGTAGTTTCTGACATTGTTCTGAATTATTACTTGACCTTATACAGAAGGGTAAAGTATGTTTACAATATTAAACATGCAACTATTATGTGACTACATAAAGAATATATTATTGTATTTAAGGTAAGTGGGCTGGTACAGTATGTAATTTGCAGGCAGAGTTTGCCTGTAGTCCAGTACCTAAAAGGCAAAATTCATACAACCACTATAATATTATGATAAGTGGGACACCTATACATTACACAGTGTTTCATTGTCACTGGTAAATGTGACTGGCATGGTGGAGCACTGGTTATCCCATCTTCCTCACAGCAAGAAGGTCCTGGACATTGGATGTTCTCCATGTGGAGTTTGTATGTTCTCCATGTGCTTGTGTGGGTTTCCTGCGGGTACTCTGGTTTCCACCCACAGGCCATAGACTGGACGAACATAGATTGGGTTAATTTGCAGTTCCAAATTGGCCCAAGGGGTGAACGCAAGTGTGAATTGTTTTGTCCTATGATGGTCTGGCAAGCTGTTCAGGGTCACCCAGTGTTGGCTGAGTAGTAGGATTAATCAGTCCAGCAAATCAATGAGTAAATGTGTTAAATGTATTGTAAATGTAGCTGCTGAGATGCAAAACAATTTATAGACTAGAGTCTAACAATAAAAGTATCATATCATAAAATAATGTCACCTATTTGAAGTTGAAATCAAAACTCAGCATTACTAAATGTTCAATCTAATGAAATCTTAATGGAAATGGCTCTATGACACTTTATATTGTTATAATGTTAAAGTCATGACATTTTGCTTCATTGGATTTGATTTGCCAAATCTTACTCACAGTATGGATATTTATTCAAAATTCTCTCAATACAAAGACATGACGTTCATGGGAAAAATAAACTAGCGGCTGAGAACATGACCATTTAAAAAGAATCCATCATGTCTGGCTTCCCTTGTAAAAAGTTTTGGGCCCACCTTAATTAAAGCTTACATTTGACCATCCCAACCTCACTTCAACAAACACGTGAGCTTATTTCACATGTTCCATTACCATTACCCCTGTCTGCTTCGGAATCCCCAGGTTTCTGACTCCTGTGAGTGTCCCTGCCTCAGCCCATGGTGTGAACATGGCAGTCAGGATTAAAGACAGAAAGGAATGGGATTGTGTGTTGAGGCAAAATGTGACCCATCAGGACAAAATGAGTCCTCATACACCAAACTGACTTTTTTTCCCAACAGAAATTGGGAAAAATGTATCTCGAGTTCATTTCATTTGTTCAGAAGATCTTCTTTTTTTCTCTTTTTTTTTTTTTGGAGAAAATTCAATTTACTTAAAAAGTCAGTTCAGGGTTAAGATTCATTTTATGGTGTTGGGTCACAAATGTGATTTTTATCTCTTGTAGGAAATTTTCGAAAATAAGTTTAGTGCATCCAGCTGCTATAGGAATTAATAATTAGCACAAGTAATTGCTGATTGATACTTTTAATTGTCTAGGACTTTGTCCCAGATTTGTTTTTATAACCCCATGATATTTGTGACGCTGTTTCTTTATGTACATTCTCAAACAAACTCTGGAGGCTTTCAGGAACAAGTGCATTTATACTGAGCCTAATTTTTGTAACTTGAGATAGCAAGTGGTTGCACAAGATCTATATAGAATTATGCGTGTTTCCACAGGAATGGGGTGAAAAAATGCATGCAACATTTTTTTTTTGAAGAATTTAAAACATTTGTTCATTTCATTTAACACTGAACACCCACACCACCCAAGTGTCACTTGCCTATTATGTATATATGGCATATAATTCAAATTAAGTGTGTTTCATATCCATTCATACCTGTACAAAATGTGGAAAAGTTCAAGTTGGTGAGTTGTTATCCAAGGCAGTGAATGTGCAACTCACAGTGACACAACTCACATCTGAGTTAATTATAGGTTCTATAGAGACTAGAGGAGATGATACAATTTTATATCTTCACTTGTGTCCATCTTCCGTATTCTATCCCTCTTATACACTTATTTGCAGAGCCATTTAACCCCACAAGGGTCACATGGAGTCTGGAGCTGAAACTGGGCGAAGACAGGGTACACCCTCGCCAGGTCATCACAAGTGCAAAACACACAACCATCCACACTCACACGTAGGGTCAATTTGAAATAGCTACTCATCATAATGTGAATTCTTTTTGGACTGTAGGAGGAAACCTGAGTACCAAACCATGCAAGCATGACGAGAACATGCAAATTCTACTCAGAAACATTCAAGCCTGATGCTTGAACCCAGGACCTTCTTCCTGTGAAGTGGACTTGCTAATCATTACACCACCGTAATCCCCCTTTATCAGTTTATCATTTCCGAGTATACATCCGTGCCCATCAACAGTATCACCAAAAGCACAAAACAGTTTTCTGAAGAATTTGTAGAGTGTATGAATTGGTTTTAACATCATTGGCCTAGATTTGGTTCTCTTTTTTCGCTGATTCGACAAACTTATGTTGAGTCTTAAGCTAGATGCCACATCCAAAAAGAGTGGTGTCACACACTTTGCCAGGCAGGGGCTTTTTTAGGGACTCAAGTCATCAAATTACAGCTGAGCGTGGAGTTAATTCCAGCCAAGCATTCATATTTAGGAACCACCCAATGGTTAGTAAGGGAGTAGAGCAGCGGATGCACTCTGCTGAAGGAGCTTCAGTGGAGGAAATTTTATATAATGGCATGTCAATAATATTTAGTGTGATGAGAGTTTATAAGACATGAATTGTCTATTTTTAACCTTCATTGTCACTCAAACAGGTCAAAGACACAGGAAATTGTTGGGATGTACGTGCATTATTTCTTATAAGTTTGGCATGGCACTAACAGGAAATGTGTCCTAACTGAATGTTGCTTTTTTCATCACAACCAGACATGTAACTATATACCCTAAATCTATCTACCATTTCATTATCTAAAGTAATATGTATATAATTGATGCGGAAGTCTGCAAGAGGTGAAGGAATACTAAATTATTGAAAATTGAGGCCCCAGTTGTCGGGTTATTTATTTTGGGAAATAAATTCAAGGAGCAAGGTGAGCGTTACGATTCTCAAACACTATCTTTTTCTCAATTACTCCCCCTTATACCTTTGAACGGTGCTGAGACTTTAGGATTTTTGCAAACCAGTGGCTGTTGATGATGATGTAACAATATTACCAATCCTTCTTTTTATTTATTCAAAGGATTTTCTTATTTGGAAAGCCACCAAATAATTCTTGCTATTGCATCATTGTCATGGGGTAACTGAATCATCAAGGCATCTTTGCCATTGGATGATAACATAATAATGTGACTGTCTACTTTGATAATGTTTTGTATTATAAAACAATTATGAAATGTATGAGATGTAAAATTAGATAGATAGATAGAGAAATAGATAGATGCATATATATATATATATATATATATATATATATATATATATATATATATATATATATATATATATATGTATGTGTGTGTGTGTGTGTGTGTGTGTGTGTGTATATATCCTCTTTTGCTTTTGGCTTTTTCCCTTTTTCAGGGGTTGCCACAGCGAATCATCTTATTTGCATATTTGGTTTGGCATAGGTTTTTATGTTGAATGCCCTTCCTGACGCAACCCTTTAACAAGGGACAGAAACATGCTGACGGCTATGCAGCTCCTCTTTACGAAAGTCAGCACTGGTTCTTTTACATGAACCCCTCACCATAGACAGTGAGAGACATGACCGGCCTTTGATAACCCAGTTAGCTGCACTGGGGGGACAGTGACGAACTTGTGGAGAGTGGGACTGGAACCCCCAACCTTAGGATCAGCAATCCACCACCCTTTACCACCAGGTCACCACTGCAACTGTATATACATATACAGTGGTACCTCACCGTACGAACGACCCAACAAACAAAAAATCCAGGTTACGAAACGCATTTACCTAAAATTTCCATCTCTAGATACGAAACAAATTCACAAATTTACGAAACGCGCCATCTCAAAAATTCAAACAATGCGCGAGTTGCTCTTCCATTGGCTATCTCCCAACATCCCGTACCACTGGCCTCCCATTGGCTAGGAGGGAGCTGCAGCTCCATAATACCCATGATGCAGCTCCCTCCCATTGGCTAGGAGGGAGCTACCTCTCCATAATACCCATGATGCTTTTCGTGTGCCTTCGACCCATTGTTCGTCACGGAGTTCTAACATGCGTAAAGGACAGAGTTACAGTTGTTTCATGAGTTTTTCGAGTGTGCTCATTGCAACTTTATTTTTTGGCTCAGGCTTTTAACCTAGCATAAACATTTGTAAGATTATAACTCTGCTAAGAAGACATGATCAACACACACACACACACACACACACACACACACACTCGTTATGTATATATATATATATAGATATAAATTGGCCATCTCTTGCAGTCCACCTCTTGATTAACAAAAATCCTTAGGCCTTGGCTCGACCAAATAGATCTTTATATGATACGTTGTGTCATTCACTCTCATGCTCTCACTTACTTATTTGTGGAACCGTTTAATCCGAGCGTGGTCAAGGTGATTAGAAGTTTATGTCAGCTGGGAACACTATGAACACCCTGAACAGCTCTCCAGACCATTGCAGAGAAAAACACACAAAAACCTTTCACACACACACTCACATATATGGGCAATTTAGAGCAGCCAGTAAGAATAATGTGCATGTCTTTGGACTGTGTGAGGACACCGGGGTATCCAGTGAAACCTACTCAAGCACAGGGAGAACTAACTTCCCACAAAAGAGCCTTTGCCAAGCCTAGGGCTCGAACCCAGAACCTTCTTGCGGTGAGACTAACATGCTAACCACTACACCCACGCATCATTCAATAATTGCTTGTTGTTAGTTAATTTCAACTTTGTTTCATGCAAACACAGACAGATAATTATTGGGGGAAATATTTCTTATTGTTATTTTACTATATCTGCTGCATACCTACATGAAGTTAATTTTCTGTTTGCTCTGTATGCAACTGTCAGAATCAAATATGATCCAACTAAGTGCTAACGTTTAAAGGTGTGTCTTTTGTTATTAAAGTGTTTACATTCATGTTTGAAGTCCTTAAACTAGAGCTTCTAAAAGTAAAAACTTGTGAGCAGTTATGCAAATACTTGAAGGTTAAACCGACTCTTATTTCAGAGTCACAATGCCCCCAGTGCGGCTAACTGGGTTATCAAAGGCCGGCCATGTCTCTCACTGTCTATGGTGAGAGGCATGTAAAAGAACCTGCTGGCTGTCGGCTACATAGCCGTCAGCGTGTTTCTGCCCCTTGCTAAAAAAGGGTTGTGTCAGGAAGGGCATCCGACCTAAAAACCTATGCCAAATCGAATATGCGAATCAGATGATTCACTGTGGCGACCTCTGAAAAAGGGAAAAAGCCGAAAGGAAAAAAAGTGAACATACTGTATTATCTACAAAATTTTAAACCCCGTGCATTTTGATTAGAGTCATCATTTCATTCCATCCACTGTCTAGATCTCATCAACTTGCACTCTGTTTTCCTTTTGTTCTGTTTTCATTCTTTTTCTCTCTCACACACCACTGCATCACTGACTGGATGGGCAGACAGAAATAGTTGACTGCAGCCCCTGAAAAAAGGGAACGTGGTCAAGCAATTACGATGAGAAACCAATCTTTGGTGTAACCTTTGTCCTTCAGTGGTTCAGATATAACTGTTAGCTTTGTGTGTGTGTGTGTGTGTGTGTGTGTGTGTGTGTGTGTGTGTGTGTGTGTGTGTGTGTGTGTGTGTGTAAAAGACAGCTATCTTTGTGGGGCTAATCTTTTCTCCTTTTTGTATCCCTTTTTATTCCAATAAATAGGATTTTACAATCAGATCTTTCTGTTATCAATTAGAGTTCAGTCGGTCTCTGTGTGCCTGGAGTCTTTTGAAATAGCCTGATGATCTGATTCATGATTAAAGTTTTCTCACACTATAAAAGGTGTCTTTCTGTGTGTTGAAACTGATTAAATCGTCCCTGAGTAAAGTTGCTGATAACAATCTTTCCTTTCTGTGTTTTTTTTTTTTTTTTTAAATCACAATATGCTGTTATAATGTACTTTGTAGTCTGCAGGGTGAAAGAAAGATGCAGTGACCGATGGGTATTTTTTCTTCTTGTTCCCACATTCCTTTGGCTAAGTCAAACTGAAAGTATGGTATAATTTAGCTGCTATTTTTACGAGTAAGAGCATACTATATAGCAATTTTTTGTATATTATATTTAATTCAGCAACATGAGAGAAATGCTTACACTTTTCATTTTTTAAACAAAGTAATGAGTTGTTCTTTCACAGCACTGACCGGTCAGCATGAGTAAAGCTCCAGACTGTAACGCATACCCAGTTAAGTAATGAGACTGCCGAGCACACACTGTCCGTGGCGAAGATTCCAGACTCCCCTTTTTTTTGGTGGGTTGTTTGGGGGGGACAGATCAAAGCACTTGCCCTTGTATGGTCCAGCTGTGTTTATTGTTCCAGCAGAAAGAATGTTGTAACATCACATTTGAAGAGTGGGAATAAAAAATGGGTGCTAATATTAAATCATATTTTGTTTATCGAGCCATTATTTATTTGATTTGATTTTTGACATTGGTTAAGCAAATAGAGGTCATAAAATTACTTTATTAGCAAAAAAAATTACTTTGCAAAGATGAGTTTTCTATTTTTATTTATTTTTTTTATTTTTTGCCGTAAACCCAAATATAAGCAATTTCCTTTAGTGAGCAGCAAACCCTACTCTGAATTTCTGGATGGCTTCTTGACCAGGAAATGAGCAGGCAACTGATATAAAACGGATGTGGATTTGAACTCTTAAAGGAGCCTCGTCCAATCATGTAAGGTCTAAGCTGCGTGCTCTGTATAATGGCATCAACCGTGTTGGGTCTCTTAATCACGTTGCTACTTGTCTAGGTCTTTTTTTTTATTTTTTTATTTTAAGATTGCAATTATTGAGGTTGGCATAGTGGTGTAGTGGTTCGCACATCCGCCTCACAGGCGTTCATTTCCTCGGCTCAGGCATTTCTGCGTGGAGTTAGCGTGCTCTCATTGCACTTGCATGGGTTTCCTCTGGGAACTCCAGTTTCCAAGACATGCACATTAAGCTAATTTTCTGTTTCAATTGAGTTTGAATGGCTATGTGTGCTGAACCTCTGATGGACTTTCAAACTGTTCAGGATGTATCCTGCCTTCACTCCAGCCTCCCTGTGCCCATAGTGTTATTAATGAATGAATGAATTTCAGTTAGTGGAATTTTCATTCTCCTCTCCTCAACAACTTTGCTTTGATTGGGTGTACTTTCAACTGGATTCTCGTGACATTTATTCTTATTAAATAAACCTCGAGCATGTGGATCCAAACTCAGTGTATGGTCCATGAGAACAAAAGACAATGCTGTGTAAAAGGTAGCCAGTGAAGGTACATGCTCTCCTGCCTTCAGTGTCCTTGCATGGGCAGTTGCTTTGCATACATAAACATACATAAAGTAAAGAAGTGTTTACTATTTTACTTTCTGGCAAAAATGTTTGCTCGGGTCACTGCCACTTACAACACAGCAACACAGCACTGACAAACCAAATGCACATCAGTATCCAACCACCTTGAAATGGGCAAGGATGTGAGAGAAAGACTTAACCCAATGTATATACAGTATAACCCAATGTGAACAATCTACTGCTGGTTGTGTTCTTTATTTTATTCTGGCAGCGGGAAGCTGTTGGAATGAGCCAGCATGAAGCCATTGTCTTTGAAGAGTTCACCAAAGTTTTGTAACCCAAGTTGCTGTGCAGGAGGGATACACTAATGCTAATTCAGATTCCACCCACCAACCCGCACTAAACCAGTGTGGTGAGTTATGGTTCAAACCCACACCTATGAAGGTTGTGGAGGCCATCTGCCAGCAGTGGCATGACAGGCTGATGATGATGATGATGATGATGAATTCAGATTATTCAGCTAGCCATCTGTAATGAGCTCACAGACTCAGTTTTTCTGCTCGCAATATGCCTCAAGGCCCCAAACTATAACTTCTAGTTCTCAAGTCCCTTCTCTCATCAGATATCCTATCCAATGTTGCCTGCAGGTATTCGCGTTTAAGTTCAGCTAGGTCATCTTTTGTACAGATGTTATAGAGATGGGAGCAAACCAGAAGGCTCATGCTCTCCTCCTTGCTGAACTCACTTGCTTTTTATTATAAAACCAAGCCATAACTTATAGAAGTGACAGAGACCAGCCGAGCCTTGGTGGTGGTGGTGGGGGGTGTGTGTGTGGGGGGGGGGGGTTGGGGGTGATAGGAAATGTTATGGTGTACATTTCTACTGTAGAAATGGGACACATTTTCAGTCTGCATACTGTATATACGCATAGCTTTAATCAAATGAGTAATGACATCAACACTATGATAGAGAGTAGATACATTCCATGACCATCATGGTGTCATTTTGTGATAGGATCGACCCAGTCTGTTGGGACTTCTGTTGATTAGTCTTTGTTTCCTGGTATCCTGTGCCTTTGTTTTTGTCTGCCATGTCCCCTTTGGCTTTCCATGTGTTTATTATGGCGCTCACCGGTGTCTGGTTGTCTGCCTTAGTGGTCCTTCGACTTAACCCAGAATTTTCCTGCAGTTGTTGCTAGATCATGCCAGAGTTTTCTCTTGAGCCTTTCCAGTGTTAGTAAGTCTGTTGCCGAATAGTTTATGACCTTGCCTATTCGTTGACCATTCTTGTTAGTCTCTTGATTTTTGGGTACCTCTGCCTTGTACTCTATTTCGATTGCTCAGAATTCTCTGACCATTGCCTGAGCTTTGACTGTGATTTGTCTGCCATTTTTGAGTGCTTGCTTGTACATAATCTTTGGGTTCTCCATCATTTCTGCCTATAACAGGATCCTTTCCCTCTATAAAAACCCAACAGTCATTTAGCCATCACAATGTGCCACTTTCAGAGTTGCTCATATCTGTACACTTGCCCATTTTTCCAGCGTTCAGCATCTCAACATTGAGAATTGATTACTTACAGTCGGCCTTTTATATATATATATATATATATGGGATAGGAGAGAGATTTCCTTTCAGCTTTTCCCCTTTATCAGGGGTCGCCACAGCGAATCATCTGATTCGCACATTTGATTTGGCATAGGTTTTTATGTCGGATACCCTTCCTGACACAACAGAAACATGCTGAGGGCTTTGCAGCTACTCTTTACGAAAGTCAGCAATGGTTCTTTTACATGCCTCTCACCATAGACAGTGACAGACATGGCCCACCTTTGATAACCCAGTTAGCTGCACTGGAGGGGACAGTGACAACCTTGTGGAGAGTGGGACTCGAACCCCCAACCTTTGGATCAGCGATCCATCACCCTATACCACTTGACCACCACTGCCCCATCTCTCATATATAGCGATATATCGTGTGTGTGTGTGTGTGTGTGTGTGTGTGTGTGTGTGGGGCCTAGTGGTTAGAGTGTTGGGCTCATGACCGGGAGGTTGTGAGTTCAAATCCCACTGAGACCCCCACTGTGCAAAGAGCCCTGGGCAAGGTCTCAACCACAAGTGTGCCTCTGTTCACCCAGCAGTATAAATGGGTACCAGTAAAAATATACTGGGAAGGTAACCTGTGATGGACTAGTGTCCCATCGAGGAGGAGTTCAACTCCTGATTGTTTCACGCTACGGAAACCAGGGATAAGCACCGGCCTGATGAGCCGCTAGGCTCAGGTGTAAAAACCCAAAAAGTTAATCAATCAAAAAAAAAAAAAAAAAAAAAAATATATATATATATATATATATATATATATATATCATTCCACTTCTTTTACCTGCCAGTGGTTAGTCATAATGTTTATGTTATGGCTGATTATGGTCCCTTTATCTCCAAAGTGTCAGATCTTGTGGGGTATGCAGTGGAGATTAACTACCAAGGATGGATAAACAATAAATTTGAAGGCTTGCTAATGCACGTGGGGAGCAAAGGCTAGTACGTGTTGTCTGAGCCCACAGAAGAGCTACTGTAGCACAAACCATTTAAACTATTAATTCTGGTTATAATAGAAAGGTGCCAGAACACAGTGCATTGCAGTTTACTGTGTAGGGGGCTGCCTATCAACAAACCAGTAAGGCAGTGTTAATGTTATGGTTGCTCACGGTAAATAATGGTTATTTGGAAGTCTACATTTAAATCTGGACCCTATAAATATTTAGTCATGCACGATGGACTATTTTTTTTTTTTATTATTATTTAACTGGGACAGTTGGCACAGTAAGGTCAAGGTAATATAATCCCTTTGTGGACAGTCATTGTCAATTCACATTAAGTGTGTGGACATTAAATTTGATCATACTCTACCCAGTGGAGGTAACAACCTTAATCGTTTTGGTTGTTCCTACAGTAGGGATGGCGTGGTGGTGTAGTGGCTAGCCTACCATTTCACAGCGAGAAAGTCCTGGGTTTGAGTTATGCCCTCAGAGAGGTGTAGAGTCTGCTTGTTCTTCCTGTACTTGCATGGGTTTCCTCTGGGCACTCGGATTTTCTCCCACAGTTCAAAGATAAGTAAATTGGCTAACTGGCTGTCTTTAATTGTCCCTAAGAGTATGTGTGTTGGCCCTGCGATTGATTGATGTGTTGTTCAGGGTCTACCACATGTTCACCCAGAGTTGGTGGAGATAGGTTCCAGCCTCCCCATGACTTTAATGTGATTTGAACAGTTCAGAAAAATGACTTAGTGAGGAAAAGTTCAAGTTGTATTGGGTCAAAGGTTGATGACTAGAGGCTTATTGCACATTTAGTATAACAATTGGTGGGGTAGATTTTCTGCTAAATGATATATTTAGGGATCATCAGATGGAAAGATTATCAATAAAGTTTGGAATAATATTCAGGTGAGTTTTGAAAATTGTGGTATCAGCAATATTCTGGCGGTTTCTTAGCTTTTTCGTCACTGAGTTAACCGTTAGCTCATCTCAATTCCCCTCACGGTGAGACGCAATCACCCTCCGCTGGAAAAAGAGTCAGGAATGACATCATGAAGCTGTCCACAGCCCCAGACACGTACATACGGACTGAATGACAGAAATAACCCCACCTTCCCCTTTCCTGTCTAATGAATAGCTTGTGTGTTTTGAAAAGGCCTGTTAGGTTTTCCACTGCCACCACAAACTGTATAATCAGACCTGACCCAGACACACACATATGTTGCCTCATTATTTTCTATATGCTGCTATAATTTTGGGATTTTTTAAATTTTTTTTATTTTAACAGTTTGTCGAGAATTATTATTTGACATTCGTTTCTCAGTATGAAATCAAAATTGGCATTAATTAAATTACTACATTGATTTAGGTTACTCATTGGAACCTTTGGGTTGGGACACCCTACCCTGTTGCTTAATATTACAGCGGAATATAATATGGCACGTTATATTTTAAATTCATTATAATTTATAATTTATGAATGGTGGTGTGAGGCATATAAAAGAACCATTGCTGACTTTTGTCAAGAGTAGGCTGCATAGCTGTCAGGGTTTTTCTGCCCTGCGATGGCCTGGCGAGCTGGGTGTACTCTGCCTTCGCCCAGAGTCGGCTGAGATGGCCGCCAGCCTCCCTGTGACCCTAATTAGGATTCTACACCAAAGTCTTCTAATTGCTTAAGTATTTTGTTGTAAACATTTCCTTCGGAGCTTTTTATGGTTTGCAACTTGTACCTTGTCCTTATATAGCTATTCTAGTCCCATAGATTTTTACCCAATATACTGGTACAGTAGCTACAGAAAATAATCACCACCTTCATATATTCATATTTAGTTAATGTGAAAATACAGAGAAATGTCTTGCTGTATGTACTCAATACAAGTTATAACAGTCAAGTGACAAATATACAGTTCAGAGAAAAATACTCCACCACATTCACTGAAAGGGCAGCATGGGACTGTCATGGTTAGCATGTACGCCTCACAGCAAGAAGCTACTGAGCTTGAGTCCTGGGCTCTGCGGTTTCTGTGTGGCGTATGCATGTGCTTTCTGTCCTTGCATGGGCAGATTATGGTTTCCTCAATTTACTCCAATTTCCTCCCACAGGCAGTGGTGGCCTGGTGGTAAAAGGTGCTGGATCACTGATCCTAGGGTTGGGGGTTTGAGTCCCACTCTCCACAAGGTTGTCACTGTCCCCCCCAGTGCCGCTAACTGGGTTATCAAAGGCTGGCCATGTCTCTCACTGTCTATGGTGAGAGGCATGTAAAAGAACCATTGCTGACTTTCGTCAAGAATAGGCTGCATAGCCATCAGAATGTTTCCACCCATTATTGAAAGGGTTGTGTCAGGAAGGGCATCCGATGTAAAAACCTATGCCAAACCAAATATGCGAATCATTAATATGACTTCCATGAAGATGGAGGCAGATGATTCGCTGTGGAGACCCCTGAAAGGGAATGGCCGAAAGGAAAAGAAGAAGACTCCAACCTCCTCCCACAGTATAAAGACATGCATATTAGGCTAATTGTCTGTTCAAATTGCCCCGATGTGTGAGTGTGAGTGTGAATGGTTGTGTGTTGCCCAGCGCTGCTCAAGTGACCTGTTCATGACGTAACTTGCCTTCCCCCGAGTGTCGGCTGGGATAGAGATAATCCTACGTCCTATTAGGATTAAGGGGTTTTGGGAAATGAGTAAGTGAGTGAGAGATTCACTGAAATTCAGGGTTAAAGGTCAGATATTATATGCATTTCTAGACATTCACATTTCGGACACCAGTGAAGAACCAAAATATGATTAATTTGGAAAAATTCCACAGCACTTAAAGAAGCCGCTTCCCCAGTTTCTTTTGAAAATCAAATTTTTGCTGTGTTTGCTGGACAAGCTTCCTCCTAGGCCACATACAGACTCACTCACACCCACAGGCAATTTGGAACAGCCAATTAACCTACTGTGCATGTTTTTGGACTGTGGGAGGAAACCGGAATACTCAGAGGAAACCCATGGGATCGACGTCCATTCCTCATGATTGGATGTAGACGTAAAGAGAGATCTTCCTCCTCCCATTTATGGTCCTTTCACTCTCTATGTTTACTTTGCTCTGATTGGTCACCTGAAGGCTCCACAATCAGTTTCCTGGGATGTAGAGCCGGATGAGTTACTAGGATACCTCTGTGCATGGAGGGAAGACCTGCTAAGCGGAAGGCCCAGCGAACCATGACACACCAGTCTGCTTAAAAGAAAGAACATCTGCAAAATAAATTCCTGTGTTTACAGTCAGTTCAAACAGCTCTAAACATGCACTTCGCCTTGTTATTTTATGCTCTGGCATCATCTAACATGGCTATTTAACAGTGTAACAAAAATTATGGGTTAGACTGGCAAAAGAATAATGTTTATGCTTTAAACCTTTGTGGACCCACCTTCTGCTTTGCTTGCTTCTCAACCAACTTTGCAGATCTAAATTTGTCTTATAATTGTTTTGTTCTCTCTGCCTATTTTCCTCCTCTACCCATTACTGACCAGGAGGGTAGTGGTTCACTTTGAAAGTTCTAGTACAGGGGTCGGCAACCTTTGCCATTCAAAGAGCCATTTGGACCCGTTTTCCATATTAAAGAAAACACTGGAAGCCACAAATCCTTTTTTGCCATTTAAAATCAAATAACATGGCATATAATGTTTTTCCTTCATGTTAATATAAAACAATAATGTGTTGCATTGATTTAAACAACTGCAGAGACTGCAGAGACTGCAGAGACTGCCAGCCTCCCCGCGACCCTAATTAGGATTAAGTGGTTCAGAAAATGAATGAATGTGTTTGAGTCCTTCTTGGATTTTTATAAAGAAAAAGAATATCTATCCCACGAAGCGTAGAACGGGGTGCAGCCAGATGTTTAACGGCTTGGGTCGCCTACCTCACCATCACTCCCTTCGTGTGATCTTCTGTTTCTTTATTCGTTGTATTAATGTTGTTTTGTCTTAGTTTTAATTTACAAAAATGACAGCAACACAGAAAAGTATATGAAGACTTATTTTAAGAAGGAGCCTGCTCAACATTCTTTTAAATAATACAGTATTAATGCTTAATGCTGCACTGACCGACCCATACTCAGAGGTGAGACTGAACCACACCCAGTCTTTTTATTTTGTGACTGGGAGGAGAGTTATTTAATTCAGACATTGCTGTGTATAATCTCATCCACCGTCTCTAACTTCAGCTGTGATTTCCGTTCCTGGATTACAAACCCCGGTGGCGGAAAAAATCTCTCTCTCGCCGCGCTGATGATGGTGAGAACACTCCTTGCCATGAGCACAAGAATTTGGAAATCCACCAACACCAACACGGCAGATCAAAACCACTGAGACTCTCAATGTAGCTGATTAATATAACGGCGTGTCCACAGCAACACGCACACAAAATCACCCCGCCCACACCAAATAAATATCCGCCCGCACTCATGACTGTTAATTTTCAACCCTAAAAGAGCATTTTTCAAAGGGTATCCACTAGGTACCTGTGGGTACCCGACCGTTGCAGGACTCTGCCTTAGGCAGATTCTCCCATCATTCAGGTGAAATTTGAATGTGCTTCCGATGTGAGTAAATAAGCGGCATTTTCTTTTTGCAATTGATGTTTGTGGTGCACCCGCTAGCCACCGTAAAGTTCAACGTTATTTTGAAAAGCCACGGAGCCGCACCAGAACGGTGAAAGAGCCACATGTAGCTTTGGAGCCGCGGGTTGTCGACCCCCTGTCCTAGTACATCCCATAGTACATAAAGTATCTAAAGTAGTTCTCTTTTAAGATATTGTGTACTATTTATATTGACATGTGGGAATTTGAAACTCATCTAGTTATTGGATTATTAGCATGTGTGTTACCTTTAGCAAAAGTGCACAGTGTGATTTTCATTTCCAGTGATGGCACAGAGATTATTTTCTCTGTTTAGCTTATGCATTGCAGAAAAAAGTAAAGGACTTGGCTTTTCATGCAAAGAGTTCTATTGTAAGTGATGCTTAGCAGACTTGCTGACTTATGAGGGAAAAAAACAGCATTACTGAAGACAGGCTGGTCTGAATTTATAAAATACAATAGGCCTATTATTGTTGCATTATACACGGTTGCAATGTTACTTTTCATGAAGATTTGTGAACTGTATCAAATTATTTTTTGTGCTTGACAAGATGTTGACACCACTTGCAAATCTCCCAACATAGTTTTAGTGAATAATCATGTGCTACAGGGATAGCGAGCCAACGTCCTTCCAGTAAACCACTACTGGATCAAATCAGTCCGACAGTCAATGGGAGTTTATGTACCTTAAGTAGACATTGAGAGTAGATCTAGCTAAAACTTATGAAAGACCATAAACTGTAAGTACCACGAAATGTTATACCACATTTTCCCTTCATTCATCTCTACCTATCTCTGATTCTTTTTTGCAGGTCAAAGTGTATATGTTTGTGCGCTGTCAGTATCTCAGCAATGTTCTCCCATGTCTCTCTTCTGCTGCTGCTGAGTGTGTTCAGCTTGGCCTCCCCCTCACTGGCACTGCCCTTTGAGCAGAGGGGCTTCTGGGACTTTGGCATTGATGGCAATGAAGGTGGTCTAACAGTAATGATGAGGGATGAAGAGGAAGGTTCGGCTGTGGTACCCCCAGAACTGCCACCTATTGAGGTTCCTGTGTGTCCATTTGGGTGTCAGTGTCACCTAAGAGTGGTACAATGCTCTGACCTGGGTAAGTTTTGTTTGTGTATGTGTGCGTCTGTAGGAGATGAGAGGGTATAAGAGATGCATGCCTTGATAAAATATGAATTAGCAAGCAAATGAATCAGTTAAACCAGGACCCTCACTCACTCACTCACTCACTCATTTGCTAAACTGCTTAAACCTACTACGGCCATTCGAAGGATTGAGTCTGTCTCAGCTGGGCTCTGACAAACGGCAAGGTACACGCTGAACAGCTCATCAGTCCTTTGCAGGGCCAACACACACACACACACACACACACACACAAAACCATTCACACTCACATCCAGAAACAATTTGGAATAGCCAGTTAGCCTGATGTGCAGGTCTTTGGACAGTATGAAGAAACCCATACAAGCACAGAGAAAAGATGCAGGCTCCACATGGGACACAAACCCAAGACCGTTTGGCTGAGAGGCCGACATGCTAACCACTACGCCACCGTGCCGCCATATAAGTGAAAATTAGTAAGATAAACCCAACCCCTCTTTCTCATGCAGGGATTTACTAAAATAGCCTGAAGGAAATGTGGCCTTTGATGGCAAATGAGATGTTTCTTTTTAATTTCCTTGCAAGCATCAAGAAGAAGGGTGGTGGTGTGCTTGGGACAGGATACAGGATATTTTACCACAAAAAAGGGGGGGGGTGGATAGAATGACGTTCCGCTGACAGAGGGCCGCTGAAAGGCCAAGTTACTTTTATTTTATTTGTCTCATGTCTTGTTTGATTCATCTCTCCCTTGAATATGTAGATGTTGGTTCTAGCTGCCTTTTTAACGTAAGCATATGTCAAAGAGTCATATATTTCCTGTTGGCGGTTCTCCACCCTCTATTTTTCTTTCCATTGCTGGGAAATAGCAGAAATATGTTGTTATAATGTGAACTGTGTGTAGATTTATCATTAATGTGCCGGCATTCATTGAGTGTCTCAAAGATTTAAATAACACAGTCTGTGCAGAAAAAAAGAAAAATGCGTAAATGTGATCTTAAGTGTGTTTCCATATGTGTCTTGTATATCAGAGCCTATTTATGCCTTTTGTGTGCAGTTCCATCTAAACCCTTCAGGCATTCTGCTTTGTTTCCCAGGCAAAGCTTTAAAAGGACATTTATCAGTAAAACTAACCTGAATAAAACACTTTCAAAATTACTATTAAAAATTAAAACTTTTAATGCAGCCTGTATCGTGGATATAAAAGCCAGTGCACCCTGTTAATATGACAAGATTTTGTTTTGTAAACTTTCTCCATACCAATGAGAGAGAGATTTCCTTTCGGCTTTTTCCCGTTATCAGGGGTCGCCACAGCGAATGATTCGCACGTTTGATTTGGCATAGGTTTTTACGTCAGATGCCCTTCCTGACACAACCCGACGGTGAGAGACATGGCCGGCTTTTGGGGGAGGGGGGAGCACATGCACACAACACTGACAACCTATGGCGAGAGGGGCTTGAACCCCCAACCTTCGGATCAGTGATCCAGCACCTTTACCACTAGGCCACCACTGCCCTACCTCACAATACTGTCAGTGCTTATTTCTGATCAATGTTAAAACAGCAGTTCAACCAATTGTGTGTCAGAGTTATTTAAAATATAAGGCAGCTTTTAGAATGCAGGTTTGTGGGATATTGTGGTTGGTGTGCAGCAGTTGGGGTGTAATTTCATTTCGAGTTGTGGTTGGAACAGCTGCGATGTGGGGATACGGTGGATACCCGTGGAAAGTTGTTCTACTTGGCTAGCTTAGCATTGATGTTCTGGAGCAGCAGGTGGGAACCCAGCTAAAAGACAAATAAATACACTTGCAATTAACGTGCACGTCCTCCAAATATTTCGTAAGCGGCACACAAGGCTAACTCAGTTTTATAAACTTTTGCTGTTCCCAGTATAGAACAGCTTTGTTCAATTTCCCAGGAGTGGCTCTTTGGCAATTCAATGAGTGTTTACTCTCCTTTTTAGATATTTCTGATGCTGTGTAATAAATAAAACAGAGTTATATACCATTTACTCACTCATTTATTTGCTGAACCGTTTAATCCTATTAGGGTCACAGGGAGACTGGTGCCTTTCATAGCCAACACTGGGTGAAGGTGGGTACACACAGAACAGCTCCCGCCAGACCTTCACGAGACAATACATACAACCACTCATGCTCACAATTACTCCCAGGCGCAATTTGGAACAGGCAGTTAGTTTCATGTATAAGTTTTTGAACTGGAGAAAGAAACCCAGAGGCATACCCACGACACATAGAAACCCCTGAGCCTCAGGCCAAGGACCTTCTGGCTGTGAGGAAGGCATGCTAACCACTATGCCACCGAGCCACCTATTTAACGTTTACTGCACTGGAAATGACTGCTGTTAAATAGAATGGAGCTGGTATAATTCACTCCTCTCTACTTGGATTCATAAATATCCTGATGCAAGTTTTATGGCATTAAACTATTGGAGTATATTCATGGGCAAAACCCACAGCTGATAGTACCATAAATTATGTTAGTCTTGAGTGCAGCTCCATTTAAACTCAGTAAGTCTGAATGTTGTTACTGTACATGTGCATCATGGTTTGTGGACGATGGTAAAAATTAACCTTCTGCTCACAGCACATATTTCATGTGTGACAGAAGCTGACAGGGTTGGCGTGTTACATTTCATTATTATTTGTTATTTGTTTCTACTTGCTGACACACAGGACCGCTGACCTTAGAGCTTCTGTGGATCTAAACCAGCTGGAGAGCACATGGTCAAATATGATGTGTATGTGTTAGCATATCTTGATGGGTACTAAAACAAAAGTCCCCTCAAGGACATTTATACGTGGCAGATGAGATCTTGTCGGGATTTTGACTGGTGCCTAAAACTGATGTGTAAGGGTCTCCAGAGACAAGGGTGTGTGTGTGTGTGCAGATAAAAAACACACACTCAGTCATTTGCCAAACTATTTCATCTTATTTGGGTCATCCTCTCTCAACTGACACTGGGAAAAGGCAGAGTGCGTCCTGAATGGCTCATCGGATCATCATGGATCATCACGCCAAGATACACACAACCACTTACACTCATACTAATGGGAAATTAGTCTAATTGGCATCATATTGGAGTGTGGAAGTAGAAAAACGGAACACAGAAGAAACCCACGCAAGTATGAGGCAAATGGGGGCATGGTGGCACAGCGGTTAGCATGTCCACCTCACAGCAAGAAGGCCTGGGCTCAATTCCAGGCCTGGGTGTTTCTGTGTGGAGTTTGCATGTTCTCCCCGTGCTTGTGTGGGTTTCTTTCGGGTACTCTAGTTTCATCCCACGGTCCAAAAACATGCACAGTAGGTTAATTGGCTGTTCCAAATTGGCTGTAGGTGTGATTGAGTCTGTATGTGGACTGGCGAACCATGCGGTAGATCATTGTAATCATAGCCATCACAATCCCTGCATGAGCATCATTCAAGCTTCAGGGACCGATGTCCATTCCCCGTGACTGGATGTAGCTGTAGATAGATGAGGCAAACTCCATACAGAAATGCCTTCATCCAGCCTGGGAATTAAATCCAGGACCTTCTTGTTATGAGGCAGACATGAGAACCACTATGCAGATAAAACAGCATGCACAAAATTTTTTGGATGAATGGCAAGAGCAACATACATGTACTTATTAAAAACGAAAAACTAGAAAATCAAAACAGCTTCACGGTACGGCAATGAATGCCAAAAATTGTTTATATGCTTGCATTTGGTGGGTCATTCATTATATTGTGAAGACAATTTTCATAATCAAGGCAGACAATATTCAGCAAGTAAGGAAAACTCAGGAGTCAGGCAGAGACAGTTGGGACAAAACAAATAAGAGGTACTTCAGAGAATAGATGATCACAACAAACAGAGAACAGGCACAGAATCAAACCGGGTAGTCACCCCATGAGGAACTTAAATAGGTAAGGTGCACAACAAAACAGGAAATGGATCAAACTAATATATGCTTGATGTGGAGTGGCAAGTGAGGGTGTGGGAAATGGAGTTCTCCACAGACAAGCAGTGAGCTGCAAAGACTCCTGGGAAACTGAGTGTAGAAGTAACTGGTTCAGGCTGATGTGCATAGTGAAAAACACAAAATATAGACACATCATTTAACATCTGTGTGTGTGTGTGTGTGTCCCAGACTTTGTGTATTTACCATGATTGTGTTACGCATTGTATATATTGTAATTTATTGCATTTTTATAATCAATATATATTTTTATATAACATTTTTATAAACAATGCGTTTTTGCTCAGGTTTGACTTCAGTCCCTCCAAACATCCCACCTGACACCAAGCTGCTGGATCTACAGAACAACCGCATTACAGAACTGAAGGAGAATGACTTCAAAGGCCTCAGTAACCTCTATGTAAGTAAGACAGACCATGAGTAGCCATTTTTAAAATAAATCATATTATTAGAGGGTTGATGGACTGATGAATTGCAGTACTGTACTATATACAGATATACAGTATAGAAGGCAAAATGTGTGGAAGAAAGATGACAAAACAATTTCACAGGATGTTGAAACAGCTCATGTTGTCCTGCAGCAGAATGCCCCTGCTGTTCTGAGTGTGGGCTTCTGCCAAACTGAATATTTTAGTTCCGTCCTGCACTTACAGCCAAGCTCTCTCCCATCCTTATTTATTTAGAGTCAACCAAACTCAATATTTAACATGGAAAATCCTGAAATAAGAATATACAGTACAGTTAAACTGGCTCTAAATTCACACATTCACGCAAAAATCCCTGCAAAATGTGGACAGTACCTTTGTTTTGTTTTTTTAATGGTTGAACTTGCTATGGGGGTTCTACATGGAACTTCATCTGACAGGAAAAGGGTTTTCTTTTCTCCAGTGGACAAAAAGATCCTAGATAAGATTACTAGATAGAACAGCCTTTAAATATTGTACAGTACTGTACAGTGGAACCTCACCATACGAAATTAATCCGTTCCAGAAGTGGTTTCGTAACCTGATTTTTTTCGTTAGCTGAGCCGCATTTTACATGTAAAAGGCCTGATTCGTTCCAAGGCCCCCAATACTACCCCCTAAACAATTAAAAAATTATGAAAGTATACCTTTTAAGACCTCCTTCTGCTTCAATATCGTACCGATGGTAGACAGGTTTGGCCATATTCCTTTGTGATATCCCTCAACCGCATGCCACAAGCCTGCTTCGTCTTTTCACTCGCATCGGGAATCACACACGGGCGCATGTGTGTCTGTGTACGCGAGTGCGTGTGTTGACCATATCTTCTTAGCAGAGTTATAATCTTACAAATGTTTATGCAAGGTTAAAAGCCTGAGCCAAAAACTAAAGTTGCAGTGAACACACTGGAAAAACTCACGAAACAACAGTAACTCTGTCCTTTACATGAAAAGCATCATGGGTATTATGGAGACACAGCTCCATAATAGCCAATGGGAGGGAGCTGCGTCATGGGTATTATGGAGATACAGCTCCCTCCTAGCCAATGGGAGGCCAGCAGGGCGGGATGTTGGGAGATAGCCAATTGGGAGGCCAGTGGGGTGAGGTGTTGGGAGATAGCCAATGGGAGAGCAACTCGCGCATTGTTTGAATTTTTGAGATGGCGCGTTTCGTAACGTGAATTTGTTTCATATCCAGAGATGGAAATTTTAGGTAAATGCATTTTGTAACCTGGATTTTTCATTTGTAGGGTCTTTCGTAAGGTGAGGTACCACTGTGCTTTATTGCACTGACTCATTTGCCAAACGCTGGATGAAATATGGGTACACCCTGAACAGCTCACCAGACCACTTCAGGGCCAGCACACATGCACATACATACACACACACACACACAAAGCTCTCAATTTATCAATCAATCTATATTCCTATCCTCACCTATAGTAGCCAAAAGAACAGGATCACATATACAAATGGCTGAAATGAGCTTCCTTCGCCGAGTGGCAGCATCTCCCTTAGACATAGGGTAAGACATTCAGTCATCCGGGAGGAGCTTGGCGTAGAACCTCTGCTCCTCCGAATTGAGAGTCAATTGTGGAGGCTCTGGCATCTGATTAGAATGGGTTGTCTCTGAAATTTTGTACCGGGAGGAGACCCCAGGGCCAACCCAGAACATGCTGGAGGGACTATGTCTCTCAGCTGGTCTGGGAACATCTCTGTATACTCCCTGAAGAGCTAGAGGAAGTGACTAGGCAGAGGGATGTCCCGCAACCCGTCCCCGGATTAAGTGGAAGATGATAATGATGAACCAATAATTACTTTTCCTTTTTTTAGATTGTTTAATTTAAAACTTTAAGTTAATTTTTTATATGTTTCTTTCTGTCCTACCAGGCTTTGTCACTGGTCAACAATAAGATCTCTAAAGTTCATCCAAGGGCTTTCACGCCACTAAAGCACCTACAGAAGCTTTATTTTTCCAAAAATATGCTGACAGCGGTACCCAAAAACCTGCCACATTCACTTGTGGAGCTGCGCATCCATGACAACCACATTAAGAAGGTGTCTGCTGGTTCCTTCTCAGGACTCGGTAGCATGAACTGCATAGGTCTGGAGCTCTTTCATTATTATGTGGAACAGTGGCTGCACTTTGTCTCAACAGTTCCCTTTTTAGATGGAGACTGTTGGTTTTGTGGTGGATCCTCTGACTAATTTTTAACCATCTTCTGAAATTTTCCTTTCAGAGATGGGTGGGAACCCTATTCCGAACAGTGGCTTTGAGCCTGGAGCTTTTAAAGGCCTCAAACTCAACTACCTGCGCATCTCAGACGCCAGGCTAACTGGTGTGCCAAAAGGTGATGATCTGAGACAGATTCTGTTTGTATGATTAACCAAAGATACATTTATGAAATTCTCTGGTTTATGTCTGTCTTCCAGAATGTGCGAATATACATCATGGTTGGAGATGATAAATTAAAGCATATAAGCTCTGAGTTTTATTTAGTTACTCACAGTACCAAACAAATGCCCGTTGTGTTTATATTGTGATTAATCCATCTTCTCTCAGAACTCCCTGATAGCCTTCACGAGCTCCATTTGGACCATAACCAGATCCAAGCAATTGAGTTAGAGGACCTGAGGCGCTACAAACAACTGTACAGGTTAGTGTTTGTCCCACACACACACACACACACACACACACACACACACACACACACACACACACACACACACACACCTACCTTTGACAGCATCGGTCATGGGGCTTTGCTGTGGCAAGAGTGCCATCTAATGCTCTAATCCATTTCCATACACTGAGACACGAGAATGTAGCACTATAAACCACTGTCATCTCATTTCTCATTTGCCAAGCTGCTTAATCCTACTAGAGTCTCAGAGAGGTTGAAGCCTATCTCAACTGACACTGAGTGAAGGCAGTGTACACCCTGAACCTCTTGCGAGACCATCACAGGGCAACCTGCACATCAATCATAATTACAGTCACTTCTAGGAACAAATCGAAACAACCAATTTGATCATCTGTATTTGTATTTGTATTAATAAAATGTATTTGGACTGTAGAAGGAAACCATAGTTACCCGGAGGAAACCTATACAAGAACAGGGAGAACATGCAAACTCCACACAGAAACACCCAAACCTGCGACACGAACCCTGAAACTTCTTGATGTCAAGTGATCATACTAATCACGATGCTACCCTGCTGCCGTTATGCAAAACAACAAAACGGCTCTGACTAATAAATGTCTTATTTTGTTCAAATTAATTCTGTGGTAAATTTATATAAGTGGCCCTATAAGGTTCACTCTTTCATATATCCTCTGTAATGAAGCAAGTTCATTTGATCACAATATAAGTAGTACGGTTGTATAGTGGTTAGGACGTCAACAAGAAGGTCCTGGGTTTGGTTCCTGGGCTTGGCGAGGGTAGCCCCGTGTGGTGTTTGCATGTTCTTCATGCACGTGGATGGGTCCACTCCCATCCACAGTCCAAAGACTATACATCAGGCTAACTGGGCCTTCCAAATTGCCCCTAGGTGTAAGTGTGAATGGTTATCATGTTTTTGGCTTTGCGATAGGACTGTTGAGGTGTCTACGATATACCATGTTTGCACTCGGAGTTGGCTGAGACAGGCTCCATCCAGCCTTCCTGCTCTCTTAGTGGGATTTAAACAGCTCGACAAATGAATGACCGATCAAATGAATGAATGAATTGTGTGCTGCATTCCGTAATCTGTTGGTATCTTGTACTCTTTCTTACATGTATATATCTGTGTGTATTTTCCACTGTTGCCAGACTCGGCTTGGGTTACAACAACATCCGTAATATTGAGAACGGTAGCCTGTCCTATTTGCCAAACCTGAGAGAATTGCATTTAGAAAACAACCGACAGTCCCGTGTCCCGAAGGGCTTGGCTGAAATGAAGTATCTGCAGGTGAGTGGAGATATTGGAAAATGAGGAAATCATAGAGTCAACATATCTATAAAGGTTTACGTCTGGAGTAGGTCAGGTCCGTTATGCACAGTGGAAAATTTGATAACCGGGAGCTCAGTGTTGTAAGGAAAAAAAAGCAGAACTAGGGAGCTCCTTCTAGAAAACCTAGACCATTATATAAACACATGAAAAGTCGCTCTAATCCTAAACTAAATTCAATCTTTCAGGTGGTGTACCTCCATGAAAACAACATAACCCAGGTAAACGTGGATGACTTCTGCCCTCGGAGCTATCACATGAAGAAGAGCTTCTACAGTGGCATCAGTCTTTATGGAAATCCTGTCCAGTACTGGGAGGTTCAGCCTGCAGCTTTCCGCTGTGTTAGTGACCGCCTGGCCATTCATTTCGGAAACTACAAGAAATAGGTGCACACAGAGGCCGAGAGAGAAGAAAGGAGTGATGGATATCGAACAATATTGAAATACAACTGAAGAGAGGAAAGAAAATCAGAAGAGTAGACAGGGGATAACATGTGCAGTGGGTGCAGATGTAGATTGCAGTGATCTTGATATGGAAGGAGCTTAACAATGGCTTAATGAGAATTAGAAGTTTGCTTCAAATGTACAGTCTGGAAGTACAGCCTGGCTCCATGCCACAATATATTCAATCAACCATTCACTGAACTGACGAGAAAATGTACCTTTCCGTTTTTATTACAACTGTTATTGTTCGTCAAACATGTTTAGTCGTAAATCAGTGTTATTATTATTATTATTATTATTATTAATAATAATAATATTATTATTATTAAAAATAGATTTTAATGATAAGGTGCTCTTTATCTGTAGATCTGCTTATATGAGTGCTTTCACTGAATCTTTTTTCTTGAGCTTTTGGCATCTATTCTAGGGATGGGCGAGATAGTAAACATGTACTCTGTATATGATGGGGATCTCCTCGTCCTATACATTAACTTGTAATTTTTCTGACCACCAGGGCTCCATTTCTCCATTCATTGTCTTTAATGAGCTTGGAACCAATTTATTCCAATGTATTGTTTTGCACACTGCCTCTCTGTATTATAGGCGGATGCTCTGGATGGGTTGAGCCTGTCCATACTTGTACTCTGCTCATCTGCTGCATTTTGGGAACAAAATAAAATTCTTCATGACTTGATAAAGATGTAAATATTGATATACTTTTTATGCCTGTATAATGTATGAATTTTTTTGCGGGGAAAAACATGTACAAACACCAATTAGCCATAGCATTAATGCCACCTGTCCACTCCACTGTATGTTAAAATTTTCAGCAGTGGTACATTATACTTATTTTGTTAATACAGGGTCCCTCTCTACTTCGTGCTTCAATTCATGCAGCTTCAGTGCATCGCATTTTTAAAAATATTCATCGAATTAAAAAATAAGGAGGAACAATAGGGGGAAAAAGTTAAGGAAAATGATGCAAAAACAAGGCCAATTATGCAACAAAAAAACCCCCGCCTAAACAAACACAAAAAAAAAACCCCAACCAAAAACCTCCCATAAAAACTAGTTACATTTTTGTGAGTTGCACTTGAGTGCATGCATGTGCATCTGAGTGCTGGACACGTGTGCATCTGTACATCTGTATGTACAGAAGACCCTTGTTATTCGGTTCCGGCCCCTCCCGTGAATCAAGATAATCCGCGAGTTCTCTACCCGGAAGTAAAACCCGATGGATCATATAACATGCGTGAATGATCAACCGGAAGTAAAATTATATGTATTTATCACATGCGCTAAAATATGCTTCTTAAACACATTCTATAGACAGTCTTACTCATTAATACAATATTAATGTAGTAAAATGTAGTAATGATTAAGAAAAACTTTTTAATTTTGTACTGTAATATTTATTAATAAAATATATAAACACTATACAGCATACATATATATATATATATATATATATATATATATATATATATGTAAAGAACATAGAGGTACAGTACAGGGAGGCATTACATTATTTGTGAGGCACTCCACCGGCAAGTGACATACATGTATGGTGCTTGTGAGACAAAGCACAGCTTATCTGGACTTCTGATCTTTCAAGTGAGCAAGTGAGGGTTGAGTACTAAACAAGTATTCAATGCGCACTTGCTCATTTGAAAGATCGGAAGTCCGAATAAGCCATAATTTGTCACACAAGCACCATACGTCCCTTGCAACGAGCGCCTACATTCGCTGGAGTGCCTCACATATTATACTGCACATAAAGAACATAAAAGTGTGATGTAATGACGTTATGAGCTTTTGTAGGGAGTAGATGAGGACTTAATTCAGGTGTGAACTGCATTCAGCCCGAGCAGCTCAGTCACGCCCCTCAGCCGGAGCGGGCAGAAAACAGAGTGAGAGAATATGTACAAAGAAGTAGGGACATGATGTGAGTTAATCCTGTGGTGCAGAGGTGAGCGTGATTGTATTTATTGGGAGTAGATGAGAGAAGAGTGAATTCAGTTGTGAGCTACCCAGCCACACCCCTCAGCCGGAGCGGAGAGAAAACAGAGTTGGAGGCACAGCGGCCAAAACAAAGTCCCCCAAAAACACAGACCATAACAAAAAGAACATAAAAGGACATGAAGTGTAATAAATTGGATAAACAAAACAAAAGGATAAACATGCTACAGTATATACCATAGTACATAAAATCTCATACAAACATTCTAAACATTAACTTAGGCACTGTAATGGATTAATAATTGAAAAAGACTTTAATACTACAGTGCTTTACAATAGTTCAGATGATTATTCCTCATCAGGTGCTTCAGAGGAAACTGTCATTTATTCAGAATGTCTTATTTCTTTAGAAGAGACATCCAACGTCATTGCCTTTTTCTGGTGCTTAACCGGCATTTGAGTGACATCATAGAGCTTAACTGGTAATTAGAACACACTAAAGGCTCATTGACAACTTGTGCGAGAATGAGGAAAAAGGGCCGTATACATCATCTCAACCAATCAGCAGGAAGGAGGACAGCCATTGGCTGAATTTGAATCACATGACAGTTGCTCGACAACCTGCGAATATGTGCAGGCGCAAGTGCAAAACTGCGAATAGTCAAGGGCCTACTGTATTGATATTTTATTTACATCTTATGCATTATTTTTAATGTTTAATTGTTATTATAAGCATGTATAGCATTGATAATGTATTTATTGCTATTATATATATATACATATACATGTACGTATACGTCAGTCAGGGGGAGTTGGGGGTGATCCTACTTCGCGGAATTCGGTGGTCGCGTGCAGATCTTGGTCCCAATAAACCGCTTAAAGTGAGGGATCCCTGTATATTTATTATTTTACCATAGCGCTTCTGTGAGATCAGAACACACACACACACACACACACACACACACACACACACACACACACACACATCATAATCCCTCAGCCTGTTGAGGTCACACAAGAAGTCTGATGATAACAGATATGTGTATAGAAATAGTTCAGCCATGCTATTTTGCACATCGGACACACACGGACGCTAGTGGCACCCACTGTAGGTGGCACGAGGAACTATTCACTCAAGGAGAGCAAAACACTCAACATATTCCAAGTGCCCTCTTTTGCAGAATGTGTATGTAATACTGCATAGAGGCCTTCAATTGGCCACTGAAGCAAAGCTTTAGCCTGATGTTCCCTGGAAACATGGCTGAAATGGGACTCATTTCACCTCAGCTGACTTGGGACAGCTAATTGAGAAGAAACAACATTTTCTGCTGCCAAATGTCTCGTTTATTTCCTCTAGAAGTTGCAATAATATGACTGGGGAATGTTGCCATCACAGGGCCAACACTCACACACCCATTCACAGCTAGAGGAGATTTGGAATAGCTAATTAACCTACTGTGCATGTTTTTGGACTGTGGGAGGAAACCGTAGTACCCAGAGGAAACCCACGCAAACACAGGGAGAACATACAAACTCCAAACAGAAATACCAAATTTAAAAAAAATAACAAAACAATATGCCACCTGTCAAAATGAAAGACATAATAGTTTCGGATATGGCATCCATTTGCTTTGCTAAAGGTGGTGTTTCGTGGTGATATAGCATAGCGAAACTGGTCCCACAAGTGCTGCATCGGATGTATCCTGTTCTGGAGTCGTCATGCTCTTTCTCCCTAGACGAGTTTCAATCAGGTTTCTGATGGTGGGCTGTGTGCAGTTCATATGCCTTGCTACCTTACAGTAGCTCAACCGCTCTCCACCATACCCATTGCCCAGAGATGTTCACGTGATAGACGTGGCACTATGAAGTGCACTATTCCACTATTCTTAACAGTAGTGGACATTCTTGAGCCTTTATATATATACATATATATATATATATATATATATACAGTGGTATGAAAAAGTAGCTGAACCTTTTGGAATTTCTCACATTTCTGCATAAAATCACCATCAAATGTGATCTGATCTTTGTCAAAATCACACAGATGAAAAAACAGCGTCTGTTTTTACTAAAACCACCCAAACATTTAAGGTTTTCATATTTTAATGAGGATAGCACGCAAACAATGACAGAAGGGGGAGGAATAAGTAATTGAACCCTCTGCCTAAGGAGACTTAAAGAGCAATTGAAACCATTTTTACCAAACAATTTAAGTCAGGTGTGTGCCCAATCCCTGATGAGTGGCTTAAAGCTTCCCTGCCCACTATAAAACACACACCTGGTAAGAATTGTCTTGATGAGAAGCATTGTCTGATGTGCACCATGGCTCGCTCAAAAGAGCTGTCTGAAGAGAGAGGTAAAAAAAAAACCCTAGAGTGTCTGCTAAAGACTTACTGAAATCACTGGCACAGTCCAATATCTCTGTGCACACATCAACTATATGTAAAACAATGGCCAAGAATGGTGTTTACGGGAGGACTCCAAGGAGGAAGCCACTGCTTCTAAAAAAAAATTGTTGCTCGTTTAATGTTCGCAAAAAGGCACTTGGACACTCCACCGAAGTTTTGGCAAAAATATTTTGTGGACTGATGAAACCAAAGTTGAATTGTTTGGGAGGAACACACAACGTCACATGTGGAGAAAAAATGGAACAGCTCACCAACATCAACACCTCATCCCCACCGTGAAGCATGGTGGAGGGTGCATCATAGTTTGGGGCTGTTTTGCTGCCTTGGGGCCTGGACAACTTGCAATCATTGATGGAAAAATGAATTCAAAAGTTTATCAGGATGTTTTGCACAAAAACCTGAGGCCGTCTGTCAGACAGTTGAAGCTAAAAAGAGGATGGATGCTGCAACAAGACAATGACCCAAAACACAGAAGTAAATCAACTTCAGAATGGTTTCAGAAGAACGAAATACACGTTCTGGAGTGGCCAAGTCAAAGTCCAGACTTGAACCCCATTGAGATGCTGTGGCATGACCTCAAGACAGCGATTCATGCCAGACATCCCAGGAACCTGACTGAACTACAGCAGTATTGTAAAGAAGAATGGGCCAAAATTAGTCCTGATCGATGTGCCAGACTGATCTGCAGCTACAGGAAGCGTCTGGTTGAAGTTATTGCTGCCAAAGGGGGGGGGGGGGGGCACAAAATATTAAATGTGATGGTTCAGTTACTTATTCCTCCCCCTTCTGTCATTGTTTGCATGCTATCTTCATTAAAATATGAAAACCTATAAATGTTTGGGTGGTTTTAATTAAAGCAGACACTGTGTTTTCATCTGTATGATTTTGACAAAGATCAGATCACATTTGATGGTGATTTTATGCAGAAATGTGAGAAATTCCAAAAGTTTCAGATACTTTTTCATACCTGTGTGTGTGTGTGTGTGTGTGTGTGTGTGTGTGTATACTAGTGTGTATATATATATATATATATATATATATATATATATATATATATATATGCTTTAGATAGATAGGCTTTCCATAACAATCCTCAACTTTTGCAAATACACATTTTGTTTTGCTCAAACTGCATTTGGTCCACTTTTGCAAAGTGACCCACACATAACAGGAACATCGGACATGGTGGATCTATTTATTTTCACTCAGCCTGAACTCCAGCTGTTAATCTATACAGGACAATCACTTGGAAACAGTGGTGACCAACATTATGTAGAGAATGCAAAGTGAAATTATCTACAATGATAGTTTATTTTGGTGCGTAACACAACAATGAGACGGAAAAGTTAGATGCAGTAAAATCCCTTACAGACTGCAACCGTCATCATCCTCAGCAGTCCTTGTGTAATCACACAAAGGTGGAAATGGGGAGAAGGTTCTGCGTGTGGTGAGAAAGTTCTGCGTGTGGTGAGAAAGTTCTGCGTGTGGTGAGAAAGTTCTGTATGTGGTGAGAAAGTTCTGTATGGGGTCTGCGGAATGTCCACAATACAATGAGGAATATAATTGTTCATTCTAGGGGCCACAGAACCAGGTGTGTGTGAATGGACTGAAGCCCCCACTTTTTTCAACTTAAAAAAATTTTAAGTATGTCTACTGACATCTCAAAAATGTTTAAAATTTGTAGTTTGTACCAGCACAGATAACCTACATGTACATCGTGTACCGTGAATGCTATAGCACCAAGCATATAGCAATACAGTGGCTGCCTTCGTATGAAAGGCGGAGATCAAAACATCACACAGGCCTCGTTTCCCAAACCCAAGCGCTGGGATTAGTGCTTCAAATCATCTAAAATCTTGAAAATCGGCCATGCATACTCTCCTTGAGAGGATATATGCTCTCGTCGTTCACTGACTGCATGGACTCACAAAATTTTCAGTTGTCCTGCCCAACACACACACACACACACACACACACACACACACACACACACACACTTTTCAAATCGCTTCGAATGCACACAGCTCATTACATACTCAGATAAGCACCTCACATAAAAATGTAAGTAGTTTTGGTGGGGGGGTTTGGGTTGTTGTTTTTTGTTTTTGTTTGTTTGGGTTTGTGGCTCGGGCATCTGGTCAGAATGCCCCCTGGACGCCTCCCTGGTGCGGTGTTTCGGGCATGTCCAACCGGGAAGAGACCCCGGGGTCGACCTAGAACATGCTGGAGGGACTATGTCTCTCGGCTTATCTGGGACCGCCTCGGTGTCCCCCCCCCGGGAGAGTTAGAGGAAGTGGCTCGGGAGAGGGACGTCTGGACCTCTTTCCTGAGGTTGCTACCCTCGCGACCCGACCCTGGACTAAGCAGAAGAAGATGATGATGATGATGATGATGATGATGATGATGATGATGGGTTTGGTTTTTATTTTGCATAATTGGCCTTGTTTTGTGGCATAACGTTTTCCCCTATTCTTCCTTAATTTCCTTATTTTTTAATTTGATGAATATTAAAAAAAAAAAAAAACCCTGATGCACCGAAGTGCAAAGTAGCGAAGAATCCCTGTACACTTTTATTATTTAGCCATAATCTTTGACTAAATAAGACAGTAGAGGATGGTGGCATAGTGGTTAGGGTGCTGCGCTCATGATTGGGAGGTTGTGTGTTTGAATCCCAGTTAGACCCCCACTGTGCTAAGACCCCTGGGCAAGGTCTTAACCACAAGTGTGCCTCTGTTTACGCAGCAGTATAAATGGGTACCAGTAAAAATATACTGGGATGGTAACCTGTGATGATCTAGCATCCCATCCAGGAGGAATTGAACTCCTGGTTGCTTCACGCTATAGAAACCGAGAATAAGCCTGATGAGCCAGGAGGCTCAGGTGTAAAAATCCCAGACTTACCTTAACCAAGACAGCACAAATAAATTGCTACTACACAGTGTATATTGCAATACTGATAGATCTTGACAGATTTAGGTCTTCCATTTTTGCCTTTGTTCATCCAAGGTCCATGTGGTCAGGTATGATCTCAGTTGAATGACCTGTGTGAACTGTGAAAAAAACACTCCACACGTGCCTGCATTAAAAAGCCCACTCAAAATCCTACCCATCCTCTAAAGCTATATGTATCTGTATGCTTAATTGGGTATCTGTTATGCAGAGTATGTGTCATCAATGAACATATCTCATAAATATTAGTTAAAATCCCATTTTTTAATTCAAAACCATTTACTTCAATAAGTCGTGAAATCGAGTGCACACACCTGCTGCAAACATATTATGGAAACTAAGTGTGGTGATGCACATATTTCTATATCAAATATATATATATATATATTCATTCAACAAGGTACTAGAGAGTGAGCAGATGCCGGAGGAGTGGAGGAGAAGTGTGCTGGTGCCCATTTTTAAGAACAAGGGAGACGTGCAGAGTTGCAGCAACTACAGAGGGATAAAGTTGATGAGCCATACGATGAAGTTATGGGAAAGAACAGTGGAAGCTAGACTAAGGGCAGAGGTCAGCATTTGTGAACAACAGTTTGGTTTCATGCCAAGAAAGAGCACCACAGATGCAATGTTTGCTTTGAGGATATTAATAGAGAAGTACAGAGAAGGTCAGAGGGAGCTACATTGTGCCTTTGTGGATCTGGAAAAAGCATATGACAGGGTGCCAAGAGAAGAACTGTGGTATTGCATGAGGAAGTCTGGAGTGGCAGAGAAGTATGTTAGAGTGGTGCAGGACATGTATGAGAGATGTAAGACAGTGGTGAGGTGTGCTGTCGGTATGACCGAAGAATTCAAGGTGGAGGTGGGACTGCATCAAGGGTCAGCTCTGAGCCCCTTCTTGTTTGCTATGGTGATGGACAGGCTGACAGACGAGGTGAGACAAGAATCTCCATGGACTATGATGTTTGCAGATCACATTGTGATCTGTAGTGAGAGCAGAGAACAAGTGCAGGAAAATCTACAGAGGTGGAGGTATGCCCTGGAAAGGAGAGGAATGAAGGTTAGCCTCAGAAAATCAGAATACATGTGTGTGAATGAGAAGGACCCAGGAGGAACGGTGATGTTACAGGGAGCAGAGATAACGAAGGTGGAGGATTTTAAGTACTTAGGCTCAACAATCCAGAGCAATGGAGAGTGTGGAAAAGAGGTGAAGAAGCATGTGCAGGCAGGCTGGAATGGTTGGAGAAAAGTGTCCGGTGTGATGTGCGATAGGAGAGTGTCAGCAAGAATGAAGGGAAAAGTGTACAAGGCGGTGGTGAGGCCAGCGATGTTGTATGGCTTAGAAACAGTGGCGCTGAGGAAAAGGCAGGAGGCAGAGCTGGAGGTAGCGGAGATGAAAATGTTGAGGTTCTCTCTGGGAGTAACGAGGATGGATAGGATCAGAAATGAGTATATCAGAGGGACAGCCCACGTAAGATGTTTTGGAGACAAAGTCAGAGAGGCTAGATTGAGATGGTTTGGACATGTACAGAGGAGGGATAATGAGTATATTGGCAGTAGGATGCTGAGGTTGGAACTACCAGGCAGAAGGCCTCGAGGAAGACCAAGGAAGAGATTTATGGATGTGGTGAAGGAAGACATGAAGGTCGTTGGAGTCAGAAAAGAAGATGCGGAGGACAGGGTGCGGTGGAGGCGGATGATTTGCTGTGGCGACCCCTGAAGGGAGCAGCCGAAAGTAAAAGAAGAAGAAGAATATATATATTTTCAATATATATATATATATATAGAAAAGGGAAAAAGCCAAAAGGAAGACAGACATATATATATATATATATATATATATATATATATATTTTTTTTTTTTTTTAAATTTATATAGAAATATTTTTTTATTTATTAATCTAAATGTGTGTGTGAAATACAGTACAATTAACATTACAGGATGCATGTGTTTTAAATCCACTCTATACTCACCAGCGTGGCTCACTAGCAAAGTAGTTGCAGGTCCGCCTAACAACAGGAAGATCTTGTGTTCAAAGTCCTGTGATATTGACAGGTTTTCTGGTGGAGTTTACAAGTTCTCCCAGTGCTTGTCTTGGTTTCCTCCAGTTTTCTCTTAAAATCCAAAGACATGCATTAAGCTAATTGCATAATCTAATATATAATGTCGCGCCACTAGTGTGGACGTGAGTGTGAATGACTGTACCTGCTCTCAGCTATCTGAAACACAGCCAAAATGCAGTGATGGAAATAGTTCACGACTCAATTCTATTAATTTTACCTTATTTTGAGGAAATTTACACAATTACTGTATAAGGAAAAGAAAAATGCGTCCACAATCCACAACCAGAAGTCAGTGTGAGCTGATCAATCAAGTTATTTTCCAGCTTCATTGTTGCCTTAAACTAGTCAACAAATGTTTTTCTACAAGGTGGAATTAGTAGTTTTTTAATTTACATCTACCACCATTTTTGCTTCGCGTAGCCTGAGTCTGATCAGATCAAGCTGGATCTTTTAGCAGGAAAATAAAAATGTGATTGTTGACCCAAACCAAACCATTTAATCCTACTAGGGTTTCTGGGAGACTGGAACTTATGGAAATGAAGAAGAAGAAGAAGAAGAAGAGATAGTGGTTTCCTCCCACAGTCCCAAACGTGCACTGTAGGGTAATTGCGTGTTCCAAATCTCCCCTAGGTGTGAGTGTGAATGGTTGTGTGAGTGTTGGCCCTGCGATTGCATGGCAAGCTGTCCAGGGTCTACCCCGCCCTCTCCCAGAGTCGGCTGAGATGGGCACCAGTCTCCGTGCGACCCTTCTTCTTCTTCTTCTTCTTTTACTTTTGGCTGCTCCCTTCAGGGGTCGCCACAGCAAATCATCCGCCTCCACCTCACCCTGTCCTCCGCATCTTCTTTTCTGACTCCAACGACCTTCATGTCTTCCTTCACCACATCCATAAATCTCTTCTTTGGTCTTCCTCGAGGCCTTCTGCCTGGTAGTTCCAACCTCAGCATCCTACTGCCAATGTACTCACTATCCCTCCTCTGTACATGTCCAAACCATCTCAATCTAGCCTCTCTGACTTTGTCTCCAAAACATCTTACGTGGGCTGTCCCTCTGATATACTCATTTCTCATACTCATGTTGGCCCTGCGATTGCATGGCAAGCTGTCCAGGGTCTACCCCGCCCTCTCCCAGAGTCGGCTGAGATGGGCACCAGTCTCCGTGCGACCCTAATTAGGATTAATTGTTCAGAAAATGTACTGTACACTGTATAAGAATATCTAAGCTATAATTAGCAACAGATAGAAGTGTGGTTTTATTAAATATATATATATATTTTTTTTTAATGCATGCAATATTTTGGTTTATGAAAGAAGGGACATTTCACCTGTTAGCTTTCTGTGCCAAAGCACGTGGAGCAAACAGATAATAAATCGGTTTAAGAGACCAAACTTTACTCTCAAAAGGCTCGATCACCCCGATTTGTGCCTCTTGTTCTGCGGCTGCCGCCGCCGCTGCTTTCTGTCGGGTATGAGGCGCTGACTGTTGCTTGTGGGTGATGAAGGCGCGTCACTGCGCTACTTCTCCAACATGGCCGACAGTACGCAGCGCTCTGTCCGCACGCGCGATACGGACGCCTGACCAGCCGCACGTGCACCTGCTGGGACGTGCAGAACCGAACGTGGATTTAGAAATGCTTCTGTTTTGCGGTCGATATGATCAGCGACATTCTATAACATCACAATTGTGTTGATTCGGCCTCGGATGGAGGCGAGTGCGGGAGCCTCGGGCTAGATTTGAGAAGAGGCGCTTAAAGGAGGTGAGAGCAGGAAAAATCCCATCATCACATCCATTTAATATAAAAACATCTCAACCAGTCCGTACATGCAGCATTCAGCCACTAATACTGACATTGATATATACTCTAACTAATATTTTTCATCATCATCATCATCATTTAATAATAATAATAATACTGCAATAATAATAGTACTCATCATAATAATATCTACTGTATTATTATTGTTATTATCATCATTAATATTCTTCTTCTTATTATTATTATTAACAACAACAATAATAATATATACTATTATGATCAATACTATTATTATTATTATTATTATTATTATTATTATTATTATTGATACTACTATTATTATAACTAATGTTGTTGTTGTTTTATTTTGTTTAGGATGTACAATGTATTGTTGGGTGCGAGAAGAAGAGGAACCTGAGCACTCTGAGTAGTGTGGATGAGAGCACAGGTACTGTGTGATGTCTTCTGTGTCCATTCATACTTTAAGCACCTATACATATTTTATTTAAAAAAAAAAAAAAATCTGACTTGTTAAGGGTTCACTTTACTTCACATATCCCTTAACATCCGAGGATGTCGTTGGGGCACCTTCATGGTGAGACTTGGGCTGATTTGGCCTGGTGGAGCCCATCCCTCTCCAGGCCGTAGTAACATGCTGACGGCTTTGGCAAAGATTGGCTACTTTTTACGAAAGTCAGCAATGGTTCTTTTACATGCCTCTCACCATAGACAGTGAGAGACATGGCCTGCCTTTGATAACCCAGTTAGCTGCACTGGGGGCAGTGACAACCCTGTGGGAACTCGAACCCCCAATCTTAGGATCAGCGATACTGCACCCTAACCACTAGACCACCACTGCCTCTGTTAAGGGTTGCCCCTCTTGTAATTGTAAAATAATATAATATAGGCACTTGGAAATTGTTCAGATGCTGCTTAAAACTCTCGTGACATGTTAATCTGAAAGATCTTTTTTTTTTTGGGGGGGGGGGGGAGTAAAAATGATTCCACATTTGTTGGAATATCATCTATATAAACAGGGTTATCGCAAGTGACTCTTGAATGAATGAATGACCTGATGTGTGCTGGATATCTATTGCCTGTATCGGGATTAAATTTGACGCACAACCTTCAGGACTTTGTATGAGGACATTATTTAGATGTAGAGTATATACTACACAGGAATGACATGATCGGATTGGTTCGCTACTGGGGATAAAAAGATGTTATCTCAAGTGGATATAGCTTGAATTTAAATGGAACAGAAACGGTTTGTGACAATTATTGATTCTGAGTACCAAGAAACAACACTTTACTCAGTCTTTAAATCTGTTTCCAGAGATGCACTCATGAAGCCTCCGTGTGTTCATTGCAATTGAGCGGGTATTGTTCGTTCATTCATGCATTCATTTTCTGAATCCTAATTAGGGTCACTGGGAGGCTCGCCAGGCCATCACAATGTGATGCTTTCAAAATGAATAAATAAAACATAAAAATATTATTCAAGTTTTCTTTTCTTTCTGTGTAGTATATACTTAAACTTTGTATGAGTGTGTGCACGATAACAGAGTGTGCTTACACGTACATATGTGCATGTGGAGCTCACCGACTACTGCCGTGATTAAAAATATAAAAAAATCAGGGGTCGCCACAGCGAATCATCTACCTCCATGAAGATGACAATCTCCCTCCATCTTCTACTCTTACTCCAACTACCTTCATGTCCTCCGTCACCACATCCAAAAATCTTCTCTTTGGTCTTCCTCTAGGCCTTCTGCCTGGTAGTTCCAACCTCAGCATCCTACTACCAATATACTCACTATCCCTCCTCTGTACATGTCCAAACCATCTCAATCTAGCCTCTCTGACTTTGTCTCCAAAACCACGTGGGACATGTGCTGTCCCTCTGATGTACTCATTCCTGATCCTATCCATCCTCCCTACTTCCAAAGAGAACCTCAACATTTTCATCTCTGCTACCTCCAGCTCTGCCTCCTGTCTTTTCCTCAGTGCCACTGTTTCTAAACCATACAACATCACTGGCCTCATCACCGTCTTGTACACTTTTCCTTTCATTCTTGCCGATACTCTCCTATCACACATCACACCGGACACTTTTCTTCAACCATTCCAACCTGCCTGTACACGCTTCTTCACCTCTTTTCCACACTCTCCATTGCTCTGGATTGTTGAGCCTAAGTATTTAAAATCCTCCACCTTCTTTATCTCTGCTCCCTGTAACCTCACCGTTCCTCTTGGCTTATTGTCGTTCACACACATGTATTCTGTTTTACTGCGGCTAACCTTCATTCCTCTCCTTTCCAGGGCATACCTCCACCTCTGTAGATTTTCCTGCACTTGTTCTATGCTCTCACTACAGATCACAATGTCATCTGCAAACATCCAGATATTGCCTTCTCTATCACACAACCACCACTGACCAGGGAGGGGTGAAAACATGCACATGCTGCACCCTCTATAAAATGTAATGTATAGCCACCTGCCTCTTTTTAAACTACTGTGCATGTGCATTTGGGGCGGTATAACACACTCGGAGGAAAGCACTACCACCTCTTGTATGAATCAGCTCACAGATACCCATGACTGGCTGGATTGCTGTGAGTGACAGGGAAGTGAGTATATGCCATCCCACCCTCCCATGAGGGCTCAGTCACTTATCTCCCATTGACTGTTGGCCACAGACAGCTGTGGCAATAAAACCGGATTCAAACTTGCAATTTCCTGGTTAATGGTCACACAGCTTGTCGATGCGCCACTCGGGAGCCCTGCTGTTGAGATTTTTTTGTTTGTTTGTTTGTTATTACCCCAATAGTAGAATTAACCCACCATGACTGCAGTGTATTGTCTCTTCGCAATTTAATTACAGTTACTATTTACAGTAGTAAATGGACGGTTTTGTCCAGGACAACTTGCGAAAGTGCTTAAGAGTCATTATCAGGGATCAGTATTTTTATTACCGATTTGTTCGAACAGATTAAGTATACCTCAGTCAATCTCAGTGGGTAGGTGTTTTGTGTGCGTGTGTGTGTGTGTGTGTGTGTGTGTGTGTGTGTGTGTGTGTATGTGTGTGTGTTTACAAAGCATAGTGCTAATGTAAGTACTGTTGAAAAAGGTAGGTTTTGAGTCGTTGTTTGAAGACACCGAATGTTGGGCATCCAGAGAAAGTTCATTCCCCACTTTGGAACCAGAACAGAGATAAGTTTAGATGATTTTTTTCCGTTGTCCCTTGGTAGAAGGAGGGGAGAACCAGTCTAGCGTTCCATTGGTAGAACCACTGTAGCAGTTCTAGTGGATCTGAGAGAATGTGGTGTGATGAGTGCTTTGAGGTAGGAGGGTGCAGGCCCATTTTTGGCTTTGTTGGCAAGCATGCAGAAATTTGAGAAGGTTGATAATCATTTGCAGAGGCCAAATAGCACTTAAAGGTAGACCTGCCAGGAGTGAGTTGCAGTAATCTAGTCTTGAAATGATATGAGACTGAACAAGTATCTGAATGGCCTTATTGGAAAGAAATGGACGAATCCTTCGGATGTTAAAGAAGAGAAATTGACATGATCAAGAAAGATTAGTCATTTGAGAAGAGAAGAAAAGGCAATTGTCCATGTTTACTCTAAGTATTTGTGTAGTGCCTGAAGGAGAGATCACAGAGTTGTCCGGGGAGATTGTAAGATCTTAATGTGGGGATGAGTCAGATGGGATGAACAAATCAGTCTTGCTGGGATTAAGCTTTAGCTGGTGATATTGAGATGAGAAGATACTTGCGAGACATGCAGAGATCTGGAAAGATGCATCAGTGCCTGAGGGAGGAAAAGAGAGAACAAGTTGAGTGTCATCTACATAGCAGTGGTATAATTACTATTTACTGCAACTCAGAAGTGTGGGACAGGTGGCATGGTGGTTAAGATGCTGGACTCATGGTCATGAGTTTGAAACCCCACAGTATTAAGGCTAAAATTGAAAATACTGTACAGCCTATGCATGGTTTATCCATCTGAAGATGGTCTGGGGGTCTTTTGATATATTTATGAAAATAAGGTCTGGTGTTTTACGTCCACTTTGTAAAAGACATGACTGTGTCTTCATCATTGCATTACCACAGGGGAGTTATTTACTATTAGAAACATCTATGCCAATATTGAACAATACCCTTGCTTGGCTCATTGTTCCTTTCTCTGTGTTCAGTGCCGTGATGCTGTGCTGTGGCCGAGCTCTGGACTCTCCCTGTACTCTGGCTCTGCTGGTGGGCTTCCAGTTTGCATTTGTGCTCTATTTCTCCTTGGGAGGATTCCGTGGCCTTGTCTCTGTGCTGGTGCACTCTTCAGATCCAGAGTTTGACTATTCTCGGCCACATGATGTTTACACTAACCTCAGCCAGCTCAGTGGCCTTCTACTCTCTCACCCCAACAGAGCCGAGAAGCAACGCAGTGGCTGCTTACTGCCATCACCACTGCTTGGTGAGTCCCTGTATTTACAGTAGTAAGAAAGGTGGATATAAGCACCATATATATATATATATATATATATATATATATATATATATATATATATATATATATACACACACATACACATACATTTTTTCCCCCTTTCAGCTTTTTCCCTTTTTCAGGGGTCGCCACAGTGAATCATCTGATTCGCACGTTTGATTTGGCATAGGTTTTTACATCGGATGTCCTTCCCGACACAAGGGGCAGAAACACGCTGACGGCTTTGCAGCTACTCTTTATGAAAGTCAACAATGGTTCTTTTACACAAACCTCTCACCATAGACAGTGGGAGACATGGCCGGCTTTTGATAAACCCAGTTAGCTGCACTGGGAGGATAGTGACAACCTTGTGGAGAGTGGGACTCGAACCCCCAAGCTTAGGATCAGCAATCCAGCACCCTTTATTACCAGGCCACCACTGCCCAGAATATATATATATATATATATATATATACAGTATATCAGTATGTATATAAAAACACCCCACACACCTGCTATAACAGGAAACACCTGATCAATATTCTCAGTGGATAATGTTTGAATTAAAATGATGGACACTGTCAGTTATTCGCACACACTTGGAGCAAGTGGTGTCATCTTTGTCATGCTTTGAAATGTAAAATTAGATAAGGTTTGGGGTTCGAGTCCCACGCTTCACAGCCCTCCTAACACACACACACACACACACACACACACACACACACACACACCCCCACCAGTGCAGCTAAGCTATCAAAGGCTGGCCATGTCACTCACTGTCTCTGGTGAGAGGCATGTAAAAGAACGATTGCTGACTTGCTGCAAAGCCGTCAGCGTGTTTCTGTCCCTGGCTAAAAGGTTGTGTCAGGAAGGGCATCCGACGTAAAAACCTATGCCAAATCAAATATGTGATAATTCGCTGTGGCAACCCCTGAGAAAAAGGGAACAGCTGAAAGGAAAAGACGTTACTGTAAACATCCATGCAATGTTATCACAGAATATGGTATACAGTAATTATATTAATTTGCTATAAATATTGAATGTATATAAAACTTACTGGTGGGTAACTTCTCAATTTCTGTACCTGGTTGTTTTGGGGGGTTTTTTTCAATATGGAGGAGGTCAAAAGGAAAGTAAACCCAAACTTAATAAAAATGAACCTTTTGTTCATGTACAGATTTAAAATAAATTAATAATTAATCGCTAAAAATAAATAACTCTGCAGTCAATGAAAAAAGGCTATATATGAGTGGACATTTGTTTGATGTATGTTATGTGATGTACGTAGTGGAAGTGCATATAATTTTGTATTGCTGCAATGGCTTGGCAAGCTGTCCAGGGTGTACCCTGCCTTTGCCCAGAGTTGGCTGAGATGGGCGCCAGCCTCCCCACGACCAGAATTAGGATTAAGAGATTCAGAAAATGAATAAATGGATAATTTATATTGCAACTTTGAAACTGTAAGTACAAATACACCAAATGATTGAATTGGACATATGTTCGTGGGTAATAGGAGAGTATGGAAGGCTTGCCTTTCATTAATCTCATTTGCTCTTGACTGCTTGTAGATATTTGTTGTTGGTCTTCCAGCTCATCAGGATAATAGAATTCACTAGGAGAGTGATCCTTCTCGTCCACTATGATTGATTACAGAACCGGAAATACATTTTAAAAGGCTGCAGTTTTAAAATGTCAAACAATAAACTGCTTATTAACTTCATTTGCTCAGTCTGTACAGAGAAATTTCATCCCTTCATCTTTCACCGTTAGTTCTGTCTGTACTAAAGATCTGGGGCTGGTATTTCTCTCTACAGGCCTCACACTCAGTTAATAAGTACCTCAAATATTTTATGTTGCTTTGTGTTAGTGGGTCCAGTGTCTGTGCGCCTGTCCTCCCCAATTTCCATGGAGGAAATAAAAGAGAAGAACCCTCTGGTGACCCCTGGAGGCCATTATCATCCTCCAGACTGTGAACCAAAACACCACACAGCTATTGTGGTCCCCTACCGAAACCGGCAGAGCCACCTGCGGGCACTCCTCTATCACCTGCACCCTTTCCTGCAAAGGCAGCAGATACACTATGCCATTTATATCGTACACCAGGTTTCTTTATCACACACACACACACACACACACACACACACACACACACACACACACACACACATGAAAGTGATTCTTTGATGAAGTTATGTCTTTAATTAAAGAAATCTTCAGTACACCTTTGCTAACTGTTCCTTTAGTGAGCAGTTGTCAGGTTTTTATGTGCTTCTATATTGTCAGTCAGGAAACTCAACATTTAACCGTGCAAAACTCCTAAATGTGGGTGTACGGGAAGCTCTGAAGGAGGAGGACTGGGGTTGTATCTTCCTCCATGATGTGGACCTGCTTCCAGAAAATGATCACAACATTTACACCTGCCACCCACAGTACCCCACTCATCTCTCCATTGCTATGGACAAGTTCAGATACCGGTAAGTCTTTCAGATCGCTTGCCCATCACTGCAAGTAAGAGAATTGTATAAACATCTGTTCTCTCTCTGTAGGCTTCCATACCCTCAATACTTTGGTGGAGTGTCTGCTGTCACTCCAGACCAGTACCTGAAGATGAATGGTTTCCCAAACCAATACTGGGGCTGGGGAGGAGAAGATGATGACATTGCTGCTCGGTGAGGACTAAACTTCATGAACATGCCTCAACAAGCATATAAGAAATGCATCATATGAAATAAGTGTGAATGTGCTGCATGTTGTGTCTTTTATCTCTCACTCGACATTCCGCTCTTACTGACCCTCTCATCAACATGCTCCTTGCCACTGCACCTCTTTACTCCTTCGTGACAATTTCTGCATAGCCACTGGAAGGGTCAGTAAGTACACGCATGAATGACCAGCTCTGAAGTTCAAGGCTTTAACATTTGCTTTTTCCCCTGATTTCCCCCTCTGTAGAATAATATTCTGGTTTGTATTTAGTTTTCAGAAATGGGAGTTTCTTGGAATTGGTTCTTTCAATTTTGCTTCCTCGTCCGTATCTGTTATGCACTTTATTAGGAACATCACACTGATACTGGGTAGGTAAACATTCATGTGAAATAACGGTCCATGTTGACTTGATTGGCTCACACAATTTCTGCAAATTTCCCACTCTACCTCAACCCAGGGTTTACTAATAGATGTTAATCTCAAGGCCTGTGGGCCTAATTCGGCCCACCAACTCATTTTATGTGGCCCGCAAGGGCTTTTAAAGAACTTGATTATCATACATTTGTTGCATCAACCATTATTATGAATGTAATTCCTCATCTTTCCACTATGTGGCAGCAACCCTTTTCAAATAAACAGTCATCTATGACAGGGGTCTCCAACGTCCATGGCTCATTTGATACTGGTCCGCAAACAAAATCTTTCATGGTGCAAATTATAGTTTTTTTATTAGAGCTTCCGAATCTTATTTTGAAAAATGACTGTTTTTGTTCCGTTTCCAACCACATATCTTTGTGAGGCGGGGTTTTCTGCGATGACAGCCACCAAAACAAGGCTATGATGTAGACTCTAGCTGGTCCGCGGAAACATTTCCATACATAAAACTGGTCCCTGGTGCAAAAAAGGTTGGAGACCACTGATCTATGACACAAGACAGACTGCAAGCTAGCTAATCGCGGTCCAGTATTGTCAGAAAAGGAAAGTCAAAAGAGGACACGCCCCTTTTGAAATGGGTGTTCAGTGAATTTTCGGCCCTTACGTTTTATGACGTGACCCAAAGTGAAAACATGTTTGACACGCTGATCTATTGGATTCTGCTCAGTCACTAAAGTACATTGAGCTCACTGAACATTGAATATTGACTTGTGCTACGTATTATTCTGTGTTTTACTATTCTGTAAGCTAAAGATGGTGGGCCGCAGTGTGATGTTGTGGTTAGTTCATCTGGTAAGAAGGTTCTGGGCACAAGTCTCGAGCTCGGCAAGAGCATTTCTGCGTGGGATTTGAGTATTGTTCCTTTACTTATGTGGGTTTCATCCAGATTTCTCTGAGTGGGAGTATGAAATGGGTGCATGTGTGTGTATGCATGATGGCCCTGTGATGGACTGGTGAGCTGTTGAGGTTATACACTGTCTTCACCCAGAATAGGCTGAGAGAAGTTCCAGTCTCATTGCAATCCTAGTAGGATTAAGTGGTTCAGCGGATCCAGGCTATTAATTGGGTGAATAAAGAGACGCACATGGTCAGGCTGAACAATGCATGATTGACATGAAGGGACCCGAGGTGTGCCGAGAACACATTCCTCCCAACCTTACACTGAGCTGAACTGAGCCTGAACTGTTGACATAGGATGGGTTGGGTTCATTGATTTCTGCAGTTGATACCAAATTCTGCTTCTTCCATCTACATGACCCTGCAGGAACTTGGATTTATCAAGCAACGAGAATTTTGTGTGTGCCAGTGCGCCCCTGCTAATAGTAGTTTATTAATCTTGTTTTTGGTAGAAATCAGCGAATCCCGTTGTGATTTTTGGGTTGTTCTGCTCATCCGCTTCAGGTTTGATCATGTGGCTTTTGAAGTGCTTTTCTGCACAGCCCTGGTGATAATCACTGCTTATTTGAAAAGCCACAGCTGCTTGCAGAACATTTACCAACTGCATGCTGTTGCTTTTCTTGTAGTTGTTTGTTTGTTTGTTTGGGTTTTTTTTGCCCAACCCTACATCAGCAATTTAAAAAGTACCTCAAATCCTCAGTCGCACCCATCTGACGCCAACAACCATGCAATGGTCAAGGACACCAAGATCATATTTCCCTCATTCTGATATCTGATGTGAATTTGCATAATTTTATGCTCTGCTTCAGTTATCAATGTCTGGATAATTGCATGAATAAACGTGTAGCATTTTTCCCAATAAAGTGGTCAGAGAATGTAAATATTTCTACAGTACAGAGTTTGTAGGGATCTGCTCTCAGGTTCTGGTAGTGCTGGGCTTCCTATTGTGTAGATACCTTAGATTAGATTAAAGCCTTAATTCTTATCAATCCTTTTTAAGGTACAGTTTTCTTCTCTCACACACAGTACTTTCCCCATTTCTCCGTTTGCCTTTTTTGTGTCTTTATTTTATTTATTACAATATACCTCCATCCATTTTATTGCATGCTTTTTTTTTTCATCTGTTGCTTTTGTATTCTTACTTTCCTACTAGTTATATCTGATCTGTCTCTTCAGAATTCGCCTGTGTGGGATGAAGATAGTGCGCCCTCCTGTGGCTGTGGGTCATTATAAGATGATTAAGCATAAGGGGGACAAAGGAAACGAGCAGAACCCCAGAAGGTAACCGTAAGTTGATTTATCATGCAATTAAAAAAAGTGCATCTGGACTTAGATTCCAGGGGATGCAACAAAAACATGTGGGAGTAAGGTCACATGATTGGATGCAGGTGTTTACATTTGAATCTCGTGGGATTTATTCGCAGTGACTTGAACTGGGTGATTGCATGGCACTGTTCGATGTATTTAAAACATTTATTCAGGAATAATAACCGTTTTATTCTGGTTAAAGGGACCCGTTCACTTTCAATACCCAGCTATTAAATATAAAAATGAAATACACCTACAGTGTTAATTTATGAGAACCTCCACAAGCAATGTGCAAAAGAACCAGAATCAGATGTGGCAATCAAATGTGTTTAGTCAGAAGGAACTATACTGCAGCTATTATGGGTTCTTCAGCTGATCTTTTAATTATTCATGTCGAACTGTACAACTGAGGTTCTTCGCTTCAGGAGGGAGTTCAGTATTTAACAATTGATTATACTGGTTTCTGGTGTGTTGACATGCTTCTTGCATCACTGACCCTTGCGTGTATCCGCTCTCTCTTAGCGAGGGTAGAATCCCTCCTGGGCAGCTCACCGGCCATCACAGGGCAGAAACACGCTGACAGATATGCAGCCTACTCCTGACAAGTCAGCAATGGTTCTTTTACATGAATCTCTCACCATAGACAGTGAGAGACATGGCCGGCCTTTGATAACCCAATTGACTGCACTCCCCCCAGACAGTGACAACCCACAGAGAGTGGGGCTTGAACCTCCAACCTTTACCACCAGGCCAACAATTGATTATACTAAAAAAATGCTTAAAGAAGACACCGAATTCCAAGACCATGCAGTTAAATGTTAAAACACTTATTGGAAGAATACACAAGATTCAAGAGTCTTTATTATCATTATTCACAGTAGAACTGATGCTCTTCCATCCAGGAGGAGCTCGGAGTAGAACCCATGCTCTTCCATCCAGGAGCAGTTCGGGGTAGAATCGATGCTCTTCCATCCAGGAGGAGTTCAGAGTAGAACCGATGCTCTTCCATCCAGGAGGAGCTCGGAGTAGAACCGATGCTCTTCCATCCAGGAGGAGCTCGGAGTAGAATCCATGCTCTTCCATCTAGGAGGAGCTCGGAGTAGAACTGATGCTCTTCCATTCAGGAGGAGCTCGGAATAGAACTGATGCTTTTCCATCGAGGAGGAGCTCGGAGTAGAACCGATGCGCTTCCATCCAGGAGGAGCTTGGAGTAGAACCGATGCTCTTCCATCCAGGAGGAGCTTGGAGTAGAACCGATGCTCTTCCAAACAGGAGGAGCTCGGAGTAGAATCCATGCTCTTCCATCCCGGAGGAGCTCGGAGTGGAACCGATGCTCTTCCATCTAGGAGGAGCTCGGAGTAGAACTGATGCTCTTCTATTCAGGAGGAGCTCGGAATAGAACTGATGCTTTTCCATCCAGGAGGAGCTCGGAGTAGAACCGATGCGCTTCCATCCAGGAGGAGCTCGGAGTAGAATCCATGCTCTTCCATCCGGGAGGAGCTCGGAGTGGAACCAATGCTCTTCCATCTAGGAGGAGCTCGGAGTAGAACTGATGCTCTTCCATTCAGGAGGAGCTCGGAATAGAATTGATGCTTTTCCATCGAGGAGGAGCTCGGAGTAGAACCGATGCGCTTCCATCCAGGAGGAGCTCGGAGTAGAACCGATGCTCTTCCAACCAGGAGGAGCTCGGAATAGAACCAATGCTCTTCCTTCGAGGTGCAGCTCTCCTCCATGTTGAGAGGAGCTAGTTGAGGTTGCTTGAGCATCTGATTAAAATGCTGCGTCCCAATTCCAGCTGAAGGAGAAGATGATGATGATGATGATGGTTTTCATTGAATTTTAAGGGCTCAACCAAACAATCGTAGATGGCTCTTAATTTAATTTTTCAAGACATTTAAAGACAGTACATGTGTCCATCCATTCGTCATCTCTTGGCAATAAAATGGAAACAGCCATGATGTCTTGTTGTTTTTTTTTTTTTTGTTTTTTTTTGTTTTTGTTTTTTTTTTGGGGGGGGGGTGGATTTTTCTACCTAACTTAGTCTTATCCAATTCCATTAGGTATTGCCTTCCCTATCACCTGACCACCACCAATCAGGGAGCAACAAAAACATGCACAAATGAATGAGATACAGTACTGAGCTACACGGTAGTGAACTGGCACCTTTAACATTGCTTGGGATAGAAATGACTTCCAAACTCACTAAGATACTTTATACAAAATAAGAACTTCAGGGGTTGGGCATGATTGGTCAGGTTTTCTTCAGTCCTGTTCATACCTCTGAACTGTTTCAGTTAATAATATACCTATCAGAACACTCCAGTGCCTTTACAAGCCTACATCTCTCGTCTCTGAATTACTCGCAGGTTTGACCTGTTGAAACGTACGAGGTTAAATTGGAGATCTGATGGACTCAACTCTCTCACCTACCAGCTCCTGTCCAAAGAGTTAGAACCACTGTACACCAATCTGAGTGTCAACATTGGGGAAGACCCTCACCCTCCTCCTATAAAGTCTGCACTGCCTAAAAATGTTTCTTATCCTGCAGCAAGACCCGAAGACACCAACAAAGATAACGGGACACCAGTAAGACAGTCAACTCGAGCTACAAAGGTAGAAGAGGGTCCATTAAAAGTAGCCAACAGGAGTTCTGACATTGGTCAGGAAGTTCCTATGAAACATGAAATTGTTTGATCACCTAGACGTGGTCCATAAAGCACCGGCGCAACACATGGATCTGTATTGTGCCCGTTTACTTTGTTTCCTCTTTAATATCATTGAGTTTTGCACTGAGGTGAGCTTGCAGGTAAGTTGAATTATTGCACTGATTGTCTGTACTGGTGTGGTCTTACATGCATAGACCTCTGCTGTACCATTTCCTCACTATCTCTCTGCCACGGAACTCATCTGAGCATGAACTGAGCTAAGCATTAATGAAAATTGTGCTCATGTGTAATTTGCTGTAGAGACACATGCACCAGTGTTAGTCCTGTGTGCTCATCTGGCCAGCCTGCGGTTAACTGCTAATCTTCACACCAATGTGTGGGTTCTGTCTCTTTGTGCCTTTTCTCACATTAAAACCAGTTTGTGTCTGAATCTTCTCATGTATGATCTTAAACTCAAAGATAAGCATATTAGTGCACATTTATGTAATGGAGGTAAAGATATGAAATTCTCTGATTTGTTACTGCTCTTATTTCTCATCACCATGCAGCATTGTGAACTTGTGCTGATGTAAAAAAACTGTCATCACTGTGTACTAATATTGATCTTGCTATGGAAACGTGCAATCGATCATGCCATCGTGTTTGCACAAGATTTTCTTTCTTTTTTTGTATTGTAGCAATGTCTAATTTAAAACTAAAGGTGAAGTGACACTTTTCATTTTTATGTTTAAAAAAAAAATGGGGGGGGGGGGGGGGGAGTAGTGTCCATTATTGCCAGATGGGTCTTTTTTTGTTCGACAATCATTAAGATAAGCTAAATAGCTGAAAATGTTCTGTGAATGTTCTTTTTTAATCATAACAATGTAATGAGTTAGATGAATATCAGTTAGATAATTATTGGAAATAATTGAAAGTAGATTTATTTCAGGATTAGAGTTATCACAGATTGGTGAATCATTTTATTGCAGGTCTCCTGAAAAGTGTGGCTGCATATAATTATTATAATTATCCCATTTATCATTTTGGAACATAAACTATAGTGTATTTATTATACAAAAATGCCCAAGCAGACATTTTGTACATGCAAATTTTTTTTATTTAAAGAAATTTAACAATCTACACATGAGAACTAATTTTCAGATATTAATATAATCTATTTCTGAAACGTAATACTGCTGTAAAATGGTTGTAAATGCGTTATCTCTCAGTGGAGGGTATAAAGCATTTTTTTTTTTTTGTATTCGGCAATATTTGAAAGTGATTATCTGAATGTACTTCATTCCGACTATACTGGTATCTCTCTCTCTCTCTCTCTCTCTCTATTTCTCATACACACAAATCTGCCAGTTAATGTTATTTAATTTGGCAGACATTAATATAAACTAATGTAACAAAGACCTGCATATAGATTTTAAACTATGAGTTGATTGAACCTTTTTCTTATGATGCCTTTATTATAGTACAAGTATTTCAACTTTATAGTATAGGTAATTAGATATACTTGGGATAAACATAATATTTATTTATTTATTCATTGCCAAACTCTATTAAATAGAGTTTAAACAGAATCACCTGTGTTGTATGTAATTGTTTGTATATAGGTAGACACATCTTGGCTTTTTAGCATGTGTCCCAAAAACCTATTTCTTTACACCATGTTTGCAAGACGCTAATATAATATATTTATTTAATACAGTAGTTTTGTATGAGATGTTTAGTACTAGTTATAATAACACTAGAATATCGAAGAGTATCCTTGTTTGATGACTCATTTCCCAATTGCATAAAGTTGAAGTAATTATCTTGTGATTCACAGGGTTTTTTTTTTTTTTTTTTTTTTTTTTTTTATTAAATAGCATGTAAGTGTACGAGTTCATGTCATCTGGAGCGATCTGTTTTATTCTGTAGGCAACTACACTAAAATAACTTTTAATAATAGAGTATCGAGAGTATGTCCAGAAGCATTTTCACTGTCACTTTTTCCCCCAAAAATTTCATTTTCTAAATATTTGATTTCAAACTCATTGCTTCGTGAGAGTATACTGACAATCTCTTTATTACGCTACTGAGAGTAATGGCACAAACAGATTGATTGTACGCTAATCAGCAGACTGCTGGATTAAAGCTTTTACAAAGAACCTCAAGTAGTGTTTCTGGTGACTTGCAAGAACTCTCAACACATTTCCATCTTCCCATGGGTTCCTATAGCTGCTAGTAGCATTATATTGTTTGCTTCTGGGCATTAAAGCAATTTTACCGATGACTAGTGAAATTAGTTGATGCTCTGTTCCTTCGGGACTACAGGTGTTCTAATGCTTTATGTAATACATTTCCATCAAGCATATAAATAAACTGTGTGGAAATGACTCTGGCTATTTTATGACAATGCTAAGTTCATTTAAACTTATTTATTGAGTACACATTTGGAATTCATGCAGGAATTATTCTGGAATACAGGGATCCCTCGCTACTTCGCGCTTCAATTCATGCGGCTTCAATGCATCGCGTTTTTTTTTTCCTTTTTAATATTCATCGAATTAAAAAATAAGGAAATTAAGGGAGAATAGTGAAGGAAAATGCCACAAAAACAAAGGCCAATTGTGAAAAAAAAAATCCAAAACAAACAAAAAACAACCCCAAACCTCCCATCAAAACTACTTGCATGTTTGTGAGGTGCGCATCTGCCTGTATGTGTGTATTTATATTTTATTTACATCTCATGCATTATTTTTTAATGTTTAATTGTTATTATAAGCATTTATAGCATTGAATATGTATTTATTGATATTATATACACATATACATGTACGTATACGTCAGTCAGGGGGGCTGGGTGGGTTGATCCTACTTTGCGGAATCCAGTGGTCGCGGGGGGGGATCTCGGTCCCAATTAACCACGGAAGGTGACGGATCCCTGTATTTTATATGGGCAGTTTTGCAGTCATAGGTCCAACTGCAAATTTCGTAAATTCTGCTCTCTTTTTGTCTCATTTTATTAAAATTCTACTTCAGACACTGAACTTTTATTATTAGAAGCTTGTAAATGGAATAAAACAGACATCTTTCTGGTCTGTACATATGATACCACAATGTTAATTTAGTTGAAGTTTGAAGCCCCACTACAGACTGTGGTGCTTTGAAAAGATCTTGATATCTCTGTCAAGTAAAATGTCCTTTCTGTCATCAACTCCGAAGGCAAATAAAACAAAATCACTAAAATATCATAAAATTTGATGTACTTCAAGCAGAAAAAAGAATATCCTCATGTTTAAATATTCAGAAAACTGAGAATGTTAAGGGCAGTGGTGGTCTAGTGGTATAAGGTGCTGGATCGCTGATCCAAAGGTTGGGGGTTCGAGTCCCACTCTGCACAAGGTTGTCACTGTCCCCCCCCAGTGCAGCTAACTGGGTTATCAAAGGCCGGCCATGTCTCTCACTGTCTATGGTGAGAGGCATGTAAAAGAACCATTGCTGACTTTCGACAAGAGTAGTCTGCAAAGCCGTCAGCGTGTTTCCACCCTGCGATGGCCTGGCGAGCTGTCCAGGGTGTACTCTGCCCTCACCCTGAGTTGGCTGGGATGGGCACCAGCCTCCCCACGACCCTAATTAGGATGAAGCGGTTACAGAAAATGAACTGAACTGAGAATGTTAATGTCATTATTCTTTTCACGCTTTGGGAGGAATGTACATATCTCCTGTTCATGTTCTGATAGAAAAAAAACACGGAAATCATACTTTTAAATTTTCACCCCTGTGAGGCACATTTGGCCTATTTACTGTAAAACTGTCCTTATCACACCAGCATGTTGCAAGTTTTATGATTCATGTGATGCTATCGTCTCCTTACTCACCAACTCCAATTTTATATCCAGAAAACAAGCAGGATATGAATTCAAATGCATACGAACATCATTAAGCTTTTATTAAAGAATAGTGTGTTTTTAACTGTATGGAGACTGTGACTAATCATATACAAAGATTTGTAGCAGTTCCTTCAACATTTTTAAACTTTGCAATTAAAAAGATAACATTCAGCACACAATTAACATTTATACTTATTTCAAGTGGAGATTAGAATTTTACAGTCAGTTATAGCATTAGGCTGATTTGTAGCTGTTTCACATAATCTTTCTTTTTTACTTGTCTGCACTAATTTTGTTGGTCATCAGTGGTCTGGATTTGCCCTGGCTTTGGGTAGAGGCTGGTTGAGACTGCATTGCTCTGCTGAGTTATTGGTCTAGACCAGTGCTTCTCAATTATTTTCTGTTACGCCCCCCCTAGCAAGAAGAAAACAATTCGCGCCCCCCCACCACCCACTTTCCGCCGCAACTATAAATTATAACTTTTTTCTATAATATAGTTACAGGTATATCTCTTCATTATATCGTATCCTTGTTAACATAAATAAAACAAAAGGAAAGAGATATAGTTCAACTTACAAGAATAACTTTTTTAACATTTTTTATTAGTCTGTAAAAGAAAGTGCATCAATTTGCCTTAAATTTAAAAATAATAATATCCTTGTTACATTTGTGACAAACTTACCACACCATTTGCTGCTGAAAATAAAATCAATAAATAATTAATTCAAATTGACTTCAGAAACATTAACTCAGGAGCACAATATATAAACACTTTAACCTACAAAACAAGAACAAATAGAACAATTTGTGCTGATTTTTTTTTCTCAAAATGAGGAAGCCAAGATTAATGGCTACAATGAGCACGTTTTGCAGCGCACAGCTTCTCACTGCCAACTACTGGAGTGGATGTGCAATTACACTTTCTTGTAGTACGGCGGAAAAAAAGCATGTTCTCCTGGGTCACACGCGCCCCCCTCAGCATCCCATCGCGCCCCTCCAGGGGGGCGCGCCCCACTATTTGAGAAGCACTGGTCTAGACTGACCTTTGCTTCTCTGACTTGCTGGTCTAGACTGAACTTGACCCTGCTGAGTTGCTGGTCTAGAGTGATCCTGGCTTCTCTGACTTGCTGGTCTGGACTGATCCTGGCTTCTCTGACTTGCTGGTCTGGACTGATCCTGGCTTCTCTTACTTGCTGGTCTGGACTGATTCTGGCTTCTCTGACTTGCTGGTCTGGACTTAGTTTGACAGGACTGTGATGTCCTTTCCAGTTCAGGTCTAAGTGGCGCAGGAGTCCTCTCTGAAATTCCCTCATGCTGACGAGAATCATGAGTGCCCTGAAACAATACAGACTGATTATTAAAATTAATGTTAAAGACCACACTGAGAACAGGAGTTTGAAAAGACTGTAGCAAATATTTACCTCACACTGTTTTATCTTGCTGGTTTTATTGGTTTCATTTAGTTTGGTAGGCGCTGATGGAGCCATGTGGTGCAGCTGTCCCCAAGCCCTGAGACGTTGTTGGCCCTCCTCTGAGCGTGCTGTAGGGTTGATGTGAATCGGAGGAATATGACTTGGTAAGTCCCAGGTTCCCTGGAATGAGGGCCAGGGACATCCACGCTGATAAAATAATTTAAAAAGAAAGGAGATGTTGGAGTATATTAAAGATTAAAGGATTAACTATAGGAGGGCAGTAACAACAAATACATAAAAATGTGATAATGTGCAGTAATTTATTCTTAATTATCCTGGTCAGGTTCATGGCAGATGCAGGCCCTACCTCACAAATACTTGACATGAGAAGAAAATGCACGCTGGATGGAATGATAATTTATTTCAATAAGCACTCAAACCGAGAGGCAATTTGGAGTAGCCATTCATCCATCAAGTACATGTTTGTGTTGGAAGAGAAAATGTGGAAAACCCAGAGAAATCCGACATAATGTGAAAATGCAAAGAAAAATATGTGGTGGCGGGAGAGCAACACCTTTCCTTCCCCCACATACAAAGCTGAAGTGCCATTGAGCAAGGCACCTAACCCCCAACTTCTCTCTGGATGCTGCAGTGTGTGGCAGCCCACTGCTCGAAGTGTGCTCATTTTGAATGGGTTTAAATTTCACTTGTGGAAGTTATAAAGTAAATCTAAATAAATTGATTGATGGACGGCAGTGATTTCAGTGGCTAAGGCTTTGGGTTACTGATCCCTAGGTTGGTTCAAGCTACAGTACCAACAATCTGCCACTGTTGACTCCTTGAACAAAGCCCTCAACCCTGACCTGCTTTGTCATATAAATGGGCATAAACTGTAAATTGATGGATGTACTTTACTGACCCTGTGAGGGAAATTCTTGCACTATTGCAGCAGGGACAGAAAGAATTAGGTAATAAACATTTAAATATGTAAAGAATATAAACATTAATGTATATGCAAAGATCCCTCACTTTCCATGGTTAATGAGGACCGAGACCCCACCGCGACTGTCGATTTCTGCGAAGTAGGCTTGACCCCTCTGACTGACATATACGTACATGTATATCTGTATATAATATCAATAAATACATATTCAATGCTATAAATGCTTATAATAACAATTAAACATTCAAAAATAATGTATAAGATGTAAATAAAATATAACTACACACAGATGCACGGGCAAACACTGAGATGCGCACCTCACATAAAAATGTAAGTGGTTTTGTTGAGGGGTTTTGGGGTTTTTTGTTTTGTTTTTGTTTGTTTTGTTTTTGGGTTTTTTTGCATAATCGGCCTTGTTTTGTGGCTTTTTCCTTAATTTCCTTATTTTTCGTTGAATATTTTTGAAAAATCCACTATAAACTGAAGCCACAGGAACTGAAGCACGAAGTATCGAGGGATCACTGTATATTTTTAAATCAATAACAGTATGAACATTTGAACAGAATTTAAATCACAGAATTCAGATTTTTGCAGTTTGATGCTTTTCTAATTAACGAGTGAATTTAATCATGTATGTTTATATCAGGAACAGTGGCTCATTTGCCCCACAGCATGAAAGTCTAGAGTTTAAGTCCGGGGCTCAGGAGTTTCTGTGTGGAGTTTACAGGTTCTCCCTGTGCTTCTGTGGGTTTCCTCCCAAAGACATGCACGGTAGGTTATATAGCTATTTCAGATTGCTGCTGTCTCTCTCTCTGCATGTGTGTGTGTGTGTGTGTGTGTGTGTGTGTGCTGCCCTGCGATGGTCTGACGATCTGTGTATGGGTTAACCTGCCATCGCCCAGTATCTGCTCAGATGGGATCCAGCTTTCCTACTATTCTATTAGTATTAAATGAGTTGGGGAACTGGGTGTTTTTATTTCAGACCTTCACCCCTGAATGTAGGTGTCCTCTGTCTGTGGCTATAAATACAGTTTGCCCCTTTGCTGGTAATGGTTTCTGAAAACACATCCACAACACATTTCTCATACAGGAGGACAATATGAAATATATTGAGATCGTTAAAATATGTATTTACATTTAAACTTTATTTAAGTTAACCTGCAAACCTACCTCTTTGAAATGTTTTGGTACCGTCCAGTTCTGAAGTTTATTTGACTTGAAGGCATTTTCATACTGCAAAAAAAGAAAAACTATATATATATACACACACACACACACACACACATACACACAATGCTTTGCAAAAGTATCTCCCCCCCCCCCCCCCCCCATTGGCAGTTTTCATGTTTTTTGCCTCACGACCTGGAATTAAAATGGATTGCTTGAAGGTTTTCATCATTTCATTTACAGAACTACCTACAGTAGTACTGTCTACATCTTCAAAAATGAATTTTGGGGGGGAAGAAAATAAATACGACAAGATAACAGAAAACTTCATGCATAACTATTGACCCCTTATAAAATTAGTACCTTTTTGTGGCAGTTACAGCTGCAAGTCGCTTTAGATAAGTCTCCATAAGCTTACCATATGTTGCCGTTGACATTTTTGCCCTTTCCTCAAGGCAAAACTGCTCCAGTTCCTACATGTTGGCTGATTTTGGCTTATGAACAGTAATCTTCAATTTGACCACAGATTTTCAATTGGATTGAGGTCTGGGCTTTGACTAGGCCATTTCAACACACAAATGTTTCCCCCTTAAACTCGAGTGTTCCTTTAGTAGTATACTTTGGGTCATTGTCCTGCTGGAAGGTGAACCTCTGTCCCAGTCTCAAATCACAGGCAGAGTGAAATAGGTTTTGCTCAAGAATATCCCTGTATTTAGCACATCCTCGACTCAGATCAGTTTCCCAGTTCCTGCTTCTGAAAAACATCCCCACAGCATGATGCTACCACCCACGTGTTTCACTGTGGGGATGGTGTTCTTCGAGTGATGACACGCATATGGTTTGCGTCAGATATGGCGCTTTCCTTAGTGGCCAGAAAGTTTAGTTTCAGTCTCATCTGACCAGAGCACCTTCCTCCATACATACCGTCATACAAACTCAAAACATGGTTTCTTATTTTGAACACTAATTAAAGGCTTCTGGCCACTCCTATGGATCGTACAGCTATGGATTGTAGAGCCCGGCTCTATGGATTGTACTGCTTATTGTAGTCCTATGAACTGATACACCAATCTCTACTGTAGAGCTCTGCAGCCCCTTCAGGTAAGGTAAGTCTGTTGGGTTTTTACACCCGAGCCTAGTGGCTCATCAGGCCAGTGTTTATCCCCGGTTTCCGTAGCGTGAAGCGACCAGGAGTTCAACTCCTCCTGGATGGGACCCATTCATACTGCTTTGTGGGGCTGGTGCTGTAGTGGTTAGAGTGCTGGGCTCATGATCGGGAGGTTGTGAGTTCAAATCCCACTGAGACCCCCACTTTGCTAAGACCCCTGGGCAAGGTCTCAACCACAAGTGTGCCTCTGTTCACCCAGCAGTATAAATGGGTACCAGTAAAAATATACTGGGAAGGTAACCTGCGATTGACTAGCGTCCCAGCCAGGAGGAGTTCAACTCCTGGTCGCGTCACGCTACGGAAACCAGGGATAAGCACTGGCCTGATGAGCCACTAGGCTCGGGTGTAAAAAACCAACAGACTTACCTACCTACCTATTTATACTGCTGGGTGAACAGAGGCACACTTGTGGTTGAGACCTTGCCCAGGGGTCTTAGCATAGTGGGGATCTCAGTGGGAACTCACAACCTCCCGATCATGAGCCCAGCACTCTAACCACTACACCACCGGCCCCATTTCAGCTCCTTCAGGGTTACCTCCAATTAATCCTTTCCTTACCCAGTCTGTGAGTATTGGTGGGTGGCCCTCTCTTGGCAGACTTGTTTTGGTACCATTCTCTTTCCATTTGAAGATGATGGATTTGATGGTGCTCCACAGGATCATCAATATTATTATTATTTTTAATAACCAAGCCCTGTCTTGTACTTCCCAACAACTTTGCCCCTGACTTGTTTTGAGAGCTCCTTGGTCTTCATGGTGTTATGCCTATTGCTTAGCTGTTTTCCACTAGTTTGGCATTCATTCCAATTCTTTTACTGGGATTTTGTAAAGGTTGTTGGGCTTTTTACATCCAATCCTACTGGTTCATCTAGCCAGAGCTTATCTCAGTTTCTGTCCCGTAAGGGATGATAGTCCATCGCAGGTTACCTTCCCAGTATTTTTACTGGTATTTATTTATACTGCCGGGAAGACAGAGGCACACTTGTGGTTGAGACCATGCCGAAGGGTCTAATGGGGATTCAAACATAGACCCCCTCAATCAAGAGCCCAGCACCCCTACCTCTACAGGGCTGCAAAATTCTTGGTGGATATAACCGTTTCAGGTTCAGTATTAATATACTGAAGATGTGAAATTGTATTTTGAAGTGGATACATACCTGTATGTTTCTGCAGTTGATGTTTCTGTACTCAGGTCTTTCAGAACTGGATAGAATATGTTTGTCAAAAGTGACTAGCACAGGTTTAATTTCAATGAAATTATCTGATTTACAGTGACGTATTCTTTGTATTGAAAATGTCAGTGGACATTTTGGTTGGACATTTTATCGTAGCAGATCCCTGCTGAGCTCCATACTCATATAAATGTCATAAAGCCTTGACTTTGATTTTATTGTCATGTCTGTGGTCATGTGTTCACACAGACAACCCAATGGGAGTGCTGCCATTGGCACTGAGTGCATTTGAACTTTGCAGAAATTTTAAAAAATACACCTTGTGCAGAACAACACTAATGCATGCTTCATTTCAACATGTTTATATATTTTTTTCTGAAATTATCCTGCTTCAGAGATTATTTCATTTAGAAAACTGAAGAAATTTCCAGTATAGAACTGTCTTTTGTCTAAAATGCAACTAGCCCTTCATTCATTTGCCTTGCACTTAATCCTATTTTGGTCACAGAAAGGCGAGAGACATTGGTGAATACAGAATGCACCCTGAACAGATTGCAAGGTTATTGTAGGGCCAAAAACACACCCCTGGGGGAAACTTGGAACAGCCCTTTCGTCTAATAGACATGTCTTTGGATAGTGGGAGAAACCAACTCAAGCATGGGGAGAACATGCAAACTCCACACAGAAACAATCAAACCCAGGACTTTCTTGTTTTGGGGTGGATGTGCTGACCACTATTGCCACCGTGCGCCCTAGCCTGTATATTTTCAGTGTACAGTACTGTATATGTATAATTCTCTTTTGTTTTAATTAGGGTTATATTTGTACACACATTACAAAATTTACAGAATATATTTAAATATTTCATCATTAACCCTCATTTCTATTCACCCCAGTACACAAGATTAGAAAAGATAAATATACAGGATACACTGTATACACTTTTCAGCACTTGGAGAAGTGTTATGAATATTGTAGCTACCTGGTTTGCAGAGAAGCTCGACGACATCTTTAGTTGCAATGAACAACAACGGTCTCTTAGCAACCAGACCAACACACATCAACCAATGAAATCTTCTGATTCTGGGGTGCTGACTGTTCAACTAATGGACTGTTAGAACGTTAATAACTATAAATATAGCGTTGTACAGTCGCATTTGTTGTTTTAAACACAAATTACCGCTATTATCACTGTACAAATTAAATTCTAAAACCCAATAGATATACTCCTTACGACAGGCGGCGCTAACAATCTTAATAGTTCAGAAGGCGCACGTTAATTGTAGCCGAGTAAGAAACTTTGTGACGTCGGCCAAGACCAGTGTTGCCATGACACAACTTAAGACTGAAGTAGATATTCGTAACCTATAGTCCTTTGTATAGTAAGCTTCGAAGGATGTAGATAATTCAGTATTAAATAGTTATAAGTCTATGATTAAAAGTAAAGTATATGTAGAATTTTAGACCATTTATATTTTTGTAATGTGGTAATTTATGGCGAAGAAGAAGAAGATAAGTATAGCATTTTTTTACTATTTGAATACCTGGCAACCCCGGTCATTAGAAATGGTCTTTCTCGTGGGCGGGATTTCTCACCTACTTTCTGTAAAACAGACGGTATTTCCGGTTAGTCAGTATTTGTGGTTGTTTGTATATCTTTTTTTCCTGTTCATGTTAGAGCCTAGTACTTCTGAGTTAACTGCGACTCTAGCAGCTTCTCTCCGACTTGAATCCAGATGAAATAATGTATTAGTGAATTACACACAATAATTTCTTCAGGTTCTTTATAATCATGCAACCTTCACGGTCTGCACACGTGTTCACGGTGCAAGGTCATGTTACCACTGCAGGAGACTCCAGTAGTGAAACCAAAACACACTTCCGAGTTTGTCGCTTCATCATAGAGACAGGTACAAGTTTACCTTTCAGATATTCATTCAGCAGTGTACAACCCTGCTATTGTGCCAATTAATATCTTCCCACAGGGCTTTTCCAGCTTCGAGATGTTTAGTTTACTCATGTTTGTCAATGTTAAAGTGACTCTTCCACATTCTGAAATTCTCAAATATTGTTTTATACTGACATGAAGGGAAATGACTATCAAGCAACCTATCAAGCAAGAATTCAACTATGGGTTGCAAGGCAGTGTCAAAAGCTCTTAGGTACAAAGTTTTGGACAAAAGTCAGGATATAGATACAAAGCATTTTAAAGGTTTTATTAATCCCTATGTATTTTCATTATCAGTTGGTTTTTAATACAGTTTAGAAGTTGCAATCTGCTAAAATCTAAGTCTGCCTTAACCAGATTGAGAAGACTTCTCTTTCACTTGTTCAGTGCACAACATTGTGAGACGAGGATATGAATCAGTCATTTCTTACAGAAGACAAGTTACTGACAATAATAACAGTATTTAGATATTACAGTATTTGGGGCAGTGGTGGTCTAGTGGTATAGGGCGCTGGATCGCTGATCCAAAGGTTGGCGGTTCGAGTCCCACTCTCCACAAGGTTGTCACTGTCCCCCCAGTGTGGCTAACTGGGTTATCAGGGTTATCAGGGTTATCAAAGGTGGGCCATGTCTCTCACTGTCTATGGTGTGAGGCATGTAAAAGAACCATTGCTGACTTTCGTAAAGAGTAGGCTGCAAAGTCGTCAGCGTGTTTCTATCCCTTGCTAAAAGGGTTGTGACAGGAAGGGCATCCGACGTAAAAACCTCTGCCAAATTAAACGTGCGAATCAAAATGATTCGCTGTGGCGACTCCCGAGTAAAAGGGAAAAAGCCGAAAGGAAGACAGACAGATATTACAGTATTTAACAAAGCAGGGGCAGTGGTGGTCTAGTGGTATAGGGTGCTGGATCGCTGATCCAAAGCTTGGGGGTTCGAGTCCCACTCTCCACAAGGTTGTCACTGTCCCCCCCAGTGCGGCTAACTGGGTTATCAAAGGCAGGCTATGTCTCTCACTGTCTATGGTGAGAGGCATGTAAAAGAACCATTGCTGACTTTCATAAAGAGTAGCTGCAAAGTCGTCAGCGTGTTTCTGTCCCTTGCTAAAAAGGGTTGTGACAGGAAGGGCATCCGACGTAAAAAACCTCTGCCAAATCTAACGTGCGAATCAGATGATTTGCTGTGGCGACTCCCGAGTAAAAGGGAAAAAGCCGAAAGGAAGACAGACAGTATTTAACAAAGCATATACAGGGATCCCTCACTTTCCGTGGTTAATTGGGACCGAGAGCCCCTGGGACCACCGAATTCCACAAAGTAGGATCAACCCCTGACCTATACGTACATGTATGTGTGTATATAATATCAATAAATACATATTCAATGCTATAAATGCTTATAATAACAAACATTCAAAAATAATGCATACGGTGTAAATAAACTATAAATACACATATGGACGCATGCACAACACTCAGATGCACACCTCACATAAAAATGAGTAGTTTTGATGGGGGGTTGTTCTTTTGTTTTTTTTTTGTTTTAATATTTGGCCTTGTTTTGTAGCATTTTCCTTAATCTTTTCCCCCTATTCTTCCTTAAGTTCCTTATTTTTTAATTTGATGAATATTTTAAAAAAATAAAATAAAACACAATGCACTGAAGCCGCATGAATTGAAGCGCGAGGGGACCAGCTTGTAAATATACAAGAAAAGAATTGCATGCCTTGTATTTATATTCAGATTCAGATTACTGTAGTTCCATGTTGCCAGGAGAGAAATGAGATGATCAAGTAACTTTTCACTACACTATAATGGCGCCCCCTGTGTGTGGAGTAGGTGCTTTTTTTTTTAGAATTAATCTTTCTTTGCAAAAAATGACAAGTTTTATGAATAAGTGTGATTAAATAGAAACAAACAAACTATGCATACAAGCTTTTTATTAAGTTTGGGCTTAATTTCCTTTTGATCAGATAACAATTACAACTGATCAGCGATGGAAGGTAATTCAGTTAATGTATAATGGGGAATGTAATTAGTTACGACTGATTAAGTTTACCATTATTTTTTCTCCAGCATTGACACTCTAGCAGTACCGTTTATTTATGAAATTACTTATATTTGTGTTGACTGGTCACTACGACACGATCTACCAGCTTTTTGAACTTAGGTCGCCTTGGCCTATTTTTCAAGGTCACAGTGGTCAATTCATCAAAAATGCCCATTAACCCTCTTGCGGGTGCAGACATCATACACATACAATACTTGCAGTACATACTAGTCCTTCTCAAAAAATTAGAATATTGTGATAAAGTTCATTATTTTCTGTAATGTACTAATAAAAATTACATTTTCATATATTTTAGATTCATTGCACACCAACTGAAATATTTCAGGTCTTTTATTGTTTTAATACTGATGATTTTGGCATACAGCTCATGAAAACCCAAAATTCCTATCTCAAAAAATTAGCATATTTCATCCGACCAATAAAAAAAAAAAAAAAAAAATTAATACAAAAAAGTCAACCTTCAAATAATCATGTTCAGTTATGCACTCAATACTTGGTCGGGAATCCTTTTGCAGAAATGACTGCTTCAATGCAGCGTGGCATGGAGGCAATCAGCCTGTCGCACTGCTGAGGTGTTATGGAGGCCCAGGATGCTTCGATAGCGGCCTTAAGCTCATCCACAGTGTTGGGTCTGGTGTCTCTCAACTTTCTCTTCACAATATCCCACAGATTCTCTATGGGCTTCAGGTCAGGAGAGTTGTCAGGCCAATTGAGCACAGTAATACCATGGTCAGTAAACCATTTAGCAGTGGTTTTGGCACTGTGAGCAGGTGCCAGGTCGTGCTGAAAAATGAAAATCTTCATCTCCATAAAGCTTTTCAGCAGATGGAAGCATGAAGTGCTCCAAAATCTCCTGATAGTGAGCTGCATTGACCCTGCCCTTGATAAAACACAGTGGACCAACACCAGCAGCTGACATGGCACCCCAGACCATCACTGACTGTGGGTACTTGACACTGGACTTCAGGCATTTTGGCATTTCCTTCTCCCAAGTCTTCCTCCCGACTCTGGCACCTTGATTTCTGAATGACATGCAAAATTTGCTTTCATCCAAAAAAAGTACTTTGGACCACTGAGCAACAGTCCAGTGCTGCTTCTCTGTAGCCCAGGTCAGGCGCTTCTGCCGCTGTTTCTGCTTCAAAAGTGGCTTGACCTGGGGAATTCGGCACCTGTAGCCCATTTCCTGCACACGCCTGTGCACGGTGGCTCTGGATGTTTCTACTCCAGACTCAGTCCACTGCTTCCACAGGTCCCCCAAAGGTCTGGAATTGGCCCTTCTTTCACTTTTTCCTTCCCACAGACGTCCCACTGAGGTGGCTTGATACAGCACTCTGGGAACAGCCTATTCGCTCAGAGATTTCTTTCTGTGTCTTCCCCTCTTGCTTGAGGGTGTCAATGATGGCCTTCTGGACAGCAGTCAGGTCGGCAGTCTTACTCATGATTGCGGTTTTGAGTAATGAACCAGGCTGGGAGTTTTTAAAAGCCTCAGGAATCTTTTACAGGTGTTTAGAGTTAATTGGTTGATTCAGATGATTAGGTTAATAGCTCGTTTAGACTACCTGAACATGATATGCTAATTTTTTGAGACAGGAATTTTGGGTTTTCATGAACTGTATGCCAAAATCATCAGTATTAAAACAATAAAAGACCTGAAATATTTCAGTTGGTGTGCAATGAATCTAAAATATATGAAAGTTTAATTTTTATCAGTACATTACAGAAAATAATGAACTTTATCACAATATTCTAATTTTTTGAGAAGGACTAGTATGGTGTTCTGTGACAAGAACGCATTATTGGTTATGGTTATATTACACAGTAATATTAAAATTCAAACAAATTTTAAAATATAGTTTAAGCATGACAGATTCTGGTTTCTTCTGCTTCTTTTCCTTTCGGCTGTTCCCTTCAGGGGTTGCCACAGCGAATCATCTGCCTCCATCTCACCCTATCCTCTGCATCTTCTACTCTTACACCAACTACCTTCATGTCCTCCTTCACCATATCCATGAATTGTCTCTTTTGTCTTCCTCTGGGCCTTCTGCCTGATAGTTCCAACCTCAGCATCCTACTACCAATATATTCACTATCCCTCCTCAGTACATGTCCAAACCATCTCAATCTAGCCTCTGACTTTGTCTCCAAAACATCTTACATGTGCTTTCGACGTCTTTGATCAACAGTAGTCCAATTTCCACCAGCATCCTGTTGGTTAACAGCACTGATGGCGGTCGTTGTTAACCCGGGCCTCGATCAATCTGGTATGAATTTCTTTGTTTTGACCGCATATTGTATTTGGCATTGATTTTACGCCGGATGCCCTTCCTGACGCAACCCTCTGTATTTATCCGGGCTTGTGACCGACGTGAGGGAGAGACACTGGCTTGTGCACCCCCCGCTGTATTAAATTAATTTAACATTTATGTGTGTGTGTGTGTGTGTGTGTGTGTGTGTGTGTGTGTGTGTATATATATATATATATATATATATATATATATATATATATATATATATATTAGTGTAGAAACATATCAATAGTGCATAGCTAGCTTTGTGGGTTTTTTTTTTTTTTTTTTTTGGATGACATTTTGTTGAATTGCCAGGATTTAAGAATCAGTGATCATGGAAAACTGTGTATGTCTTTTTAAGCCTTATGTTTTCAGAACAATGTCTTCTAATGTGTATTAGCCAGGAATAGAGCAATCTGATTGGTCTGATATTAGTGTATTTTCACTTTAAAATGGAAAAACAAACCATAAAAATCTCATTTTTGTTTGCATTCCTGTGGTTCTATGTAATATACACTAAATTGTGGGATGATATAATAAGAGCACTTAACTTTGCTTGGAGCATGTGGTGCTCACCTGACCTGCATGTGTAAGGGGTAAATGTGTACAGATAAAATATACTAGTTTGTTTCACTGTGCCATTTTTGTTCTTGTGTAGTATGCACTAAAACATGTATTAACCTCAGGCTCAGATGATGCTACTAAATTGAATAATTTCTGACATGGGCAACATCCACCTTGTCTTTGGAAAAGAATTGTGAATTAACTCCCAAATAGTGAAGCAATCAGATTGAACCATTGCACAATGTAAGGTTTCTATAAGTTACTGCTTTTGTTTGCAGGAGTGAAGTTGGGTATGCGGTCTGTTCCTGTAGCCACAGCATGTTCACTCTACCACAAGTTCTTCCAGACTGCAAGTTTACAGATCTACGAGCCATACTTAGTAGCCATGTCCTGTATCTACCTTGCAGGCAAAGTTGAAGAACAACATCTCAGGACAAGAGATATCATCAATGTCTGTCACAGGTACATGCAAGTCATGGTCAAGTATGTCATGCATCACGTGTATGCTATTAACAGGGAAGTTCCGAGTTCAGACCCGACCCCCCCCCCCCCCCCCCAGTTCATCTTTTGAAGTTGTGCACTCATATTGTAGCATCACAAATAGATGAATCTTTTCTAAATATGTTAGTAAAAGTCACACATGTTAGTTGTCCAGGGAAAAGTGGTCTAAATTGAATTTCACATGTGACATGTTTAACAGTCTGGCTGCCACTAAAAAGCTGCATAAATCTAAAAATGCTCATCCACCGTCAGTAACCACTCTCTCCTGAACAAAGATGTAGTGTCTACAAAGCCAAACCAGGTAACATTGGGTGTAGTGATGCAAAAATCCACCTAGGAAGGGGATCATGCAAAACCTTTACCCAGGAATGTTGCCTGCCTACAGTTGAACCATAGTAGTGGAGGAAAAAAGTCATTGAGTTGCTGCAGTGTGAATGAGAACATTACTGTATTAATGTTTAGCCTTATTTGACCACAGGAATCTATTATATGGTTCAATTGGTCCCCAGCACCTCCTTGCTAAGTATACAAATGGATCGATTGTTGTTCATGAATTGTGACTCTTCTTGATGGAGGAACAAATCCTGGTACTTAAGGAATGTGGTCCAGAGAACTTTGGTTCCAGTTCACTTAGATGGGTGGATGGGCGTGCCCAATCCAACCGGTGGGCCAGATAACGACGAACACTAACCATATCTGTACTCGTCCCAGAACACTCTAGCAGATGGTCAATACAGTCTTATAAATACAATCAGCCCTCTGCTTACGAAATTAATCCGTTACAGAGTCTTTTTCGTAGCCTGGAGTTTTCATAAGTAGAGGCGCATTTTACATGTAAAGCATGTGATTCGTTCCAAGGCTCCCAAGACTACCCCATAAACCCTTTAAAAATGATAAAGTACACCAATTTTGTATGAAATATGTGTTAAAAGTAAAAGAAATTTATTTATTAAACAATTTAAATGTTTTATTAACATATTAAACCATTTTATGAACATATTTATTAATTAAACCATTATTAAACATTTTTCCAATCCCTCAGACCGCACTGCATCAAGAACCATCATTCATCTACAACTGATACCATGGGTTTGGGATTATTTGGCAAACCTCGATAAAGCACTGCAATACAGAGGTGCATTTACAAGTGCCAGTTAGAGCTTAACTTTTCAAAAGGGAGGCCTGAGGTCAGCATTGTCCAGAAACATTGGTGATTTCTTTGACCTTGGAGACATTTGGGATGGACCATGGCACAGTAGAAATGTGTATTGTGCTTAGATTTCTCAGTATTCCAGGTTGTTTTTTGTTTTTTTTCTTGTTTTGGAGGAAATTGGTGCTATGTGCTTCGGAAACAAAGACAACAAAAAAAACAAAACATAAAACCCATCCATACTGTTACAGGCAAGTCATTAAAACCTGGTGCCAGGACCTGTTATGCTATGGGGTTGAGGTGGCTTCTGTGGTCTCAGCATTAATACTTATATGTCCATTGAGATTCTGGAACAGCATATACTGCCTTGAAGATGACATATTTTCCAAGGACACCCATGCATATTTCAAAAAGCTTATGTCTATGTATTTTCAGTAAAGGCATTGCTGCAGTAGGAAAGAGTGTGGTCAGCTGGGATGGGTGCTAGCCTCCTCAGGACCATAATTAGGATTAAGCGGTTCAGAAAATGAATTAATGAATAATAATGAAAAAGCACAACCAGACATGAGAACATGACCAGCTACAAATGTTATTCAAAAGAAAGAAAGGGTGTGGTAATGGACTGGCCTGCCTGCAGTCCTAGTCTGTCCCAGTGGAGAAAAAGGAAGTGAATTTTAAAATGAAAACTGCAATATCATTAACCCTGTAGTTTTGCACATTTAACAAATTATGTGCTGTATAATTTTTAGGGTAATACAGGTCAAATATTATTTACAAATAATTCTCAACAGCCCGTCCCACTGTTTTCTTTTTTGGGGTTGTGTAATTTACAGTGATATATTTCCAGTTGCTATAATGGCAATAACCTAACTACCTACACTATATGGGCAAATGTTCATAGACAGTTCACCACAGGACCCATATGTCACTTTTTCACAAAGTTGGTGCCACAGAGTTGAAAGCACATAGCTGTGCAAAAGGTGAGGTTCGAACCTGTTATGGCATGTTGGTACCACCTGTGCATACAGTAAGCTCAATGAAGACATGCCCTGCCAAGGTCTGAGTGAGAGAGAGTGAGTCGCTTACACAGAGCACTGACCTCAGCCCCACTGAACGCATTTGGGATGAACTGGAATGCCAACTGTCCCAGGTGTCCCTATCTGACATCAGTACCTGACCCTAATAGTGCACTTGTGCATGAATGATCACAAATCCCTACAGTCCTCATTCATTTTCTGAACAACTTAATTCGAATTAGGCTCGTGGGGAGGCTGGCACTGATCTCAGCCGACTCTGGGCGAGGGCTGAGTACACCCTGGACAGCTCGCCAGGCCATCGCATAGCAGAATCACGCTGACGGCTATACAGCCTACTCATGACGAAAGTCAGCAATTGTTCTTTCACGTGCCTCTCACCATTAATAGTGAGAGACATGGCTGGTCTTTGATAACCCAGTTTGCTGCACTGGGGGGGGGGGGGGCAGTGACAACCTCTTAAGGGTGGGGCTTGAACCACACTCCAAAGAGTGTGCTATCCCAGAAGAGAGAGCTTTATTCATTCATTCATTCCTTCATTTTCTTAGCCGCTTAATATTAATTAGAGTTGCGGGGAGGCTGGCACACATCTCAGCGACTCTGGGCGATGGCAGGGTACACCGTGTACAGCTTGCCAGGCCATTGCAGGGCTCGCACACGGCATCATGGGATCGCGACTACCAAGCATGGCGGAAGTAAACCTTGATGTGGATGAGAACTGCATTATCGATGCGTTTAATTTATGGAAAGTGCCCGACCTTCGGGCGTATTGTATACGTAGGGGTCTTCCCGGTTGTTCCTGCAAGCGTAAAGATGAACTTGTTGCGCTTGCATTTGCGGCGACGTTACAAAACCTGCCGATGGTTTTGTCAAAGGCTGAGGAATCTAAACAAGTCCAACGTGACTATGCCAGCTTGTTGATATTTGAAGTGGATGAGGAAGTTGTGACAATTTCCGACCCCTTGGGACTTGAAGACTGCTGGGAGACAGAAAATGACGCCTTATCAAAGTGGCCGCGGTGTATGTACGCTGACATAGCGGATTTTTTGATAATGAAGGCCCAGGCACCCCTACTGGTGCGACTTTGTAATGACTACAAAGGTAAATACAAGTTTTACAGCTGTCACCGAGTGATCTGACAACTCTTGTTAGTCTATTTTACACATTAACGTAACTTTAACATAAATTAACATACCTATTTAATACAAATAAAAATTTACATATAATTTACATATATAATTTGGCATCGCCGATTTTTATGGTAATTTAACAGGTAAATAAAAGGTAATATAGTAGTCTATAGGGTCTATAAATTCGAATAAAGAACACGTTAAATACAAATTTACTGCTTTAATCCAACGTTTGTTTCCCTCTGGATCCTTCAGCTCGGTGGGGAAGGTAAATAGCGTGAACGGCGGCAGACATGTACACGCGTTAGTCCAAAATTGCAGGCATGTATACTGCAAACTAGCTTTTTCCAACGCTCGAGATGATACATGCCGTTCCCACAGTTCACTGCGGCACAATGCGCACTTGGCATGTCGATAATTTACAGCTTAAGGCAGACTTTAAGCGGCAGTTGTTCGGATGTGTTTCCATACAACAGCAAGTTGCTGCAATAAAGTTTGGTAGTAGTGACCCTCGGATCAGCTGTTGGGTCACGTTCCCTGCACATGCGCAGTCGTAATGCGAATTGTGTCTATTAACCTCCTCTGCATGTTTTTGGACTGTGGGAGGAACCGGAGTATCCGGAGGAAACCCACACAAGCGCGGGGAGAACATGCAAACTCAACACAGAAACTCCCAGCCTGGGAATCGAACACGGGACCTTCATGCTGTAATGCGGACATGCTAACCACTACACCATGTCACCTGAAAGAAATTTACATAACAGTAAAGAGGAATGAAACTCCGACCCCAGCCATCAAAAAAACACATTTTATCAAGTATCTATAAAACTTTTGTTCAGAAACTGTAGCTCAGGCTTGAAATGCTACGGAAGGACATCACTGGTTTTGTGAGAACCTGTACAACTGTTTCTCGCTCTGTAGTTCTGGCTATATAGCTGGATGTCTTGACAACAGTTCTGTCATTTGTAGCCTGGACAATTCCAGCTCTCTATTATATATTTATGTCTCCTCAGATATTTCCGACCAGGAAGTGATCCATTGGCGCTGGATGAGAAGTTCTGGGAGCTGCGAGATAGTGTAGTACAGTGTGAACTCCTTATTCTCAGACAACTCAACTTCCATGTGTCATTTGAGCATCCTCATAAGGTAATGTACTTCACTGTTAACAAATTGACAGAATTTGTTTATCTTTTTTGTTAATTTGTTTGTTTGTTTTAATTAAATACAAATCTGACTCCAGTACCTTCTGCACTACCTGCTGTCTGTACGGAAGTTGCTGAACCGTCATGCTTGGTCTCGCACCCCTATTGCTGAAACAGCTTGGGCTCTGCTCAAAGACAGTTACCATGGGCCTGTGTGTATATATCATCAGCCTCAGCACCTTGCACTTACAGCACTCTACCTTGCTTTGCACACTTATGGCGTTCAGGTGCCTGCAGGAGAAAAGGAGTGGTGGCAGGTAAGAGCATTAACAGTTCTGCAGAAGACTTTTTTGTGATGAAAGGAGGCTGTTGTGCAGATGCTCTCCACAATTAACTGATCAGTCTAAGTTTTACTGCATGGTTGATATTTTACTGGCCCGGAGGTAGGATGCTGGATTACTAATCTCAAGGTTGTGAGTTCAAGCCCCACTATCAATATGTTGTCACTGCTGTGCCCCCAGTGTAGCTAACTGGGTTATCCAAGACCAGCCATATCTCTCACTGTCTGTGGTGTGAGGAATGTAAAAGAACCATTGCTAGCACGTTGGCGTGTTTCTGCCCTGCAATGGCCTGTCGAGCTGTCCAGGGTGTACTCTACCCTTGCCCAAAGTCAGCTGAGATGGGCGCCAGCCTCCATTTGATTCTAATTAGGATTAAGTGGTTCAGAAAATGAATGAGTGAATATATTAAATTTAATCTATTATTTAGCAAGGGCTAGAGTAGGAACCCTGAAGTGACATAATCTGGTAGATGGTTGATGCAATGCACGAATTTCCACATTTCATTTGAGACAACACTAAACAGTGATACCTCAGCTCACGAACATAATTGGTTCCCAGAAAGTGTGTGTAAGGCGAAAAGTTCGTCTTCCGAACATTTATTTCCCATAAGAAACCATTAAAATGAGAATAATCCGTTCCCAGGTCCCCATAAAACATAATTTTTTACTAAATAAGCCTTAAAACTACACAAAAATATACCTTATTTTATGTATAATAAATGTGCTATTGTATTGTAATTAAAGAAATAAACTGTACTGTATAATAAAGTCGTTTTATTTACCTTTGTGATGGTAGTTGATGGCTTGATGGAATGGAGTGGGAGGAGGAGGGAGGGAGGGACTTACTGTTTGGAAGGAATGTTTGGAAACGCCTACTGTTTGGAAACACCCTTAGCCACACACGCACCCTTAATAGCTTCCTTGTTCTTAAGGATGGGAGCAATGGTAGACTTAGCGTACTGGTACTGGGACGCTGAGTCACACAAACGCACACCTCGTTCGTGTTTTTCAATGATCTCCGCCTGTGGTGGGGTCTTTTTTGGTCCCATAATAGCAAAAGTACACTCAATATGGTCCAAAATGTCTAGCAAACACAAACCACTTCCGCACTCAAAGAAAGGGGGTGACGAACTGTGACGCCGTGAGCGTGCGTCAGCTTCTCGTGGCCGCCACCGTGGCGCTGTTCGACCGCGTGGTTTGATTCGTCCGCCGAAAACTAGTTCGTCAGCAGAGACTATATGCTCGCAAATTTAATGTTCTTGAGGCGAAAAGTTCGTGAGCTTAAGCGTTCGTCAGCGGAGGTTTTACTGTACTGTCAAAATTTAGAAAGCTGATTGCATGCTCTGTGCCATGCATGAAAGTTTCACTTCATGAAAGTGTTCTGATGAGTCTACAGGAATTGAGTGTATGAATGATATGCTGACAGTAAAGTATTTATTTTACGTAAAAAAGTTATGCTGCTAAAAATTGTGGGATTTTTGCTTAAAATATGTAGGGTTCATGTGGATTGTTTTAGAATAGGTTTTCTCATGGTCCCAATTATTGGAACAGCAGGGCTAACGAAGTTAGTTTTTACTGTGGAAGTAAGACATTTGTGTCATCATCACCTTCCGCTTAATCCGGGTTGGGTCGTGGGGCGGCAGCCTAAGCAGTGATGTTCAGATGTTCCCATACCCAGCCACTTTCTCCAGTTCTTCTGGGGGACACACTGAGGCATTCCCAGGCCAGTCAAGAGACATAGCCCATTCAACTTGTTCTGGGTTGCCCCAGGGATCTCTTTCTGGTCGGACATGCCCAAAACCCCACACTGGGTAGGCATTCTATGCTGCAAGTGCCACCTCAGCTGGCTCCTCCCAGCAGTGGTTCTACTCTGAGCCCCAGGAAAAAAAACAAAAACAAAAAAAAATCTTTTTACCTTAAAGATGTTTGTGTGAGATCAAAAGATGAATATAAAAAGAGAGAACAGAGTTGCAGGTTATATTTACCGGTACTGTATTTACATTAATATACATTAAACAACATCAAACATTATACATTTTCACAGGATGAAGCCACACAGGTTTTTTTTAAGTGATCTGGTGCGTTATCGTTTTTTTTTTTTTTTTTTTTTTTTTTTTTTTCAATTAGGGTGGTAATTATGGTATGATGGTTAGTACATCCACCTTACAACAAGAAATTCCTGGGCTCGAGTCCCAGGCTCAGGTGTTTCTGAGTGGAATTCTCTTAGTGCTTATGTGGGTTCCCTCCGGGTACTCTGGTTTCCTCCAACAGTTCTTAAAAATGCACCTTAGGCTAATTGCCTTTTCCCAAATGTGATCTGATCCTAAGTGTGTGAGTTGCTATTAAAAAAACGCTCTACAAATTAAACTGAAATTGTGTGTGTTGCTCTCCAATGCTCTGGTGAGCTGTTCAGGGTACACCCCACCTTTGCCATGTGTTGGCTGAGAAAGGCTATGGTCTACTTGTGACCCTTAAAGGATTAGGGAGTGAGTGAGTTTGTCTTCAAAATTTGGTTGCGTATCCCCTGCTTGCAAAAACAGCATCAGATAAACTGCACCAAATTACAGGGATCCCTCGCTACGTCGCGCTTCAATTCATGCAGCTTCAGTGCATCGCGTCTTTTTCTGAAAATATTCATCGAATTAAAAAATAATGGAATTAAGGAAGAATAGGGGAAAAACATTCAGGAAAATTCCACAAAAACAAAGCCAATTATGCAAAAAAAAAAAAAAAAAAAACCAAAACAAAACAAAACCCCAAAATCTCCCATCAAAACTTTCTTACATCATTCGTTACACGTTTGTGGGGGTTGGGGGGGTGATCCTACTTTGTGGAATTCGGTGATCGCGTGGGGATCTCGGTCCCAATTAACCGTGGAAAGTGAGGGATCCCTGTATTTATTTCATTATCGATTATAACTTTACAGGCCTTTAGCACGACGGGCAATGGTGGTCTAGTGGTTAGGGCGCAGGATCTCTGATCCTAAGGTTGGGGGTTCGAGTCCCCACAAGGTTGTCACTGTCCCCCCAGTGCAACTAACTGGGTTATCAAAGGCAGGCCATGTCTCTCACTGTCTATGGTGAGAGGCAAGTAAAAGAACCATTGCTGACTTTCGTAAAGAGTAGGCTGCAAAGTCGTCAGCGTGTTTTTATGACCTGGAGAGGGATGGGCTCCGCCAGGCCAAATCAGACCAAGTTTCGCCATGAAGGCGCCCCAATGACATCCTCAGGATGTTAAGGGATAAGTGAAGAAGTGAAGGCCTTTAGCACAGCATCTTTTAGTAGTTGTATGTTTTGTTCTCCTTTTAGTCATTTCTTCAAGACATTTCCAGAGAGGTTCAGGTCTGGTCCTACCATTCTCCTCGAAATTCCAGTTTCAGAAAGTTCATAAAAGTGTTGTGGCTAGTATCAGTACTTTTGTGCAGATTTCACTTTGACTTTCTGATCTTCATTGCTAATGAGTGGTTTGCATCCTGGTATATTTTCTTCATATTGTCGTTCTCAAAGTCTAATTTGAGTTGTGGACTGTGATTTTCTCTCCTGCTACTTGGAGGTTGCTAGGTCTCAGGCGAAGTATACCATCAGTCAAGCCTCTTTTGGCAGGATTTTTTTTTCAAGAGAAATACAGTATAGATGAATACTGAAAAGAATTACTGAAAGGTATAATCTACGTGCTTCTGAAAAAGTTCGGTTTTCTGTTGTTGCTTGAAATCAGTCTGACTCAGCAGTGCAACAGTTGTTTCCTAATTTTTAGTCATATCCAATCAGCCATACCCACCCATCAGTTATTACCTTACCAGCACACAACCACCACCGACCAGGGAGGGGTGAAACCATGCACACACATGCAATGCTAGCCACCCATCTCTTTTTGAACTGTGGCACCATCTGTATTTGGTTGCAGTCTAACACACAGGGAAAGTGCTGTCCGCTCCCTCATACGAATGAGTTGACAGATGCCCATGATTGGCTGGCAATCGATGTGAGTGACAGGGTAGTGAGAATATGCCATCCTCCCTCTCGTGAGAGCTCAGCCAATTATTTCCCCTGGGCCAATTAACGGCCAATTAAATTCCATTATCCTGGTGACGGATGGCTGTGGCATAAATCTGGATTTGAACTTGCAATCTCTGGGTTAATAGTCAATAATAATCATAACTTGTCAATGCGCCACACAGGTCTTTCAGTCCATCCTCAACTAGTATTGGTTATACCCAATAAGTTTGAAATACCTCTGGATGGACTTTGCTCCATGGTGAGAAGCTTGTTCATCCAGAAGGAGCTCAGAGTAGAACTGCTGCTCTTCCACACTGAGAACTCCAGCATCTGATTAAATGTCTCTGTTGTGGTTTGGGCATGTCCAACCGGGAAGAGACCCTGATTCTGAAGAACATGGAAGATCATATAGACAAGAACATGTATTTAAATTTTACTGCATAGGTTCAAGTACTTGAAAGGTCAGTTAGTGGAATGTATTTGCACAATAAGGGGTTCCTACAAGAATTAAGAAAGTTTCTCCAAGCAGAATGCATTTATGAACGTGCACGATATCGTAAATAAGGCTGAATCATTTTTAGATGTAGTTCGCTAGTCATGAGCCACATGGCTTTACATTACAAGTCATGTGCTCCTTATGTCTTGGAGACAAAGTCAGAGAGGCTAGATTGAGATGGTTTGAACATGTACAGAGGAGGGATAGTGAATATATCGGTAGTACGATGCTGAGGTTGGAAATACCAGGCAGAAAGCGTAGAGGATGACCAAAGAGGAGATTTATAAATGTGGTGAAGGTAGTTGGTGTAAGAGAAGAAGATGTAGAGGATAGGGTGAGATGGAGGCAGATGGTTTGCTGTGGCGACCCCTGAAGGGAACAGTTGAAAGGAAAAGAGGAAGATGAAGTGCTCCTTACCCTCACCAGGATCACAATGAATCTGAACACTAGGATTATTGGGCATGAAGTAGGAATTCATGCCACTCTATCATGTTTCCAAAGGACTTTTGAATTTAAAGATGTTCTTTTATCCTTCAAATTGTAAGTCGGCTCTTCTGGCAACAAAAGCTGTAACACTTTAACCAAAGCCGATATTGGATTCTCTTGGGCATTGACATGAAGGTGGCTGGTTCTGATTAAATGTCAGCGGAACGGTTCACATGCCCCCTGCTGTTCATCACAACACACAGTGCTAAACAACCAGGAAAAACAAAGCTCGAAGAGTATAAATCTAAGACGATGTCAAGAATAAACCTAGTTTAGAAAACCCTATTGCAACTTTAGTGGTATTTAATTATTGCATCCACTGTAAATTCCTCGAAGAAGCAATTTGTACTTTCAAGCTTTGCTATTTTATCTAAAGGGATTATTGTCTGCATTTTGAAATTATTTTCTTCAGGATATTCCTCAAACATTGACGGTAATTAAAAGCTAGGCTTCCGTAGACATGTACAAATTCATAGGCTGACAATTGTATAGAGGGATTATGAGGATATTAATTTTCCATGGGTATGTGTTTAATAGGTATTAGGCCATAATATCATTCTATAATATAATCATCACATTATTCCTGAAAACATTAAAAGAGTGTTCATCATTTTGTGGAAATATGTCACATCTTTTTGTCCTTAGAAATATTTGGATGGACTAATGTGTACAAGCAGTATCACATTTCCAGTCTCTAATCAATGATCTGTTAACTTCTGAATATTGTAACTTTGTATTATGAGAACTAGAACATCGTACGCAAATAAAATCCTATTTCTAGAATTTCAGATTTGTTACTATTTGCACGACAGTATGGTAGAATACTGGAATCTTATTGGTCCCAAAATGCAGTGATTCCTTGCCACTTTGTGCTTCAGTTTCTGCAGCTTCAGTGCATCGCGGATTTTTAAAAAATATTCATCGAAAAATAAGGGAATTAAGGAAAAATAGCCGGGGGGGGGGGGGGTGTCCTCAGTCCCCAGTCCCCATTAACCGTGGAAAGTGAGGGATCCCTGTATATGTTATTTTTGTAGAACATAAGACCGGTAGTTTGGCTGTAATGTGAATGATAGAATAATGTGCATATTTTTGATCTGTTATTTTCCATAGTAACAGCTCATACACATGGACTTGTATGGAAGATACACTGCAGAAAGTAAGACAAAGTACAGTGGCACCTCATCTTACGATAGTTCCAGCAAACGAAAAATCTAGGTGACAATAACATTTTCCTAAAATTGTGTTTCTGGATACGAAACAAGTTCATGTTACGAAAGCACCATCTCAAAAATTCAAACAATGTACGAGTTGCTCTCCCATTGACTATCTCCCTATATCCCACCCCGCTGGCCTCCCATTGGCTATCTCCCAACATCCCACCCTGCTGGCCTTCCATTGGTTATCTCCCAACATCCCGCCCCACTGGTCTCCCATTGGCTAGGAGGGATGACGCAACTCCCTTCCATTGGCTATCTCAAAACATCCCGCCCCACTGGCCTCCCATTGGCTAGGAGGGATGACACAGCTCCCTCCCATTGGCTATTATGGAGCTGTATCTCCATAATACCCATGATGCTTTTTGTGTAAAGACAGAGTTACTGTTGTTTCATGAGTTTTTCGAGTGTGCTCATTGCAACTTTATTTTTTGGCTCAGGCTTTTAACCTTGCATAAACATTTGTAAGATTATAACTCTGCTAAGAATACATGGTCAACACGAAGTAAGTACCTTAAAAGCTTGGCTTTTATAATTTTTAAAGGTTTTAGGGGTAGTATTGGGGGCCTTGGAAGAATCACACGTTTTACATGTAAAATGCAGTTCTACTTACGAAAAATCCAGGTTACGAAACTGCCTCTAGAACGGAGTAATTTCATAAGGTGAGGTACCACTGAATAAGTGGATTTATAGCGGGTTATTGTTTAACTGGGTATTTCCTGATATTGCCAATGAGATGAAATATCTTAAACATTTATTTACCCTTTTATGGTGAGTAAGTTCTGTTGGGCCTTTACATCTGAACCTAGTTGGCTTATCAGGCTGGGTCTTATCCCTGGCTTCACTAATGTGAAACTACTAGGAATGCAACTTCTCCTAGATGGGGCGCTATTCTATCGCAGGTTATCTTGGCAGTATTTTTGCAGAGGACAGAGGCATACTTATGGTTAAGACCTTGTCCAGGGGTCTTTGCCTAATGGTTAGAGAAGCAGGTTTGGGGCCTAATGGTTGCTGGTTTGATTCTCGAATCAGCAGGAGAAATGTGTATCTATAGGGGAGTGGGCTGTATTTCCCTTCCTCCACTTTCATTGTTCAAGTGCCCTCGAGCAAGACACATAACCCCCAACTACTGTCTAGGCATTGCGTGTGTGACAGTCCACTCCTGAGTGTGTGTGTGTGTGTGTGTGTACACTGCTCACTGTTAAATTGCCGTTCAACCATTAATACAGCATATTAAAATAATAATAATTAAAAATCCTGATCCCAGCACCCTAACCACTACTCCACAGGCTCTACTCAGATACTTGGTTGTGGTTATGCTTTGTTTTTTACATCTTCTCTCTAAATGTTCATGAGAGATGGCATGGATGATCAGGATGATCATAGAGAAAGGCATAAAGTCTGATTGCATTAAATAGTTATTTTCTAGAAGAGAACAGGAAATAACTTGTCCCTCTGATGTTCCTCAACATTAATTCAATAGTCCAGTCAAATGTGTTCCTTGGTAAATCAGTAAGGTTTTTTTTTATGGACAGTACAGGGATCCCTCTCTATTTCACGCTTCAATTGGTGCGGCTACAGTGCATCGTATTTTTAATTTTTTTTTAAATATTCATCAAATTAAAAAGTAAGGAATTAAGGAAGAATATCGGAAAAGGTTAAGGAAAATGCCACGAAAATAAGGCCAATCATGCAAAAAACCCCACCCTAAACAAACCCGAAACAAAAAACAACCCAAACCTCCTATCAAAACTAGTTACATTTATGTGACGTGTGCATCTGAGTGCATGCACGTGTGTCTGTACGTATGTGTGTATTTAAATTTTATTGACATCTTATGCATTATTTTTGAATGTTTAATTGTTATTATAAGCATTTATAGCATTGAATATGTATTTATTAATATTATATACATGTACGTATACGTCAGTTTGGGGGTGATCCTACTTTGCGGAATTTGGTGGTCGCGGGGGGATCTCGGCCCCAATTAACCGCGGAAAGTGAGGGATCCGTGTAGTACATTGTGGGTATACCATGTATACCCCACACACAATGTATAGCAAGTATATTAACAAATGCATCGCAGGTCTATTTTCTTGTGATCTCATTTACAGTACTTCACACATCCTTTTCTGAAGGCCCAAGTATGCTGGCTGCCACATTCAGTACTGTCCCAAATACCACAAGAAAAGAGACGTCGAGCATTTATCATGTTTAGCAGCATAAAATTAGAAGTGTGTGTGTGTGTGTGTGTGTTTGTGTGTGTGTGTGTGTGTATATATGTGTGTGTGCGCACGCCTGTGTGTGTATGTGTGTGTGCGCGTGTGTGTGTGTGTACATATTTATATACCCTGAATCTGATTAAATTTTTATCCATGGGGAAGACTCTAAAAGCGTATTTGAATTGCCCGAGTTTTATAACCCCCTCCCCTATCAAATGGAAGTTACAAAAAGAATATTATTGTCTGGGCTATCTATAGCATAGAATTGGTTTCAACCAGAATCCAGGAAACAAAGCAATGGGTAGAAAGCTAATAAATACAGTTTGAGTATCTATTAAACCTTTCCTAAGTCTCTGTTCCTCTGATTTCTGGATCATTTCAAAACCAGATCTGTATATCCCTGGTCCTATTTTCAGTAGTCTTTTCTATCTTTGTATCGATTTTTATTAAATCCAGTTGGATGTACAGTAGGCCCCCGTTATTCGCAGGGGTTTGGTTCCAGCCCCTGCCGCGAATGAAGATAACCCGTGAGTTTTGTACCCAGAAGTAAAACCCGATGTGTCGTATTACATGCACGAATGATCAACCGGACGTAAAATACTATGTATGTATTACATGCCTAAAATATGCTTCTCAAACGCATTCTATAGACAGTCTGACTCATTAATACAGTATTAATGTAGTAAAATGTAGTAATGATTGAGAAAAACTTTTTAATTTTGGACTGTGATATTTTTTAATAAAATATAAACATTATACAACACACACACACACACCCACACACACACACACACACACACACATATATATATATATATAGATGTATATATATATATATATATATATATATATATATATATACACACACAGTAGGCCCTCGACATTCGCGGGGGTTCGGTTCCGAGCCCTCCCGCGAATCGAGATAATCTGCGAGTTCTGTACCCGGAAATAAAACCCCATGTATTTCGTCACATGCGCGAATGAGCAGCTGTAAGTAAAATACTATGTATCTATTACATGCGCTAAAATATGCTTCTTAAACACATTCTATAGACAGTCTTACTCATTAATACAGTATTAATGTAGTAAAATATAGTAATGATTAAGAAAAACTTTGAAAATAAAATATAAACATTATACAGCATATGTTGTAAAGCACTCGTTTTAAAGTCTTTTTCAATTCTTATTCCAGTACAGTACCAAGGTTAATTCTTAGAATGTTTGTGCGTGAGATTTTATGTTCTGTAGCATGTTTAACAAATGATACCAAAAGGATAAACTTTATTACGCTTCATGTTCTTTTGTTTGTTTGTTTGTCTGGGGTTTTTTTTTTTTTTTTTTTTTTTTTTTTTGCATAATTGGCCTTGTTTTGTGCCATTTTCCTTAACCTTTCCCCCCCTATTCTTCCTTAAGTTCCTTATTTTTTGAATCTATGAAAATTAAAAAAAAAAAATACACAATGCGCACTGAAGCCGCATGAATTGAAGTGTGAAGTAGCGAGGGATCCCTGTATTTTAACAGGGATGGTTTGTGGGGGTTTTAATCCATCAAATATGTTCTTATGTAAATCAAACTGTTATTGTGTCCACAGGCTCTGTGTGAGGACATCACTAAAGCCCAGATTGAGGCCATAATGACCGAACTGCTGCAGCTCTATGACATGGAAGCCAAATGTACCTGAGAGGGAACAGTGTGTGAAACAGGGCATGCAAAGCAGACTAGACTAGAGGTTTTTTTGTTTGTTTGTTCCCCCCCCCCCCAGAACCACCCCCTCCCTTGAGACTGGAGACAGTCTGGATCATGGACCAAATTACTGCATTTTTTCCCACCTCCTTGATTATTCTGTGATCTGAAATTATACAGCTGGATTTTTTCACAGCTAAGGAAGTTGTCAATGTGCCAATGCCCACACTCATGTGAGGTTGGGTAATAAGGACTGAGAGCATGAGTCACCAGGTGACAGTCAGAAAAACAGGCTTTAGCCACCGCACATCAATCAGTTCCCAAGCTCGTGCCCTACTTTATTTTCCTCCCTTGTTCCAGCTACTCTGGGAAAGGAAGAGAGAGGGTGAGAAAATGGGGAACGAATGAGTGAAATAATGTATTATAAAGGAAATCAAACCATGGCATACTATCCCAGGAGCTTGCCTTTACTAGAGGTAAAGCATTCAAATCTGGGGCACTGCCTTGATATGCCATGATTTAATTACACACTCTCTTTGTCTTTAAAATGCAGATTCCTTGTATTACCCTGAAGTTGTACTACTGTATGTTACATGAAACTGTAAATTGTAAGACAGTCTAAGGTTTGTTCTGTCAACGGCTAAAATATTTTAAATACAAGATCTAAAATTGGAAAAACACATTCTCGTTTTTCTTTTTTTTAGTCTCTTTTTAGGTGACTCTTATTATTAGCATCACATGCACCATTTCACTCGAGAGCTTGTACTGTGCTATCAGGTTATTACAGCACGCACAAACACACTCATCCCACATCAGGGAGAGCAAAATTAAGTGCAAGTCAAGCTGGGATAAAAGTTAGTTTTGAGTGAAATCAATACGTTTTTATGTGTATTATTGTTGTTAAAGCTGTTGCGGTATAATGGAGCAAATATCACTTGAACAGATGTTATGTTTAAATGGCTTATAAAGAAAGGTACTATATGTCGTCTGAAATTAAAATCTATTTAAATGAATCCATATTTCGCTTTTATTTTATTAAGTCGTTTTTTTGGTAGTGCATAGACACTAACATTCCTCGTCTTGCTGCAGGCAGGCCCTAATGCTTGGCCTTATAAATTATGAAAAGGGTACATGTGCAGCCGGAATCTCTCCCATAAATAAACCATCAGCATGGGTCTTGCTGTGGCATATATGCTTGGAATAGTAAGCATGGGATTGATTGAAGTTGACTGTATTCTGCTAATCTGCCTGTCATGAGTAGTCTATTTTCTGGCATAATATCACCATCCCCTACTTTTTGTCCATGTAGTATGCAACTGAATGCAGAATTTTTTTCTTTTATTGTGTTCCTATTGCCTCCTGTAGTCTTTTTCCTGCCCCCACCCCACCCACCCCACTGCGGGCACTCTTTCTCCATCTGCCTTTCAGTCTAAACACTTAAATCCTTACTCCCACATTTGCCGAACCACTTAATCCTACAAGGGTCGCATGGAGGCTAGTAACTATCTCAGCCGATACTGGCCGAATACAGGGTACATCCTGCACAGCTTGCTAATCCATCACAGGGCGACATACACATTCCTTCACGCTCACATTCACACCTAGGGTAAATTTGGAACAGTCTGTTAGCCTAATGGGCATGTCTTTTGGACTATGAGAGCCCGGAGTACCAAGACGAAACCCACGCAAGCAAGGAAAGAACATGCAAGCTTCAAACACATATAGCCAAGCCGTGGAATCAAACCCGGGACCTTTCTTCTGTAAGGCAGAAGTGCCAACCACTGTGCCACCGTGCCCCACATCATTGCTCTTTCCAGTACTTTTGCTGATTTTTAGGTTTTTTTTTTTTTTTTTCAATTCAGTTCTATTCATTCTCTATACACCTCAATAGCTTTGAAGATTTTGAAAAAGACTACAAACACTTTCCTCGCCCAAACACCCTATTAAATATACATTTTTGTATTATATATTTATATATTATTTTTTAAAAAGCTGCATTGTGCGTACAGCATTAAGGTCAAAGCATTGCTTTTCAGGAACAATGAATCACTCATTCTTCAAACACACGGCCACTCTATCACATGAAAGGTGTAACATGCATAATGATATGAAGTAGGGAATTGATCTGTAATGTGTCCCAGTGAAACACGGGCTATCTTTTCAGACTTCAGTGGAGACCTTATATTGCCTGCAGAGCTAATGCAGAGTTGCTCCCTGAGGAAGTAGCAGCCCCCTTCCATGTACCGCAACCCTGAATTATCGATGCCTAACTCGGCAGAAGCTTTAATACTTGATACAAGCCATTCCTCACATATCGAGGAAGGATAATGATGGGATATGGCCTCTGTATATGTGTATGCAGAGCAAAGTGGTTCATGCATTGTATGGACCGCTACTACTAGATGGCACAATGATCAGTGCAGTGGTTTATATGAGTAAAACGGCCTTGCTTAGCCTAGCAGTTGTGTATTCACGTGTGTGTTCGGATATTATATTCATACTGTGATCAAGAACATTCGTACAATTGTTTTTTAAGAGTGTATATTTGTACAGTATACAATTCTGAGAGGATACTCAGATAAATGTCTTTTTGGCCCAAAGACCCTCCTGCATTAGATGTATCAGTTTAAAACCCTGGCCACTTTATTTTTTTTACTTTCTCGGGGATACCTGTATATGTGGTCTATGGTACAGGGGTTAGTGAATCACTTGGCAATTTACATATCTAAACAAATATCAGTCTGTCGAAAAAACGCACGAGTCCGGGTTTGAAAGAAAGTGCTCATAGACCTTAAAGCTCTCCAGTCACTGGTGAATAGTGTACATATATGTGTTGTATCTTCCCTTATTGGTCCATTTTTGGCTGAATACAAGAGTTTTGCTCTGAAGCCACCAAAGCTCACCTGATCAGTATCTCTCAATCACCAGTTGTGCATCTTCTTTTGGTTCTGTGTTTGCTTAGAATAAAACTAATAAGACAGAAGCCACAAGCTTGCGCATGCGTCATAACTGGGCAGTGCAACACAGCAATGGACCGCAATCTGTGTAATGTTTAAAAATATATTAAAAAAGACTGCAAGAACCCCAACATTTCATTACAGTGTTGTCAGATAACTGATGCAACTGTTGTTGTGAAACTGAACATATCTACTGTACTGCTACCCTGCCCAGGAAAAAAATTCCACAATCGCCTCCAGACTTGGAAGATGTTTACCATGGTTTGTATATATTTTGTGTGTGTGTGTTTGTGTGTGTGTGTGTGTGTGTGTGTGTGTATATATATATATATATATATATTACAGTGATCCCTCGCTACTTTGTACTTCAGTTTCTGCGGCTTTTTCAAAAATATTCATCCAAAAATAAGGAAAAAGTTCAGGAAAATGGTGCAAAACAAGGCTAATTATGCAAAAAAAAAAAACACAGCAAACTACTTACATTTATATTGAGGTGCGCGTCTGAGTGTGTGCACACATGCATCTGTATGTGTGTATTTATATTTTATTTACATCTTATACATTATTTTTTGAATGTTTAATTGTGATTGTAAGCATTTATAGCATTGAATGTGTATTTATTGATATTATATACACATACTGTATACATGTATGTATACGTTAGTCAGGGGGGGGGGGGGGCCGATCCTACTTCGTGGAAATCGGCGGTCGTGGGGGTCCCAGTTCCCATGAACCGTGAAAAGTGAGGGATTTATATATAAATGTATATATATATATATATAATTTTTTTTTTTTTTTTTTTTTTTTATAGATATGCTGGCATGGGTGCTGTGCTCATGATCGGGAGGTTGTGTGTTCAAATCCCAGTTAGACTCCCACTGTGCTAAGACTCCTGGGCAAGGTCTTAACCACAAGTGTGCCACTGTTCACCCAGCAGTATAAATGTGTACCAGTAAAAATATACTGGGAAGGTAACCTGTGATGGACTAACGTCCCATCCAGGAGGAGTTGTACTATTAGTTACTTCACGCTACAGAAACCGGGGATAAGCACCGGCCTGATGAGCCACTATGGCTCAGGTATAAAAGCCCAACAGACTTTACCTTTACCTGTGTGTGTGTGTGTATGTATGTATGTATGTATGTGTGTGTATGTGTATATATATATATATATATATATATACACACACACACACACATATACACACACACACACTGGCTGGCCAAAAGTAAAAAAAGGTGCATTTAGCCTGGATTATGGGATGACTTATAGAGTGGACGAGTGGTGCAACCGGAATCATTTTCACATTCTGAAACAAGAATCCAGAACAATATGTTTTAATATTTTTGTTGAATATGTGATTGAAAAAGGTATAACATCTTTATCTGTAGGTACCACAATAAAATGCAAGCTATATAAATGATTGGTTACTTAAATGTAATAAAAAAAAATTTTTAAAGCAACAATTTATGTGGAATGTCCTTGTATTTTTTAATGACTGTATATAGAAGGCATGATTTCTTCAGCTTTCCTGTGACCCTGATAGATTGTATATGGTGGGTATAGAAAAGAATCACCCCACTTAAAAATATTGACATGTTGTTGCTTTGCAGCCAAAGATGAAGCCACACAAGACATCTCAGCTGTTTATTCTCTCAGTGAAACTTAAAATCATGGGTGGCATGGTGGTATCGTGGTAGAGCATGTCCTCCTCAAAACAAAAAGGTCCTGGGTTCATGACCTGAGGATCTGTCTATGAGGAGTGTGCATGTTCTTCCCATGCTTTCATAGTTTTCTCTGGGTTTCCTATTTTGGTATAGAAATACGTACTGTACTCTTAACAGGCCGATGGCTGTCATCAAACCAAAAGGTGTTTTCACAAAGTACATGGTGGTGATCTTTTAATTATCTTAGTAATTTTTTTCTCCCTGAACTTTCACTATTATCTTTCACTTGAGTATTATAAGTGGTATTGAGCAAATACAAGGGTAGAAATTATTTTCTATACTCACTGTGTGCTGTATTTGAATACTACTGTATACCATAAATAGTCATCACCTGATTAGTCATGGATTGTTTAAGCAGTAGAGCAGCTACGACAGCACAGTCCATCCTCAGATCGATTAATGGACTGTTAGCTAGCTAATCTATCCACGGCTTAACGATAATATCATCAGAACATGCAACTCCTATCATTCTCTTCCTCAATGAACTTCCTCCAGATTCCTTGAATTGTTTATTGATATTCTGTTCCATACAACTGAAACATCTGAAGCCCTTCCTTTCTTTCTTTGCTACACAATCCTTTCAAAAATGTTCTTATGCAGTTGTTGACAAAATAGAGATTCTCAGCCCATCATTGGTCCTCTAAGTCTCTTACCTTTCCTGAACGCTGCATGAATAACAAATCGCAACTATATTCTGACATCATCTGTTGCATAGTGCATGATGATTTAATTGTTTTGCCCGATTACTAGCCATGAATGTGTCCCATTCCCAATTTGATTTACAACGGGTTACGATAGGAAATATCTTCTGTGCATACTGTCTACAGTGAAATACAAGACAAAGTACATTTTGAAACCAATGCCTATTTATATCATCCATTCATGCAGTCACTTGAACTGTGATTAGAGTCACAGAGAGGCTGGCACCCATTTCAGCCAACTCAAGCCAACACACATACAACCATACACACTTATATTCGTTCCTATGGGCATTTTGGAACAGCTAATTAGTTTAGTATGCATGATTTTGGGCTCTGTGAGGAAACCAGAGTACCTGGAGGAACCCACACAAACATGAGAAGAACATGCAAACTCCATACAGAAACACCTCAAGCCCAGGAATCGAAGCTGGGACCTTTTTTGCTTTGAGGCAAACATTCTAACTACTAACACTTCCATGGGGCCTGTTTATATATCTATATATATATATATATATATATGTGTATGTATATATATATATATATATATATATATATGTGTATATATATATATGTATATATATATATATATATATATATATGTATATATGTGTATATATATATATATATATATATATATATATATACATATATATGTGTATGTATGTATGTATATATATATATATATATATATATACTAGTCCTCAAAAAATTAGCATATTGTGATAAAGTTCATTATTTTATGTAATGTACTGATAAAAAATAAATTTTCATATATTTTAGATTCATTGCACACCAACTGAAATATTTCAGGTCTTTTATTGTTTTAATGCTGATGATTTTGGCAAACAGCTCATGAAAACCCAAAATTCCTGTCTCAAAAAATTAGCATATCATGTTCAGGTACTCTAAACGAGTTATTAACCTAATCATCTGAATCAACCAATTAACTCTAAACACCTGCAAAAGATTCCTGAGGCTTTTAAAAACTCCCAGCCTGGTTCATTACTCAAAATCGCAATCATGGGTAAGACTGCCGACCTGACTGCTGTCCAGAAGGCCATCATTGACACCCTCAAGCAAGAGGGTAAGACACAGAAAGAAATCTGAGCGAATAGGCTGTTCCCAGAGTGCTGTATCAAGCCACCTCAGTGGGACGTCTGTGGGAAGGAAAAAGTGTGGCAGAAAACTCTGCACAACCAGAAGAGGTGACCGGACCCTGAGGAAGATTGTGGAGAAGGGCCGATTCCAGACCTTGGGGGACCTGTGGAAGCAGTGGACTGGGCGACAGGTGCCGCATTCCCCAGGTCAAGCCACTTTTGAAGCAGAAACAGCAGCAGAAGTGCCTGACCTGGGCTACGGAGAAGCAGCACTGGACTGTTGCTCAGTGGTCCAAAGTACTTTTTTCGGATGAAAGCAAATTTTGAATGTCATTCGGAAATCAAGGTGCCAGAGTCTGGAGGAAGACTGGGGAGAAGGAAATGTCAAAGTGCCTGAAGTCCAGTGTCAAGTACCCACAGTCAGTGATGGTCTGGGGTGCCATGTCAGCTGCTGGTGTTGGTCCACTGTGTTTTATCAAGGGCAGGGTCAATGCAGATAGCTATCAGGAGATTTTGGAGCACTTCATGCTTCCATCTGCTGAAATGCTTTATGGAGATGATTTCATTTTTCAGCACGACCTGGCACCTGCTCACAGTGCC
>CM045738.1:33737296-33752296 GCA_024760905.1 Plotosus lineatus | reverse complement strand
TTTCTTCATGTAACATCAGAATCTGATCTCAGTAAATCGGGACCATGATCGGTATCATGTGAGCACACTTTTAATATAAAACCCTCTTACATGCAAGATAAACAAAAAGGAAAAAAAAATAATATTTTTCATTGAATAGTATAAGTAACACTGTAAACATTAGGCTTTATAATACTTAGTGACCTTAAAAAGAAGTGTGCTAGGTAGTGCCTTATGTCTACAAGACCTCTGTGTAATGTTGATTGCACAGATTGACAAAAAAAAATTCCCTCTTTTTATTGGTCTATATGTGACTATGTCATGCAGGAAGTTGGTGTTAGTTTCGGGTAATAAAAACTTCACATATAACCTTCTGACCTCATACTATTTGAGCAGTTGAAACATAATTCTTAAATCATATTTTCATTGAGCCAGTTGACCTGAGCCTGCAGCACACTGGGTGTGTCTCTTTCTATAAATTGCATTAAATTTTAATTTGGAGGTTCCATTTTTAAGCTTACTTGGACAGTGACAGTCAAAGGAAAGTAATTGCCTAGGCATAATCCACATGCTTTGGTCTTGTGTAGTCCTAGTCCGAGCTTTTTCTTTGACATTTTTGAGATTGAGAAGCTTATGCTATTCTCCATAGACTCATACGCCAGTACGCTTCAACTGCAGTGCCTTGTTTAAAGGGATGAAGACCACTGCAGAGAGAGCATCAGGGAGGAAGTAAAGTGTAAAGCATAAGTAGAGTATAATTGAGGGAAAATAGAGAGGATAAGGAGACAAGATGGGCTAATAAAGTGACCAGTGGGAGAAATAGGGATATTCAAGGAGAGCTTAGGTGAAGTGCACTCACCATGCTAAGTATAAAGTAATGCCTTTCTGACTTTGATACCATAATGGGAAGAAAAAAAATGTTCATTGGAATATTAAGGCATATTAAAAATACTTTTCTCCAAAGTAAATAACTGCAAGTCATAATATGTTTATCATTTTGCATTATAATCTGTTATATGTAGCCAGGGATAAAATATCACCATTGAAAGTGGTGTGGTAATTTTTCCAATGCTGTACACTATTCTAACTACCATACAGTATTAGGTGGTTAAAATTCCTTTAAAATTCCATTTGAACGTTTTTTTTATTTAAAATATTTGAAATTGCTGATAAGCGTGGGTTTATCATCACGATCTCCACTATTTATGAGCACACTTGGAGTACGATTGGGGGATAAAAAGGAGGAAGGATGCATTCAAGAGATGAAACTTGAAGGAATCATGTTTCCAAATTCATCAAGATCCCCTATGATGGTGCATCAAAGTCTGTTAAACTCTGCTAAGGACTTTTAAGGTCTACTGTGCTTTACTACAATTCCTACATTCTGTCACGATTGGCGTCAAATCGCTGTCAGAGGACTTACCTCAATTATCATGATTTCACCAGGTTCCCTCAAGATCATCACGATTCGATCCCAAGAACCCCCCACACTCAACTGCTGTAAAATTGTGGAGATCATGGACATTGTGCCCCAGTGTAAACCCAGCATTACTGTGCCTGTAATATATTAATCATGATACAAAGAACAAATATTCAACAGAATACTACAGACTGGTAGACTGCATAAAGCAGAAGGTGGAAATTACTGAGAACTCCAAAGCTAATAAATTGAGATTAAAGTTTGTGAGTAAATATCTTGGGGTTTTTTTTGTTCTCATTTCTATTCTCGTCTCTCTCTCTCTCTCTCTCTCTTTCTCTCTCTCTCTTTCTCTCTCACACACACACACACACACACACACACACACACACACACACACACACACACACACACACACACGCAAACACGCAAACACTACCAGGCAAAAAATTAGTGCACCCTCATTTTTTTAGTTTTGTGACGTTTGTGCAGTTCAAGTCCTATGAATGACCTGAACAAGAACAAAGGTAAGCAGTTTGTTCGAACTATCTCAGAAGAAAAGAGTAAGATGGTTTAAGATCATGAGATGGCCACTATAGACTCCAAACCTAAACATCAGAGGGACAGCACATGAAAGACATTTTGGAGACAAAGTCAGAGAGGCTAGATCGAGATGGTTTGGACATGTGCAGAGGAGGGATAGTGAGTATATTGGTGATAGAATGCTAAGGTTGGAACTACCAGGCAGAAGGCGTAGAGGAAGACCAAAGAGACGATTCATGGGTGTGGTGAAGGAGGACATGAAGGTAGTTGGTGTAAGAGAAGAAGATACAGAGGATAGGGTGAGATGGAGGCAGACGATTCACTGTGGCGACCCCTGAAGGGAAAAGCCGAAAGGAAAAGAAGAAGACTTCAAACTTAAACCACATCAGGCCGGTTTGGGATGAAGTCAAGGGAAGGGTCAAGACAAAGCATACAACAAGTGCAACATTATTTGTTCAAACTTTTTGAAGAGCGATGGAAGAATTTCACAAACAAGATTTGATTTCCACCATTGAAAGAATGGCTGAGTGTGTTCAGCTGTATTATCTGGAAAGGGTGGCTACTTTAATGCGTGGGGAAAATTTAGATGTAACTGTGTCTGTCTGTCTTCCTTTCGGCTTTTTCCCTTTTACTCGGGAGTCGCCACAGTGAGGCATCAGATTCGCACGTTTGATTTGGCAGAGGTTTTTACGTCGGATGCCCTTCCTGTCACAACCCTTTTAGCAAGGGACAGAAACACGCTGACGACTTTGCAGCTACTCTTTACGAAAGTCAGCAATGGTTCTTTTACATGCCTCTCACCATAGACAGTGAGAGACATGGCCCGCCTTTGATAGCCCAGTTAGCTGCACTGAAAGGGACAGTGACAACCTTGTGGAGAGTGGGACTCAAACCCCCAACCTTTGGATCAGCGATCCAGCGCCCTATACCACTAGACCACCACTGGCCCACTTAGATGTAACTGTGTAAAGCAGAGCAATTACATAACTTTTTTTTCTTTTTTTTTACCTTGGCACTCCCACCATCAACAAAAGTGGGCCCATCCGTTCGTCCATCTGTCCCTACGATTTTTATTGTGATAACTTTGGAAGGAAATGGCATAGGACCACCATCTACGGGTTCCCCTTATTGCGAAATATCTTGTCAATTCCTGTTGGGATAATCTTGAATGGAATCGACCCAGAATCACCAAATTTGCTGGATGGATTCCTGTCAGGAAGGTGTCGATTGTGATGAACTTGTTTCAAGGTCACAGCAGTCAATTTAATGAATCTTTGTCTATTGGGATTGTCAAGGTTTGGTAGTGTGATAACCTTAATAGGAAGTAACACAGGCAAATCAAATATGTGAGAGGGATTGCCATTAGGATCAGGGTCTTAGATGACTTTGTGTATAGGTCAAGGTCACAGCATTCAACAAAGTGTATTTTTATATATATTGAGATTATATATCTATAATATGTAGAAATATATAATATTTTGTCCTTCAGCTCCTGAGTAGCTCATCGACAAGGTGCGACACTATTCACTTGGAGATCACACGTTTGAATCTAGTTTAATGCCACAGCCGTCTGAGGCTGACAGTACATGGAAGCTAATTGGCTGAGCTACCATGGGAGGGAGGGACACTTCCCTGTCACTCACAGCAATCACCAGTCAATCATGTGCATCTGTGAGCTCATTTGTAAGAGGGGGCGGATAGGGCTTTCCTTTCGAGTGTGTTAGTCCACCCTCAAATATGTATGGTGCTGCAATTCAAAAAAAGGTGAGTGGCTAACATTGCATGTCTTTCTTTCATTCATTTTCTGATCTACTTAATCCTATTTAGGATCGCAGGGACGCTGGCAGCCATCTTAGCTGACTCTGGATGAGGGAAGAGTACACCCCGGACAGCTCGCCAGGCCAACTCAGAGCGGAAATACCCTAACGGCTATGTAGCTACTCTTGATGAAAGTCATCAATGGTTCTTTTACATGCCTCTCACTATATACAGTAAGAAACATGGCCAACCTTTGATAGCCCAGTTAGCTGCTCTAGGAGGACAGTAGTAACAGCCATTGACAGTGGAGTTTGAACCCCCCACCTAGGGATTGGTAAGCCAGCACCTTACCACCAGGCCATCACTGCCATCACAGAGGGGAGTGCATGCTTTCTCCCCTCCCTGGCCAGTGGTGGTCATGTGATAGGAAAGGCAATACCTGCAGAAAGTGAGGGATCCCAGTATATATATATATGCACACACTGGGATCGCTCACTTTCCGCGGTTAGTTGGGACCAAGATCCCCATGTGACCACCAAATTCCGCGAAGTAGGATCACTACCTTCCAACCTCCCCTGACTGACGTATACGTACATGTATGTGTATATAATATCAATAAATACATATTCAGTGCTATAAATGCTTATAATAACAATGAAACATTAAAAAATAATGCATAAGATGTAAATAAAATATAAATACACACACACGCGCACGCACACAGGTGTGCGTGCCCTCATTCAGATGCGCACCTCACAACAATGTAACTAGTTTTGGTGGGAGGTTTTGGGTTGGTTTTTGTTTTTTTTGGTTTTTGTTGGTTTTTGTTTTGTGCTTGTTTGTTTTTGTTTTTTTTGCATAATTTGCCTTGTTTTTGTGGCATTTTCCTTAACTTTTTGCCCTACTCATCCTTTATTTCCTTATTTTTTAATTTGATTAATATTTTTTTTTTAAAAATGCGATACACTGAAGACACATGAATTGAAGAGCGAAGTGGCGAGGGATCCCTGTATATATTTTGACCTTCAATTCTTGAAAATATTTTCCAATACAGCAAGTGTGGTAGTTGTTAATACACACCAGTGTTTGCAGGGCTAAGCGAGGAATCAGTAACTGAATCAGTAACTGATAATGAACGGCGGTACATGGAATGGCAGACACTGGGGGAGGTATATACTTAATGATTCATACATTGCTCGTCAAAACCCTGCTGAGATGTAAACTAGGTGGTGTAATAGTTAAAACATCAGGAGATATAACATTAAGTAAGCAAGGACACAACATCTGCACAAAAATACAGTACTGTGATTTACAAGGCCATGTAATGTACCTGGTCAGGTTTTCTTGTTTTATTTTTAACATATGTCACACGTTGTCCAGATATTTTCGTTGGAGGGACATTTTCTGCCAGCATTATAAATTACACTGCTTCGTCTTTCTGTCCTTCCTACACTTGGACAAACAATTTATCCAAGGGCACCAAAACCCAGAACAGAAAGTGCTAGAGCATTGAAAACTTTTTATAAATTTAATATTTAGTAATGTGGGAAGGGGCGGCATGGCGGCATGGTGGCATGGTGGTTAGCACGTCCGCCTGACAGCAAGAAGGCCTGGGTTTGATTTCCGGCCAGGGTGTGTGGGGTTTGCATGGTCTCCTCGGGTTTCGTGGGTTTTCCCACTGTACTCCAGTTTCCTTCCACAGTCCAAAAACATGTACTGTAGACTAATTGGCTCTTCCAAATCTCCCCTAGGTTTGAGTGTGAATGGTTGTGTGAAGGTTTGCCCTGCGATGGCCTAGCGAGCTATCCAGGGTGTACCCTGCCTTTGCCCTGAGCCAGCCGGGATGGGCGCCAGCCTCTCTGTGACCCTAATTAGGATTAAGTGGTTCAGAAAATGAATGAATGAATAATGTGGGAAGGTAAACCGGGTGGCACAGTGGCGTAGTGGTTGGCACATCTGCCAGACAGCATGAAAGTCCTGGGCTTGAGTCCTGTACACAACATGGATGTTTGTGTGTGGAGTTCTCCCCACTCATGCTTGCATCAGTTTCTTCTGGGTACTTCAGTTTCCTCCAGCAGTCCAAAGACATGCACATTAGGCTAATTAGCGGTTCCAAATTGCCGGTTGGTTTAAGTGTGTATATTTGTGTGTTTTTTCCTGCAATGGTCTGGTGAACTGTTCACGGTGTACCATTCTTTTTCCCAGTGTTTGCTGAGATAGGCTCCAGCTGACCCTACAATAATCACGCAGTTCATCGAATGGGTGAGTGAGTGAGAGAGAGAATGATGAAATGTGTGTAGGACATTATTATGAGTATGTTTTGTTTGGCTAGTATGCATAAAACTTTAACAGGGTAATTTGGTAGGAATAGGACACAGGGAGTTCAACTGTCTTCTGAAACATTTCACAGCACTACCCAACTTTTTTTCTTCGTCACACACGCATAACGTTCTAGGCATTTTTTCTATACAGACATTTCCCTCCACCTTCCTAAGGGCATGCAGTGTATACTTTCATGGCTTAAAACACTAATTTGTTAAGTGTAACAATTAGAATTAAAAGATGTGAAAGAGTACAGAACTCCACTACATATGGGGCTAGCGAAAGGTCACGGCTTCGATTCTTGAACCAGCAGGAAAAATGTGTGGCAGTGGGGAAGTGAGCAGCACCTCGCCTTCCTTCAGAAAAATGGCCGAAGTACCCTTGAGCAATGCACCTATCCGCCAACTGCTCTCTGGGTGTCCCCAATGTGAGTGGCAGCCCACTTCTCAGAGTATGTGTGCTCACTTTGAATGGGTTCAAAGAAGAGGAAATAATTTCCCTTACAGGATTAATGCAGTACAGTGGCACCTCACTTTACAAAAGTCTCACCAAATGAAAAATGCAGGTTACGAAACGCATTTTCCTAAAATTTTTGTCTCTGGATACGAAACAAGTTCACGTTACGAAAGCGCCATCACAAAAATTCAAAAGCGCCATTCGAACATTCAAACAATGCGTGAGTTGCTTTCCCATTGGTTGTCTCCCAACACCCCGCCCCGCTGGCCTCCCATTGGCTAGGAGGGAGCTGAATCTCCATAATACAGTACTGTACTCTCAATGCTTTTCATGTGCCTTCGACCCATTGTTCGACACACACTCGTGAAGGAGAGTTGTACTGTTGGTTCGTGAGTTTCGTGGGTTTTTTGAGTGTGCTCATTGCAGCATTATTTTTCGTTATTAATCATGAGCCCCAAGAAAGTGATTCCCGGTGAGACTGAAAAGAAGAAGCGGGCTCCATTATCAATAAAAGTAAAACAGAAGATGATAAAAAAAAATGAAAGTGGGATGCGGTTGAGTGAAATTGCAAAGGAGTATGGCCAAAACCCCTCTACAATCGGGATGATATTGAAGCAGAAGGAGGCATTAAAAGCGGAGATACAGTGACGGAGGCGATTATTTCGGAAAAAGCAAACACCATATTTAGTGACCTCATGAAGGAGGGTGGGGGTGAGGGTTCTTCGGACCAGCAACCCCCAGACTTTAAATCGTTACATGAGTGGTTCGAGAGATTTAAAAAAAAGGTAAATATTTTTTTTTTACTTTTAACACATATTTCATACAAAATTGGTGTACTTTTATAATTTTTAAAGGGTTTATGGGCAAGTATTTGGAGAATTGGAATGAATCACGAGTATTACATGTAAAATGCGGTTCAACTTACGAAAAAATGCAGGTTACGGAAAAGGCGCTGGGATGGATTAATTTTGTAAGATGAGGTACCAATGTATAACAAAAACACACACACACACATATACACAACTTTTTCCTTCAACAATTTTATTAAATAAATATTCTTCAAATTAAAAAATAAGGAAATTAAGGAAGAATAGGGGAAAATGTTAAGGAAAATGTCACAAAAACAAGGCCAATTATGGAGAAAAAAAAAAAACCTAAACAAACACAAACCAAAAAACAACCCAAAATCTCCCATCAAAACTACTTACATTGTTGCATCTGTGTGTGCACGCACATCTGGGCACTTGTGCGTGCGTGTATGTATGTGTGTCGTCTTCTTCTCATGCAATACCACCTGTATGTGTGTATTTATATTTTATTTACATCTTATGTTATTTTTTTAATGTTTGATTGTTATTATAAGTATTTATAGCATTGAATATGTATTTATTGATATTGTATACACATATCGGGCAGTGGTGGCCTGGTGGTATAGGGTGCTGAATCACTGATCCTAAGGTTGAGGGTTTGACTCCCACTCTCCACAAGGTTGTCATTGTCCCTCCAGTGCGGCTAACTGGGTTATCAATGGCCGGCCATGTCTCTCACTGTCTATGGTGAGAGGCATGTAAAAGAAAGAACCAGTGCTGACTTTCGTAAAGAAGAGGCTGCAAAGCCGTCAGCGTGTCTCTGTCCCTTGATAAAGGGTTATGTCAGGAAGGGCATCCGACGTAAAAACCTATGCCAAATCAAACGTGCGAATCATTTGCTGTGGCGACACCTGAGAAAGGGGAAAAGACGAAAGGAAATCTCTCATATACACATATACATGTACATATACCTCTCTTGGGGGGGGGGTGATCGTACTTCGCGGATTTCGATGGTTGTGTGGGGATCTCCGTCCCAATTAACTGCGAAAAGTGAGTGATCCCTATATATATACTGTATATAGAGACGCTCCCCGACTTGCATTCATCCGTTTTACGTTTTTTCAATTTTACGTTTTTTTTTTTTTTTTTTAGTCAAATTTTGAGTTTAGACGTGCCTACGTAGTACACTGACGTAATGACGCAATGATGTAATGACGCTGTGTCCATTGTTTACAAACGACAGATTGACCGTGTCCCTCCTTCTTTCCAGTTCAGTTTATATATATATATATATATATATATATATATATATATATATATATATATATATATATATATATATATATTGTGTTTACACTGTTTTGCGGACTTTTGTAACCCGAAGCAAATATGGCTGGTCAGAAGCGTAAGCCTACTCGCATGGAAGTCTCATACACAGAGATGAATTAACTATCTGCTCAGATCGGCCCAATCTACCATGCATACTCAGTTAAGCAAAGAGAGTTGTAATATGAATGAAAACCCAAGAAAGAGAACTCTCTGCTTTGCTGGTGATTCACATCAATGCAGGCTGAGTACTAAACTAGTTCAACGGGGCCCTTGCTAACTTGAAAGATCGGAAGTCCGTATAACCCGCGCTTAGTTTCAAGCAAGTAATCTACTTTCAGCAAGTGCACTACTTTCGGTATTGAGCACCTCACATATTGTAAGCGTTGATTGGCTGTTTTAAGCTTCATGTAAAGTGAGTCGGCTCAGCTTCATGTCATGTGATTTAGCTCAGCTTCATTTAAAGTGACCATCCATCGACCATCGGAACCATTTACAAGCAGAAAGATCACATCATAGAGAATGTTAAAGGTTATACAGTATTTGATATTGTATTTGATATTTGATGAGTGAATTTGATTAAAATTTATCAATTTGAAATTATTTTGCTTGAATTTAATTTATTTGAAATTAATATTGATATTATTTGATATATTTGATATTATTTTACATTGTTATGTTTATAATAATTGATTTAGGTGTGTTTTATGAGATACGGTAATGGTATTTATGGATGTATAGTACAGTATGAGCGTCATACGTCACACGTCATATGTCATACGTCACTGTAACAACTGACGTTTACTTTCAACTTACGGTCACCATTTTTGGGAATTTGTCATAATCATGTAGTTCAGGAATAATGACTTACTCTGCAGTGCACATAAAACATTGCTCCTTGATGATGTGTCATCAGCAGCACCATCAATACTGATGTTGTCTGGCTTCTCATGTTTGGGTGCATCAACAGCAGCCTGAAGCCAAATAATGTTTTCTGTACAATTTTATGCCATGGACTATCCCATCTGACTCCATCTTGTACTGTAGCCCTTTTTCTGCCTCTTGAAGAAATCCTTACATGGTTTTTCTTCCAAATCTGGTTTGTGACTACACCAATACTTGCATTTCTGTCATTGTATGGAATGCTATAGCAGTAAACTCCTGGCTATCTTCTCCGAGGGAGCAACAGCAGCAAAGCGGGATGGGCCTTATTAAGTGGTCAGTTATCGTGAACCATCCATCCATCCATTTTCTGAATCACTTAACCCAGACAGGGTCACGGGCAGGCGGAAGCCTATCTCAGCCACCTGTTGGGGATGTTGGATTGCACACTAAGCAGCTTGCCACTCCATCACAAAGCTAACACACACAACCAGTCACACTCATACCTAGGGGCAATTTGAAACAGCTAATTAGCTTAATGCGTCTGTCCCTAAAGTAAACCCATGTAGGCAGTGGGAGATCATGCAAACTCCACCCTTTGCAGAGCCTTTGCCTTTGCAGAGCCTGAGATTTCAGCCCTTCACATAACCCAAAATTTAATAAAGCCTAAATTGACTTGTACTTTGTAGAACCACATTCAGTTGCAATATCAAGTCTTCTGCTGTATTCATCTATCAGCTTTATACAGTGTGTCCTGATTATTTTGCTAATCATTCATCTTGTAAAAACTGCTCATGCTGTTTTAGATTGAATGGAGACCATTGATGGACCATCGACTATCAACATCAACAGAAGTATAACTCCAGATTTTAAATCAATTTAAGGTCTGGACTTGAATTAGCCATTCTCTTACATTCAGGGTATTTATTTTGATTTTGCTATACTGTATTAATCTCACAAGAGAAATTATTGTCTCTGCGTTTAACCCATTCAAAGTGAGCACACATACAAACAGTTAGCACACACTCAGAGCAGTGGACTGCCACACACATCGGGGCACCCGGAGAGCAGTTAGGGGTTCGGTGCCTTGTTCAAGGCCACTTCAGGCATGAAAGTGGAGGAAGTGAAGGTGCAGCTCACCCTCCCACCGCCATACATTTATACCGCATTCGATGTGATAAGAGCCCAGGGTGCTTAAAAAATTGGAGTGGGTGGGCGCTTATTAAAATGTTACCAGCGGAGTAGAACTGTAAGTGCTTGTTACCATCGAGGTGGAAAACATGAATAATAATAGAACAATAAAAGAGTTTTACTGGTATTTGCGTTATTCATTTTTCGGTATCAATCAAACTACTTACATGAAAGCTGAAAATAAACAGAAATCAGCACAATTAAAAAAAAGACTCTTCTTTTCCTTACTTTTCCCTCCCGGTGCTTTTCCTTTAAACATTTCCTTTAAACATTTTCCCAAGTAAAATGAGCCAATCAACACCACATGGCATGTTGATCCAATCAACACGAACATAAACAAAAGCACATGGCCAGGAACATCTTTACAATTTATGAAGTTAGTGAGCAGGAGAATCGGGTGAAAAATACTCTCTCATCACTTTCTGATAGGTCCATATCTGGCTCATCGCTCCATTCATTCAGAACATCCAATAGTTTTGCTGTAGCAGTTTCTAATGGTTCATCGGTTGTTGGACATTTACCAAGAGAACTCAGCAAAATATTTTCCCGTTTTTTAAAGCACGGCAGAACAGTAAAATGTGTTGTTATTGATGAACATTATAGACATTCCCCAGTGGCAGGCAGTCTTGAAATACCATGTAAACTCACTTTTACAGGCAGTGAACACCTCATTTTACGGTTACAGAGACCGATCGAATAAAATTGGGAAGTTTGATCTACAATTTTGCTCCCAGTCCAGATGGGCGGTTATTAGACATAAGATCCAAAACACTGGGGGTTGGGGGGGTGGGGTGGGGGCTTATTGAAGCAGGGCGCTTATTACGTCAAATATGGTATATCGTTTTTTAAAATTTATATTTAAGTCTAATGAAAGATGTGAGTAGGAACAAAGGGAAGCGATATATCAGAGGTCCCTTTGAAGAAAAGGGCAGGATAGTAGACTTCATGGAATGGCAACATAATCTGCAGATTTAAATGTCATCCAAGCTGTTTTGGGATGAAGTGGACAGAAGAGTGGAGCCAAAGTAACCAGCAAGTGCAACACATTTTTGGTACCTTTTGTTAGGAAGGACATCCAGAATGATGTTTGATTTCCATCATCAAAAGAATGTCACGTGTGTTCAGCTGTAATATCTATGAAAGGTGTGTCTCAAACTAATGCAATACTTCCACTGTACCAGCTCACTGACTTTGGACAAAGTTGCTTTGGTTCTAAACTCTTTAGACGGTGGCGTAGTGGTCAGCATGTTTGCCTCATAGCATGATGGTCCTGGGTTTGAGTTCCGGCTTATGTGTTTCTGTGTGAAGTTAGTATGCTCTCCCTGTGCTTGTGTGGGTCTCCTCTGAGTACTCTGCTTTCCCCCCCCATGGTCCAAAGACGTGCCCATTAGGCTAACAGTCTGTTCCAATTTGCACTTAAGTGTGAGTGTCAGTGTTAGTGGTTTTGTGTGGGTTGCCCTGAAGTGGTCTGATGAGCTGTACAGGGTGTAACCTGCCTTCCCCCAGTGTCAGCCATGACTCTAGTAATAGGAATAGGCAGCACAGCAAATGAAAGATGAGTAATTTAAGTGTGCGCCATGGGATATTCAAAGATTAGTGTATTTTTTGTTTTGTTTTATAAGCAAACGCCGATGCTTGTTTTGAGAGCTTCTTGGTCTATTTGTTTAGCGATGTTCTCTCCCATCTAAATGTTCTCCAGTAAAAGGTTTATATTTATATTTATATTGAAATATATACATTTACATTGAAATCACATTACAATTTATTTGCATACTAGTTACATTCAACTAACATGTTCCATTCAACTGTTTGTGACTTCTTGTGGCAACTGGTTGCAAAAAAGTTTCGACTTTCATCACAACTGGAGTGAAAATCTTCCTTTCGTTATCCATGATTCTTTGAATTCTTTACTCATTCCAATTCTTAATATTTTCCAGTTTATGTATGATTACGTCATGCGATGACCTGGCGAGCTGTCCAGGTTGTACACCGCCCTCGCTCAGAGTCAGCTGAATTGGGCGCCAGCCTCCCTGCGCCCAATTAGGACCTAATTAGCCCTAATTAGGACTAAGCAGTTCAAAAAATGAATGAATGAATGAATGTCTGATTACTGTTATTGTTATTGTGTCAAACTGCAGTTTAGTAATGCCGTCGTTTAACAAAAGAACAAATTAGGTTTTAGCAGGTTTATTATTATGTAGTTGGGGACATTTAGTCCATTCTTTTTTTATTCCTTTATTGGCGTGTTTCTATTATGTAAACACAAAACAGGAGATATCGGGTCGGGGAATTATAATTTATTTTAAGAAGAAGTGTGTTATTTTTTTTCTTTAACAACACAAGAGAACAAGAATACAAGAAAGGGTAAACAAAATTATAGAATTTTTAAATTTTGCCCTTTCTTGTATTCCTAAAGAAGCCCAAGCCAGTGGGTTGACTTAAGCATTTAATGATTTGAGTACAGGAGTCTTTCCTGAGCTGATGGTGTCCATGTAGTACTTTTCATATTTGGTATATTCTCTTGAAACGCCTGCATTAACACATTAACATGAGCAGTGACACATATTTCATTTCATTTTCCGTAACCACTTAATCCTAATTAGGGTCACGTGGAGGCTGGTGCACATCACGGCTGACTCTGGGCAAGGGCAGAGTACACCCTGGACAGCTCGCCAGACCATCGCAGGGCGGAAACACGTTGACGGCTTTGCAGCTACTCTTGTCGAAAGTCAGCAATGGTTCTATTACTTGAACCTCTCACCATAGACAGTGAGACACATGGTCGGCCTTTGATAACCCAGTTAGCTGCACTGGGGGAGACGGTGACAACCTGTAGAGAGTGGGACTTGAACCCCCAATCTTTGGATCAGTGAGCCAGCACCTTTACCACCAGACCACCATTCATTTCACTTTCTATAACCACTTAATCCTAATTAGGGTCGGGGGGATTCTGGCACACATCCCAGCCAACTCCAGGTGAGGGCAGAGTACACCCTGGACAGCTCGCCAGACCATCGCAGGGCGGAAACACGTTGACGGCTTTGCGGCTACTCTTGTCAAAAGTCAGCACTGGTTCTTTTACATGAACTTCACACCATAGACAGCGAAAGACATGGCCCGGCCTTTAATAACCCAGTTAGATGCACTGGGGGGACAGTGACAACCCGTGAATGGTGGGGCTTGAACCCCCAAACTTGGGATCTGTGAGCCAGTACCTTTACCTCCAGGCCACCACTGTACCGTGACACATACTGTATTGTCAGACCATTTTCCATATGATTCAAAAATTATGTTTCCATAAAACTACTTTCATACACCTCCCATTTCACCTTGTCTCTGATAAGGTGATTGGACCCCCAGGTACCTTTTTGATGCTCAGGATGCTCAGGATGCTCAGGATGGAGAGTCTGCATGTAGAATCAAATCTCAAAATGAAAACAAAACCAAAGGAAAACCTGTACTGACCAGTTCTGAATATGATATGAATATTGACATTCATATACGGATGTACTGTGTAGAGTGATAGATTTGAAACAGTGGTGGCGACACTTCCGATGGGCAATTACACCCGTACATGATGTAGATACAATAGCTGCAATCAGAGGGTGATAAAATTACCGGTTTGGCATGAAAAAAATGTTCTGATTTTAAAATTCAACGTGCACTTAAGAATGTAAGTCAGGGCAGAATAAAAAAATGTTTTTCTCCATAAAAAAATTAATCGCAAATATTAAAATTGACATATGGGGAAAACAAGGAATAAAGAATAGCTTCACTGACATTGGATAGTCTGCATGTACAGTTTATAAGAGTGTTGACCAGTTATTCGATTACAATTTGCAATTTATCATCAAGCTGAGGCTTTCTGAGTTGCAGGGTGTACTTGTTGTTTCACAAATTAATGATTACAAGTTAAAATATGAGTCACATGAAAACACAAGTTGGATAGTGTAAATTAAAAAATTAAAATGTACTCATTCTTTGTACCTTTGCACTAAGACATAGCTAAAGTAAACAGAAACGCCTCATTGAAGAGTTTGTTTATTATTGTTATTATTATTATTATTATTATTATTATCTCATTTCATCTTCTGTAACCGCTTAATCCAAATTAGGGTCTCGGGGAGGCTGGCGCCCATCCCAGCCGACTCCGGGCAAGGGCAGAGTACACCCTGAAGAGCTTGCCAGGCCATCGCAGGGCGGAAACTCGCCGACGGCTTTGCAGCTACTCTTGTCAAAAGTCAGAAATTGTTCTTTTACAGCCTCACAGCATAGACAGTTAGAGACATGGCCGGCCTTTGATAACCCAGTTAGCTG
>CM045738.1:33712296-33729796 GCA_024760905.1 Plotosus lineatus | reverse complement strand
AAGGCGTTCTTGCTGTGTGGCGGACGTGCTAAACCACCATCCCACTTGCTACGTTAATTAAATGAAATTAATTCATACCATTGACTGTACTGAGACCAGAATGACAAAGTTAACAACTATGAATCAATCAACCAAGTGTTAGTCAGTTTTTCTCCTAAAGAGATTGTAACCGGAACACTGGTTACACCATCAGACTTTTTGTAGCATCCAGATGTTGTGCTATAGATCTTGTGATGAGTTTTAGATTTTGGAAAACTAATGTCTTTTACCTTCTTTTTCCTTTTTCCATAGAAACACACCCCCACTTCACAGCACTGCATCTTCTGAAATTTGAACGCTTCATACACCACGGCTTTGTCCTTTCAACTTTCGCTCCTAATCCTTCCTTGTCTCCATCCCTGATGGATTGGGAGCACCGTGATCCCATATTCTGTTGACCCTCTGGTCACGGGGGTAGAGTGGAGCGGGCTGGTTTAATTTTTCCTTACACCGAAAAAGCATTTTCCCCTCGCTGCCCCAGTGTTCTTTTTCAATGGAGAGTTAGACGGCCAGGTACCACTGTGGGAGGGAGAGGTGAGGGGCCAGAAGATCAAGTCACACACACATAGGCACACACACACACACAAAACACACTTAGAGCAAAAATATCACAATTTAACCTCTCTCCAGCCCAAGCTGAGACAAAGTCTCAGGGAGTTCTATAGATCTGGACAAGAAGGTACACTTGGCTTCATAAACTTAAGAATTGACGATGTCAACGACAGGTACCATCGGCGACATGGCCAACAGTGCTGTGGAGTTCTATCCAAAGCGGGGTGGAGGAATGGAAGCCAATCACTCAGACAACTTCGGGGTAACCTTAGATGAGCTGCGGTCCTTAATGGAGCTGAGAGGAGCAGAAGCTCTGCAGAAGATTCAGGAAACCTATGGAGACACAGAGGGCCTCTGCCACAGACTCAAGTCTTCCACCACAGATGGTAAGACCAGTACTTAGTCGCTGTTGTTTTTTTCTCACACACTTTCTCTTTCTGATAGTCTATTTTTAACCTTGTTCATGTCGTCTAATGATTATATCTCTCATTCATTTCTTTTTTTTTGAAACGCTTAATCCTAATTAGGGTCGCAGGAAGGCTGGTGGCCATCTCAGTCGACTCTGGGCAAGGGTGGGGTACACCCTGAACAGTTCGTCAGGCTTTTGCTCTTTATCTCTCACTTGTACACTGATACTGAACAATTACACAAGTTCAGGTTCTTCCTGACATGTCTTAAATCCTATCTCTGCTAATTTTATCAATATACGTTTCATGTCAGGGGCATCGGAAAGCTGGACCCACCCACTGCTGACTTCGGGCATTAGGCAGGGTGCTGAATAAGTATTGAATTACCTTTGAATCGCCAATACACTGACCACTACACCACCATTCCACCTCAAGCCAATTCACTCATTTTCCCAACCGTTTAATCCTACTCGGGTCACGGAAAGGCTGGAACCTATCTCCGCCGGTGAAGGTGTGGTAAACTCTGTCAACTCACCAGTCCATCGCATTACAACACACAATTATTCATGCTCACACATTCACACTTGGTGGTAATTTGGAACAGTCAGTTAGCCTAAAGTGCATGTCTTTGGACTTTGGGAGGAAACTGTAGAACGTGAAGGAAACTCACAAAGCTTAACGAGCAAAGCCATAGGTGATGGCAGTATGGAAAAACTCCAGAAGAAAATATGAGAAAGAAACCTTCAGAGGAAGCAGATTCAAAAGGGCACCTCCCCCTATCTGAGTGACTCTGAATGAAGCTGAATGAAGGTAATAATTTCCTTCGATAACTATGTTTGATATTAAAAGTGCGGCTCCGTAACCAGGAGATTTAGTATAGTTTTACTATGAGGTCTATGTCTTTTAGTTTATCAGCTGATCATTGATGAAGACCCTCATCACTCACTCATTTGCTGAACCTCTTACTCAATTGGGGTCATGGGGAGGCTGGAGCCTATCTTAGCCAACACCGGAAGAAGGCAGAGTACATTCTAAACAGCTTAACAGAATATGACAGGACCAACACACACACACACACACACACACACACACACACACACACACACACACACACACACACACAAAACCATTTATACTCACATCTAGGGGCAGTTTGGATCAACTAAAGAGTTAACCTAATGTGCAAGCCTTTCGTCGATGGAAGGAAACTGGAGTACCCAGAGGAAACCCACACTAGCATGGGGAGAACATTCAAACTCCACACTGAAATGCTCGAATCTGGGACTCAAACCAAGGACCTTCTTGCTCTGAGATGGACATGCTAACCATGAAGCCACCATGCCACCCCAGTAATGACTACTTGAGTGCAAACTTTGGCAATTTTTTTTCCTGTTCTAGAACAACTAAAGCAATTGTTGTTGTAAGACTATTTGTACCGATTGCAGTCCAGAACCATTTTCGTGGTTTCTGAGTACGTCTTTAGACTGTCCGTATGTCATCTTCAGTTGCAGTGAATGGGTTCCAAGTGACAAGAACTCCAATCAGAAATACAACAACAATGTACAGTCTTGACCTTTTTTTCCTTTGCTGTGCTTTCTGTTGTGCACAGCTTTTATTTGTGCACCTTTAAAAATTGTTCTCTACTAGTGTAGTTCATTTAGTCTTGACTCAGTGAAGTATAGGTCCTTGAGTATGTGAACATGTTCGAAAGGCCAAATCCACCTAGTAATTTTCTCTGTTATGCCCATCAGTCCATCTATCCATCTATCAGACCATTTCATTCTCTCTCTCTCTCTCTGTCTCTTTCTCTCTGTCTCTGTCTCTCTCTCTCTCTGTCTGTCTCTGTCTCTGTCTCTCCCACTCCTCCCACTCAGTGACCCCCCATCCCCATCTTGCCACTCATCCACCATCTCTCACTGTTTCACTCAGCCTGCTTCCCACTCTGGGTGCGCACATTTGTGTTATGTTGCTAGGCTACAGCCCTGTCGGTGGAAAGGTGGGTGTAGGGAGAGGAGGTTACTGGGTAAACAGTTTGGCGGTATTGAAGAGAATCGCTAATTCGGTTATGGGTTGGAAGGGCCTCACTGTGAGAGAGTTAGTTTTTAAGGGGTAAAATTTTAAGGGGTCCAAGAGTCCATGGGTGTGTGTAGGGATCTGGTGATATATGTATCCACAACCAAAAAACTTAAAATCTTTTGTTTCTTGCTTAGAGGACCATCAGTACTTTGCACTATACAGTCCTTTCAGGAGGTTGATGCGAATTAAAATACAGTACACAATTTTATGGCAGATTTAAAAAAAAAAAAAAAAAAACAAAGTGAAAAGTGTGATGCATGCTGTGATGGCTTTTAAAAATTGATTGCAATGAAATTGCATGAGGGCGGCATAGTGGCTAGCACGTCTGCCACACAGCAAGAAGGCCCTGGCTTCAATTCCCATTTTCTGTGCCTTCTGTGTGGAGGTTGTGTGCTCTCTCTGTGTTTGTGTGGGTTTCTTCCAGGTACTCCGGTTTCTCCCACAGTCCAATGACATGCACATTACACATTAGATGTGATTGTGATTGTGAATGATTGTGTGGATTTGCACCCATGTGTATGTTGGGTGTGTGTTGGCGTGCAATGGTCTGGTGAGGTATTTGCAATATACCCCTACTTTGCTTAGTGTTGGCTGAGATAGGCTCCAGCCTCTCTGTGACTCTAGATAAATTCACTGAAATTGACAAATACTAGTATATTTGTAATTTTCAGTGAATTTATCTAGAGTCACAGAGAGGCTGGAGCCTATCTCAGCCAACACTAAGCAAAGTAGGGGTATATTGCAAATACCTCACCACTCAAGCACAGTTCATTGACATGGGGGATTGCCGTTATTAGTGAAACTTGAAGTGTAATACAATGATTGTCCATATTTGTGGAAAAGTTACAGCGATTGGTTAGAATTGCAAGGCTGTGCAGAATATGTGAGGATTTGTTGAATTTGTGTGAATTGATGTGATCACACCATCATAAGTTCCTGACGGGACTGATTTTATGTGCCTGTATCATGTTTGCTACTTAGTGTTATCATGTTTGTCCCATGGGTACAAATTTCATCTTTATAGCTTACTAAACAAGGATTTGGTTTAAAACAAAGGTAGCACATGTGCTTAGTTTGGAGTCTGCAGTGGTGGTATCTCTTCTGAATGACAAAACCAAGCTGTGCTACATATTGTTCATGTAGGTACATGGAACTGGGGACCATAGAATCTTGTCAGAGACACATAGGCACATATTTTGTTTACTGGGGATTTGAAAAGATGTCAAATGGACTGTGAGATGTTCCAATGACTTTCACTCACTCACTCATTCGCTGAACTGGTTACTCCTACTATTAGAGCCAGGAGCAGGACGAAGCCTATTTGAAAGCTTGATACACACTGAACAGCTTGTCATATCATCGCAGGGCCAACATACGCACAGCAATTCAAACTCCCATCCACACATAGAGGCAATTTGAGGCGATTTGAAACAGACAGTAAACCTAATGGACATGTCTTTGGATTGTGGGAGGAAACCCATTTAACTGGAGGAAATCCACGCATCCATGAGGAGACCATGCAAACACCACCCAGAAATGCCTGAGCCTTGAGCTTCAGAGTGGCACATTGTCAAGGCGCTAACTATCAACATGGAGATCACAAGTTAGAATCCTAATTGATGTTGCAGCCATCCTCGACCATGAGTTCATGGGAGCTAATTGGCTGAGCTTTCATGGGAGGGAAGGATAACATATTTCCCTGTCACTCACAGCGATCACCAGCCAATCCATGGGTGTCCGTGAGCTCATTTGTACAAAAGAGGTGACTAGTGCTTTCCCTCAAAGTGTGTGAGGCTGCTCCCAAATCCGCATGCACAGCAGTTTGTAAAGATGCAGGTGACAGCATTGCAAGTCTCGGAGGGTTCATGTGCATATTTATTCCCCTCGCTGGTTGGTGGTGGGTGTATTTGATAGGAAGGCAATTTTTGACGGGGGGAAACTGGATACTACTAAAATTAGGGGAGAAAAAAATGAGGAAAATCAAAAAATAAAAAGAAGAATAAGAAATGTCTCTGCTCGGGATTTGAATCCAGGACCTTCTTTCTGCGGACATTTTTCTCCCCTTATTTCATTATGGCTAATTACCACCCATCAAGTATTACCCCACTATTATACAACCACCACCATCCAGGGGGAGGCATGAGCAAGCACATGCTCTCTCTCCATGACACACGATGCTTTACGAAACGACTTCAGGGTCGGCCTAGCACACCCTATCCGCCTCATTGTACTCATGAACTTTCAGACACCCATGATTGGCTGGGGATTTACATGATAGGGAGGTGAGGATATGTATAAACTAGCTGTGTGCATCAACTATTCGAACTTGGGATCTCCAGATTGATTGTCACACACCTTGTCATTGCGTCAGAAACCTTGTGTTTTATATGTTGGTGACTCCTACTGGTCCCATCTGCCAGGAGATACCATACCTCACTTAGTACCAAAGGCAGTGCATAACAGTACATTGTACATGTATATGGCAAGATGAGAGATGAAGAAGGGCGAGTAGGAGGGAGGTAGAAAAGTGATTGTGAGTAGCATCGTCATTGTGATGACGAATCTCTGAAAGCTGAGGCACATAATTTCCTTTCTTCTCCTGGGCAACACATTTCAGTACTGCATAATGAGGACACTGCATTTCTGAGGTCCAGACAGTGAGTACATCTGTCAGATCCTGTAACACTATACCCAATACTGCCAGCTTAACAGCAGCCCTGGATGAAACATATCCCAGCTAGCCAGACTTGGTTGGGGTGGATTGGAGCAAGAAAGAAAGAAGCAGGAAGAGAAGGAGAGAGCAGGAAAGCTAGTACAGCTTGCCGCATTGTCAAGGACATAACAAGGGGAGATAGAGGGGGTGAGTGAGTGAAAATACGAGGGGGAGGGGGTGTGGAGAGGGAGGGAGGGAGGGAGGGAGAGGAAGAGCGAGAGAGAGAGAGACAGAGAGAGAGACAGAGAGAGAGCGAGTGATGTGTGAAAAGATAGAAAATGTTTAACAAAAAGATGGATGTAGCCATGATAGCTCAGCAGATTTAAACCCCTCTATAAGGTATACAGAAAGCTCCTGTCATCATCTCTTCCCCTCTTTAATTCCTGCTCTCTCTCTAATTCTTACACACACATACACACACACACACACACACACACACACACACACACTCGCATAACTTTCTCCTTCAACAATTATTGTCTTTTTTGGCCGACTTAGCCTGTCACATACATGTACACACTAAATATCACACGAGCGCGCACACACACACACACACACACACACACACACACATATATGTACACCAAATTGATGCCAATAATGCAACTCAAAGCTAAGAAATCTTGTTTGCTCTTGAGCTGGGTCATGCCTTTGATAACCATTGCAGCTCAGATACTTTGCAGTGTGCTCTCGATGGGGTCTGCAGTGGAGCTGCCATTAGAGCAGACCAATCAGAAATCTATTCTTATGCCTCTCTGATGCAATGATATCATCTGTAGCCAGGCAAAAAGGTGCCTGAAGACAGGAAGTTGAAGGGCAAGTGTGAGTTTTGCTTGATGCCTTCATCATCATCCGTACACGTGCGTGGAGAAAGAACGAAGGACAGAAAGTAAAGAAAGAAGGAAAGGACCTGAAAGATCTGGATGAGAGAGTAAGAGTGGGCATGTTTAGGACAGGCTTAGTGATATTCTGTAATTTAATATTCTGTTGGAAAGTATTCACTTTGTCCCTCCATTCAATTCAGTGACTTAATGGTCCTTAATCTTTCATTGCCAATGCGTGGGATACAAACAGTGAATAATTTACATCTGAAATATATTAGATGCTGTGAAGGCTTTTATGACTGCAAATGTGAAACAGTCCACAGCAGAAAGGGTTTATTTACTTATAATTTAATTTGTTTCATACTCAGAAACACTTTTATCCTTTACTAAGATCGCAGAGAGACTTGTCCCAACAGCTCGCCACACCAATCGCAGGGCCAAGAAAAAAAAAAAAAAAAAAAAAAAAAAGTGCACATTCACACCTAGGGTCAAGTTTAACCCTAATTAGGGTCGCAGGGAGGCTGCCACCCACCTCAGCTGGCTCTGGGCAAGGACAGGGCACACCCTGGATAGCTCACCAGGCCATCGCAGAGCCAACACTCACACAACATTCACACCGAGGGGTAATTTGGAACAGCCAATTAGCTTACTGTGCATGTTTTTGGACTGTGGGAGGAAACTGGAGTACCCGGAGAGAAACTCACACAGGTACAGGGAGAAGATGAAAACTCCACAGAGAAACGCCTGAGCTTTGAATCGAACCCAGGCCTTCTTGTGTGAGGGAGACATACTAGCCACTACATCACTGTGCCTTATTATTATTACTATTATTATTATTGTTACTATTCATCTTTTATATGCAATCATTGAAGTGTGCTTTTCCCATGTCAGGTTTGTCTGATAACCCAGTGGACTTGGAGAAGAGAGCGCAGACATTTGGACAAAACTTCATTCCTCCAAAGAAGCCCAAGACCTTTTTGCAGCTAGTGTGGGAGGCACTGCAGGACGTTACTCTCATCATATTGGAGATAGCAGCCATCATCTCTCTTGGCTTGTCCTTCTACCAGCCACCAGGGGAGGAGAGTGAGGGTAAGAAGGGGTCCAAGGAAAGGGGGAATTCAACAGATCTGAGAACTGATCCAAAGGGGAAATGTTTGATAAATGACTTTTCAGGCTGGAGCTTATTCCGTTTTTGGTAGCATGATGAGACTAGGAGTTCCCGTGGGACGCTCGCTAATCAATCATCCATAGTCATCTTCCCAAAATTTTTTGCTGATATCCATTTCCTGTTTGGACAGAGGCACACTTATGGTTTAGGCTTTGCCTAGGGGTTGTAGGTTACTGGGGTCTGATGGGATTCGAACTCATGACCTCTCAGTTGTGAGCCCAGCACCCTAACGACTGGGTGTGTATGCACAGCTCCACCCAAAACGGAAAAAAAAGGAGGGATGTTGTGCTCAAAATTTAGAATAAAGAAACTTTTACTTTGGGAAAAATGAAATTGAGAGCTGGATGGAAGGAATATCAGAAGAGAAAAATGTTTGGACCGCCTATACAGTACTCAGAAAATCATTTTTGAATATGTTGCAATGACCTTATTTTATAAAATTACCCTCATAATTTTTTTACTATATTCACATAATAGTCTTTAATTTTAAAATAAGATAATATTCACTCCACTGCAATGGAAATAAAAAAAAATTAAAAATTTAAATAATAAAATATTTGTGTGCTTCTTCTAGCTGACCTTTAATCTTTTGTCATGCAGCTTGTGGGAATGTGTCAGGTGGTGCGGAGGATGAGGGTGAAGCTGAGGCGGGCTGGATTGAGGGTGCCGCCATCTTACTCTCAGTCATCTGCGTGGTGCTGGTGACGGCCTTCAATGACTGGAGCAAGGAGAAGCAGTTCCGTGGGCTGCAGAGCCGCATTGAGCAAGAACAGCGCTTCGCTGTGGTGCGCAACGGGAATGTCATCCAGATCCCTGTGGCTGACATGGTGGTGGGCGACATGGCCCAGGTCAAATATGGTCAGTCCCTACTCTCCGTTGACTCTCTACTCATAGAAAGAGTAAGCTTAATAGGTTTCTGAACCAATATAGCTAATATACACCAGGAAGTTGTGAGAATCATGTGTGTCAGTGATTGTGTGGTAATATTCATCCTGTTATGCGGATTCAGGTGATCTGCTGCCTACGGACGGCATTCTGATTCAGGGCAATGATCTCAAGATTGATGAGAGTTCTTTAACAGGGGAGTCCGATCATGTACGCAAGTCAGTGGAAAAGGACCCTATGCTTCTCTCTGGTTAGTGTGTGTGTGTGTGTGTGTGTGTGTGTGTGTGTGTGTGTGTGTGTGTGTGTGTATTTGTTTGTTATTGTTCACTTTGTTGAACATGTGTCAGTGTGACTGAGAGGCTGCGGAGGAATCCAGATGTTTCTAATCAGATCAGTGTATCTCTGGTTCCTGCCATGATCGCTGGTGTGTGGCCCCTCCCTCTCCTGTCTGTTGCTATTTTTGTTGCCTGCCAGTGGTAACTCCTTTCCCTTTATTAGGCTTTCCTGACATGCTGAGGGCATTATTCAATAATAGCCTAATGATATTTTCTCTATCGAAGATGGATGAAGTCATTGGTTAGATCATCATTAGCCATGTAGGGCAGACTAATGCAAGACCAGATTTTATTTATTTAGGTAGAATTCTTCTTTATTACTCCTTCTCTCCTTCTCTTAGGCACACATGTGATGGAGGGATCAGGAAGGATGTTGGTGACAGCGGTTGGCGTAAACTCCCAGTCCGGAATCATTTTCACGCTGCTAGGGGCTGGAGAGGGAGAAGAAGAGAAGAAAGAGAAGAAAGGTAGATACCAAGTAAAAGATGTCCACACATTCATATTCGTAAAATGAACACAAAGTGAAAAATATGGTTCTGTGTACGTCTGATTCTACGTGATGCTCAGATGATACAGAGAAGCGGGAATGAACTGAAGTGAAAGAGGAAACACTTAAATGTGAGCTCCAGAAGCAAACAGAAGTGGAAAATGGACAATAGTGCGTTAAATAAGAGACAAATAGACGACGAGTGTGAAGACCTGGGAAGACAAAGACATACTGTGTAGACATGTTTAATCAATGTGCCCTGTTAGTACAGAAACAAGAGGTTTATTAGCCTGTGTACGAAAGCTAAAAAAAAAAAAAAAAAAAAAAAAAAAAAAGCCGGACAGCCTACTGCCATTCATAAAACAGATCAATCTAAAGCCTGAAAATCAGCTGGATTGGAGAAGTGGACAGGGTGTACCCTGCCTCTCACTCGACCTCAGCTGGGTTTGACTCCTGAAACCCGGATAGAAGCAATGTACAGATGGAGGAATAAATAGGAAACTGCACAAAATTTATTATTAAAATCATTGTTGATTGATGGTAGCATAGTGGTTAGCATATTCGCCTCACAGCAACAAGGTCCCGTGTTCAATTCCCAAGCTCGGGTATTTTTGTTGTGTTATTTGCATGGTCTCCCCATGCTTGTATGGGTTACCTCTGGGTACTCTGGTTTCCTCCTGTAATCCAAAGAAATGCACATCAGGCGACTTGGCTGTTCCAAATTGCTGATAGACGTGGATGTGCGTGTGATTGATTGTGTGTGTGTGTGTGTGTGTGTGTTGCCCTGAAATAGTCTGACGAGCTGTTCAGGATGGACCCTGCCTTCGCCTGGTGTTGGCTGAGATAGGCACCAGCCTCTTTGCAACCCTAGTGGGATTAAGTGGTTCAGGAAATGGGTGAGTCAGGGAAAGTGTTGATTATGCAGCAATTAATTTCATTTCAGTTATCAATTCCTTAAAATACAGTCAAAATTTGTCAGTAACGTGTACAATGTGTATCAAGACTGAAAATCACTTAATCCCACTTAGGGTTGCAAAAACAAGTAAACCTTACCACAACCTATTCTACAACTTACTCTTAATATTTTGTTTTTCTTTTCATTTTGCGGTACAGTACTCTATTAATTGTGCAAGGGAGATTATTGCCTCTGCATTTAACCCATTCAGAGTTAGCGTACACGTATACAGTCAGCACACTCAGGCAGAGCAGTGGGCAGCCACACACACACACACACACACACACACACACACACACACGTTGGGCAGTCTGGAGAGTCGTGGGCACTTCATCCATGAATGTGGAGGAAGAGAAGGTGCAGCTCACTCCCCCATCGCCACACATTCTTTCCCCTGCTGGTTTAGGAAACAAACCGATGACCTTTTGCTCCAAAAGCTGCTTCTCTAACCATCAGGCTATGGCGGTCCCCCAAATCATTAACATTAATAAAACATTATTTATTTATCAGTTTATTTTTTATTTTTTTGCCATACACCCCACACTCTTATGCTAGCTTTCTGCTGACTGTTTTTTTCCTCAGGATTTATTGCTAATTTATGCTAATTTATGCTAATTTTCTGCAGATGAAGAAAGAAACCAATAATATATTAAAAAAGAAAGCATGTATAAAATTTAAGGTTCAGATGATCTCTCCTTTACTCGTATATTTGATATATAAATGTATCTACCACGATGTGTTACAAAATGTAAAAGATTAAAATATAATCAAATAAAATAAGTGTTACCATAAATTTATTACAAAAACATTCAAGCTTTCCTAAGTGGGAATTATTGTGCTAATATTAGGTGAGTGAGAGAGAGAGAGAGAGAGAGAGAGAGAGAGAGAGTTCAATTTTTTAAGAAATGTGCATCGCTGGCAGGTAGCAGAGAACTTTCTTTTGAGATAATGCATTGTTGTTTGTATGACTCGCTCACTCACTCACTCACTCACTCACTCACTCACTCATTCGCTCGCCCGCTCACTCACTCATTCACTCACTCACTGACTCATTCACTCACTCGCGCAATCACTCATTCACTGACTCATTCACTCGCTCACTCACTCACTGACTCGCTCACTCACTCACTCACTCGCTCACCCGCTCACTCACTCACTCACTCACTCATTCACTCACTCGCGCAATCACTCATTCACTGACTCACTCACTCGCTCACTCACTCACTCGCTCACTCACTGACTCGCTCGCTCACTCACTCATTCACTCACTGTCTCACTCACTCACTCACTCACTCGCTCGCTCGCTCACTCACTCACTCACTCACTCACTCACTCACTGACTCACTCACTGACTCACTCACTCACTCACTCACTGACTCGCTCACTTACTGACTCACTCGCTCACTCACTCACTCACTCACTGACTCACTGACTCACTCGCTCACTTACTCGCTCACTCACTCACTCACTTACTCACTCACTCACTCACTCACTCACTCACTCACTCACTCACTCACTTACTCACTCACTCACTCACTCACTCACTTATTTGCCAAACTGCTTAATTCTATTTGGGTTGCAGGGATACTGGTGCCTATGTATATCCAGGACACTGAGCGAAGGCAGGGTATACCATGAACAGCTCACCAGACCATCTCAGGGTAACACAGACAGCCAGTTTGGAATAACATTATAGAAGATACAGTTAGCCTTATGCACATACAGTATCTTTGGATTGTGTGAGGAAACCAAAGTGCCCGGAGGAAACGGACACCAGCAGGGGAACACATGCAAACTACACAAAATCGCCCTGTGGGAATCAAACCCAGGTTTTTCTTCTGTGATGCTCATCTCTACATCACTGTGCCACCAGTTGTCTGAATGCGCGTAAAGGATTCTAAGTATTTGATTATATCATAGTTTTAAAAAGTCCATCTTTACCCTTTTTGTCCAATTCTGAAATATAAAATCCAGTCTGTATTTACTAAGGAGGCACAGTGACAAGACTGCACCTGAGAAATGGGGATGCTCTGTTGCATATGCATTTCTGGGAGTTCCCTTCTCTCTTTCCTTATCGAACAAAATAAGGGGAGGTGACTATTTAAATCATGCACGCAAACTGATTTACTGGGGTTTGTAACACGCAATTTACTGCTGATTACAGCTATATTTACCTCAGGGGGGAAAAGTATGTCTTATTTCTTGCGCTTGACATGGCAGCAATTATTGCTGCACAGAGGAGGCATTGCAGCGTGTGCTCCTGCAGAGAATTCTTTTCGTTTCCTTATTTTGCGTCGCTATGGTGTTTGACGAGAGAGCGTGTATAACCTGTTTATATGCTGTTGTGATTACAATCAACAAGCTGCACCTGTCCCGTTTGAAAATTACCTGCAGCTGAATTTTGTCTCAGCAAGATGGCGGCGTAGGGATTAGCACATCCGTCTCACAATGAGAATATCCTGTTTTCGAGTCCCAGACTCAGTAATGGTTTTTCTTGTTTGGGGTTAATCCAGGTGCTCTGGTTCCATATGGGGCCGTATAGTATAGTGGTTAGGGTGCTGGGCTCATGAATGAGAGGCTCTGGGTCTCCAATAGACTCCCACCTTGCTAAGTCCCCCGGACAATGCCACAAATGTGCCTCTGTCCTCCCATTATTATAAATCAGTACCAGTAAAAATACTGGGACAGTAACTTGCAATGAGCTAGTGTCCCATTGAGAAGGGGTTAAACACCTAGTAACTTCATACTATAGAAACTGGGATAAGCTCCAACTGTGACAAGCCAGCAGGCTAGAGAGGAAAAAGCCCAACAGACTTACCTGCAAATTGGCTGCTCTAGCTTTCGCCTAGGTGTGAGCCTGAGTGCAGATATTTGTGTGTGTGTGTGTGTGTGTGTGTGTGTTGGCCTTGCAATGGAATGGCAAGCTGTTCAGCATGTACCTTGCCCTTTCTCAGAGTCAGATGAGATAAGTTCCAGCCTCTCCGTGACCCTAGTGGGACAAAATTGGTTTGGTAAATATACAAGCGAATGAATGAATGAATAAATGAATGAATTAATTAACAGCACCGGCTTGATTGTGGCCTTTGGTGGATTGCACAGCTGATATTGAAATAAACTGGTTGTGTCTGTGTTCCTTTCGGCTTTTTCCCTTTTTACTCGGGAGTCGCCACAGCGAATCATCTGATTCGCACGTTTGATTTGGCAGAGGTTTTTTACATCAGATGCCCTTCCTGTCACAACCCTTTTTAGCAAGGGACAGAAACACGCTGATGACTTTGCAGCTACTCTTTACGAAAGTCAGCAATGGTTCTTTTACATGCCTCTTACCATAGACAGTGAGAGACATGGTCCGTCTTTGATAACCCAGTTAGCCGCACTGGGAGGGGGACAGTGACAACTCTGTGGGGACTCAAACCTCCAACCTTAGGATCAACAATCCTGCGCCCTATCCACTAGACCATCACTGCCCCGTGTGTCTGTTATAGATCACCTGCAGAAATAGTCCCACCTATCAGCACTAGTTTAGGATTGGGTCCACATGCTATTTTTGCTGCTTAGTCAATCTGGTCCAAAGGGGGCAGTGGTGGTCTGGTGGTATAGGGCACTGGAACGCTGATCCTAAGGTTGGGGGTTCGAGTCCCACTCTCCACAAGCTTGTCACCCCCCACCCAGTGCAGCTAACTGGGTTATCAAAGGTGGGCCATGTCTCTCACTGTATATGGTGAGAGGTTCATGTAAAAGAACTATTGCTGACTTTCGTAAAGAGGAGCTGCAAAGCCGTGAGTGTGTTTCTGTCCTTTGCTAAAGGGTTGTGTCAGGAAGGGCATCCGACGTAAAAACCTCTGCCAAATCAAATGTGCAAATCATTCGCTGTGGCGACCCCTGAAAAAAAAAACAAAGGGAAAAGCCGAAAGGAAATCTCTCTCAGTCAATCTGGTCGAAACACTGTTGACGACAAAGAGAGAAATTAAGAATCTTTAGTTCTGACCCCATTGATTACAGTATCTCTTGAATACATTTCAGTGACCGTAGAAAAAAAAAACTTCCAGCAGCTGAACTGGCAATTTATTCTTAAAAAAAAAATCATCTGACCCAACCATATCCAAAAACTACTTATTTCCTCACTCCCTGGCATACCATCACATGTCTGACAGTGTTATAAATACATGTGCTTTTTTTTTGTTGTTGTTTGTTTTTTTTTTTCTTACCTCCACCCAATCCCAAAACCTTCCACAATCCCTCCTCCACACCCACATGACCCAACACCTACTTCCTCACGCACCCCAATCAGAAGACCGTAGTTACTCATTTGCTACCGAAGCCAAACAGAGCGGCGTCACCAATGGTATGTACAGTTAAAGACAGAAACTTTCTGACAAATATACCGGCATCAGGTGCATGTACAGTACAAGATAAACTGTACAGATGTCTTTCAGTGAAACTTGGCCCACTCTGCAAAATAATAAAAAAGTTTACATTGAATCAGTGAAACCAAATGAAGTCATCATGTATAATGTTATGGTTAATTAAGTTTGGTTATATGTTTTTCTAGGTGTATATGCATGTGGTGCATGTATATGTGTACGCTTGTTCATTTGTTTCCATAGTTCTGTGCTTTTGTTTCCTTCCATTCAAGAACATTGTGTGCTTTGTGTCTCATCCTGTCTCTGTCTGTCACTTTTTATTCCCGTCACTCTCCTTTCCTTCTTTGTCCTCTTTTGCTGCTTTTTTTCTTTCTATCTTTGTCCACCTCCCTCCAACTTTCCACTTTTCTACCTCTCTCTCTCTCTCTCTCTCTCGCTCTCTCGCTCTCTCTCTCACAGGCAAGCAGCCAGAGGCTACAGTGGAGACCAATCAAAACAAAGGTACCACAGAGACAATAGAGTTGATGAATGAGATACAATGCGGGGTTAATTATTTTACTGCATTGTAATTGTATTCTTTTTTAACTAGTAGGTCAGGTAATGTGTTGCTGATTGGGAATGTTACTGTTCGAAATAGGATAATATCGTGTATGAGTTATGTAACTGCATTATTAGAGATGCATACATGACAGTTGGGACTTCGCGAGCCTATTTGTTCAGTGTATTACAGTGTTTTGTGGTACTGTTACGTTTTTGTCTGTGTGGACGGACATTCGAAAGACACTTTGCTGATAGAAATGTAGCATGTCTGTGGGCAGTCAAAAGGGTAATTCGTACACTTGTCTTGCAAGTATAGACGCTTTGTGTTTCCACTGTGCCATCAGTGACTGTGTCTGCATTCATCTCGCTTTTTCTTGCCATATGTTGATACGTACTTTAGTACAATTGCATAGTTGAGGTCCACCCTGCGATGTGTTTTATTATGCATATAGTAATCAGTATGATTTGTGTTGGTGGCACATATTGCTCACAGTAGTTTCTAGCTGTGCCAAGACAGATTTGTTGACCATATGTAATAGCACTCAAATTCTGTCCCACCCATCAGCCAAGAAGCAGGATGGAGCAGTCGCCATGGAAATGCAGCCACTAAAGAGCGCGGAAGGTGGAGAGGTAGAGGAGAGAGAGAAAAAGAAAGCCAATGTCCCGAAGAAAGAGAAATCTGTTTTGCAGGGCAAACTTACTAAACTGGCTGTGCAGATTGGTAAAGCAGGTGAGTAGTCAGTCCACAGTGATTAAATAACTAGCTGATCTTTTCTTTTTGATTTTTCCCCTTTTTCTCCCCGAATTTAGTCATATCAAATTCCCACTCATTAGGTATTACCTTCCCAATTACATGATCACCAACAACCAGGGAGGGCCGAAAGCATGCACATGCCCCCGCCGTGACACGCAATGCTAGCTATCTGCCTCTTTTCGAACTGTGGCGTCACAGGTATTTGGGGGCGGTCTAACACACTCGGAGGGAAAGCACTATCAGCCCCTTCATACAAATGAGCTTACAGATGCCCATGATTGGCTGGCGATCGCTGTGAGTGACAAGGAAGTGAGCGTATGTCGTCCCTCTCCCAAATGAGAGTTCGGTTAATTAGCTCCCATGGACTCCTGGAGACAAGCTAATCTTGTTTGGTGACTTAAAGATGGGCTCAGTAATTTGAAGTCACACTTTACGCAGTAGTTGACAAGTGCTTTCATTTTTTGATGACTTCTTGAAGATTTCAGTCACCGCTCTGATTTGTGATGCCCCACATGCAGTAAATTAATTATTCATTCAATCATTTGCTGAACCACTTAATCCTACTATGATCACTGAGTGGGTTGAGCCTATCTTAGCCGACGCTGTGTGAGGGCAGGATATAGCCTGAACAGCTTGCTAGACTATAGCAGTGCCAACACACACATACAACTATTCACACACGCACTCACACCTAGGGTTAATTTGGAACAGCCAATTTGCTTAACATGCATGACTGTGCGAGGAAACCGGAATACCCAGTAGAAACCCATGCAAGCACAAGAGCAGCATACAAACTCCAAGGACCTTCTTGCTGTGAGGTGGACATGCAAACCACTACACCAGTGTGCAACCTCCATATACTGTAATTAGGGAAGAAAAATGACTTGCACCACCAACATCAATCCAATCAACACAAAGAGTCAATTCTGGATGCCAATCATAATGACAGTCCGTCACTGTTAATTTTTAGTAACTGGAAACATGCTCTTGTTTTTCCTTCAGGTCTGGTAATGTCAGCCATTACAGTGATTATTTTGGTGCTCTACTTCGTGATTGAAACCTTCGTAGTAGGAGGGCGGAGCTGGATCCCTGAGTGTACACCAGTCTATGTGCAGTACTTTGTCAAGTTTTTCATCATTGGCGTTACGGTGTTGGTGGTGGCTGTGCCTGAAGGGCTCCCCCTAGCTGTCACCATCTCTTTAGCTTACTCAGTGAAGGTAAGACATCATATTACATATTCAATAATCAGAAATTACTATTATCTAATTTTTCTCAATTAAAAGTTTTATACAGCCATGTTATGCTTCACACTTTATTAAATAAAACAACAATCCCCAATCTTACCTACTAACCTCCATTTCGTCTTCACAGAAAATGATGAAAGATAATAACCTGGTGCGT
>CM045738.1:33479796-33707296 GCA_024760905.1 Plotosus lineatus | reverse complement strand
GGAGGAAGGTGGACATACTGTGTGTTCAGGAGACCAGGTGGAAAGGTAACAAAGCTAAAAGCTTAGAAGCAGGGTTTAAGCTGTTTTATCATGGTGTGGATGGGAAGAGAAATGGAGTCAGAGTCATCTTGAAGGAGGAGTTTGTCAGGAATGTTCTAGAAGTGAAAAGAGTGTCAGACAGAGTGATGAGTCTCAAGTTAGAAATTGAAGGTGTAATGCTCAATGTTGTTAGTGCTTATGCCCCACAGGCAGGATGTGAGCTAGAAGAGCAGGAGAGATTCTGGAGTGACTTAGATGAAGTGATGCAGAGTACCCCCAGAGGTGAAAGAGTGGTCATTGGTGCAGACTTCAATGGACATGTTGGTGCAGGCAACAGAGGGGACGAGGAAGTGATGGGCAGGTTTGGTATCCAGGACAGGAACGCAGAAGAACGGATGTTGATAGATTTTGCAAAAAGGATGGAAATGGCTGTGGTGAATACTTTCTTCCAGAAGAAACAGGAGCATAGGGTGACTTATAAAAGCGGAGGGAGGAGCACACAGGTAGACTACATCTTGTGTAGGCGATGTAATTTGAAGGAAGTCAGTGACTGCAAAGTAGTAGTGGGTGAGAGTGTTGCCAAACAGCATAGGATGGTGGTATGCAGGATGACGCTGATGGTGAGGAAGGTGAAGAAGGCAAAGGCAGAGCAGAAGACAAAGTGGTGGAAGTTGAAAAAGGAAGAGTGTCGTGTTGTCTTCAAAGAGGAGTTGAAACAGGCTTTGGGTGGCCAGGAAGTGCTTCCAAATGACTGGACAACCACAGCAAATGTGATCAGGGACACAGGTAGGAGAGTACTTGGTGTGTCCTCTGGAAGGAAAGTAGATAAGGAGACTTGGTGGTGGAATGAGGAAGTGCAGGAGTGTGTACAAAGGAAGAGGTTAGCTAAGAAAAAGTGGGACATAGAGAGGACCGAAGAGAGTAAACAGGAGTACAGGGAGACACAGCGTAAGGCGAAAGTAGCAGTGGCTAAGGCCAAACAGAGGGCGTATGATGACTTGTATGATAGGTTGGACAGTAAAGAGGGAGAAAATGATCTATACGGGTTGGCACAGCAGAGAAATAGAGATGGGAAGGACGTGCAGCAAGTTAGATTGATAAAGGACAGAGAGGGAAATGTATTGACTGATGACAGAAGTGTGCTGGGAAGATGGAAAGAGTACTTTGAAGAGCTGATGAATGAGGAAAATGAGAGAGAAAAAGAGTAGAAGAGGTGACCATTGAGGAGCAGGATGTAGCAAAGATCAGTAAGGGTGAAGTGAGAAGGGCATTGAAGAGGATGAAGAATGGAAAGGCAATTGGTCCTGATCATATACCTGTGGAGGTATAGAAGTGTCTAGGAGAGGTAGCAGTAGATTTTCTGACAAGAACATTCAACAAGGTCCTAGAGAGTGAGCAGATAGCGGAGGAGTGGAGGAGAAGTGTGCTGGTGCCCATTTTTAAGAACAAGGGAGATGTGCAGAGTTGTGGCAACTACAGAGGGATAAAGTTGATGAGCCATACGATGAAGTTATGGGAAAGAATAGTGGAAGCTAGACTAAGGGCAGAGGTCAGCATTTGTGAACAACAGTTTGGTTTCATGCCAAGAAAGAGCACCACAAATGCAATGTTTGCTTTGAGGATGTTAATAGAGAAGTACAGAGAAGGTCAGAGGGAACTGCATTGTGCCTTTGTGGATCTGGAAAAAGCATATGACAGGGTGCCAAGAGAAGAACTGTGGTATTGCATGAGGATGTCTGGAGTGGCAGAGAAGTATGTTAGAGTGGTGCAGGACATGTATGAGAGATGTAAGACAGTGGTGAGGTGTGCTGTCGGTGTGACCGACGAATTCAAGGTGGAGGTGGGACTACATCAAGGGTCAGCTCTGAGCCCCTTCTTGTTTGCTATGGTGATGGACAGGCTGACAGACGAGGTGAGACAAGAATCTCCATGGACTATCATGTTTGCAGATCACATTGTGATCTGTAGTGAGAGCTGAGAACAAGTGGAGGAAAATCTATAGAGGTGGAGGTATGCCCTGGAAAAGAGAGGAATGAAGGTTAGCCTCGGAAAATCAGAATACATGTGTGTGAATGAGAAGGACCTAGGAGGAACAGTGATGTTACAGGGAGCAGAGATAATGAAGGTGGAGGATTTTAAGTACTTAGGCTCAACAATCCAGAGCAATGGAGAGTGTGGAAAAGAGGTGAAGAAGCGTGTGCAGGCAGGCTGGAATGGTTGGAGAAAAGTGTCCGGTGTGATGTGCGATAGGAGAGTGTCAGCAAGAATGAAGGGAAAAGTGTACAAGACGGTGGTGAGGCCAGTGATGTTGTATGGTTTAGAAACAGTGGCGCTGAGGAAAAGGCAGGAGGCAGAGCTGGAGGTAGCGGAGATGAAAATGTTGAGGTTCTCTCTGGGAGTAACGAGGATGGATAGGATCAGAAATGAGTATATCAGAGGGACAGCCCATGTAAGATGTTTTGGAGACAAAGTCAGCGAGGCTAGATTGAGATGGTTTGGACATGTACAGAGGAGGGATAGTAAGTATATTGGCAGTAGGATGCTGAGGCTGGAACTACCAGGCAGAAGGCCTCGAGGAAGACCAAAGAAGAGATTTATGGATGTGGTGAAGGAAGACATGAAGGTAGTTGGAGTCAGAAAAGAAGATGCAGAGGACAGGGTGAGATGGAGGCGGATGATTTGCTGTGGCAACCCCTGAAGGGAGCAGCCGAAAGTAAAAGAAGAAGAAGAAGAAGAAAAAGAAGAAGTCCATGGGCCTAAAGGTTATTGTCATCACATGCGATGTAGACTTGCCTGTCTGTCCATATACAGTTACTTTCTGCACACTAATTCAACAACATTATCACTGATCATCAGTGTTTTTGGTGGGAATTTTGGTGACAGGGTATCTACACAAGCCGATCGATTTTTGCCACAGTAAGGTCATTCAGCATACTAGCTCAAGAATGCCATAATCAATCATCAATATTTTTGGTATGGAGGTTGGGACTGTGAAACTACACAAGCCTATTGATTTTCACCATGGTACAATACCCATCATGTCCACCACTGCAGCTGCCATCTTGAATTTGTATTGTACTATCATCAATCATTACCATTTTTTTGTTTGTTTGTTTCAATCCTGGGACTGCGCATACCTTTTATAGTGTGGCAAATGGGCTGAAGAGTATGGCCCTATTTGTATTTTATTTTCCAGGTGTTCATCTATTATCGGAACAGACGGTGAGGTGCGGAGCTTCAGGCCAAGGGACAGGGATGAGATGGTGAAGAAAGTAATCGAGCCAATGGCGTGTGAGGGCCTACGCACCATCTGCATTGCCTACCGCGACTTTTCAGGCGAACCTGAACCTGACTGGGACAATGAGGCTGATATTGTTACTGACCTCACATGCATTACGGTAGTTGGGATTGAAGATCCTGTAAGGCCTGAGGTAATGATGGAAAATTAATCTGTGGTTTCAGATTTAGCCATGTTATTCCTACGACTTCGACTGGGCAAGCTTTACATGGAACAAAGAAATCATGGCCGTAATATATCTGGGATTTTACTCTTGTCCAAATCAGTCATGACAGATTTTATATTGTGGATCTCCTGAGCAGAGAACCATAGTCATGGAGTGAGACTTGAATCACTGTCTCATGTCCATTGATTCTTTTCATAGTCTGATATCCAATATGGCTGCCATATTTAATCTGTTTTCTGCTCACAAGTTCAAAAATGCCATTCGTGATAATAACCATTTTTGAGGGATATAGGGAGTGTTTAACTGGATAAACCCATCAATTTTTTTGCAGAATAACAGCTAAGTCCATGTGTTTTTATTACAATATGGCTGTTGCAGTTAGCTACTTGAACTTCCTCCATCTCTTTTACTGGTAATTGGGGGCATGCAATATTTATTTGTTATTCAGAAAAAGCTGGCATATATATATACAAGACCCACAGCAATTATAATAAAAAAATATAATAAAAATCAAAATAGTGCATCTGTATAAAATGAGGAGAATATTGTATTATTTAATGTGACAACCGCGTGACAAGGTTTGATGTGAAAAAGAAGTTTCCAAGAAACACCAACTAATGTGAAAACACTCTGATGTATGTTTTTCATAGTGATCATTCATTCCATGTGAATCAAACATAATTACCACAGTCTAGCAGCATTAATTAGCAAACATATTTTCAGAAATCTCATCACATTGGAATAGTACTTTGTTTGGATAATGCTTTTTACAGTATCACAATTTTGACTTGTATGTAATTTTGTAGACTAAATTTGTAGGCACGGTTGTGTCTGTGTTCATCAGTTTTTTCTTCCAATGAAGGTCCCTGAAGCCATCCGGAAATGTCAGAGAGCAGGTATTACTGTACGCATGGTCACTGGTGACAATATCAACACAGCACGTGCCATTGCCACCAAATGTGGCATCATACAGCCTGGCGATGACTTCTTGTGTTTGGAAGGCAAGGACTTTAATAGACGAATCAGGAACGAGAAAGGAGAGGTGAATCATTATCATGCAGTTATGTGGGTGCTCAGAATGGAGTCGGGGGGTGTCAGTGTCTTAGTGCATGGTCAAGTGGAATCAATTACTCAAAAAACCCCCAAAACAATAGTCACTAATAGGACGTTTTTCTCATTGGAGAATTCTGCCAGTGGGGAAAAATGTTTTGTCCTTTCAGTAAATAGCTTAACTAAATTAAATTAAATAAACAGCAGCAGCATGGTGGTGTAGTGGGTAGCACGTCTGCCTTACAGCAAGAAGGCCTGGGTTTGAGTCCCAACTCGGAGCATTTCTATGTGGAGTTTTATGTTCTCCCTGTGCTTGTGTGGATTTCCTCTGGGTACTCCGGTTTCCACCCATCGTCAAAAACATGCACAGTAGGCTAATTGGCTGTTCCAAAGCACCCCTATGTGTGAGTGTAGTTTCAATGATTGTGTGAGTATAAGCCCTGTGGTGGCCTGGCGAGCTGTCCAGGGTATAACTCACCCTCGCAAAGAGTCAGCCATGATGGGTGCCAGCCTTCTTGCAATCCTAATTAAGACTAAGCATCTTAGAAGGTGAATAAATAAATACAGGGATCTATTGCTACTTCATGCTTCAATTCATGCAGTTTCAGTGCATTGCATTTTTTTTTAAAATATCCATCGAATTAAAAAATAAGGAAATTAGAGAAGAATAGGGGGGAAAGTTACATTTTTGTGAGGTGCAAATACGTATTTATTGATATTATATACACATATACAGTGGAACCTCAATTTACGAAATTAATCCGTTCCTGAATTGGTTTCATAAGCTGGATTTTTCGTAAGTTGAACCGCATTTTACATGTAAAACGTGTCATTCGTTCCAAGGCCCCCAATACTACCCAAAGCCCTTTAAAAATTATAAAAACATACCTTTTAATGCCTCCTTCTGCTTCAATATCATATCAATGGTAGACAGGTTTGGCCATATTCCTTTGCGATATCACTCAACCACACCATGTTGACCATGTCTTCTTACCAGAGCTATAATGTTAGAAATGTTTATGAAAGGTTAAAAGCCTGAGCCAAAAAATAAAGTTGCAATGAGCACACTCGAAAAACTCACAAACAACAGTAACTCTGTCCTTTACATGAAAAGCATCATGGGTATTATGGAGCTACAGCTACAGCTCCATAATAGCCAATGGGAGGGAGCTGCGTCATCCCTCCTAGCCAAACGGGAGGCCAGTGGGGCGGGATGTTGGGAGATAGTCAATGGGAGAGCAACTAGTGCATTGTTTGAATTTTTGAGATGGTGCTTTCATAACATGAACTTATTTCGTATCCAGAGACAATAATTTCAGGAAATTGTTTTTTGTAACCTGGATTTTTCGTTTGTTGGGGTCTTTCGTAAGTTGACGTTCCACTGTACAATTTTATGTGAGCACATCTGTATGTGTGTGAATTTTTATTTTATTCACATCTTATGTATTACTTTTTAAATGTTTAATTGTTAGTGTATGCATTTATAGCATTGGATATGTATTTATTGATACCATATACACATACATGTACGTATACGTCAGTTGGGGGGGTTGATCCTACTTCGCAGAATTTGGTGGCTGTGGGGGAATCTCGGTCCCAATTAACCACGGAAAGTGAAGGATCCCTGTAAATGTAACTTTATGCATGGAATTTTGTGCATGCATATAATACTATGCTAGTGATATACCACTACAAGTCATTTTCATTACAAATTATAAATAATTATGCTGTACATTTTATCGGAGACAGTATATAGCTTACAACATTTGATTACTTTTAATATATGTACATATGAGCCAAACATGAAAGAACATTATATTTCTTAGTAATATCCCAATACTATTATATACAGTACAGTTGGCCCCCCATTTTTCACAATGGTTCAGTTCTGGCCCTTCCTGCGGATCATGAAAAACCCTGAGTTACTGACGCGGTTTTAAAACCCTATGTATGATATTACATATGCTAAAATATGTAAAATATGCTTCTTAATCACATTCTATAGACAGTCTTACTCATTAATACAGTAATAATGTAGTAAAATGTAGTAATGATTAAGTAAAATTTTAATTTTGCACTATGATAATATTTATTAATGAATAAAGCACTTAGACTCCTTACCAGAAGCTAAAGAAGACGTAGGGCGTTTGAGTGTCATCATAGGACTTAAATAATAATTAAAAACACATTAAAAAGAGGTGTACACATCATCTGCATCCAATCTGCAGGAGGGAGAAACAAAAGGTTCTCAGCCATTGGCTGAATTTTAATCACGTGCCATTTACTTCTGTTTTTTTCGTCAATCCACGAGTATGCGGGGCATAAGCGCCGAACCGTGAATGGTCAAAGGCCTACTGTACAAGAAAATGTGGGTTATACCCTTATTATATGGTGAAATTGTCAGACTGGCTGTAAGACACCTTCTATAGACTTCATACAATGATAAACTGGTAATCCCAAAGTGATCCTTATTGTTTTGCTGGTTTACATATTTCAGATTGAGCAGGAGAGGATTGATAAAATCTGGCCCAAACTGAGAGTCCTGGCCCGCTCTTCACCCACTGACAAACACACTCTGGTTAAAGGTTAGAAAGATGTTTCATCATGCACAGCCATATAAACAGTTTTATTCATAAGCTAATATGAGTTGTTTATATAGATATGATGCAGGTTCAGTGATTAAACTTTGCTAATAATCTGCAGGCATCATTGACAGCACTGTGTTGGAGCAGAGACAGGTCGTGGCTGTGACTGGTGATGGTACCAATGATGGACCTGCTCTTAAGAAAGCTGATGTCGGGTTTGCCATGGTGAGTGCAACTATTTTATGGTATTCATCTCCCCTAACCTTACACCTCTCCTTTTGTCTAGCCATCATGTAACACATTCATCCTTCATTGCTCTTTTTAAAGAGAGTCCTCTGTGTTTTGTGACTAATTATACCAGAGAAAATCCATGTCTACTACTGTACTGTGTTAATGATCTCCCAGCAGGCCTGACTAGGGGAAAAATGTCTTTTGTGCTTTTTTACCTGTTTTTTTTCTGCTTCTTTTATTTTTTGTTTCATCTGCATACAAATTTTATGTTCAGCGTCTGGTAGGAAGTTGTTCATATTGTTGAGGCTCAGGGTAACTAATCCTTTTTTCTACAACAGATGTTTTTGGGCTGCTGCATATAAGGACTATGTTCCAGTCTATGACAATGTATAGAGATGAATGAATGCCAATAATGCTATCAAACACTGACTTGCTACTATGCTCATTTCCTTTCACCCTGATAGATTCTGATAGTATCAGCCTACAGTATGTTTTATTATAAGCATAGTGTATATTCTCACACTAAATTACAGTTCACATAAAATACAGTGGAGCCTCAGAATCTGAACGCCCTAGAGTTCGAACAAATAGGAATCCGAACACAAAATCTGTGATTTTATTTTTTTCATCCCGGAAACCAAACAAAAACCGGAAGTCGAACTCGAGAAACACGCGAGAAGAAACGAGACCGAGAGGGAGGAGTAATCCCCAGAAGACTGTCCCTCTTCCCCATGATCTCTCTGGCTCAGCTCAGTGCTCCAAAAGTTCCTGCTTTAGTTTGATTTCCGTGTTTCTAGTGCTCCAGTGCCCATGCTCTAGTGCCTTCCCTGTGAACAATAAAGTGCACCCGTTTTCATAGCTGAAATGGGGAAATCGTAGTCACTGTAATAGAGATGCGGAGAAACATGGAAATCAAACTGAAGCGGGAACTGGTGGAGCACAGAGATGAGCCAGAGAGATCACGGGGAAGAGGGACAGTCTTCTAGCACCGGGAAGAGCACTACTAGTCTTTATAGCCCGTGATTAAATGGAATCGGGTGGGTTTTTTTTAGCACTCCACCCCGCTTATGACAGCCACGCCCCTCACCAATGCGCATTTCAACGCGCAATTCTTTTGTGAGAGACCATAACACACTAAAAATTGACAGTGCAGTTAAAGAGTCTCTCACAACACAGACCATAACATAGTGTACTGTAGCCAATCATTTTTTCACTTAATTTGCAAACCTATGGTATGAGTTACAGTACTGTTAACTTCTGTTCAGAAGATGACGGAACGGATTAAGACCATTTACATTATTTTTAATAGGAAAAGCGGATTCAGAATCCGAACAAATTGGGATTCGGCACAACCGTCTGGAACGGATTAAGTTCGAGTACCGAGGCTCCACTGTACAGTGATCTGGATGTATTTTATGAATAATAATGGCATAACAACAATACCAGGCTATTAACTATGATTTGTGTAAATATCAAGAAGATGTACAAGAGGTACAATCTGAAGAACATCTCATGCTGTTTAAACATTGTCTTTAGTGTAGTCTATGAGGCTGGCTGATCTTCGTGCTTAGAACGGTAATAGCGAGCACAGTTATTTTAAATGAGTGCAAGATGCCGCACAAATGTACTCCTAGCATTTAGCAGTGAAGTGAGCATGCAGAGAAACCTTCACATGAGACTGAGCTGTTCAGTTCTTCCAGCATTGAACACTGAGCCATGTTAATTTTTAATGACCACACCGAATACACACTATACATTCAGTAGTATGTACTCATGAAATAGGAATTAGCATTGTTAACAACTAAATACTCAAATATTCTTCGTGGGGGAGAGTGGCACCAGCACATTCGTACATCACTCACTCACTCATTTGGTAGACCGCTTAATCGTTCTAGGGATGCAAGGAAGTTGGAGAAGGCGAGGTACACACTGAACAGGTCACCAGACCATCATGGGACCAACACACACAATCATTCATAATCACACTTACACCTTTAGAACAGTCAATAACCCCAAGTGTGCTTGTCTTTGCACTGTGGGAGGAAGCTGGAGTACCTGGAAGAAACCAACGCAAGCACAAGAAGAACATGAGGAGAACATGTAAACTCAATACAGAAACGCCTCTGCCACAGCTTGAACTCTGGAACTTCAGATCAGTAATCCAGAGCCATAATCACTGGGCCACCACTAGCCAAATGCATCCAACTTTTAGGAATTTGGTTTTATGGTACTAGCGTTACACTTCTCTCACTTTTACTGTGTTGTGTATCTGTATTTCTCACTGTCCCTATAATTATATCTGTCTGACTGTCTTGTTCTGTCTCTTTCCCAGGGCATAGCTGGAACTGATGTAGCTAAAGAGGCCTCGGATATCATCCTGACTGATGATAATTTCAGTAGCATTGTGAAGGCAGTTATGTGGGGGCGAAATGTCTATGACAGCATCTCAAAATTCCTGCAGTTTCAACTTACTGTCAACGTGGTGGCCGTCATAGTAGCCTTCACTGGAGCCTGCATTACGCAGGTAACACACAAAACTTACAGTACACACTTTATATTCTGTATACGCATACACACAGATACATTTTGAGTTTTCGACTAACATTTGGAAGCTATTCACTGCCTTTCTTTGGCATCAGTATAGAGCTTATTAGCAGGTTAGTAGAAATTACTTCATTGCCCATTAGTTTATATTGTATATAAAGGTTTGCCTCAATTAGCCTGTATGTTGTTTCTCTTCTGGAGTTTGCTAGCATTGTGCATTAAACTTTCTCCAACAAACCTGAAATGACTATTGAGATGCCAGTATAGCAGTACAACACAGTGGGTTTAAGAAATAGATTGATTTCTTTTACATAATGTTTGTTTTTTCTAACAGATTTCATTTCACCAAAACTCATATTGATTATGCTGCCCTGGGAGTTTCACCCAGGTTCATTCTACAAACGAGGGCATGGGCTCTGTCTCCAACGGAACAAAACAATTGTAGATAATATACATCAGGCAAATAAAACAGCTGCATGAAGACTATTAGTTAAACAAACAATATGGGGGTACTCTGACAGGACAGTTGGTGGGTGTCAAACGCAACTTTCCAGCCTCCATCTGCCCTTAAATAAAATGCATTCACTGGATAATTGATTGGAACCCACTAGGTAATTAACAAGGCAGCACCATACACACCTGAATAAACCACACAGCAACATGTGATATGTACAGGGATCCCTCACTTTCCGCTGTTAATTGGGACGGAGATCCTGACGCGACCACTGAATTCCGCAAAGTAGGATCACCCCCCCCAACCCCCTTGACTGACGTATACTTACATGTACTAGTACTGTATATGTGTATATAATATCAATAAATACATATTCAATGCTATAAATGCTTATAATAACAATTAAAAATTAAAAAATAATGCATAAGATGTAAATAAAATATAAATACACACACATACAGACGCACGCACGCACTCAGATGCGGTACTCACAAAAATGTGACTAGGTTTGCTGGGAGGTTTTGGATTGTTTTTGTTTTGTGTTTGTTTGGGGGGGGGGGGTGCATAATTGGTCTTGTTTTTGTGGCATTTTCCTAAACTTTTTTCCATATTCTTCCTTAATTTCCTTATTTTTTTAATTCGATGAGTATTTAAAAAAAAAAAGCGATACACTGAAGCCATATGAATTGAAGCGCGAAGTAGCGAGGGATCCCTATTCGCCTGTGTGCTAATCCCCCTAATGGATTTGGTTCGTATTATACATTAAACTTTCTTCAACACCCCTGTAAACATGATCGGAATGTGCAGGCAAAATATTGCATTTATTTATGAACAATATCATGACTGTGTGCTTGTGTCTATTTCTACAGGATTCTCCTCTGAAAGCAGTGCAGATGCTTTGGGTGAATTTGATTATGGACACATTTGCGTCGCTTGCCCTGGCCACTGAGCCACCCACCGAAGCTTTGCTACTGAGAAAACCCTATGGCCGCAACAACCCTCTCATCTCCCTCACCATGATGAAGAACATTCTAGGCCACGGTGTCTATCAGCTTGTTATCATCTTCACTCTGCTCTTTGTTGGTAAGATACAAGTTTATTGAAATGCTAAATTCCTTTGGGGGCAGTGGTGGCCTAGGGGTAAGGTGCTGGATCACTGATCCCAAGGTTGGGGGTTCAAGACTCACTCTCAACAGGTTGTCACTGTCGTGCCCCCCCCCCCCCCCCCCCAGGGCAGCTAACTGGGTTATCAAAGGCTAGCCATGTCTCTCAATGTCTATGGTGTGAGGCATGTAAAAGAATCATTGCTGTCTTCAAGAGTAGGCTGCATAGCCATCAGTATGTTTCTGCCCTGCGATGGCCTCGTGAGCTATCCAGGGCGTACTCTGCCCTCACCCAGAGTCAGCTGAGATGGGCAACAGGTCTCGGTCCCCATTAACTACAGAAAGTGAGGGATCCCTGTGTATGATTATAGCATGAGAATTGACTGAGTTACATCACTTTGTATTTCGCTAGGGGTAGTGGTGGCTCAGTGATTAATGCGATGTGTTGCTAATCCGAAGGTCTGTGGTTCAGTCACCACTGTTGGGCCCTTAATCAACCCTGAATTGCTCAAGTGGTATTAAAAAAAAACAAAAGATAATTGTAAGTTGCTCTGGATGTGAGCTTGTGCCAAATGCTGTTAATGCTAATCAGGAAATGCTGCTTGATAAATGAGTAGTTACAGAACCAGTTTCTGAATGTCTGCATGTGGACCGCCCTAACATCCACAAACTAAATTAGGAAATACGCTGAGCAACCATAAAAACAGAATGAAAATAAGTGGATATTTCTATAGTTTTACAAAAATATTGACATGGAAGCCTTTCTTATGCAAGCACTTTAGGATGGATATATTATGTTTACGGAAATTTAAACTTGCTGACGTATAAGATGCTTCTTTGAAGGATGTATTTTTGTTGATATCGTATTTTCATCCAGGTACGCCATTTTCACCTTACTTTGGCTCTTACTTAAAACACGACCTTTTGACTTGATCTATGTTATGCTGGAGCGGGTCATATATATTTAAATTATTGAAACTAAGCATGGCCCAACTACTAAGTGGTGGCCCAGTGGTAAGGTGCTGGATTACCGATCCCAAGGTTGAGGGTTCGAGGCCCACTGTCAACAGTCGTCACTGTTCTCCCCTCCACTGCAGCCATAACTGGGTTATCAAACGCTGGCCATGTCTCTCACAAACATTCATTGCTGGCTTTCATCAAGAAGACCTGTATAGCCATCAGTATGTTTCTGCTCAGCGATGGCCTGGTGAGCTGTCAAGGGTGTACTTTGCCCTCGCTCAGAGTCGGTTGAGATGGGTGCCAACCTCCCCATAACCCTAAATAAGTGGTTCAGAAATCGAATGAAACTAAGACTGAGAGTTTATAATGACATTTTTGTACTTGCTATACTTTTATAAAGAAATCCAAAAAGGAAAATATTAATCTGCACATGCACGAAATCTCTCATTTCTGTTTTTTTTTTAATCCAAACTTTGACCTCTGTGACTTGTGCTTCTGTCATCCTGTGTAGGAGAGAAGATCTTCAACATAGACAGCGGCCGCAATGCTCCACTGCACTCGCCCCCCTCTGAGCACTACACAATCATCTTTAACACCTTTGTCCTCATGCAGCTCTTCAATGAGATCAATGCGCGCAAAATCCATGGAGAGAGGAATGTGTTTGATGGCATCTTTAGCAACCCTATCTTCTGCAGCATCGTGCTAGGCACCTTCGGTGTGCAGGTCTGGCACATGCTGTATTATCTTTAAAACAATTAGAAACGAAAGTATAGTGCTATTGGCATTGATTGTGACTCGACTAGGGTAAAGTTAGAAGGAGATCAGTTCATGGAGATGGCTAATCTGTGCTTTGTGTATGTTTTCTGTGCAGATCATTATAGTACAGTTTGGGGGAAAGCCCTTTAGCTGTGCCCCGCTCAACATGGAGCAGTGGCTGTGGTGCCTCTTTGTCGGAGTTGGAGAGCTCCTGTGGGGTCAGGTGAGGAGAAGAAGGATAGAAAAATGTCAATGAATGGAATGAACTATGAAGTATTTCATTAACACACACTTACTCACTCACTCATTTGCCCAACCGTTTAATCGTATCCGGGTTGCTGGGAGGCTGGAGCCTCTCTTAGAGAACAGTGCTCAAAGGCGGGTACACCCTGAAGAGCTCACCAGAAAATTGTAGAACCAGCACGCACACACAACCATTGACACTCACACTCACACTTAGGGGCAATTTGAAACAGTATGTTAGCCTAATGAGCATGCTTTTATACTGTGGGAGGAAACTGGAGTACCCAGGGGACACCAACGCAAGCACTGGGAGAACATGGAACCTTCACACTGAAACACCTGAGCCCAGGAATCACACCCACTACACCACCATACCACCACCTTTTAGAAACAACTTTTTTGAAACATAAAGTCTTCTAGACATCAGTAGACAGGATTGAACAGATCACGTACAGATTAGTTTCAAATGTCAAAGTTTCCTTATCTACAGTGATCCCTCGCTACTTCGTGCTTCAGTGCATCGCGGGTTTTTCAAAAGTATTCATAGAAAAATTTAAAAATTAGGAAATTAATGGAAAATAGGGGAAACGTTCAGTAAAATGCTGCAAAACAAGGCCAATTATGCAAAAAAAGACCCAAACAAACAAAAACAAAAAAACAACCCAAAACCCCCCACCAAAACTACTTGCATTTCAATGAGGTGCGCATCTATGTGTGTGTGTGTGTGTGTATTTATATTTTATTTAGATCTTACGCATTATTTTTGAATGTTTAATTGTTATTATAAGCATTTATAGCTTTGAATATGTGTTTTTTTTATATTATATACACATATACATGTACATATACGTCAGTCAGGGGATCAATCCTATTTCGCAGAAATTCGGCGTTCGCAGAGGGTCTTGGTCCCCATTAATCGTGAAAGTGATGGTTCAATGTATATGTAAATTATTGTTTACTGAAAAGTTCTTTTCATTTCCCCCATTTTCTTCCCTAATTTTAGTCATATCCAATTATTACCCATCAAGTTTTTCCATCCCTATCACATGACCACCATCTCAACCAGGGAGGGGCATAAGCATCCCCCCCCGCCCCTTCGTTACATGTGATGCTTCACATGCATATTTGGAGGCGACCTAATACACCCAGAGGGAAAGCACTATCCACCCCTTGTACGAATGAGCTCACAGACACTCATGATTGGCTGGTGATCACTGCGAGTGACAGGGAAGTGAGTGTATGCCATCTCTCCCTCCCTTGAAACTCGCCCAATTAGCTACGATGGACCTCCGGTCATGGATGTCTGCGGTGTCAACTTGGGTTCGAATCGGTGATCTCCAGGTTGATAGCCACACTCCTTGTGGATGCGCCACTCGAGGACCATGTTATTATTTTTTGACACTATTGTTTACAGGTGATTTATAAAAAATATTTCTTGTTCCGATTGCAAAGAAATGGCATGCTGAGCATGTTCATTATTTATCCCATAACTTACCAAAATCCATTATGTTTATATTATTACGGAGTTGTATTGATGCTGTGCGGTTGACCATGCTGTTGAGACCAGCCTTCTATTTACTGTTGTTGAGACCAGCCTTCTATTAATGGCTGTCTTTCATAAGTATTGGAACAGCAAGGCCAGTTCTGATGCTTCTGTTATACCTTGTGTTTGAGGTTAAAAGGTGAATAGACAGAACATATATAAAATTTCAACTTTATCCTGATATTTGCAGCTAGATGTAGTGAACACTTGCGAACTTAGCACTTTTTGTTTGAACCCAATTGGTTTTCAACTGAGCAAACGTCTCGAAATACAATGTGTGCGTGACAGATAGTTCTATTGCCCAGGTGCCTGCTTTTATTCTTGATTGTTTAAACAGTGAATAGCTATGAATATCTAAATATCTTATTATAAATTTAGGATTGTGCCAATTAAGATTAGATTTGTTGTTAGCATATAGCTTTAGCGCTGCCTAAAAAGGAAGCTTCGCTTAAGCTATTTGTGAGTTTGTTTGTTTTATCCCCATTGATGTGTACTGATGTTTTAAAAATGTTCTCTGGATGAATAATCAGAAGCATTCAGGAACTTTTTTTTATTTTAACTTTTTTTAAACACACTATACGCTATGCTAAATACACTTTGATATTAGGCTTTTGTGATCAGCATCAGTTTTAGCCCTGTGAGGAGAGTTACATGTACTGTACACTTCTCCTCTAGTGGAGTCTTTAATTTAATTATCATCATCATCTTCTTCTTCTTCTTCCACTTATTCTGGGGTCAGGTCGCGGGGGCAGCAGCCTAAGCAATGAGGCCCAGACGTCCCTCTCCCCAGCCCCTTCCTCCAGCTCTTTCAGAGGGGGGACACACCGATGTGTTCCTATACCAGCCGAGAGACATAATCCCTCCAGCGTGTTCTAGATCAAGGGTCCCCAACCACCGGGCACCAGCCTCCCTGTGACCCTGATTAGGATTAAGTGGTTGAGAAAATGAATAAATGAATGACTACAGACAATCAAGAGTAATATAGAGAATAAGAGGCGTATGATACTCATGTCATGTGATGGTGTGTGTTTGTTACTGACTTGAAGTAAATAAACAACGAGTGATATTCTTGTGCTATTGAAATGTTCTCTAAAGATATGGTTTCTAAATGGTGTACAGTATTTTACATGTCGAGACTCAGACTGCGTGTTTGGTTCAATCGTTTTTATTTCCTTCGATAAACAAATTATTAAAATTCATTAATCTGGATATACAGTATGTAGGACACATGTACGGGGGTTGACCATTCCCACCAAAACTTGTCAAACAAGGGAAATCTATGGAGTCTCGCTTTTAAACTTATAAAAGTGCCTCAACCTCGATAATACTTGTAAAAATAAAAGGCTCTGACGGTATCATCTTACATTATGTTGGTATGTTGTGATATAAACTTAATGTACATTCCCGTACTAATCTACATTTAGACAGTGCCTAAATTTAAATATTAAATAGTATTTTTTTACATTTCTATAAAGCCTGTGTTCGTACATAAGAATGTACGACGTTACAGACAAGTGTGACAGCCATGAATAAAAACAGCAGCAGTCGATGACAAACATTGTTAAACTGAATAAAAACCTGGAAACAGTTGTCAGCAGTCCTTGACATCAACAGTATAAGGGTGTTCAACTGTGGGCCAATGAAGGGGGACATGGTGTTCCAATAATTGTGGCAGATCGCGTTTGTGTGTGTGCGTGCGTGCATGCATGCTACATTTCTGTGTGAGTTAAATTAATATTGCTTAACTCTTACCATAACTATACAACATAGCAACTGACCAATATTACAGAATATAAGATTTGGAAAGGCGCAGTGGTGGCCCCCCCCAGTGCAGCTAACTGGGTTATCAAAGGCGGGCCATGTCTCTCACTGTCTATGGTGAGAGGTTCATGTAAAAGAACCATTGCTGACTTTCGTAAAGAGTAGGCTGCAAAGTCGTCAGCGTGTTTCTGTCCCTTGCTAAAAAAGGGTTGTGACAGGAAGGGCATCCGACGTAAAAACCTCTGCCAAATCAAACGTGCGAATCAGATGATTCGCTGTGACGACTCCCGAGTAAAAGGGAAAAAGCCGAAAGGAAGACATAAGATTTGAGGGGGAAAATGATAACTTCAGAACATTTGTTTTGTTTTTTTTTGTAGTGCATGTATTAAAACATGGCTTTATCCATCTGTTTCTAATGTTTGTCAGCATTTCTCTCTGTGTACCAGGTCATTGCGACAGTGCCCACCAGTCACCTGAAGTGTCTGAAAGAAGCTGGTACAGGGCCGGGCACAGACGAAATGACCGAGGATGAGCTGGCTGAGGATGAGGAGGAGATCGACCATGCTGAAAGAGAGCTGCGCAGAGGCCAGATCCTCTGGTTCAGAGGTCTCAACCGCATTCAGACTCAGGTGCTGTGTGTGTCTGTAGCCCCTCCCCCTGACCACTCTCACTCACTGGTAGAAGTAGTGTCAGTAGTCCTAGTTGCTTTGGTATTCATGGAAAGTAGACTATCATCATTGTCGAAGAACATTTTGTTTTATTTTTGCAGTCTACCTCTCTCTTTTCTCTCTAGATGTGGTCTAAGAATCAGCAAAATATCAGCTCATTCTTACCTCTGCTTCTCTTTGTTCTGGTCTCTTTCGGACCCTTTACCAAAACGAGCCTAAAGTTCTCTGACGGTGGTCCGTAAAACTCCTCCCCCGCTCAGATCTGTATTACTATATTATGTAATTGGAGTCATTTGGAAGCTTTTATTGCTTTTCCTCTGTGCTACAGGGTCCTTGCCGTCGTGGTCTGTGGAACATCCTTGTACTGCCCTTCCTCATTTTGATATCTGCATATAATTATATTTTAAGTCTTTAACAATTTAGAATCTTATATAATGGCATTGTTTTAGAATAGGGGAGGAGACATAACCAGTACTTCTCATTTGATTGATGACCTGAGTTCTTTTATTAAGTAAGAGCCTCACACTTAGCTCCCATGTTTACTTCATCAGGATATGTAATTTTTTTCCTCGCTAATAATTTACCTCACTCCCATTCTTTTTGTTTCTTTCCCTTTCTTTTCTTTTCTTTTCTTTTCTGATAATATCCAGTCTGTTCTTGTAACAAACATAGTATTGTAGTATCCATTATCTAGATTGTTTTTAATATACAGTAATAAATCCTATTTGTTGGTAGGCAGGTCACCTATTTGACCAATGCTGCATTATTAATGTAATACAGTATAGCCAGGTTCATTTTGGTGTTGGTGCGGTGATGGAGAGTATATGCAAACGTGTGTGTGTGTGTGTGTGTGTGTGTGTGTGTGTGTGTGTGTATGAATGTGTGAGTAAGTGTGTGTGTGTGTGTGTGTATTATTGAATGTCCGCTCACTGTTGGAGACTTGCTTTTTCCTTCTTTCTGTCTCGTAAACCAGTAATAGAACAGGTAGGAGAGAGACAGCTAAGCACAGTAAAAGTGCTTTGAAGGGTTCCGTCTCTCCCCCTCAAGACACTATGAGGAGATGAGTGAAGATGTGTGTGGGCTCTTTGCTAGGACTTTGCAGAGTAAGGTTGTTAAATTGGCATCCATGAAGCTAGAGTGTGGTTTACTGGACCTGGATAATAGGCTGAATGAAGGGTAGAAAATGAGCTGGTGTGACTGCTGAGAGAGGAATCCAGAAAGGATGCATAGACTGCAGCTCTGAGACTGTTGGCAGGATGTAGAGCCCTGTAAAAAATGTGTGTAGACTTCTTAAATATTCCTAGACTGCAGCTCGGAAAGGATGTGCATTGCAAACTCAGAGAGGATGAACAATGGGGTCCAATAGTATGAGTACATTAACTCCTGAAAGTCCCTTACCGTTTAATTATTCATCCTAATTATTATGAATTATTCAGTAACTACAGTGGAACTAAAGGTTCAGGAGTGATGTAAGTCTTGTATCTGGTGATGTGTTTCAGGTGGTTCATGGGATTCAAGCAATTTTTTTTTTACACTGATTTTCTGTAATGTAATTTTCTTAGTACTTGATATTATTATTTATACAGTAGAATCTTGTTAATATTATTTTAAATGTGTTTCAGCTTAATGCTCGTCCACACCTTGCACCCAAAATTTGTAAATGGGGATGACAAAATTTTTTTTTTTTTTGTAATTTTTCATTGAAATTGAACATGTTCGAGCAAAATGATGGCATCCTGCTTTGTTCAATTCCAGCATTCACACCCACATACAAGCGCATAAACACCCACATATTAGCGCTAATATCTGTATATACACAGCAATCCACATCCAGGTATGGGGACGCACATAAGCATCAATTATTCAAAAGAATAAAGATGCACATTCTAGCCTATAGACTTTGCGTATGATATTAAATATTAGAAAACCTCTTACATGTGCTGTCCCTCTGATGTACTCATTCCTGATCCTATCCATCCTTGGTTCTCTTTGGGAGTAACGAGGATGGATAGGATCAGGAATGAGTACATCAGAGGGACAGCACATGTAAGAAAGCCTGAAAGAGCATTCAAAGAATATGATTATCATACATTCTTTGCATCGACCATTACCATTCATTCATTTTTTTTGAACCGCTTAATTCTAATTAGGTTTGCGGGGGAACTGGCAGCCATCTCAGCTGACTCTGAGTGAGGGCAAAGTACAACCTGGACAGCTCACCAGGCCATTTCACAGCAGAAACAGGCTGACAGCTTTGCAGCCTATGAAACTTGCTTATGAAAGTCTAAATCATAATTCACAAAATCCAATTGTGTTTTAATGTTAGTAGTAATATAAATATTAAACATAATAATAATAATAATAATAATAAAATAGAAAGACACTCATAAAATACAGTACTGGGTATATTTGCCAGGCACAAATGGATTATTATAACTTTGTATAGTTATAATGAAATGTCTCCCTCTAGTGGGTGTTGGCTGAACATCTTGTCCAAGCTTAAAGATTTCAGGATTTGGGGAGATTTAAACATTTTTTGTCAAGAAAATCTCATACACAACTCTGCTCCAAGATGTTACAGGTTCTTGACAGGCCCATACATCTTGCCTCCACCAAATATGTTGAAAATCTGTTTAGTCGTTTTTGCATAATCCTACTACAAAACAAACAAATAACCAGATGGTGGTGAAAACAAAAAACCTACAGTACTGTGCCAAGCGGTGGAGATAATAAGCAAGCCAGCTGTTCAGGGTGGCACAGTACTGTAGTCGTATGTATAATAGGCTCATTGGCTGTTCCAAATTGCGCTTAGGTGTAAGGGTCAGTTTGAAAGGTCATGTGTGTTAACTGGTGAGCTAATTAGGGCATCTCCCATTTTCATGCAGAGTAAGCTGAGATGGGCTCTAGCCTTCCCACAACCCTAGTAGGGTTAAGTGGTTTGCAAATTAATGAATGAAAGTCTACTATTTCAATACCATGCACAGGAAAGAAGTGTACTGTAAGTAATCAGTATGTTTTAGAGCTTCCAGAGCAAGAGACATTGAGTTACGATGAACTTATTTAAATTGTTTACATAATACAGTATACAGGAATACGATGAATATTGTGACCTTCTAAACCTAATCAGTCAAAGTTGTAAATTGGTTGAGCATTATGGAGCAAAAGTTTGTATGAGACCTTTTAAAACCATGAACGCTCATTCACACTCACAGACACACCCAGTACAGTATTTAAGATTGTTAACACTTACCTTGTCCCTCAGTTATTGCTGTACATATTAAACTCTGGAACGAGAAAACTGGAATGGTAGATGGACGTATGGTAGATTAAGACTGTATGATATAACATTGTGGTTTTATCCACAGAAGTGCAATCAAAGCCCCTTATAAGATTTACATTGATCTTCTCTCTTACTCAACACAGAGCTGGCAAGACATGACACACATTACAGCACCAAGACTCATATCATCAGTCAACGGAATTTGATCAAGGCTTTAATTCAAAGGTGGCTTTGGCAAAAGTGTTTACACTCCAGCCATAATCACTGTGTTTCTCAAAAAGATAATCAGATAAACGGAGCACTGATCCACCTGCAGGTGTTCGAAAGGTTTAGCCGTAATTCCTGCCTTTGTTTATCTGAAGTCTGAGTTTATAATTGTTGTCCAAATGTCATTCATCTGATGAATTTGTTTTGTAAGGTGAGGGATTATAATTTGAAGTGGGCACTTTAAGCATTTACATGAAGTCGGAGGCCACGTTTTAATACTGTATTGTATTGTTTTAGAAGTGTACGAGGTGTTAAAGTGCAACTTCTGCGTCTTTATATACAATTACTGTTTAAGTATGATGTGCATTCACGGGGTGGAGACGAGGCAGAGCCTCCCCTGTCACTCGCAAAAAAAAGTTAATCATAAATATAATAAATGTTAATATTTGTCAGCTGATATAAGAAACCATTTACCATTCGAATCCAATGTTAAAATTATTTTTTCTATAAGGAATAGCATAATTTCCGTATGTCTCATGCAAATACAGGGTGGAACTGCACGGTGACGCAATGCTTTGCTGTGCCGCTCAGTGGACTGTGTCTCTCACAGACTGCACTGGTATGCGATGTAAAGTGTGTTGTCCCTGTCCCTCCACTTATCACAGATGAAATGCCTTTTCATAATCTGGTTAATGTACAAAATATATTTCTGTAATATACTTTGGCTGCAGATTAATCATAAAACCCAGTAAAAATGTTCATCGGTGAGGCAAACAGTACCCCTGACTCATGGTAGAGGGTGCTTGTAAGCACACAGATTCTTGCGTGACATACAATATTTTTTGTTTGTAGTTTAAATTCATTCATGTATTTTCTTGACCGCTTAATCCTAATTTGTGTAGCAGGGAGGCTGTCGCCCATCTCAGCCGACTCTGGGCGAGGGCAGAGTACACCCTGGCTATCTCAGGGAGGAAACACGCTGACGGCCATGCAACCTACTCTTGACAAAAGCTAGCAATCATTCTTTTACATGAACCTCTCAATACAAACAGTGAGAGACATAGCTGGCATTTGTTAACCCAGATAGCTGCATTGTGGGGACAGCACTGACAACCGTTGACACTGGGGCTTGAACCCAACCTTTGGATCAGTAATCCAGCACCTTACCACCAGGTCACCACTGCCCTGTAGTTTATATTCCCTTTACAAGCCGCCTTATCATAATGGAAGATTACATTTCCGAGATGCGAAAATTCGCAAATCTGAGTTTTCAATCAAAACAAGAGGTAATAACTAAAGGAATTCCAACCCAGTTGGAATAAATTTTCACCTGGAATGAAATATTCATCACATGTTTGCGTAAAGAATGCTGATATGAGATAAACACCTTGCATTGTCTGTTGTCAATCAAATGATGAATAATACACTCTTTTGAGTTCATTTGTATTTGAAAATCTGACTCTAAAAGAGTCAGTGCCTCACCAGCAGTCTAGATCACAGCAGGTTACTGGTGTATAATGTATTGACACTGTATCTGGTGAAGTGGGCATGGTCAAAATTGGAAGGTGTGCTTATATACCAGTACATGCTTTTTTTTTTTTAATTACTTGACCCTAATTTGAAAATGAATGCCAATGGAGAAACTGATGGGACCAGTGTATAGAGGGACCGGGATCTGGATGAAATCCGGGAGGTGTATAGGTGAAAGCATAGGTGAAACTCACCTTCACTAACCAAACAGCACAAGAATTTGATCAGCAGAGAGCATTCATTTGCTTGGATTTCCTGGGGGGTTTTTGCTTGTGCGTTATAAAATTAACAAGCAAACGCCATTAAAGGTCTGTAGACTTGATAAGTTGAATCAGTAATTTCGTAAGTTGGTGAGTAGTCGAGTCACATTATCTGGTGATTCGCATGGGTCTGCATTTGGATTACATTACGCGGTACCAGCTGAGTGTTGTCACAAGTTTGTGAGCATGACATCGTTCCATTCTTCAAATCCATAACTGTTCTCATGGATCAGAGCCATTGCTGACTTTCGTAAAGAGTAGCTGCATAACCGTCAGCATGTTTCTGCCCCTTGCTAAAGGGTTGTGTCAGGAAGGGCATCCGACGTAAAAACCTATGCCAAATCCAACATGCGAATCAGATGATTCACTGTGGTGACCACTAAAAAAGGAAAAAAGCTAAAAGGAAAAGAAGAAGTCTTATGTTTGTAAGATAGGTTTGGCAGTGTTGTACTATGATCCGATTTTCCTGGAATACCATCACATAAGGCATGTTTCGAGTTCAGATCACTCACCTTGTCCGTAATTCAGGCAAAACTAACATGGCCGTTGTTGAATGAAAAGGTCTATAATAGTCAATGATTTTAAATGCTAAAGCTTATGAAAGTGACACTGCAAAGCTAAATTCATGTTCACATTCACTCACTCACACACATTTGCCAATCCACTTAATCCTACTAGTGGAGGCTGAAGCCTATCTCAGCCGACTCTGCAAAGGCATGGTATACCATGAACAGCTCACCAGTTCATCACACCTGCAATCAATTTGGGACAGCCAATCAGTGTAATGTGCATGTCCTTGAATTGTGGGAGAAATCCAGAGTGCCTGGAGAAAACCCACTCAAACATGGAGGAACACACAAACCTCACACTAAAACACCCTCATCAAGTCCCGGGAGTCAAACTCAAGACTTTCTTGCAGTGAGGGCAGATGTGCTACCCACCACGTCACCGTTCTGCCTCTGTACGTACTGAGCATGCACCAAAAACTGTAGCTGTATTTTTCTTTTTTGGAATGCGATTGACCTGAGACAAAAATGTTGTACTTCTCTTTGGGAGTAACGAGGATGGATAGGATCAGGAATGAGTATATCTGAGGGACAACACATGTAAGATGTTTTGGAGTCAAAGTCACAGAGGCTAGATTGAGATGGTTTGGACAAGTATAGAGGAGGGATAGTGAATAAATTGCTAGTAGGATTCTGAGGTTGGAACTACCAGGCAGAAGGCCTAGAGGAAGACCATATAGAAGATTTATGGATGTGGTGAAGGAGGACATGAAGGTAGTTGATGTAAGAGAAGAAGATGCAGAGGATAGGGTGAGATGGAGGCAGATGATTCGCTGAGGTGACCCCTGAAGGAAACATCCGAAAGGAAAAGAAGTAGAGGAATGTGATTGACCTATCAGATTTTAGCCTTAGATAAAGTGCTGTTTGTTTGTTTTCTACCTTAAGAGCAGATGGAAAGAGTGGATTCTGGGAACATAATTTGTCAAGAAGAAGACTGTTGTACAGTATATAACCTCCAAGTTTGTCATATAGTCTCTCAACAAAGTATAAAAAAAGCATCAAATCATGGCTATTTTCAGCATAGACATGGAGAGATGAACTGCCAGTTCTACTGAACTCCACCTATATTAATTTGTAAAAATAACATTACAATGTTTTACATGTAAGATGCTAATAGATAGTTTAGCTAAGCTAGCGGATAAGTAAATAAAAATGCAAATATTCATGCTCACCGTTGTCGGCTATCTACGTCATTTACGTGTACCCGAGCGTATCGCAGAGCAATGTGTGAGTTAAAACACTCTCAGGTGTAACATTTCTTAGCCTTACCAATGCAGGTTCTAGTCTCTATATATAACAAGTACCAAGCCCAAGGCCTGTGGGCCAAATCTGGCCCTATAACTCATTTTTTGTGGCCTGTGAGAGCTTTTAAAGCATATGATTATCGTACTTTCTTTGCATCAATGATTACCATGACATGTGATTCATCATCCATCCACTAGGTGAAGCTAACCTATTTCAAGTAAACAGCTAGCCGTTCATGTTTCAGGAAAATTGCAAACTACCTTTTCACCACCAAGCCTTTTTAGAAAAGGAAAGTGAATAAACGAAAAGAGGACAAATAGGCAAAAAAATACAATTTCTATGCAGATTTCATGGTTTTGGCCCTCGATAAACTTAAATCTTAGTAATGTTGCCCTCAGCGAAAATAAATGTGTTTGACACCCCTGCTCTAAATGGCTCTGCTCTGTCAGTATTGCCAGTAATGTCTTTGAGCTTTGACAGTTTCTCAAGTTTTGCTACACTTGGGTTCGTAATTTCTCCTGCGTGTACAATTATTTGTTTTGTTTATACTTTCCAATCACAATTTATGTCCCAATTCCAGAATGCAAACAAACTAACAACAAAATTAAAATAATAACAGAGCTCAGCCTGGAAAAAAAAAAGGAAAGCTGAAAGGAAATGAAGAAGAACTGATAAGAGAACTGTGTATTTTTCGAATGTTAAGAAGTGTCCCTCTGTCCATCCCTCTGGCATGGCCGTACATGTGGGAACCCTCTGGTGAGATTTCTCATGCGTGATACAACCTGGAATGTCTGAATGATGGTAATTTCTTCTCTGCTGTCTTCCCCTCCACACTGTTACTTGTTCCAAGCAATAAAATAAAATGCAATTTTTTTAAACAATGCAAACGTTGATTCTATGTGTTATACAGAGTAGGTATTTTTTAGCTGCCAAAATAAACTATTACATACATCGGGCAGTGGTGGCCTAGTGGTATAGATGCTGGATCACTGACCCTAAGGTTAGGGGTTCAAGCCCCAGTCACCACAGGTTGTCAGTGCCTCAGTCCTCAGTGTCTATGGTGTGAGGGATGTAAAAGAACCATAGCTGACTTTCCACAAAAGTAGCTGCAAAGCATTCATTGTGTTTCTGCCCTGCGATGGCCTGGCGAGCTGTCCAGGCTGTACACTGACTTCGGCTGGAATGGGCGCCAGCCTCCCCGCGACCCTAATTAGGATTAAGCGGTTACAGAAAATGAACTGATAAACTGATAAATAGACTGGCACCTCTCTACCCTGTGGTGATAGAGAAGCTCGCATTGGGTTACTTTCATCCTACGGATGCTTGCTTGCACTCTTACTAGGATATGGTAGCTATACTTTAATACAGTGCCTGAATCTATATATTATGGCATTGATGTGATCTTCATCATGCTATCTTCATATCTGCCTGCTTATGCGGCCCTTTGCAAATGTAAAAATCCCCTTCTGCTACTTTTTTGTTCTGTCATGTGTGATCTTTGTGCTGATGCACACCTGTAGCATTAACCAGATGTTGAGAAACCTCTGATCATTCTGTACATAATGATGTACGTACTGTATTTATATGTGGTTATACCATTCGTGCATGATGAAGGACTGCAACAGATTCTCATGGGCGCCAGAGTTAAACAAACAACTACAGTTTATGTTCAGATGTTCTTGAAGTGTATATTAAATTATATCTGTGCCTGTTTTTTTTTTTAAACTGCTTAGTCTTGAATGTCTACACGGCTTAAGAGTAGTAACCATTTTTATATGCCATAACAATCTTTACTTGGTACAGTGTTACCAGAAATATATTCTCCTCCCGGATTTCTCCTCTTGCTGTGTCCCCTTCTCTCTGAATTGTGTGTGTGTGTGTGTGTGTGTGTGTGTGTGTGTGTGTGTGTGTGTGTGTGTATATATACACGTATATGTATGTATGTATGTATGTATGTATGTATGTGTGTTATGGTTCTCTCTCTCTCCTGCAGATGGAGGTAGTGAGTACATTCAAGAGGAGTGGTTCATTTCAGGGTGCAGTGAGACGGCGCTCCTCTGTGCTCAGCCAGCTCCATGACGTAACCAATATTTCTACCCCCACTCATGTAGTTCTCTCCACTGCCAATGCGAGCGCCACCCCTGGGAGTGAGTCCCCCGCTTTCCCTGTGACAGTCATAACACACACTTTATACATCGAAACAATGACACGCACAGAGGCAGAATCACACATCTCACACCTCTGACTGTTGACACTGGCAAACACACAATAAAGGTTTTACAAACACTTTGCTGCTTTGTATGCCCACATACACACATTGCACTTGTGCAGTGTATATCATGTACTGTCTTCTTTACTGGAAAGTCCTTCTTGTGGTTTCTGTGAGTGGCTCTTTGCAAGCTGGCCTGTGTAATTGTGTGGAGTGCTGTTTGCGTGTCCCTCCCATCAATCCGTCTTGCTTTGTTGGTCCTTTCCACTTGCTAATTTCCACTTCGATTTTCCTTGTTTGGTGGACTTGTTTATATTTTTTTCCCCCCTTTCTTTCTTTTTCCTATTCTCTGGATGGGCAAAGTAAGCCATTCTCTCTGTCTCTCTCTCCCTCGTCGTCTATTTTCTTTCATTAAATCAAAGCACTTAACAGTATCAGTGCACTCTGTTATGTGCCTCGTTGGCTCCTCTGACGTGGAGATGTTTGCACTCTAGAGTTTCCCTCTTAGGGTTGGGTTACATGCAGATTCCAGCATCCGCTTTAGAGTTATGTATAATCATTCATAATGGAACATTGGCTCGAATAGCCATCCCAATCCATACTTTGCAATAAAGTTTTGCAAAGTTTTCTGTACATTGAAGCACTTAATTCTGCCTCTAGAATGATGGTGCATAAAAATAAATCACTTTTATTACATTTGGTGAGGCATTCTGCTGTCCTCTGATCATGTAGCACGACCACTGTTCCTGCTCTCAGAGGAGGAAATTAGATATTAATGATTTGAGGAAATGCAGAGAGAACATGGCAGCCCCTTTCTCCTTATTATCATTTTTCTGGGGGAGGTTTCTGTTGTCAAGCGTGGTTTTCTGTGGCGCAAAGCAAAAATGCTAAAGATTTTCCAGTAATTAAACATACAAAAGTGTGGCAAATTTCTCGGGCAGTGTGCAAGGGGTAAACCTTCGAGTATAAGCCCTATAAGGTTCTTATCTTGATCTCTCTCTCTCTCTCTCTCTCTCTCTCTCTCTCTCTTTTTCTCTCTTTTTTCTCCCTCATGGTTATTTTAAATAATGCAGGTTGTGGTTCATCAGTTTGAGATTTTGTGAAGGCATCCCCTAATGTCTCTGTACTTCTTACTTCCACAGATCCATCCATCAGATCTTAATCTCTCTCTCTCTCTCTCTCTCTCTCTCTCGCTCTCTCTCTTAGCACTGATTCTTTGGTCTGTTATGATTCTTCTTTTTCCTGTCTTCTTCCCTTTTCTATAGGCGACCTGTTCTACTCAAATATCTCTTTCAGAAATAATTATTACATTTTTTGCATAAAAATATAAATATTTCCTAAATATGTGTGTATAATTATACAACCATAATTACAACAGCAATCTAGTTCAGTACCATTTGATAAGTGATTCTGTCTGAGCTTTATTTTAATTGATTTCCATTCTAGTGTCTTATTCCTGAACAATCAGAAGCTTTTAGTATTTACTTGTTTTATTTTTTTCCCCTCAGTCTCTTCTTTGTTTGCATGTCTTGACTTTGGTAGCAGGTTAAAAATGTCCTTGTCACGTACCATACAGCTGTGTGTCCTGTGGGTTATTGTATGCTACATCATTTATGCTGTGTATGTGTCCCGTCCCATTTCATCTCGATTTGTGTGTATGTATGTATGTATGTATGTGGGTGTGTGTGTGTGTGTGTGTGTGTGTGTGTGTGTGGGTGTGTGTGCGGGTGGGGGGGCGCAAGTGAGTCAGTTTCCTCTCATGTCTATAATTCAGTGTAAAACTCCCATATTAATGTGCTAAGTGCTCGGCTCTTAAGGCCTCCCAATCATTCACCCATTTTTTCCCCCTTCTAGCTACATGAAAACTTGCAAGTAGATGGATCTCTATGTACTTTATATTTTTGCCCCATCCTCAATTATTAAATCAGATATATAGAGATATATACGTAAAGATCATGAAATAGGAACGTTATTTTATGCAGATGTTTAGAGCTTTAAATCCTGTTTGGTTTCATATTGAGTTTTGTAATACAGTAAATGCTTTACACTGTGAACCAGAGGCTGGAAAGGACACTGCCACTGATGGATATTCATGTTTACCTCCTGCCTGTTAGTGCTCTCATTTGTTCAAACATTTACCGTGTATGGTAACAGTCCACTGCCAAATGCATATACACTCTGTCGGTCACTGTGTGTGCTCAGGAAGGTTTTCATTAGCAAATGTTTATAACTGAACTGAGTTATAAAAGCTTTTCCTGTTGCTTGAAGCTTTGGTTACTTGCAGTAAATCTGGCCTTTTTTTGTGTTTGTCCTAATGGGTTAATAGGAGTGAAAATTATTTAATTATTTCCTTTATTATTATTATTATTATTATTATTACAATCATGTGCCTTTCCATCGGAACCATCGCTAATGTTTTATATTCCGTGGTTCACTGATAAAGTCAAGCTTGACTAACCCTCCATTAGGGCAACTTATAGACCATGAAGTCATGCTGATGATCTCGACTCTCAGGGTGCAAGTTCAGGAGTTGAACCTGAACTTGACGTGACCTTATAAGATCATCAGGATGTGAGGTCATTTATTTAACAGGTCATCCTCATTAACCCTCAGTTTTCATCAGAGCTTTTTGTAGCACTTCTTCTCCTCTGCTTCTACTCACTCTGTTTTGCTTCAGTGGCCCTTATTTAGCTGCAATTTATTTGCAGAACATCATTTGGAGAAGAAAGAAAGAAAAAAAAAACAAATTCTTGAATGAAGCACATTTTGATTTGTTTTTCATTTTTTTAATGATCCAGTTTTTCCATCAAGCATTTTTCTTTGAAGGACAGCGTGGGGAGACAGTGGACGCTAATCTGGCATGCTAACATCGAGAGCAAAGACAAAAAAAAACAAAATCATTTAACACCCAGTTTTTTATTTGTTTGTTTTAATTTTTTTCTCGCTTTTCTCCATTCCTCTACTGTGGGCATTATACTCGAATGTTTACCTGTATCCATGCAAAAAGGAAAAAAAGAAGCACCAAACAAAGAGCAAAAAGAAAACAACAAAACGAGAACAATATTCCAATTGTTCAAGATTTGCAGGAGGTCTTCTATTTCTTGCTTAAAAAGAAAAACAAAACAGGCTCTTTGGAAAAACGGATAAGCACTTAACCAAATGCTTGACCTTTTCTTCCTGTTTGGTTGTTGTTTTCTGTTGTTTGAATCTTTGTTTCTTTCTGGTTCATTTAGCCTCTTTTCCTTTGCTGGGTGAGTTTCTGACTGGGGAAGAGGGGTGGGGAGAGGTGGGCTGGACCAGCCGTTGGCCACAGCAAAGGAATGTGCTCTTAAATCTTCTCATCGTTGAATGTTATATACATCAGCACTGCGTGTATATATGTCCTACTGCTTTGTTTATTTGTCCTTACAGCATGAGACTGGCTGCATATCATCATGCCCTCTCTTTCCTTTGTTTTTTATGCACTTTTCATTTGCTTCTGTAACAGAATGAGACAGCTGCACTGGATTAAGCACGTCATTGAGTGTGTGTGTGTGTGTGTGTGTGTGTGTGTGTGTGTGTGTTTCTGTGTGTTGGGTTCATATTGGCTACTGTAGCTTCACTCTTCTTCTGATTATTCAGCTTGCAGTGAAATGTATCGGCTCCTCTTTTCACTCTTCTGCACTTGTCTGCACTGCTGCATGTCCAAAGATGCTCTGCTCTCGCTCTCTCTTCCTTTCTTGCAAGTCAGCCTCTCCCTCCCTGAATGAACTGCTCTCACCACCATGCAAAATGATTCACTACTACTTATCATGTTTCAGAATGACTCCAAGTCCTAATCGATATCAATTGTGTTGCTTACCAAGAAGCCAAATTACAGTATACAGTACCAGGTCTGCGATCTGCTGGAGCTGATTTGGTGGTTAAGACTAAGATTCCATATGCACGGTATGGGGTATTGCTTGCAGACTGCGTGTAAAAATTTAAATGGTTTCTTCAAGAGGGTGATTCCATGTATGCAAATGCAGAATGTACTATCCTGGACCTGGGATTCCCATATATGTTATGTTTTGTGAGTATTTTTGTGCATGATGTAGGAGAGACGACATCTACAAACAACGAAAACCTGAAGACAATTTAGACCCCACATTGAGCTTTGAACTGTAGCAGTGCCGCTCATTTAATATTACACAAACTATGCCAATACTTACCGAATTCAATACAAATTAAACAACACAAATTAATAGGTGGACGGTCCTGGCTTTGAGTTTCAGGCTTGATGATTTCTGTATGGACTTTCAATATCCTTCTCATGCTTGCAAGGATTTCCTCCAGGAATTCTGGTTCTCCACAAATACTGTTTACAGTAGAAGTGGGGAGCTGCTCACATTGAATGGGGATGTTGTCGGGAGGTGGAAGGAATACTTCGAGGACCTCCTCAATCCCATCAACTCTGTGGATGAGGAAGACTCTGGGGGTTTGGGTGGGGTCCACCCATCACTGGAGCTGAGGTAGTCAAAAAGCTCCTCAGTGGTCGAGCTCCGGGAGTGGATGAGATCCACCCTGAATAGCGCAGGGTTCTGTCTGTTGTAGGACTGTCTTGGTTGACATGTCTCTGTAACATCGTATGGTCATTAGGGGCCGTATCTCTGGATTGGCAAACTGGGGTGGTAGTCCCACTTTTTAAAAAGCGGGACTGGAGGTGTTCCAATTATCATGGAATCACATTTCTCAGCATACCTGGGAAAGTCTATGAGGGGTGCTGGAGAGGACAATTCCACAAATACAGTAGTTGTATTTCAGTTTCAGGAGGAACAATGTGGTTTTCATCCTGGCTCTGCACTCTTGACCAACTTTATACACTTTACAGGATCCTTGAGGGGCGGAGAGTTTGCTCAATCTGTCCACATGCATTTTGTGGATTTAGAGAAGGCTTTTGACTCTGTCCTGTGTCTTATGGAGCATGCTCCAGGAGTACGACGTTCCGGACCTGTTGCTAGGGGCCATTCAGTCGCTGTATCACCGGAGCCCGAGTTTGGTCCGCATTGGTAACAACAGGCCGAATTCATTTCCAGTGAGAGTTGGAGTCTGCCAAGGCTATCCTCTGTCACAGATTTTGTTCATATTTTTTATGGAGAGAATTTCAAAACGTAGCCGTGGTGTCAAGGGGTTCTGGTTTGATGGCCATTGGATCTCGTCTCTGCTTTTTACAGATGATGTCGTCCTTTTGGTTTCATCAATTTAGGACCTCCAGCTGTCATTGGACCAATTCACAGTTGAATGCGAAGTGACCGGGATGAAATTCAGCACCTCCAAGTCCGAGGCCATGGTTCTCAGCCGGAAAAGGGTGGAATGCACCCTCCGGATCTGAACTGAGGTCCTGCCCCAAGTGGAGGAGTTCAAGTTTCTTGGGGTCTTGTTCTCAATTGAGGGAAGGATGGAGCAGGAGATCGATGGGTGGAGTGCTGCAGCCTCTGCTGTAAAGCAGAGCCTGTATCGGTCTGTCATGGTGAAGAGGGAGATGAGCTGCAAAGCAAAGCTCTCAATTTACCAGTCGATCGACATTCCAACCCTCACCTACGGTCATGAGCTTTGGGTAGTGACTGAAAGAACAAGATTGCGAATGGAAGCGGCTGAAATGAGTTTCCTTTGCCAGGTGATGGGGCTCTCCCTTAGAGATAGGGTGAGAAGTTCAGCCATTCGGGGGTGGGTGGGCGGGTGCTTGGAATAACAGCACTGCTCCTCCACATTGAGAGGAGCCAGTTGAGGTGGCTCAGGTATCTGGTTAGAATGCCTCCTGAACGCCTCCCTGGTGTGGTGTTTCAGACATTTCCAACCGGGAAGAGACCCTGGGGTCGACATGGAACACGCTGGAGGGGTTATGTCTTTCAAGTGGTCTGGGAATGCCTCGGTGTCCCCGGAAGAGCTGGAGGAAGTGGCTGGGGTCACTGAGGCATTCCCAGACCACTTGAAAGACATAACCCCTCCAGCGTGTTCCATGTCGACCCCAGGGTCTCTTCCCGGTTGGACATGTCTGAAACACCACACCAGGGAGGCATTCAGACATGTCCAACCAGGAAGAGACCCTGGTGTAGTGTTTCAGACATGTCCAACCGGGAAGAGACCCTGGGGTCAACATGGAACACGCTGGAGGGGTTATGTCTTTCAAGTGGTCTGGGAATGCCTCGGTGTCCCCGGAAGAGCTGGAGGAAGTGGCTGGGGAGAGGGATGTCTGGACCTCATTGCTTAGGCTGCTGCCGCCACAACCCAAACCCGAATGAAGTGGAGGAAGATGAAGACTCATCTTGTTCAAGATGTACCACTCCTTCACCTGCTGTCAGCTGAGATAGGCCTCAGCCTCCCCGTGACCTTAATAAGATTAAGTGGTTTGACAAATGATAAGTGGGCAAAAAAAATAAAAAAACGCTACTTATTTTTTAATGTATTAACAGTAGCCTACTTACCTTAACCAAATTGCTATATGTTATCTGGGCCATGAAGTCATCATGGATCAGCTAAGATGCTATTAGACTGTTTTTTTGAGAAAATAAAATATTGTTGATATTTTTCTTCATCTACTTTAAGTTTGATTATTAACGCATTAAAATAGCCCAATTCATCCTGCTTTTGGTAGATGGGATGAACCCAGTACCCATGATTCATCTTTTTCTGTTGTTTTCATAATGACATTGCAGTTGCACTTGTTTGCTCTTTTAGAATAAGATATTGTGCTACAGGCAATGTTCCAATTTTTAAAGAACATCATGGCAAATGTAGAATTACCAAGAATTACCGGATTAGGGTTCTGTATACTGTGTGTGTGTATGTATGTATGTGTGTGTGTATATATATATATATATATATATATATATATATATATATATATATATATATATATATATATATATATATATATATATATATATATATATATATATACTAGTGTGTGTGTGTGTGTGTGCATGTGTGTGTGTGTGTGTGTGTGTGTGGAATCTGCAGGCACATATTGTCATGCTGGATTCTATGTGGACATTATGTAATGCATTACACATGCCCTGCATATGGAATCTGAGCTTCAGCCACTAATTAATGTTTATTGGCCCTATCCTAAGCTTGTGAGCATGAGTATGATCCTGTTACACCAATTGGTTTCAAGCACAAGGAGTTATACTAATCTTTAGTTAGCAGGGCAATATACTAAGGGTTACTAACTAAAGCAGACTTCACCCAGGTGATTTTTTTTTTTTTTTTTTTTTTTTTTTAGAATTTAATTTATAGGTAGATAAAGTCACAAGTTAAAAACATAAATGAAATCTCGTTGAAAGCAATAATGTACTTTTGTTTTATACTGTAAGAAACCATATTTCATATACCACAGGTGTCAAACTCAAGGTCCAAGGGCAAAATCTGGCCCATCAACTCTTTTTATGTAGCCTGCTAGCCTGCAAGTGCTTTCAAAGTATATGATTGACATTAACGGTTTAAGAAAGATCGCAAGTTGGCATATTGCTGTCAAACATTGTCAGAAAGGGAACGTAAATAAAGTTAAAGAGGACAAATAATAAACTAAACTAATCATTTTGCCATACAGCTTTCATGGTTGTTCTTTTTTTTTAATTCAATTACAGATTATCCGATCCTTGATGACCTTAAAATTTCATGATGTGGCCATCAGTACAAATGAGTTTGACACTCTTGATGTATACAGTTCACAATACCCATCGCAACTCATTTGCATCACACCTCACAATGCTAATATGAAGTGCTAATAATATTAAGTTCAAGATCACATTATCCAAAAGAAACCTTTTCATATCAGACTACAGACCCATTACATCTACATAACTCTTCCATAACTCTGCACATTTATTGTGTGATGGCATCACTGGGCTATGCATGCTACAACATGATGCCACAGTGACTAATAAGCTTTTGCTTTACTTGCATATGTGTGACGTAACCACACTCCTGTGTGTTGATAGACTAAATGAGGCATTATTCATACTTCCTATTGACTGTGGGTACAGTGCAGGTTCATTCTCACTCCATCTCACCAGCTGAAACCCAAGTCAATCATCTGTGTTCCTTCTCACCTCTAATGTTCCCACTGAGAACTTACAGATTCTAACCCACCGTCTCTTCCATCGGATGTGTCTATGTGTGTATTAAAGCATCCCTGTCCTTTCTTCACGCTCTGTCTCTCAGTGTCTGCCTGTGTCCGTCACCTCTTTTAGTTTCCTTCTGATTGGTTGATGTACACACATAGTGAGCATTCATTTTGTGTTGGCTGTATTTGTATATATCTGCTTCCATTTGTCTTTTCATATGAAGCCTGGTGTGTTCCATTTTGAGTTCATGAGAATGAACATCCATCGTCTTGACTGACTGACAGTGGTAAACTGACTGGATGAGTCCGTTTCCTGTTACCTCGCTGATGTTTTTTTTTCCTTGGACATTTCTCCTTCTTTGAGGAACTCTTAAGATCTTGTTGCGCAAGATATGTCAAAGATCACAAACGGTAAACATTCGACTCCTGAGTAGCACATCAACAAGGTGCATAACTACTGACGAGTTCGAATCCAAATTGATGCCACAGACATCCGTGACCAGGAGTCCATGGGAACAAATTGGTCAAGCTCTCACGGGAGGGAGAGATGGCATATGCTCACTTCCCTGTCACTCACAGCGATCAACAGCTAGTCATGGGTGTCTGTGACCTCATTCGTATGAGGGATGGATAGCGCTTTTCCTCCAAGCGTGTTAGGCCGCTCTCAAATACGCATCTATAGCAGTTCTAAAAGAAGCGGGTGGAGGCACTGCATGTCAAGGAGAGGGAATGTGCATGCTGACACCCATCCCTGGCTGGTGGTGGTCATGTGAAAGGGAAAGTAATAGTTGATGGGTGGGAATTGGTTACAATTAAAATTAGGCAAAGAAAAAAGGGATGGCACAAAACAATGGCAAACATGAACTGCCTCTCTTTTGTCCAAAATAATGTTTAGATACAGCAAAAAAAAATCCTTATACAATGGTACCTTGACTTATGAAATTAATCCGTTCCGAGGGCAAGCTCGTAAGTTAAAAAGTTCATTAGATGAAACAATTATTCCCATAAGAAATAACAAAAACCAAATTAATCTGTTCCAACCCCCTCCAAAACTCATATAATTGTCCACAAACACGTATACAGACGCTCCTTACTTTACGTTTATTCACCTTACGTTTTTTCGATTTTACATTTTTTGTAAAAAAAAAAAAATTGTAAGTCATTTTGAGTTTAGCGTGCTCTCCGTAGTACGAGACGTTTACATGTTTACATGGAGCTGCGTCATTCATTGTTTACAAACGACAGACTGAACGTGCCCTGTTTCTTCCCAGTTCACCACATGTTCCCCTTGTGTTAAGACGTCGTCTCTCTGAACTTTGTGTTTACACTGTTTTGCATATTTGTAACCCTAAACAAATATGATTGCTCAGAAGTGTAAGCCTACTAGTGATAGTGGTAATCGGAATCAGTGGTAATAAGTTAATTTGATTAAAATTTATTTCTTGAAATTATTTTGCTTGAAATTAATTTATTTGAAATTAATGTTAATATTATTTTACAATGTTATGTTTATAATAATTGATTTAGGGGTGTTTTATGAGATACGGTAATAGTATTTATGGATGTATAGTACAGTATGAACGGTCATACGTCGCTGGAACATACAGTAACAACTTGCGTTTTTTTCACCTTACATTCAGCCGTTCAGAACGTAACTAAAACGTAAGTCGAGGAGCATCTGTATATGATCTAATATATGAAAGATAAACATGTACATATAAACAATAAATATTGCACAATAATAATACTTTTACATTAACATTAATAATAATTAATAATAAATAATAATGAAACAAGAATAAACAATAAGTCAACTAACCCTTCCGATCATTGACTGCAGCAAATATGTTACGTGGGCAGGCAGGAGGTGTTGCATAACAGAGGAGGAAGACGAGGATGAGAAGGAGGAGGAGTAGGAGAATTTTGTGTGTGCATGCTAGGACAGGCTAGTGGTGAGCTCCCACAAGGCCAGTGCTGCTCAAATAGTGGGGTGTGATGACAGTGGGGGCACGTATGACCATAGGGAATATGCTATTTTGCCATACTGTACTAGAATTAAGTGTAATTGCGCATCCTCTACAGTAGTTGGCGGTGGCACTCTCGTTGTCACGCTATGGTGTATGGAAAAAACACTGAGCAAACGATATGAAGTGCAGTAAACACTATTTATAGTCGCGCGCGGAGTGCTGAGGGGGCGTGAATTTTTTTTTTTCTTCCTAGAGGGGGCGTCACAGAAAATAATTGAGAAGAACTGCACAAGGCGTTTTCGGAGCATGGAGGAATATACGCGGAAGAATATGAGGCTAATTGTCCCGGAAAAGCCATTTCGTGGAGAGCTCATAAATCAAAATTTTGCTGGTTGGATGGAGCAGATTTTTGGTGGGATCAAAGCTCGTATCATGGAAAATTCGTTATAAGGGACACTCGTGAGTCAAGGTACCACTGTAATTGATTAAAAACAGATATTTAAAATTTCTTAAGATATTAAAGAAATTATATTACATTTTTTCACATTGAAGTTTTTTTACTGCAGCAACTTGATCTTGAGCTGTTTGTCCATTAGAAGTCATGTCCAGAAATGGTTCTGACTACTAGGCAAAAAATGAGAGATCTCTTTGCTTCTATCCCTCTCTCCAACCACACCCCTTTTATCTTTTCTTACTTTTTCCCCTCCACCAATCTCTTTCCTCTTCCTTATCCCTTTCTGCTCATTTCTCTTCTCAAACCCCTATATATTGCACACTTCTTTTTCTTTTTGTGCCTCTTGTTCCTTCACATCCCATCCTCTCACTCAGATGCGGGTGGTGAAAGCATTCCGTAGTTCCCTTTATGATGGCATCGAGAAGCCTGAGTCCAGGAACTCCATCCACAACTTCATGGCACATCCCGAGTTTCTCATCAACGACTTAATGCACAACATCCCGCTGATCGACGACACCGACATCGATGACGAGTCGGAGCTGTCCAAGCACAACCACCACCACCTGCACCCAGCCTTTCGCAAGCCACCTCCTCCTCCTGTCCAGCGGTCCCGTCCTCCGCCACGTCCTTATCGCCAGTACAGCCTCCCAGCTACCCCCAACCGCAACAATAATGCTATCCAGAGCAATGTGCACCAACCGACAGAACACACCGCACACTGGACCACCCATTCCCGACAGATGTGCCCCCTTTTCAGCCTGGAGACTTCACTCTGACTGCCTGCACTTCAGAGAAAGGGCACTTGATTGGACTTTGGATACAGAGCAGAGACAAGCTAACCATTGGTTCATTTGCATATCTGTGATATGATGGGGAACTCCTGGGGACACAGAAATGGTCTGATCAACTTTCAAACAACTCAAAATCACACAAGATCTATCCATTCTCTCTTATCACCACAAACTACCCATGAGTCTGTCTGGTTTTACAGCTTCATGCATGCACTGCCTCCTTTCACTGTACTGAGAGAAGGTCAGTGCATTGTGCGTCTGTGGTAACTGAAACCAGTGCTAGGAAGGTGAGCAGCACAGAAAATGTTTATTTTCACTAAAAAAAAAAAAAAATTGCAGATATGTTAAGATGTCTCGAAGGCTAGATATAATGCTGAGAGGGAAAGAGTGTCATTCCAGAACTTTTAATGGTAGGATCATTTCTATGACTTGACTTTCATGAGTGCAAAGGCATGATATACCGACAGAGTAAGAGGTCAAATCACACCACTTTTTATTGATGTTATTAACATCATCATCATCATCATCATCATCACCATCATAATTATTATTATTATTATCATCATCATAACTAGTTCTACAGTCTATTACCATCATTAGTGTTCAGATATATTTGAAAAGACTACTTTTATTACAATATATAACTAATACTTTATGGAGTAGCTTTAACACCATTATTTATCTATTTATTGATCTATTTATTTGCTTATTAATTTATTTCTTTGTTTATTTATTTATTTATTTATTGTCCACGCAACATTTTTTCTGTCTCTCTGTCTATTTCTGTGTGTGTATGTGTTGTGTCTGTTCTTAAAAGAAAAACAGAAAATACGTACTAACAAAACAAAGATACAATAAACTTAAAGTTATAAGTAATTACATTTTATTGAATCTACAAATAGCAAAACAAAACTAAACATTACTGCCATTCATTCTTCCATTCAATTAAATTATATTCACAGAAAATGTAAGCAAATTTTACTGCCTACCTATTGCTAAGGTCATCTGTTCTCCTTTCATTGGATTCAAGTTCATTACTAAGATTTGTTTAAATGCAAAGCCCTTCATTTGGAATTTAAAATGCTGTTAGTACATCGCTTAAACTTTTGCAACAGGGTAGAAAATTTGGGCTTCTGGCTTTGAATTTAACGTTGTCATATCAGAACAGGCCTGGGGATGACCTCTGTGATCACACTGGCCAATTTAAAGCTTACATTGGATGTGGACCCACCCGATATCAGCCTCTCATTGCGTTTTTAGGATTGTTCATTTTCTGTCCTTTTACTTCTTTTGCAAACTTCACCAACAAAATGCATTTACCCTTTAAAGCATAGTGAAGTACTACGAGTCGCTCATAACCAATGCTTTCTGGCCCTTTAAATTCATTCATCGTCACTTTTCCTTTCATGGTTCATGGTTTGATTTATTTAGCATCGTCATGTCATGCTAAATGTCTGTGATCAAGTCAAACATCTGACTGCAGACAGTGGTTTCAGGATCTGAACCAGAAAAGGAAACGCTCATCTTATACTGCCACGATTATTATCATGTGCTTAATATCACAGAAACGAATAATGCACAATCTGTAAGACTGACATCACTTTTGCACATTATCAGAGCTCACTGGTTTGGTTTAAAGGTGAAATCTCCTTGTACTTACCAGTGGATTCTGAAAAAAAAAATGCGAATGCACTTTTCTTTGCTATAGAATTGTTTTGGTATCAGACATGGAGAAAAAAAATGGGATACCAAAAATTAAAGTGTCATAACATACCACAACAAGCATGACATCATGGTTTATAGTAACACATTAGATTTGAGTACATTCCATTAACTGTTCCATTGATCTGAGTGCCAGGGGTACAAAATCCTCTTGTACCCCAAATATTTCTGGGTTCACACATCCAACATCATATTGCTCCTAGTAAATGCATTTGCAATGCAATACAATCATGTGGGAAATTGGACTGGCACTTATGCAACAGACTGCCCTGTCCACAGCTCTGTGAAATAAGCTTGATATCATGTACATAGGGCTCTCAGAAATCCTTTATCTGTATAGAATACTTTTCTAGAGTGCCCAGTTTTCAGCAACTGGCAAATGATGAAAGTGTACAATGCAAGCACGAACAATGATGGATCATATTGTTGCATTGCTCAATGTTGTCTGTGCAGAGCATGTGTTGATTATCATAGTGCACCTTGCCACCATTGTTTAACTCCACATCTGTCTGTTGATGGTTCATTTTTCACTGGTCAATTTTTTACGTGTCTCTTCAGAAGTAGGTGGATCTCCATTTCTCCTTATGGTCACTGATGTGCTGTTGACTGCAAGTGTTCTTCCCCGGTACCGCTCCCCTTTTTCTCCTATGGCTACAGAACATAGCCTTAGACTGGAGTGGTGAATCTTACTACTTCTTACATTGTCATTATCACTGATTAAAATGGGTGGCCTATCAAGTCTCAGAAGTTGATGGATGCTCAAATTTTAGCATACAGAAAAGAACTATTGGAACTTCGCAAAGTGTGAGTTGTCCACCCATTTTAATTACCTCAGAGGTAAATATATTATTTTGTCCAATAAGTGTCCAGACCATTAGAAGGGTCCATGTTACTAACAGTCTCAGTGGAGTCTCATGAACTGAGAGCGCTGGTAGGTTTTCAGGAAGCATGGACCCATTTTAATGCACAGACACAGTCAGCTTACTACAACCATGGCCAGTGAATGTACAAATGATCATTAACTTGCTTAACTCATGATTACCATGTATTCTTTGCCTAATCCTATCTAATCATAAACAGAGCTTAATTGCATCAAAATAGTCTTAAAAGCTATAATTGTCTGTCTTTGAATTATGTCAATTCTAAATATCTAATTTGTAACCCCAATTTCATTGAACTCCACTGAGTTATGAAATATATAAGGTCATACGTAGGCTATTCCTCTGCTCCAATCAACTACCTGCAGATAAAAATTCCAAAAGTGATGAAAGAATATTTAAAGGGAAAACAAAAAACTTCATTGTCTGCCTTTTTCCATTTTGTTGTAGGAAGTTCACTCAAGGTAAGGTGAAAAAATGTGAAAAGAGTATATAATATATTAAATATAGTAATTATAAAATATTGTACAACTGCACCAATGCTGTACATTTTTTGCCAAAATGTGCACGTGTATTTTTTGTTTATAGCCTATAGCCTATTCTCCCCGTTTGTCTCTTCCCCTCTTTATTTTATTTTTAATTTTGCTTTTTTTTTCCTAAAATATTGAAATTAAGCATCTTGTACATTATTATTATTATTATTATTATTATTATTATTATTATTATCGTTGTTGTTGTTGTTGTTTTTTCCAGCAGTGTTCTATTAACTGATGGAAAAAAAAACAGACAGCTGCACATTCTCCTGAGCATACAATTACTGCGTTACAATGAACAAAAAAAGACAAAAAAAAGAAGAGAAAAAAAATCCAACCTATTAAATATATTAATAATTACCTGCCTGTTACTTAAGAGAAAAAGTATCTATATACGATGAAAGAACACACCTGTATACTGTAGACTAAAGTGTATGAAAATCTAAGAATTTATCTTGAAAATAAGTCAACACTTTTTGTCTGTATAAAAAAAAGTATTGTACAATAATAACTTTGACCAGTGTCTGTCGTTGTGTTTCATTGTGTGGCTGTGCTTATTTCTTTAATATTAGAGAAGATACCTGCGTGGAAAAAAAAAAACATGCATTTGTGCCAACCTCAGAAGCAATAACATTCTTGGAAAATAAATCCTAACACCAGAGTGTTTGATTATTTTACAGTATTCAGAGCATATACAATACATTTAAAGTAACTGGCTATTCCGTAGCAACTTTCAGGTTGCAAGAGGAGTGTATTTGGAACTTTGGTTACTATCTATATGAAGTTTTGCATCTGGAGGATTCCTCCTGGTTCGCTAGTCTCCAATTTTCAAAAAACAACATTTCCCTCAGTGGTTTAGCTTTGTCCCATTATCTGCATGTGATAGGCTGGTTCCTGGGACAGGCTTCACATTCACTGCACCTTTAAACAGGAAAAAATATTAACTGTAAATGATACCTATCCTTTGGTATTTGGTCCTCTTTATTCTATGTACAGTACCAAAACATCAGTAAAATTCACCAGCTGGCCAATTCACAGGATTTTCTTTTTTTTTTTTTTTTTTTTTTTTTACTCAACCATGGTAATGGTGCTCATCAACAACACCTTCAGCTATCCACCCTGTGGGTCTCATCTAAGTGTGTGTAGGACATAAGTGTTGAAACTGCTCAGTGCAAAGAAAGCCACAAGTGTGGATAGCATCCCAGGATTCATTCTCAAAAACTATCTTGTGTAATTCATGACCTTTTTGCGGCCAGTATCATGCAAGGAACATATCATTTCTCCACAGGCATGGACTCATTTACCTCAATCAACTACCCAAAATCAGTGAGTCAAATTTTAGTCAAATTTCTGTTTTCCCAATTTGCCAAAGTCCTTTAAAGCATTTGAGATAACTTGAATAGATCCGAGCTGAGAGTAAATAAGAACCAGAGTATGTACTTTCTCCTGTGTTTTAATAATTTAGCGCTTGAAAGCATCTCACACACATGGTTTAATGATACTGATATCAGGCAGTTTATTAACCATTTGTGAAAGCTGTATGAAAACTGCGGCAGTGGTGCCCCAGTGGTAGGATGCTGGCTTGATGATCCATAGGTCTGGTGTTCATCCCTACTATTAGCAAGTTGTCAGTGCTGTTCTCAGTGCAGCAAACTGGGTTATCAAAGGTCAGCCATTTCTATCTATGGTTAGAGGCATGTAACAGAACCATTGCTGTTATTAAAAAAGAGTAGGCCACTGGGTTGCTGTCAGTGTTTTTCTGCCCTGTCACTGTTGAACAGTCTTGCAAACCTGCCAAAACCTTGTTTGTTAGACCCCAAACTAATAATACAAAAAAAAAAAAAAAATCCAACCCAGCATCATGATGCATACAGACAAATGGACAGATACCCAGGGAAAAACAGCATGCCTTTAACTAGATGATATGATGCTCTAGAGCACCGATAAACTGAGAATTGTATGCTGGGAAAGTAATGCTTCAAAATAAAAAAAATGTTTTACTCTGACTTGACAATGTAAAGTCATATAACATTTTTACAGTGTTCTAAATATCAAACAAATTTCAATACTGTGAAAAACATGTACTGTTTTTTCCTCTGAAGAATGTTTTCCAGATAATTGCTTATTTTATTTTGTAGCCAGCTGTCACAGAATTGTACTAGCAGAATTTGCAAATATCTGCCTGATGCAACACCAGTTGCAGTGAAAAGGGACTAACAGCAACCTTTCCTCTTAATTAGTGGTGTTGCGGACTCTAGGGCCTTTCAGGTAGGTAGGTATGTGGGGTGTGGGTGTATATATATATATATATATATGGGCTGAAGGTAATTGGTAGCATCAGAACTTATTTAAGTGATTCACTGAAATGGGGAGACATATGCATCCACCACTTTTTGGTTTGAAAAAAAAAAATCTCCCTTTTAACTACCTCATTTGTTGTCTGTTGCATATAATCCAAGAAAAAAAATTAGATTGCACAGTAATGTTAATAATAATGCTACAAAATGTAAACTGATCACATCAGAAAAACTTATACATGAAGATAAAGTACCCTTCCACAACACAAATATTCCTGGACAGTACGGAGTTTATATATAATCAACAGTGGATCCAACCATCCACTTGGTGAATTACTTAATCCCATTAGAGTGGAGAAGCATCTGGGGGAAGGTAGGGTATACCCTGAACAGTTTACCGGTCCAATTGCAGAGTGAAGACACACCTAACCATTCATATTCGCAGGTAGGGGCAATTTGACTGAAAATGTGCCATAACTGGGAACAGCCAATGGTCCTCGTGTGCATGTATTTGGACTGTGGAAGGAAACCAAAGAACAAGGACAGCATGTAAACTCTACACATAAACACCCAAGCCTGGGACTCGAACCTCAGACCTTCTTCTTATTGAGAGGTATCATGCTAATCAGCTATACACTATCTATGAATAATAGCTTGAAAAGCTTAAAAAACTGTTTCCGTCAATCTATTTAGATCCTTATTACGACAGAGTTTTCTTTCTTTCTTTCTTTTCTTCTTCCAAATACAAGTTCAGAATTTACATTTATCTGATGGCTTGTTTATATAAGCAGAACACGTGGTGTCGCTTCCTGGCATAGCAATATGGCTGCACCCTATGCACGTCGGCACAAATGCTGCGATACTGCCCCCTAATGGACAAGTGTTCACCCAAGACGTGCTCTGCTCACGAAAGTAAATAATCCTGAGGGGGTGAATGTGAGGTTAATGCCTGCCTTTTCTTTTTTTTTTTAAGGTGACGTTTTAAAGTGTCTGAAACTAATAAATCTGTGTATTGTACTGAACCATGAATATAAAATCATATTTTATATAACCTGTTATACTGGGATTGTTTCTTTTCCTCAGAGTCACAGGGAGGAACCAGTAGAGGAGAGCTGCGGGAGGGAGGAAGATACAATGGCGGGCGATTCAAAAGAACAACAAATCTCTCTGCGTGTTTACAGCAAACTTCAGGTAATTTTAACGATTTTAAAATATATTTAACTCGAACCAGGGGCCTTATGTTGTATATTTCCCCCCTTTATATCTGCGGATATACTGGCCCTTCGAACACTAAACGATGATATTTTTAGCTGTTAGCTTGTTAGCTGAGTAGATACCATGAGTGCTAAAACATTATATAACTCCATGATTTATATCCGTAATGATGACTCGGTTCATATTTACTTAGGCTTGAGTGTTATACTTGCATGAAATAACAAATAAACATGCTAATGCAGTACTTGTATAAGTGATGCTGGTTAGCTAGCTAGCTAGCTCGCGTGCAAGTCTGAGTGTTGTGTTTGTGTGGTGCTCAGGGACTCGCCTGTCCCTCAGTGGACAGTCTTTACCTGAGAGAAGCGACCAGCATGCAGGATCTGTTCTGCACACCGTCATTAATCCGCATGGACATCCTGAAATGGGTCTGTACCCGGTATGTGAACACAGTAAACATTCAAAAGTTCGGAGGTTACAATCACGATATTTAAGTATCTGGAAGTAAAGGTGAATGGTTTGTGTGTTTATGAAGAATATGCCCAGCCTTGAAAGACAAATTCTCAACATATAAATCCTTAGAAACAGAAGAAATGGCAAAAGGTAAAAATGTTTTTCTTTCTTTATTTACTTTTATGTGTATACTCTACAAGTTTATGGACACTTGACCATCAGACCCATCTGTCTGTGGCTTCTTCCCTGAGTTGAAAGTACACAATTGTGCAAAAAGTCTGTCTGCTGTTGGGTTAAAATTTCCTTTCAGTAGAACTAAGAGGCTCAAAACTGTTCTAGCACACACAGTAACCTCCATCAGGACATTGCCATTCCAAGGTTGAAGTGGGAGAATAGGAGTAGCTTGCACACAATACTGACTTCAATCCCACTGAACACATGACACCAACTGCCCCAGGTGTCCCTGCCTGACCATAATGTTACTCTCAGGGACGAATAATCTTAAATCCCCACAGCATACTGTCCAAAATCTAATGCCTAGCCTTACCAGAAGAGAAAAATTTGTCACAGCAGAGAGGACTGAAACCTGGAGCCTAACACTGTGTTATTGTCAAGTGTCCACAAAGTTGTCTGTAAAGTGTGTATAGTTAGTATGTATGCATGTGTGTGTGTGTGTGTGTGTATATGTGTATATATGTATATATATATATATATATATATATATATATATATATATATATACATATACATATACAAAAGGACAGGACAAAGACTTTCTATTGAAACTCCATTTATCACTACAGATCTGTTTCGAGGGGTGGTGAAACCATCCTCTCTCTTCAGGTGATTATAGGAGATAGATCTATCTTCTATAATCACCTGAAGAGAGAGGATGGTTTCACCACCCCTCGAAACAGATCTGTAGTGATAAATGGAGTTTCAATAGAAAGTCTTTGTCCTGTCCTTTTGTTATTTGCTCTACCAAAAAGTATTGAGCACTCTCCTACGGAAGGATCTACTCAGAAAATCCTATATACATATATACATACACACACATTTTATATATACATATATATATATATATATATATACATACACACACATTTTATATATATATATATATATATATATATATATATATATATATATATATGTATCTTTTCGGCTTTTCCCTTCAGGGGTCGCCACAGCGAATCATCTGCCTCCATCTCACCCTATCCTTTGCATCTTCTTCTCTTACACCAATGACCTTCATGTCCTCCTTCACCACATCCATGAATCGTCTCTTTGGTCTTCCTCTAGGCCTTTTGCCTGGTAGTTCCAGCCTCAGCATCCTATTACCAATATACTCACTATCCCTCCTCTGTACATGTCCAAACCATCTCAATCTAGCCTCTCTGACTTTGTCTCCAAAACCACGTGGGACATGTGCTGTCCCTCTGATGTGCTCATTCCTAATCCTATCCATCCTCGTTACTCCCAAAGAGAACCTCAACATTTTCATCTCTGCTACCTCCAGCTCTGCCTCCTGTCTTTTCCCTAGGGCTACTGTTTCTAACCCATACAACATCGTTGGCCTCAACACCGTCTTGTACACTTTTCCTTTCATTCTTGCCGATACCCTCCTATCACACATCACACCGGACACTTTTCTCCAACCATTCCAACCTGCCTGCACACGCTTCTTGACCTCTTTTCCACACTCTCCATTGCTCTGGATTGTTGAGCCTAAGTACTTAAAATCCTCCACCGTTCTTATCTCTGCTCCCTGTAATCTCACCGTTCCTCTTGGGTCCTTGTCATTCATGCACATGTATTCTGTCTTACTGAGGCTAATCTTCATTCCCCTCCTTTCCAGGGCATACCTCCACCTCTCTAGATTTTCCTGCACTTGTTCTCTGCTCTCACTACAGATCACAATGTCATCTGCAAACATCATAGTCCATGGGGAATCTTGTCTAACCTCGTCTGTCAGCCTGTCCATCACCATAGCAAACAAGAAGGGGCTGAGAGCTGACCCTTGATGCACTCCTACCTCCACCTTGAACCTTTGTGTCACACCGACAGCACACTTCACCACTGTCTTACATCTCTCATACATGTCCTGCACCACTCTAACATACTTCTCTGCCACTCCAGACTTCCTCATGCAATACCGCAGTTCTTCTCTTGGCACCCTGTGATATGCTTTCTCCAGATCCACAAAGGCACAATGCAGCTCCGTCTGACCTTCTCTGTACTTCTCCATTAACATCCTCAAAGCAAACACTGCATCTGTGGTGCTCTTTCTTGGCATGAAACCAAACTGTTGTTCACAAATGCTGACCTCTGCCCTTAGTCTAGCTTCCACTATTCTTTCCCATAACTTCATCGTATGGCTCATCAACTTTATCCCTCTGTAGTTGCCACAACTCTGCACGTCTCCCTTGTTCTTAAAAATGGGCACCAGCACACTTCCCCTACATTCCTCTGGCATCCTCTCAATCTCTAAGACCTTGTTAAATGTTCTTGTCAGAAAATCTACTGCTACCTCTCCTAGACACTTCCATACCTCCACCGGTATGTCATCAGGACCAACTGCCTTTCCATTCTTCATCCTCTTCAATGCCCTCCTCACTTCACCCTTACTAATCTTTGCTACTTCCTGGTCCTCAACAGTCACCTCTTCTTCTCTTTTTTCTCTCTCATTTTCCTCATTCATCAGCTCTTCAAAGTACTCTTTCCATCTTCCCAGCACACTTCTGTCATCAGTCAGTACATTTCCCTCTCTGTCCTTTATCAATCTAACTTGCTGCACGTTCTTCCCATCTCTATTTCTCTGCTGTGCCAACCTGTATAAATCATTTTCTCCCTCTTTACTTTCCAACCGAGCATACAAGTCATCAAACGCGCTCTGTTAGGCCTTTGACACTGCTACCTTTGCCTTACGCTGTGTCTCCCTGTACTCCTGTTTACTCTCTTCGGTTTTCTCAATGTCCCACTTCTTCTTAGCTAACCTCTTCCGTTGTACACACTCCTGCACTTCCTCATTCCACCACCAAGTCTCCTTATCTACTTTCGTTCCAGATGACACACCAAGTATTCTCCTACCTGTCTCCCTGATCACATTAGCTGTAGTTGTCCAGTCATCTGGAAGCACTTCCTGACCACCCAAAGCCTGTTTCAACTCCTCCTTGAAGACAACCTGACACTCTTCCTTTTTCAGCTTCCACCACTTTGTCTTCTGTTCTGTCTTTGCCTTCTTCACCTTCCTCACCATCAGCATCATCTTGCACACCACCATCCTATGCTGTTTGGCAACACTCTCACCCGCTACTACTTTGCAGTCACTGACTTCCTTTAAATTACATCGCCTGCACAAGATGTAGTCTACCTGTGTGCTCCTACCTCCACTTTTATAAGTCACCCTATGCTCCTCTCTCTTCTGGAAGAAAGTTCCATATGTATATATATATATATATATATATATATATATATATATATATATATATACATACATACATACAATGTATGTGTATATGAATATATATGTATGTATGTATGTGTGTGTGTATATACACAGCCCCCTTCTTACGAAATTAATCTGTTCCAGCGCCTTTTTCGGAACCTGGAGTTTTCGCAAATAGAGGTACATTTTACATGTAAAACATGTGATTCGTTCCAAGACTCCCACGACTACCCTTTAAAAATTATAAAAGCATACCTTTTAAGGTAATTACTTCATGTTTACCATGTCTTCTTAGCAGAGTTATAATTTTACAATAACCAATGCCACCGTGAATCACACGCTCACGTGTGTGTGTGTGCGTGCATGCGCGCTCGTGTGTGTTAACCATGTCTTAGCAGAGTTATAATCTTATAAATGTTTATGGAAGGTTAAAAGCCTGAGCCATTAAATATAGTTGGAATGACACACAGACATGAACACGGTTCATCCCTCCCTTTCGGCTTTTTTCCCCTTTTTCAGGGGTTGCCACAGCGAACCAACATGAACAAAGTTGGTACTACAACGTCATCCTTCCTAGCCAACGGGAGGCCAGCGGGGCGTGATGTTGGGAGACAGCCAATGAGAGAGCAACGTGCGCATTGTTTGAATGGCGCGTTTGCCGCTTTTTCGTAAAAAGAGGTTGTTTTGTATACAGAGGACAAAAATTTAGGAAAATGTTTTTCGTATTCAGGGGTTTTTGTAATAAGGGGGCCGACTGTATGTATGTGTGTGTGTGTACTAGAACTAGTCCGTCTCAAAAAATTAGCATATTGTGATAGTTCATTATTTTCTGTAATGTATTGATAAAAATTAAACTTTCATATATTTTTAGATTCATTGCACCCCAACTGAAATATTTCAGGTCTTTTATTCTTTTAATACTGATGATTTTGGCATGCAGCTCATGAAAACCAAAAATCCCTATCTCAAAAAATTAGCATATTTCATCCAACCAATAAAAAAAAAAAAAAAAAAGTGTTTTTAACACAAAAAAGTCAACCTTCAAATAATGATGTTCAGTTATGCACTCAATACTTGGTCGGGAATCCTTTTGCAGAAATGACTGCTTCAGTGCGGTGTGGCATGGAGCCAATCAGCCTGTGGCACTGCTGAGGTGTTATGGAGGCCCAGGATGCTTCGATAGCAGCCTTAAGCTCATCCACAGTGTTGGGTCTGGTGTCTCTCAACGTTCTCTTCAAAATATCCCACAGATTCTCTATGGGGTTCAGGTCAGGAGAGTTGGCAGGCCAATTGAGCACAGTAATACCATGGTCAGTAAACCATTTATCAGTGGTTTTGGCACTGTGAGCAGGTGCCAGGTCGTGCTGAAAAATGAAAATCTTCATCTCCATAAAGCTTTTCAGCAGATGGAAGCATGAAGTGCTCCAAAATCTCCTGATAGCTATCTGCATTGACCCTGCCCTTGATACGACACAGTGAACCAACACCAGCAGCTGACATGGCTCCCCAGACCATCACTGACTGTGGGTACTTGACACTGGACTTCAGGCATTTTGGCATTTCCTTCTCCCCAGTCTTCCTCCAGACTCTGCCACTTTGATTTCCGAATGACATGCAAAATTTGCTTTCATCCGAAAAAAGTACTGTGGACCACTGAGCAACAGTCCAGTGCTGCTTCTCTGTAGCCCAGGTCAGGCGCTTCTGCCGCTGTTTCTGTTCAAAAGTGGCTTGACCTGGGGACTGCAGCACCTGTCGCCCAGTCCACTGCTTCCACAGGTCCCCCAAGGTCTGGAATCGGCCCTTCTCCACAATCTTCCTCAGGGTCTGGTCACCTCTTCTGGTTGTGCAGTGTTTTCTGCCACACTTTTTCCTTCCCACAGACGTCCCACTGAGGTGGCTTGATACAGTACTCTGGGAACAGCCTATTCGCTCAGATTTCTTTCAGTGTCTTCCCCTCTTGCTTGAGGGTGTCAGTGATGGCCTTCTGGACTGCAGTCAGGTCGGCAGTCTTACCCATTATTATAGTTTTGAGTAATGAAGCAGGCTGGGAGGTTTTAAAAGCTTCAGGAATCTTTTGCAGGTGTTTAGAGTTCATTGGTTGATTCAGATGATTAGGCTAATAGCTGGTTTGACTACCTTCTCATGATATGCTAATTTTTTGAGATTTATTAAATTTATTTTGAGATTTATTTTTGAGTATATATACTGGTCCTTCTCAAAAAATTAGCAGATTGTGATAAAGAACATTATTTTATGGAATGTACCGTTAAAAATTAAACTTTCATATATTTTAGATTCATTGCACACCAACTGAAATATTTCAGGTCTTTTATTGTTTTAATACTGACGGTTTTGGCATACAGCTCATGAAAACCCAAAATTCCTCTCTCAAAAAATTAGCATGTCATGAAAAGGTACTCTAAACGAGCTATTAACCTAATCATCTGAATCAACCAATTAAGTCTAAACACCTGCAAAAGATTCCTGAGGCTTTTAAAAACTCCCAGCCTGGTTCATTACTCAAAACCGCAATCATGGGTAAGACTGCCGACCTGACTGCTGTCCAGAAGGCCATCATTGACAACCTCAAGCAAGAGGGTAAGACACAGAAAGAAATCTCTGAGCAAATATAATAGGCGGGTGTCCTTAAGAAGTGGCAGAAGTCATTTCGTGGTTTTTCGCATTTCGCGGGGGCTGGTCGTGTGTGTATGTGTATATATATATATGTGTGTGTGTGTGTATGTGTATATGTATATATATAATATAAATATTAGTGTGTAAAATGTACTATTTTCAAACTTAACACAGAAATCACACGATTTGGCCATGAAATGCTGTTTTGCAACATTGATGACGTGGAGTTAATCAAGGTATGCTGTTTTATGATACACTTTATTAGTAACAATATTAAAAATTGAAAGGCATGAACCTAAAATCTGTAGTTGCAATGAAAACTAATTTGAACCAAAATCATCTGATGGTGCCAATAGCCTTGAACAGTAGATTCAAAAATCTAAATTATTACCAAGTGTTGATTACTTGATCACTAAAATTTTCATGTTACTTTAGTTTTGGTTTGATTGGTCTTTTCACGCCTTGCACACAGGGCATTTCCACACCATTACGTCAGCTTTTGTTTTGGGAGCAGCTTTTAACAATCGTGGACCAGCAAGACTTGCCATCTGAGTAAGCGCACTCACCACCACCCCTCAATAGTGTGGCATTACATTAATACATGGCATGTCCAGTGTAAGAAAATGTCCAAGTCTGTCTGTCTTTTTTATTAATTTCTTTTTTATTTTTTTTATAACCTTTCCCAGCATCCAAGCCATCATACAAGACTTTTACAGTCAGTTAAATCAAGGGTGTAAAACTGATTTTCATTGAGGGAAACATCACTGAATTTCTAGGTCATTGAAGGCCAAACAATTACTGAACATCTATTTCAAAATGGAAACCATGAAATCTGCATGAGTAAATTCATTAGTTTATTGAATAACTTTAAAACACACATTAGAATCAATAGAACAATTGCTGGGCTAATTTTCAATTAATTTTATTTGATTCCATTTCAATACTTTTTCATCCTTTTTGTTTAATTATTTTACAAGCGCAACATGAACACAAGTGTAGTCATCAATTTACATTCAGTGTTGGGAAGGATTAAAGGCAAAATAAAACCAAACTTAAAAGTTTGCATACATCATATATGTACGTCTTTTGTACATCAAAACACCCGATGTTCCCAACTTTTTTTTTGAAGAAAAATATATTAAATCCACACACAGGATTCGTCATTATACTCAAAAATAATTCCATGTTCTCATCTATGATGGTAAATATGTAGGTAATTTGCAAATGAATTACCAACGGGAGTACAAGATGATGTATTTGTAAAATAGCTCCAAATCAGATACTGAGCTATTTTAGCAAATGTCAAAATGCTGTAGCCAGAAACTAGCAATCTTGGAGTCATGAAGAATAGCTGATAATTGTTTGGTTTAAATCGGTTGCTGCCACCTAGTGGATGGCAGATGTATTGCGTTACATAGTGCATCATGAAGGATAATCATATCCTTTGAACACTTTGAGGACACAAATTTAAATGATGGTCTTTTGACATGTGACATTAATAGTTGTGCGTCGATCTTTTGATAATTTTTTTTAAAGATATCCTAGAAATAAGCCGTGCTTGATCTTTTCAAAACTGTAAATGGTGCCTGCATATTAATGGGCTTCACTTCAAACGTGATAGACAAACAGTTTACTTTACAGATAACATTATAAATCAGAATAGTTACTTAATTTGTTTTCTGTAATGCTTTATTATTATGTAGGACACATTTTAGACTATCTGTCTGGTTAACTCTGAAGTTGTCTACTGGATGGTAGCTGAAAATTGATGTAGGATCTCAAGATGTAGACATTATCTCCTTATCAAATGTACTGTATAATGGATGTCGTGTTTGTGTGGTCTGTTATTAGGGTCATTCTTTCACTCCCATTGGTCACGTTTCCATTCCCGCACACTTCACGTTGCAGTTATTTTGCCGGTTATCTCTACTTGTTGTAATGCTTGTCATTGACTTTATGTCGTTATGTCATGAATTTTTCTGTTTGGATACCCATTTGGACCAAATTTAAAAATCTAATTGACATGACAATGTAACCTCTGTTGTATATACAGTAGTACTTCTGAATAAATGAACGATTTCTTGTTGTTGACAGTGTTTAAATGACTTGTGTCTTCGCAGTGAGTCCTCTGGAGGTGTCAGCATGACAAATAAAGGTCTGCTGGAGGATCTGATGTCCCCTGACCACCAAAATGATCTGATCCAGCTGATGAATCCTGTGTGCAATCCCTGGTCCATCCACATTCAGGAATACCTTAAAGCCTCACAAGCAACTAGAGCCGAGGCAAAGAGCAATAAAACCAATGAGTATGTTTACATGCTGGGTGTTGCGTGTTACAAGCTGGATATTTGTGTGTTTATAATGGGTTGTAGAGCCTAGTATAGGTTAGAGGAGACACTTCCTGTGAGGATCTGATAAAATGAAGATCTTTCTGTTTTTGTGTTGAAGGAGTCGTAAAGATGATTTAGCAGGCGGTAATGACCGCATAGCTGAAGCTACCGCTCTGCTGCAGTCCACTCGGTCTACTTTGGAGGAGCTACATAGAGAGGTGTGTTTCAAAAAAAGTTTATGTTGTGGGTGAGATATATATATAATATAATTTTTTATTTATATATATAAAATAATAAAAATAAAAGGACAGGACAAAGACTTTCTATTGAAACTCCATTTATCACTACAGATCTGTTTCGAGGGGTGGTGAAACCATCCTCTCTCTTCAGGTGATTATAGAAGAATTATATAAGAAGATTCTTCTATGACCACCTGAAGAGAGAGGATGATTTCACCACCCCTCGAAACAGATCTGTAGTGATAAATGGAGTTTCAATAGAAAGTCTTTGTCCTGTCCTTTTATTTTTATTGTTATTTGCTCTACCAAAAAGTATTGAGCACTCTCTTACGGAAGGATCTACTCAGAAAATCCTATGTGTGTGTGTATGTATATGTGTGTGTATATATATATATATATATATATATATATATATATATATATATATACATACACACACGCAGAGTAGGCCCTCAGTTTTCGCAATGGTTCGGTTCCGGCCCTTCCCGCAGATCAAGAAAATCTGCTGGTTTAAAACCCTGTGTATATTACATGCAGTAAAATATGCTTGTTAAACACATTCTATAGCCAGTCTTACTCATTAATACAGCAATAATGTAGTAATGATTAAGTAAAACCTTTTTAATTTCATACTGTGAATAAAGCGCTTAGGCTCCTTACCAGAAGCTAGAGAAGATGCGGGGCGTTTGAGTGACATCATAGGGCTTAAATAATCTTTAAAAACACACTAAAAAACGTGAATTCACATTTCAAGCAATCACGTTGATAACTTGCGCACGAAAGGGGGAAAAAGAGGTGTACACATCATCTGCAACCAATCAGCAGGAGGGGGAAACAAAAGCTCTCAGCCATTGGCTAAATTTGAATCACGTGCTGATTACTTCCGGGTTTGTTGCCAATCCACGAGTATGCGGGGCGCCAGCGCTGAACTACGAATTGTCAAGGACCTACTGTATATTTAAATACTGCATTCTTGTCTGCCTTACCCTCTTCCTGTTGCTGCCATCTCTCACTTAAACATGGTCTCTGCACTGTCTCCATAGTGTGAGTTCTTGCAGTTGGGAGAATCGGGACCATCACTCTCACCCTGTGCTTTGAAATTGGCACTATCAGACTTGGCTCAGCTTATGACTGCCTTCAGTAAAGTTTACAACACAGACTTCAGGGGCTACTGCCAGAGGACACCTCCCGTCCTTAATCCGAATGCATATGTCTTCCAGGCAGTACATCAACTCCTTCACCAGTGCAACATGGTACTACTGCATATATCAGAACACTGGATTGATTCAGTTGATGACGTGAATGAAAATAGCCTTTTTTTTTTTTTTTTTTTTTTTTTAAAAAGACTTGGGTATTGTTAATGTTTCCACAACCACGATAATATTTTAATGAAATAAGTTTTAATTTTCTCTCAATAATTTGTGGAACCACTTAATCCTACAAGGGTTGCTGGGAGACTGGGTGGGAAGGCAGGGCTCACCCTGCACAGCTTGCCAGACAATTGCAGTGTGATCCACAACCATTTATACACGTAACCATTTACTCTCTCACCACGGTGAAATTTGGAACGGTCAGTCAGCTGAATGTGCATGTCTTTGGACTGTTGAAGGAAACCCATGCAAGAACAGAGAAAATGCAAACATCACACAAATAGGTGAACCTAGGACCGTGGTGGAGGGGGGGTGTTGTTTTAGTTATTTTTACGGGGGTAAAGACAAAGATCTTCACCATATGTAGGGCGGCCTCACCTTAAGTGGGTGGGTGGTAGTACTGTACTTGGATCATCGCACAGGTACAATGTGTGAAAGGGTAATTGGAAATGGTTCGCAAACTTCCATGCATGCAACACTGGTTATCATACCCAAACATCTGGATCCTTGGTTTAATGTGTTCAGTGCTCAGGCAAGGTTAAGAGGACCAAGTTAATATTTAGTCTATAAATGTTCAGTAAAGTTTCATACATGAGAATTACAGTTTTCATTCTTACACAGAACTTTACTGTTATCTTAATAGTCTTTATAAATGTCTTGGAAGCTGTGGTGAGGTATATTCAAATGGTCGAAATGTCATCTAGGAATTAGAAGCGATGGAGCAGCTGTCCAAAACCTCATCGACTCTGACTGCGATTGTGAAACGGATACAGACTGACAGACGGTTTTGGGCTGATGGAGAGAAACATACACTATGTGAGAACAATTAATTTCTATGTGTGGAATTTAGTCTTACTTTCTGCTCATGGTTCTCCTTCCCCCAGTGAATCCCCAGTTAAGATTCTGTACATTGTTTTATCGTCACACTAATTCCATTCGAGTTGCTGAAATGTTTAATTTGTTATTTCTTGCTTCCTTTTAGCCAACAAACTGGAGATCCTGAAGAATAGATTGACTTCGTTTTTATCTCATGAATCATAGATTTTCCTTTTTTTAACCTAAACATGTCCAGTGAGTCATCTAAGCACTCCTTCATAAGAATCTCCTAAAATTAATTACAGTATCCCAGTCTGTTCCTCACATGCAAAAACAAGTGAGTCACTTTTTTTTTTTTTTTTTAAACCAAGACATTGCTTTAATAAAAAAATAATAATTTATAACACACATGTTGTACTTCAGTAATTTTGAAGTGTCCCCACTACTTCATCCCTCTGCAGTCATAGGTAGGCGGGATGGTGGGAGGGACCGATAACTTGCATGTAATTTAAACTGGATAATCAACCAGACAGCAGAGGAGTATTCTTAGATAAAATTAACTTGGAACAGCTGTCGTTTATATTGTTTGTGAGATATGGTTGAAGAAAAGCAAACGTCTAGTGGAGAGGAAATTCCTTTAAACCCACCAGGAAATGCACAGGTCAGTAGATTTGAAGTATTCTAGTAGCTTTTGTTGTGTCACACTGTCAGAGTAAGCACACCCCGACCACATGAATCAGCTCAAAGCTCATCATAGAAAATCTAATGTCTTCATTATTTACTTTAAGTTTAGTCACTGCGTGATATTCTGCCCGTTTTACATTCAGAACTGTAGCTGTGTGTGTACAGAACAGACGTACCTGGCCAACAACGCACTACTCTTATTCTGATCCATTTAAATACCACACAACTCTAATTTGTGATCCATCAGCTCACATGATGGTGGTTATTATACCTGGTGCAACGCTGAGCACCAATTCAAACATCACACTGTAGTGACAGAATGGTTCCTCCTGAAGGTTCTTTCATGTGAGTGAACCAACAAATCCTTCTGTAATTATTATAGTTTTGCTTTTAATCGTGGATTCCCTCTGAATGTATTGGAACAGCAAAGCCAGTTTATTTATTTATGGCTATATGTTAGACATTTGGTTTGCCATCTGAAGATGGAACAATGGATCAGAATTTCAGCTTTAATTTACTGATATTTGCATCTTGATTTGTTGAACACAACCAGTTTTTTAAGCTGTGCACCCATCTACTAAATTACCTGAGTTTGTGGCGGTCAGGTTTTTCTTGTTCCTAAGGTGTGCCCTGTAAGTCTAAATTCATCGTTCTGTGTTTCTTCTCTTGTTGTTGTTTCTGTATTCATCTGTGCAGCCTGTGTTGGTTAAAAACCGCATGAAAGTAGCTGTAGAATGAAATAGAAGCCGAATATATTCATATATTTGAGATTCATTACACACAAATGAAGTAGTTCAAGCCTTTTATTGTTTTAATATTGATCATTTTGGAAAAAAGTAAAGAAAAACCAAAAATCCCTATCTCAAAAAATTAGCATATTTCATCTGACCAATAAAAAAAGTATTTTTAATACAAAAAAAGTCAACCTTCAAATAATGTTCAGTTATGCACTCAATACTTGGTCGGGAATCCTTTTGCAGAAATAACTGCTTCAATGCGGCGTGGCATGGAGCCAATCAGCCTGTGGCACTGCTGAGGTGTTACGGAGGCCCAGGATGCGTCGATAGCGGCCTTAAGCTCATCCACAGTGTTGGGTCTGGTGTCTCTCAACTTTCTCTTCACAATATCCCACAGATTCTCTATGGGCTTCAGGTCAGGTCACTGACTGTGGGTACTTGACACTGGACTTCAGGCATTTTGGCATTTCCTTCTCCCCAGTCTTCCTCCAGACTCTGGCACCTTGATTTCCGAATGACATTCAAAATTTGCTTTCATCCGAAAAAAGTACTTTGGACCACTGAGCAACAGTCCAGTGCTGCTTCTCTGTAGCCCAGGTCAGGCGCTTCTGCCGCTGTTTCTGGTTCAAAAGTGGCTTGACCTGGGGAATGCGGCACCTGTCGCCCAGTCCACTGCTTCCACAGGTCCCCCAAGGTCTGGAATCGGCCCTTCTCCACAATCTTCCTCAGGGTCCGGTCACCTCTTCTGGTTGTGCAGCGTTTTCTGCCACACTTTTTCCTTCCCACAGACGTCCCACTGAGGTGGCTTGATACAGCACTCTGGGAACAGCCTATTCGCTCAGAGATTTCTTTCTGTGTCTTACCCTCTTGCTTGAGGGTGTCAATGATGGCCTTCTGGACAGCAGTCAGGTCGCAGTCTTACCCATGATTGTGGTTTTGAGTAATGAACCAGGCTGGGAGTTTTTAAAAGCCTCAGGAATCTTTTGCAGGTGTTGAGTTAATTGGTTGATTCAGGTTAATTTTCAATTCAGGTTGATCTAGGTTAATAACTCGTTTAGACTACCTTTTCATGAAATATGCTAATTTTTTGAGATAGGAATTTTTGGTTTTCATGAGCTGTATGCCAAAATCATCAGTATTAAAACGATAAAAGACCTGAAATATTTCAGTTGGTGTGCAATGAATCTAAAATATATGAAAGTTTAATTTTTATCAGTACATTACAGAAAATAATGAACTTTATCACAATATGCTAATTTCTTGAAGGACTAGTATATATCTTCTATCCTTTCGGCTTTTTCCCTTTCTCGGGGGTCGCCACTGCAAATTATCTGACTCACACATTTGATTTGGCATTGGTTTTTACGTCGGATGCCCTTTCTGACACAACCCTTTTAACAAGGGACAAACACGCTGACGGCTTTGCAGCTTACTGTTTTTACGAAAGGATCAGCGATCCTGCACTTTAACCACTAGACCACCACTGCCCTATATAGTGTGCGTGTGTGTGTGTGTATATATATAAAATGAATGAGAGACCAACAATTTGAGGGTATAATAAGACTCATGGTCAATACGGAATGACTCATACATTGCAGTGTTTACGTGACAGGAAGCGCGTCCCAAGTTTTGGCAATCAACTGGTCTTGCGGGTTGAAGTTTTTTCCATGTCTGTCGATTTGTGTTTGCTTGCCAGCTGTGCTTGGCTTCGTAGAAATGAGTTGATCAAAAACGAGGGAAATTTATCTCTTTACCCAAAAACAACACCATAGTCTGTGGCTGTTATAATCCAATAAAATTAGTTTGAAGGTATGGGACCCGCCCACATACTGGAGTACGTACAGAAAGGATTGGCTCTCCGCTGCGCACCACGGTGACGTGGCATTGAAAATGGATGTAAAGATTTAAATGTGTGGGATTTATTCATCGGTTTTTGTTTTATTTGATGGCTTTTTTTTTGTATTTTTATTTAAATGACAGTGAAATGAGGAATTCGTTATTCTGTTAAGAAAGGCCACCTGATTTATCTGAGAGCCAGATGCAGTCATCAAAAGGGCCACATCTGGCTCGCGAGCCATAGGTTTCCAACCCCTGGCATAGAAGGACATGCTAAATCATTGTGTGGTTCATAACTTGAGGCGGCAGTCCAGAGTAGGCGCACATGCAGAGCTTAAGGTCAGGTGTCCATATATGATTACGCTTACTAATTTTACGTGAACCACTTATTCTGCGATTGTCGCTTGAAATTATCATTGAAAGTTCTCTTAATCTTGAGTCAGTAAGCATGTAAATCCTTATGCTTCCCTTAATAATTACTTTAATCCCACAATCCTTCATAAAACAAAGAGAGCCAGACCATGCTTGGACATGAACCATTATGCCACGAAGAAGACTGCGGCCCAGAGCATGTTTGATGTCGCTCTGTTGATGGCCAACGCCTCTCAGCTAAAGACTGCACTGGGGAACGGGCCGAACTACCAATACCATCTCATTGCTCTCATCGTCGTGTCCATCACTTTTCAGACCATCGTTGGCTTCCTGCTGATCTTCATTGGTAGGTATAAGATTTTAAAATTGTATTTATATTATTGTTGTTTTTACTTTAACTCATTTTAATCATTTTTATTCTCTCTTTTTGTTACTCCTTAGCGAAATCTAACCTGAATGATGAATGGAAACAGTCAAAACTCAACACCTTAAACAACATTGTTACAATTTTCATTTTCTTCATTCTACTCGTCAATGTCTTCATCACTGCCTTCAGTTCTGGGTCTGAACCGTGACGGTGCACCGGTTAAGTGTATGTCCAAAGAATTATTTTTATATTGTAAGTTGGTTTTCTGTCCTTGGAAAATGAAAGTAATTTCTTTAGTAATAAATATATACATGGAGTGTTGAACAAATTTTACCCCTCTAGCGATCATGAACCCAGGTCATTCTTGGCCAAAACTTCACATGACACATTTAGTTTAATAATGTGTGCTTGTAGGTCCCGGTTTACAGAGAGCATCTAATGTGCTAGCATGGCCCACAAATGTCCCATAATAAAACCGCCGAAATTTAAAGCGGAAGTCAAAATGCACGAACGTCAATGTGTTGGGTTTAACAAACAACTCATCCACTGGGCAAGGTCCTTTTCCTGTGTAAATACTAACCAGCGGGAGATGTACACTACATGTATTCAAGCTCTAAGTTTTGTTTTGTGTTTCTGTTGGGTTTTAATTCTCTACTGATGTGATATGACAGGAAATGTAATAGTTGAAGCCATAGTTTCGGGCATCCAGGCAGTCGGCACGTAGTGAACCTGTCAGTTGTCACTAACGCTGAGACAATAGCTTGAGTAATTAAAAAAATATTTATGTAGTTATATAATTCAGGTGAATGTCTTCATTACATAATCCTAATTAGGGTTGCGGGGAGGCTGGCGCCCATCTCGGCCGACTCTGGGTGAGGACGGTGTCCGCCTTGGACAGCTCACCAGGCTATCAGAGGTGAACATCTTTTAAGGTTTAAACATGAGCCATAAATTATGGATTAACCCTTTTTTTTTTAAATTCTATCCCTTTGAATCACTGATCATCCCCCCCGCATGTATATCTTTATCTTTATAGCTAATCTTTATTAATAGTAGAATGTAGAAACTAGGATTTTACATTTGTTTACCATCATACCTTATGCTGCTGATTGGAAGGATGGTGGTCATTTTGATACGTTATTCAGCAAACATATTTACATGTTAACTTGCTACATGTTCAATGGTAAACAAAGACAGTTATTTTTGTTAACGGTCAGTTATTTACTTACAATGATTGTTTTTAAATTATGACATTTATAGCTATTACATTATAGCTAGACTTATGACCAATAACCATCATATTTTGTATACAGTACATATGAATTTAACACAAATTAAAAATTGCAACGCACATCAGCCATGTCGGTGTAAAATTATTTCATAAGCTATAAGCATCTTATGACAGTACGGATTTGTATGGTTTTGATGAACCATGGAAAAGATTTCCGCACGGGGTAAAATAAGCATTTAGGGCACATACTGTGTGTGTTTTGTTTTTTTTTTTTTTGGGGGGGGGGTAATTACAAACTGCCTTGGAAGTCCCAAGTAAGACGTGGATAACAAATTCACAGTATGCTCAGAAAACCAGAATAATATCATTACATTCCACACTTTAATCAGAAGATGCTAAAAATGCTAAGATTCTGAATGAGGAGTAAATAAAGGCAAAAAGAGTTTTTTAGTTGTAAAGTTTTCTGAAAGGGTGTGGCAAGGTGGGAGAATGATTAGCATGTTCACCTCAGACAGTCCTGGATTTGATTGCCGGGCATTTCTGTGCAGAATTTGCATATTTTCCTTTGGGCTTGTGTATGTTTCCTCCGGGCACTTCAATTATTTTCCTCTCACAGACCCTAGATGTTAGTACAATGTACTCGTGTCCATTGTGATGGTCTGGCGAGCTGTTCAAGGTGTGCTCTGCTGTCACCCAGTTCAAGCTGAGATCGGCACCAGCCCTTCCATGAACGTAATAGGATTAAGTGGTCTGGGAGCTCAGTGAGTAAATGAAAGAGTTTCTGAAAGGGGAGTTACAGCTGGTGTATGATGCGGTCAGAGGAGACCAAATGTTTGATTTGCACAATAACAGAACATTTGGGAATAAAAGGAAATTTCACACAAGAAAAAGCACTTGTTGGGCACATAGTTTGGGGCTGTTTGATAGCTTTTAGGGGCTCTTGTGAAAAAGACTGGCAATCTCTGGCAAAATAGTATGGAGTCACCATATTTGCAAGATGGTCAAATGGCCATAAAAAAATAACAAATAACAGAACCAACTTTATTTTTCAAATAAGTAAAACATTTTCACTCTGTGAAACACATTGTACAAAGTCTGTTTTTAATTGCCAAAATATATTTGTAATAAAATGAAATCTTACTGTAAAGTAAAATATTACAATAATGAAAACAAACATTACCATAATCATAATTTTTATGGACAGAATTTCCAGAAGCTGATTAAGCTTAGACCTCCAGCTCTTATTCGAGCAATTTGCAGTCGAGTGCAAAGCAGCCGGAATAATAATTAGACCCTTCAAGTCCGAGGCTATGGTTCTCGGTCAGAAAATGGTGAAATGCACCCTCCAGGTCTGGAATGAGGTCCTGATCCTAGTGGAGGAGTTTAAGTATCTTGGGGTCGTATTCACGAGTGAGGGAAAGCTGGAGCAGGAGATCAACAGGCGGATCACTGCAGCTTTTACTGATCTGTTGTGGTGAAGGGGAGCTGAGCCAGAAGGCAAAGCTCTCAATTTCCAAGTCAATCAACGTTCCAACTGTCATCTGTGCTCATGAGCTTTTGGTAGTGACCGAAGGAGCAAGATCGCGGATACAAGCGGCTGAAATGTGCTTCCTTTGCTGGGTGGCAGGGCTCTCCCTTAGAGATAAAGTGAAAAGCTCTACCATCCGGGGATAGCTCGGAGTAGATCCACTGCTCCTCCACTTTAAGAGGGGCCAGTTGAGGTGGCTCGGGCATCTGGTCAGGATGCCTCCCGAACGCCTCCCTGGTGTGGTGTTTCGTGCATGTCCAACCGGGAAAAGACCCCGGGGTCGACCTAGAACACATTGGTGGGACTATGTCTATCGGCTTGTCTAGGAACGCCTCGGTGTGTCCCCCGGAAGAGCTGAAGGCAATAGCTGGGGAGAGGGATGTCTGGACCTCTTTGCTCAGGTTGCTGCCCCGTGACCCAACCCCGGATTAAGCGGAAGATGAGACGAGATGAGGTTTTACCTGACATAGGTCAGTCAGTTCTCACTATTATTAACATCATTCTGTCTTCTGGTGCAGTTCCTGTGAATGTGTACACACTGCAACTTGGCCCCTAATTAAGAAACTTGATTTTGATCACTATTGTAGCACATTTTATGCCTATCTCCAAGTTACCCTTCCTGTCATAGATCTTGGAGAAAATCTTTAATAAGTTGAAAGTTTTTCTGGATGAACATATTATCCTGGAGATTTTTCAGTCAGATTTTCCAATTGCACAGTCAGCTTTGTTAAGGGTATTGAATTACATCCTCCTAACCTTGCACTCGGGTGAACCTGTGATCCTTGTCCTGCTTGACCTAACCACAGCCTTTGATACAGTGAATTGCAATATGTTCTTATTTATAGCACCTAGTGGGCATTTCTCATACTGCCCTGACATAGTTGAACAACTATTGGACTGATAGAATTGTTAGTGTAAACATTGCTGGTGGTGAATCCGACATTGCTCTCCTGTTATGTGGGATTCCACAGGGCTCAATCTTAGGGCCACTGCTGTTCACACTTTAGGTACTTCCTCTGGGCTCTTTTCTTTGACAGCGTGGTATCTCCTTCCACTGCTATGCTGATGACAGTCAGATTTATGTACCACTAAAGCAGAAGGATGCCTTTTCAGTTGCAACTGTTCTTGTTTGCATAAATGAAATTAAAGCTTGGATAGCCGTTTACTGTTTAAATTTTTATGAAAAAAAGGCTGAAGTGAAGGTGCTTGGTCCCAGTGGTGTCTGTGAAGTCCCCTCCTGGTGACCTAGGTCCCTTAGCACTGTATGAAGGCCTGTGGTTACAAATCTGGGTTTTATGGTTGACGGTAATTTTAAGATGGGCAGTCAAATTTCCGCAGTTGTGAAGTTCCGCTTTTTTCATTTAAGGCAGTTGGCAAAGGTGAAACCCATCCTTTCATGACATCACTTCAAGCTAGTAATCCATGCCTTCATCATGTGTTGGCTGAATTACCGCTATACCTTTTATTTTGGAGTCAGAAAATTTTCCCTCTCACGTCTTCAGCTGGTTCAAAATACAGTCTTTTAACTGGAGCGCGTAAGAATGAACACATTACACCCATTCTGGCCTCATTTCAGTGCTTACCGTGTACTTTTGAGTTCATTTTAAACTACTTTTATTTGTTTTTAAATGCTTAACTGACCTCGCCCTGCCTTAGCTCTCTGACTTATGCTCCTACTCGGTCTCAGGTGAGCTGCTCAAAATCAAAGCAGAAGCTCAAAGAGACCGAGTGTTTTCCGTCACCGCTCCGAAATTGTGTTCGACATGCACCCTTCATTGTCTACTTTTAAAACCCAATTTTACTCATTGGCCTTTGACCCAATATGAGACTTGGACTTTTATTAGTTTTAATTATTTGTTTATTATTGATTGTTTTTTAAGTTTTTTGTTTTTATCCCCCCCAACATTTTGATGTAGTTTTGAATGGCTTTCCTTATCTTTACTTGTGATGTACAGCACTTTGTTTCAGCCATGGTTGTGTGAAAGTGCTATGTAAATAAAGTTGGGATGGTACATTTCATAAGTAGGCGGGTGGTGGGAGGGCAGACAACGAGCAAGTTGTTTCAACTGAGTAGAATCAACCAGACAGCAGAGGAGCATTCTTGGACAAATGAAATTGGAACGGATGTCATTTCTATTGTATGTGTGATATGGAAAAAGACAGGCAAACATACAATGGAGAGGAGATTCCTTTAAGCCCACCAGGAAATACGCAGGTCGGTAGATTGAAGTATTCTAGTAGCTTTTGATGTCTTAGTGCAGGCCCTTTTTTTTTTTTTTTTTTTATAAACTTACCAGTTCAAAGTTTGTACTGGAAAATCAAATGTCTTCATTGTTTACTTTAAGTTCAGTCACTGTGGTGGTCTTTTTTTACATTTGAGACTCCAGTTGTGTGTATACAGAACAGTCAACACTCAAGAGCAAAGGGAAATTCTTTATATACCGTACACGATGTACTTGGCCAACAAAACACTACTTTTAATCCTGATTGATTTGAATTCCCCAAACAATTATGTTGGTCTTTGGTTGTTTGTGATCCATTGGTTGATACGGTGATGGTGGTGATGATTCCTGGGAGCACTTTGAACACCAATTGAAACATCTCACTGTAGTGACAGAATGGTTCCTCCTGAGAAGGTTCTTTCATGTGAGCGAACCAACACATCCTTCTTAATTTATTCTAGTTTTGCTTTTAAACCTGGATTCACTCCACAAGTTTGAACCAGTTGTAGTCCCGTCCCATTCGTTCTTTGCTTCAGATACGGATAACAGTTTTTATTCCAAGATATTTACATCTAGACATTTTAAACAATGTTTAAAGAACAACAACTTATTTAATTCTTCTTTTTTTTTTTTTCTTTCTGTAATACTGGAACCTCTGATTCACATGTTTTTCTTGTTAGCAAGGCGTGCCCTCAGATGACATGTTTAAACATTGCATTGCATGTCTGCTCTTGTTCTCTGGGTTTCACCTGTGACTTCGACTGTGTCTTTGTTAAAAACTTCCTGAATGGAAATAGTTGCAGCAGAATGAAATCAGAAGTCTGTAGACAGAAACATTCTATCTGGCAGTTTACGGAGCAAGGCGTCTCATGTGATTGGGAAGAACGTCTTCCGGGAGAAAGACAAGGAAACTGAAACACAACAACAATGGCGTTGGGACAAGCGTATGTGGACATCTGACCCACACACCACATCATGCTTTTTTTTTTTTCAAAGTCCAGTTCCAGATTGAATCCCTTACCTTTTGCTGTTATAATTAGATTTTTTTTCCTAGATGTGTGAACAGATGACAACAACATTACGGTTCATCCCAGAGGTTTTCAGTGCTCTGTGCATGCCATCGAGTCTCGTATCACTAGTGAAAAATCACGTGTTCGTGGAGAGGCCTCGCTTTATAAACAGGTGCATTTCTATACTGAAACCAGTTTGGGCTCTTCTGTTCCTGTGAAATTAAATCTACAGCACACAAATGATCGAAACAATTGTATGCAGTGTTAGTGGTGGCTCATTGGTTAATACTCTGAGTTACTGATCAGCAGGTTGATGGTTCAAGCCCCAGGACCACAAACGTTGGCGCTGTCGGGTCCTTGAGCAAAGCCCTTCACCTTCATTTGCTGAGTTCTTTGAATGACATAAAAATGTACTTTGCTCTGTATAAGGGCGTCTGGGAAGAATGTAAATTCATACTTCAGAATTCAAGACAACAGTTTCAGGGAGGACACAAGTACAAATCTTAAGGTCAGGTGGTCACATGCGATTAGCTACAATAAACCAAAACAGTCAGAAGATGGAGGGCTGTATTTCAGGTTTTAGTATAAAACACAGTCTAAATATAAAGTCTTATGGTTTTTATAAATATATTCCTGCCATCAACACTTGCAGTTAATAAGGGACTGGATGACCTTGAGTCTACATTACCTGGAGTTTCAAATAAGGGTGAACTTGAACTTTTGGTTGGAAGCAACAGATTATGTTGATCATGTTCCAAGTAAAATATATTCAGGAAACTTTGAGTAAGTCTTCTTTTCCTTTCAGCTGTTCCCTCAGGGGTCGTCACAGCGAATCATCTGCCTCCATCTCACCCTATCCTCTACATCATCTCTTAGACCAACTACCTTCATGACCACCTTCACCACATCCATAAATCTTCTCTGTGGTCTTCATCTAGGCCAGGGGTCTTCAATCCTATCCACAAAGGGCCAGTGTGGGTGCAGGTTTTCACTTCAACCAAACAGTCGGCACACCTTCCACCTGTTTGCACCAATCACTGATCATCAAAAGAAAAGGGGGGAAAAAAAAACGAGATTGGACATCACTGTTTCAATTCTGAAGTGGGGCCATCTTGGTGTGATCACCTTAGTTTCTGGGGCCACCTTAATGAGATCTTTCTGAAATCAAGGTGATCTCACCAAGATGGCCCCACTTCAGAATTGAAACAGTGATGTCCAATCTAGGGTTTTTTTTTCCCCTTTCTTTTGATGATCAGTGATTGGTGAAACAGGTGGAAGGTGTGGCTACTGTTTGGTTGAAGTGAAAACCTGCACCCACACTGGCCCTATGCGGATAAGATTGGAGACCCCTGCTCTTGGCCTTCTGCCTTGTATTTCCAAGCTCGGAATCCTACTACCATTATACAGTATTCACTATCCCTTCTCTGTACATGTCCAAACCATCTCAATCTAGCCTCTCTGACTTTGTCTCCAAAACCTCTAACATGTGCTGTCCCTCTGATGTACTCATTCCTGATCCTATCCATCCTCGTTACTCCCAAAGAGAACCTCAACATTTTCATCTCTGCTACCTCCAGCTCTGCCTCCTGTCTTTTCCTCAGCGCCACTGTTTCTAAACCATACAACATTGCTGGCCTCATCACCGTCTTATACACTTTTTCGTTCATATTTATTCCAAATTTCTTTGTAGATTTTACAGAAATATAGGCTGCTAAAAAGTTTACATTGGAAACTTTAAAACATCCCCCTGCCGTCCCTGTACTGTATTCCTAACGGAATTGGTGCTGAACTTTATTTCACCGATATCTGTCGAATTTTGTCATCTCAACAAGTTTTTTTATGGTTTCTACTGTTAGCTTTGTATTGTTTAATAAGCACAAAATACCCAACTGTAACTGGTTTGTGTCTCGAAAATTGATTTTTTTCTTTTTTGTAATTATTATTTAAATCTCCATTAAAACCTCCAATAAAGACGCAAACCCCTACGCTGCCTAGAATAATATTTTCATTCCAGAATATTTGTTCACCCAGGTACAGAGAGCCCGACGACGCTTGGACATGAACCATTATGCCACGAAGAAGACTGCGGCCCAGAGCATGTTTGATGTCGCTCTGTTGATGGCCAACGCCTCTCAGCTAAAGACTGCACTGGGGAACGGGCCGAACTACCAATACCATCTCATTGCTCTCATCGTCGTGTCCATCACTTTTCAGACCATCGTCGGCCTCCTTCTGATCTTCATTGGTGGTCTTACGATTTAAAATTTTTATTATTTATTATTTGTATCATGAAATTTAAAATGACTTATTTTTCTTATTGAAGTGATCGTTTTTAATTTATTTTACTTTTTACTCCTTAGCGAAATATGACCTGAATGATGAAAGGAAGCAGTCTAAACTCAACACCTTAAACAACATTGCCACCGTTTTCATTTTCTTCATTCTTCTCGTCAATGTCTTCATCACTGCCTTCAGTTCGGAGTCTGGCCTGTGACGGTGCACCGGTTATATACAAACATTAAACTGGATGTTCAAGGAATTATTTTCATATTGGAAGCTGGTTGTCTGTCCTTGGCAAATTAAATTAATTTCTTTCGTTGCAAATGTAGATCTTTATTAATTGTAGAAACGAAGCTTAATAGGGTACACTTTAGTGTTTAACAGTAATTTGTTTGTATGAGTTGTTATATTAATACCTTATTTGCTGCTGATTTGGAAGGGTGGTGGTCATGTAGACATGTTATTCAGCACATATAGTTTAAAATCTTCACTTGCTACAGGTACAGCCGCAAACAAAGACTTTTTAAACACATTTTTATTTTATAAAGACCCATCTCTCATTTTCTTGCATTCAGCAATGCTGCCTTTTAAGCATGACGTCACCAAGTATAAGAACCAGTTATTTTATATACGTACATATGAATGTAAAAGCCCAAATTTAAAAATTAACAATAATAAAGCAAAAATTGCACAACACACGTCAACCATGTCAACTTAAAATTATTTCATGAGCTTCAACATGCCTTATGAAATATACAAATATATATCCATGTCATGGAAAAGATCATGAGGAAAAATTAGTATTCAAGGTTCAGTATATCTGCTTACATGAGGAATAAATGATTTAATTATTTATGCAGCAATCTTTTGGAAAGGGTTTTCCTCCGCAGACTCCATGTTTGAGTAAACATAGTAAAGAAACACGGCGACGATGATAAAAACCAACACACGAAGCCACCCTGGAACTCCGCTCCTTTTACTCTCCACAGACTTGGCTGTTCTTGGACTCGTATCTTGCAGGCTGGACTTGGTTGTGTAGGCTGTTGGTCTGGATCGGGGTGTACTCTGGTAGGCTGTTCGGGTGTAGCTGGCGATAGGCCTTGCGATTGATGGATTCATTTTCACAAAGGAGGATTTAAATAAATACATAAATAAAAATGTGAACACGGACAGTGAAATGGGTGAACGAATGTGAATGAATATTTAACGCTTAGGTGGACGAATTATATTTATATGTACATTACATTCCAGCGGTTTAGGCACAAATTGTAATAATATGCAGAAATCATTGTAGAAACAAAATTAACAAACTAATTTATTCTAAAATAAGAGAACTGTGTGATCTTTACACTCATTATTAATCATGCTCATTCAAATTACCTTTTAAATATTCATATTTTGTGCCACACTTGTTTATACCCCTAAAGATTATAAAACATGCCTACAGTTTTTGTGGCTTCAAAGCACATTTTAATAAAAAAATACAAGGCGACTCATTAAAACTTCCCAAATTTCAAAGGTGGGCAACAAAAGGTTAAAGATAATGAATAAATGAATTTGCACAAATGAAACATCATTCAAGACAGATTTTATTCATTATTATTCGCATACGCGTGGGCAGTGGTAGCCGAGTGGTAAAGGTGCTGGATCACTGATCCTAAGGTTGGGAGTTCGAGTCCCACTCTCCACAAGGTTGTGACTGCCCCCGCCCACCACCACCACCACCAGTGCAGCCAACTCTGTTATCAAAGGCCGGCCATGTCTCTCACTGTCTATAGTGAGAGGTTCATGTAAAAGAACCATTGCTGACTTTCGTAAAGACTTGCTGCAAAGCTGTCAGTTTGTTTCCGCCCTGCGATGGCCTGGCGAGCTGTCCAGGGTGTACTCTGGAACTTAGTACAGTGGGAGATGTGTTGTTGAAGTCTGTTGGTGGCCCAACCCCATTTGAACATTATCAGCTTGAAGAACAACATGTGTGGTTTCAGCAAGCTGGAGCTATGGAACCGATCACTACCGTATATTCATCGATCCCAAATTTTGAAACCCTTAAAGGTTGTTATTCAGCCAGAGATATCCCCGGATATTCCACCTGACATGACCGGCCAAGCCATTTGAAGGATGATCATCTTTAAAACATGATGCATAAAATCTGTATGTAATTGAGTTTCATGTGTACAAATAACTTTTTTTTTTCTTTTGGCTTTTCTCTTGAGGAGCTTTATTTCATTTACGTTTGGAATGTGGGAGGTTATTGGGAAGCAGTGGGAGTCATCTAGAAATTTATGGGTAAATAAATCTTGTGTAGTTTGACCATATTGCCATGGATAACACGAGGAGGGGGAAAGAAAGGGAAATTATTTTGGTTATTTATTTTTCTGAGACGGGAACTACAGCTTGTATATTTTGTGCTAAGAAGTGTCTTGTATAATTTAGAATACCTGGTGAAATTTATGCAGTCCACACACTTAGAGGTGTTCATCTTAGCCCCCTGGGTTCGAGTCTCAGACTCGGAAAGAACTCAAAATGTTTCTACGTGGAGTTGGCACGTTCTCGCTGTGCTTACGTAGGTTTCCTCACACAATTCAAAGACGTGCATTAAGCTGTTCCAAATTGCCCCGAGCTGAGCGTGTGAATGGTTGTGTGGTGGTCTGGAGAGCCACTCAGGGTCTACCCCGCCTTCGCCCAAATAGAATGAAGTGGTTGTGTAAATAAATGCGTATTTTCAAGCTTTGTTTTTGATACTGACACTTTTGGTCTTCCTTGGTTAACCTGCATGTTATCCTTTTCTTGTTTTGCCTTTCGGCTGGTCCCTTTCAGGGGTCGCCATGGCAAATCATCCGTCTCCATCGTCATGGAAGTCATATTAGATGATTCGGTATATGTTTTTACGTCGGATGGCCTTCCTGACACAACAATTTAGCAAGGGGGGGCAGAGATACGCTGATGGCTATGCAGCTACTCTTTTTGAAAGTCAGCAATGGTCCTTTCACAAGCCTCTCACCATAGACAGTGGAGACATAGCCGGCCTTTGATAACCCAGTTAGCTGCACGGGGGGGGGGCAGTGACAACCTTGTGGAGAGAGGGACTCGAACCCCCAACCTTAGGATCAGCGATCCAGCACCTTTTACCACCGGGCCACCACTGCCAACTGCATGTTATTCGTTTATAACCTTCCTAATTTTTAAATACTTCCACTAAATGTTAGACACAGTTGACTGATGATGCTTGCAGACTTTACGCTGTTGGTTCTCTTTTCACTGCAGAGTCTTTTGCATCTCTGGACTAGATCGCAATGCGTGGAATTAAAAAAAATACAAAGGACAGTCATTCCTTCATTTTTCAATACAAATCTGGGCTTGAAAAGAAACTATTGATTAATATCATTTAATTTGGGGCAATGCCTGGTGGTGAAAAGGTGTTGTATCGCTGATCCTAAGGTTGTGAGTTTGAGTCCCACTCTCCACAAGGTTGTCACTGCCCCCCCCAATGCAGCTAACTGGGTTATCAAAGGTCGGCCATGTCTCTCACTATCTATGGTGTGAGGCTGTAAAAGAACCATTGCTGACTTTCGACAAGAGTAGCTGCAAAGCCGTCAGCGTGTTTCTGCCCTGCGATGGCCTAGTGAGCTGTCCAGGGTGTACTCTGCCCTCGCCTGGAGTCAGCTGGGATGGGCGCCAGCCTCCCCAAGACCCTAATTAGGAATAAGCGGTTACAGAAAATGAACAGAATGCGACAATAATGTTTTACAAAGGGGAAATTTTCAGAAAGATAAAATGAGCTATGATTTAGATATATTGATTTAGATATAATTTGTGATTTAGATATAATTATGATTTAGATATAATTTATGTTTAAAAAAAAAAAAAAAAAAATTGGTGAACATCCTCCAAGTGTGGTGGTTTCGTCATTCTTGCCAGAGGTTGCAACCAGAACTTACAATTATTTTGATATTTTCTATGTTAGTACTGTATGACAAACAATGCATACTTTTTACTATTAATATGGCTTATTTAAAATACATTAAAATCAATCATATACAGGGTTCTCTCACTTTCCACAGTTAATTGGTACCAAGATTCCCACGTGAGAATCGAAATCCACGAAGTAGAATCACCCCTCCAACCCCACTGACGTATACGTTCATGAATGTGTGTATATAATATCAATTAATACATATTCAATGGTATAAATGGTTATAATAATTAAATATTCAAAAAATAATGCATAAGATGTAAATAAAATATAAATACACTTACAGATGCACACCTCACAACAATGTAACTAGTTTTGATAGGTTTTGGGTTGTTTTTTTTGTGCATAATTGGCCTTGTTTTTGTGGAATTTCCCTTAACTTTTCCCCTTATTCTTCCTTAATTTCCTTTTTTTTTTTTCAGTATGGCGGTGCACTTGGTGAATGCGCACTTCCCTCCTTATTAAACCTTTGCCAAGAAAACGAGCCTAAAGTTAACCGTGTACTTTAAAACTAACAGAAAGCCAGCCAAAGGCTTATGTCAACTGCAACAAGTACATCAGGTAACTCCCGTGGCAAAACCTAATAATCGAAGACCAATTTCAGACCAACTGAAGGGGAGCTGAAGTTAATGCAGTGTAGGACGAGTCAATTAGCGCCGAGGAAGGACCTAACCACACTCTCGTTCCTGAAGCGATCATAGATTTAAAAGCCGAGTTTTCCAACAGGTTTGACGGTATATTGACTACGCCGAGACAAGCATCTTGGACACTTGAGAACACAGTTGCTAGTTTATAAGCAAAAGTCCAGAGTCTCGAGAATAAACTAATGGACTTGGAAACAAGGTCAAAGAGGACTAATCTGAGACTGGGGAATCTAATACCACCATTTCACTGGAGCACGGCAGACTTACGGAAGCAAAAATGTTGTCATCCGCAAACGTTCCGCAATTATTCCCTCATCTTCCATGTCATTCCGTAGGTATTCCTCAAGTCTTCCTCCACTTCCGTATGCTTCCGGCAGGCCAAAATATTCCGTGACCGTGAACATGTTCAAAAGCACATTCATGGAAAAAAATTCCATGAGTGGACCGTGGGGTCAATTTGGCGACTTTGCCGTACTTGTTCTGCGCATGCTGTGAATGTTCCAAGAGTGTAAGAATTTCCACTTTTCCGTAGGATTTGCACCCGTTTTCCGTGTAAAAATGCCGAAGCTCTTCTGTACACTGCGTTCCGCGCCTTTCCGCTACGATCCTTGCATGCCGTAGTCCAGTGAAATGGGGGTATAACCGAGAAACTGGAGGGAGCCGATGCGTTTCCTTTCTGGAAATCTGGATCCTGAAGAGGCTAGACAGCCCCTCTGCTACAATCAAAACTGAATCGACCCAAAAAAAAAATGACACCGACACTACCATACACACCCCACCCCCGAACACTTGTCATGAAATTCATGAGTGTCAGAGACAAGGCGATGGCGTTAAAAGAGGTCAGAGACACTCATGATTGGCTGGTGAGGTGAGTGTATATCATGCCTCCCTTCCTCTCCATGGGAACTTGGCTACAAAATAGTACTTATTATACCTTTTTTGTTGCGTTTTTCCGGAAGAGTGACAAATATTCAGGAGGGCATATAAACTAAATTTAAAATATATAAATTATAAATTGTGCAAATTAAGAGAGATAGTATTTGAGATTTGACAATACAAATTGTCAAGTAAGTCTTACTCATTCGCAATATCCACTTCATCAGCATTCGCCGTGTCCTTCATTCTTCTTGTTCTACAAAAATATTTTTTTGCAATTTACCAATAAAAAGGACTGCCGGTCACCTTAATTATTAATTTAATCCATTTACTGTATTAAACAGGAGATAAATTTATATATTAAAGTATATACACTAAACTTACACATCTCCAAAGTTCTCATGTCTCATCTGCAACTGACAATATAAGAGAAATTAAACACATGTACATATCACTAGAAAAGCAAAGTACAGTCACTATCCGAGTTACGATCTAGATCGGTTCCGGTATCTAGTCAGGACAGTGGTGGTCTGGTGGTATAAGACGTTGGATCGCTGATCCTAAGGGTGGGGTTTCGAGTCCCACTCTCCACAAGGTTGTCACCCCCCCCAGTGCAGCTAACTGGGTTATCCAAGACCAGCCATGTCTCTCACTGTCTATGGTGAGAGGTTCATGTAAAAGAACCATTACTGACTTTCGCAAAGAGGAGCTGCAAAGCCGTCAGCGTGTTTCTGTCCCTTCCTATAGGGTTGTGTCAGGAAGGGCATCCGACGTAAAAAACCTATGCCAAATCAAACGTGCGGATCATTCGCTGTGGCGACCCCTGATAAAGGGAAAAAGCCGAAAGGAAATCTCATGGTGATGGTATCTAGTCGCTGAGTGCGAGATGCTGTGCTGCCACAACTCTCTTACACGCTGCGGGATGTATACAGTAAACTCATAATAGGCATCTGCTCGACGTGGTCGTAAGTACGGGTGGGCGTAACTTTCGTACGTCGTAACTCGGATAGTGAGTGTATGTGGAGCTATGACATTGCTGCTTGAACTTACTGGTGAATGATATGTCACATATGTCACTTCTTCCTCTGTGAAAGACAGAAAAAAGATCAGTCAGGGCACACTTCCTAAACTGGAATATGTGGTTTCAGTGCTGTCTGTTTAATCACTGTTAAGCTGTTACGTTCTTCTCTGTAGTACGTCTTGTCAGAGGACTGCTTAGGCTTTTTTGCCATGGCCTCAGCCAACTTTTTCTCATAAAGCTTCCTGGTAGAGCCTAAACAGAAAACAATGTCAGCATACATACAAGATGTACACACACACACACACACGCAAATCTAAAATTCTATAAGAATATTTAGAATACACAAATACACATCTCTCTTACCCACGATTGGTCCATGGTTAATTCCATATTCATCCAAAAGTTTGCAGAGCTCATCAGTCGATTTGGAGCTTAATGAAGACATTATTGCAGCTTCAAGTCACAAAAAAGTAAAAAATAGATAAATAAATAAAATCATTTACATTAAACGGTTGCTGTTGTTTATTTTAATCGGCGACTAAAGACTTGACTGATGCATTATAAACTCTCTTTGGTCTGGAATTGTCTGCTTTGGCTTAAAGACAAATTCATGGCTTAAAAATAATAATAACTTTTCCGGTCCTCTCACTTTCAAAAACATTAATAGATAGGCTTACCTGAAGACTTTCTCATCTTCTGACCTACTCAGCGTTCCTCTTAAACTAAAACTCCCCTCATATACAGTATTTTCTATTTATCAAAAGGTTTGGGAAGAACAAGCTTGTGCTCCACACCAGAGGAACAACTGTGACATTGTTTTGTTCCGAATGTGTCACAGATATACCTTCAAATGTGTCATAGATATTATGGAGGTACTGGCTTCACACATGCTAATGCTAATTATGTTTCTAGTTTGAAAGTTAAAACTCCATGGAATTGGTCATCAGGTCAAGTCATATGAGCCTATAAAATGTTTGTGTATTTCCAATCAGCAATAACAAAGGAGTAGGACTTGCATCAAAGTTTATGATTGTGACATCATGATTCAAAATCAGATGGTTATTCTGTACTTTCCAATGTATTTCACTGAATAATTTGACTATTGGGAGTTTTTTCCTGCTATTTATTTTCCTTGTTTAATGAAGATATAATGAACATACTTTGAGTTTGTCTGTCTGTCTTCCTTTCGGCTTTTTCCCTTTTATTCAGGAGTCGCCACAGCGAATCATCTGATTCGCCAGAGGTTCTTACGTCGGATGCCCTTCCTGTCACAACCCTTTTTAGCAAGGGACAGAAACACACTGACGACTTTGCAGCCTACTCTTGTCGAAAGTCAGCAATGGTTCTTTTACATGCCTCTCACCATAGACAGTGAGAGACGTGGCCTGCCTTTGATAACCCAGTTAGCTGCACTGCAGGGGGACAGTGACAACCTTGTGGAGAGTGGGACTCAAACCCCCAACCTTTGGATCAGCGATCCAGTGCCCTATACCACTAGGCCACCACTGACCCACTTTAAGTTTGTTTTTTTTATTAGATGTGCTTAAAAAAAAAAAAAAAAAAAAAAAAAACACACACACAACTGGCTGGCAAACAAATATACACAGTATTATTTTTCACCTACGGCTTTGTATTATGCTGAATGAAGGCAAGTAAAAACACCACCTCTGGCTCAAAAATAAATCGGTTGTTTATCCAAAGTTTAGCTGAAACTGTTTTCGGTGCAGAATTCTTCCCTGATCATTTTATTCTGTGGCCAAATCACTTTAAAAAACAAAAATCATAAAAATCATATTGTAATAAAATACTATTTATTTCCTGCCTACAGACATACGTAACGTTGGTTAATCTTGTTTTAATTCACTTACTGTCTAACAGAGCTGTTCTATGACTGTCTATAATAATGCACGGAATCTTCTGCTTTGATGAAGCTGTTGATATACCATAGTTAAAACTAAATAAACAAATAAATTGAATTAATAAACAGTTCCGGTTCATAAATATTCAAATGTCAGATCATCTGCACTAGTACTGTAGAGTCATCAACAGAAATATCACATCATCTCACTTTAGGGTCATGGGAAGGCCTGAGCCCAGCCAAACCTTCTCTGGGCAATGATGGGAGTCACACTCTGAACAGTTGGCCAGTTCATCACAGGGTGAAAAGCACACAATTATACTCACATTCACACATAGGAGCATTTAGGAACAGCTTAATGGGCATACGTTTCGACTTTGGGATGAAGCCAACTGCAAACGAAGGTGGAGTATACCCTGAACAACCCAACAATCCAACCCAGGGCAACACACAAACAAAACCATTGCTACTCACACCTAGGAATAACTTGAAACAGCCCGATGTGTGAAGAAACCGGAGTACCTGAAAGGAACTCACAGAAAGAGCACGCAAACTCCACACAGAAACACCCTTGTCGAGCCCTGGACTCGTACCCAGCACCTGTTAACCACTACACTACTGTGCCAACTGATTTGCATGCCTCATGCACTTATGTTTAGCTGTTGCTTCCATTTGAATGTTGCACAGGCCAAATGAGAGAAAACCATAATGTTACGACTGTACGTCGGGTCCTGCGGGCTTTTTTTTTTTTTTTTTTTTACACCTGAGGCATAGTGGCTCATCAGGCCGGTGCTTATCCCCGGTTTCCATTGCGTGAAGCGACGAAGAGTTCAACTCCTCCTGGATGGGCTGCTAGTCCATCACAGATTACCTTCCCAGTATATTTTTACTGGTACCCATTCATACTGCTGGGTGAACAGAGACACACTTGTGGTTAAGACCTTGCCCAGGGGTCTTAGCACAGTGGGAGTCTAACTGGGATTTGAACACACAACTTCCCGATCATGAGCCCAGAGCCCTAACCACTACGCCACCAGTCCCACTGTATGTAGGGTACTGTTTAAAAAAATTCCGAAATCAAAATAATGGCTATTTTTAACCCCTTAATTCAAAGTCCATAAGTATGGTTAAGCTGACAGGACTAGTTATACAGTAGACATGTAACTTTCTTCTTCCTCTCTCTTCTCCACACATAATGCAGGAGAAAACCTCAATATTGGTCATTATCATTGCATTGTTTGATTAAAAAAAAAAAAAAAAAAAAGTTGTTTACAACAACATGGGGTGGAGTATCAAAGTAACTTTTACTCTGGTGAAAACTCAGGGAACAGAAAGTAAAATCAAAATCAATAATTCTACCTGAGAACATCTGGCAATGCTTCCAGCGCATGCGCAATACACACCTTAGTCACAAATGAAAGCTTGTTTACTATACTGTGTTTATCTACATTGAACTACTTTTTTAAATCTTTCTGGGGTTTGACATACTAATAAAACAGCTTTAATAACCTGTACCTTGCAATGGTGGGATCCTAACCGCGGCTAGTTTGTTAGCTAGTAAATGTTAGCTGGCTAGCTACGTTTAAGTGTTCTGAGGTATTCAGCAAAAACTATACAACATAAACTAAGATTTAATAAGCAAACTCTTAATAACAACTGTTTCATGCTTTTTAAGTTATGAAGTAAATTTGTTTATTTTTACACAGTGTTGCTTACCGAAGGACGCGTTTCTGTCTGAAGTGTTAGCAAATGTTTCTTAGCAAGATGCTAGTAGCCTCCTGAGCTGGGTGGCTCCCTCACACACCACAGGACGAAAAATGGGAGTGTAAACTTGACTGAAACTGGAAATATGAGCCTTCAAACTGACATTCCACTTTATTTCAATGTTTTTTTCTCTCTCTCTTTGAACGATGCCCATTCAGGAAATTGCGTCATATGTTCCCGTTTGCGTTCATTTTTTTCAGGTGTTTCCATCCATCCATTCATTCATTCGTTTTCTGAACTTCTTAAAGCTAATTAGGGTCACAAGAAGGCTGACGCCCATCTCAGCCAACTTCTGGATGAGGGCATAGCACACCCTGGACGACTTTTCAGCATCTCTAATAATTCTTCTTATGATGCAAATCAAAAGTATTACCTCCATCTCTAATAATATAGAACACATTTATAGAGCTTCACTAGGTTTGTCGTTTAATCCCAGACACATTTTGCTCTATTGTATACAAGATTCCCACCATTTCAGTCTTCATATTCCGGAAATTTCAAACACATCACTTATGGAAGCCTATTCCTGCCACTAGTGGGGCCGGTGGCATAGTGGGTAGGGTGCTGTGCTCATGATTGAGAGGTTGTATGTTAGAATCCCAGTTCGACCCCCACTGTGCTAAGACCCCTGGGAAAGGTCTCAACCACAAGTGTGCCTCTGTTCACCCATCAGTATAAATAGATACTGTACCAGTAAATAATAATCATAAATTCTGGGAAGGTGACCAGCAATGGACTAGTGGCCCATCCAGGAGGAGCTGAACTCCTAGTCGCTTCATGCTATGGAAACTGGGAATAAGCACCGGCTTGATGAGCCACTATGGCTGGGGTGTCTTCTTTTCCTTTCAGCTTTTCCCTTCAGGGGTCGCCACAGCGAATCATCTGCCTCCATCTCACCCTATCCTTTCCATCTTCTTCTCTTACACAAACGACCTTCATGTCCTCCTTCACCACATCCATGAATCGTCTCTTTGGTCTTCCTCTAGGCCTTTTACCTTGTAGTTCCAGCCTCAGCATCCTATTACCAATATACTCACTATCCCTCCTCTGTACATGTCCAAACCATCTCAATCTAGCCTCTCTGACTTTGTCTCCAAAACAGCTTACATGTGCTGTCCCTCTGATGTGCTCATTCCTAATCCTATCCATCCTCGTTACTCCCAAAGAGAACCTCAACATTTTCATCTCTGCTACCTCCAGCTCTGCCTCCTGTCTTTTCCCCAGGGCCACTGTTTCTAACCCATACAACATCGTTGGCCTCAACTCCGTCTTGTACACTTTTCCTTTCATTCTTGCCGATACCCTACTATCACACATCACACCGGACACTTTTCTCCAACCATTCCAACTTGCCTGCACACGCTTCTTGACCTCTTTTCCACACTCTCCATTGCTCTGGATTATTGAGCCGAAGTACTTAAAATCCTCCACCTTTCTTATCTCTGCTCCCTGTAATCTCACCGTTCCTCTTGGGTCCTTGTCATTCATGCACATGTATTCTGTCTTACTGAGGCTAATCTTCATTCCCCTCCTTTCCAGGGCATACCTCCACCTCTCTAGATTTTCCTGCACTTGTTCTCTGCTCTCACTACAGATCACAAGGTCATCTGCAAACATCATAGTCCATGGGGAATCTTGTCTAACCTCGTCTGTCAGCCTGTCCATCACCATAGCAAACAAGAAGGGGCTCAGAGCTGACCCTTGATGCAGTCCCACCTCCACCTTGAACTCTTGTGTCACACCGACAGCACACCTCACCACTGTCTTACATCTCTCATACATGTCCTGCACCACTCTAACATACTTCTCTGCCACTCCAGACTTCCTCATACAATACCACAGTTCTTCTCTCGGCACCCTGTCATATGCTTTCTCCAGATCCACAAAGGCACAATGCAGCTCCCTCTGACCTTCTCTGTACTTCTCCATTAACATCCTCAAGGCAAACACTGCATCTGTGGTGCTCTTTCTTGGCATGAAACCAAACTTGTTCACAAATGCTGACCTCTGCCCTTAGTCTAGCTTCCACTATTCTTTCCTATAACTTCATCGTATGGCTCATCAACTTTATTCCTCTGTAGTTGCCACAACTCTGCACGTCTCCCTTGTTCTTAAAAATGGGCACCAGCACACTTCTCCTCCATTCCTCTGGCATCCTCTCACTCTCTAAGACCTTGTTCAATGTTCTTGTCAGAAAATCTACTGCTACCTCTCCTAGACACTTCCATACCTCCACCGGTATGTCATCAGGACCAACTGCCTTTCCATTCTTCATCCTCTTCAATGCCCTCCTCACTTCACCCTTACTTATCTTTGCTACTTCCTGGTCCTCAATGGTCACCTCTTCTACTCTTTTTTCGCTCTCATTTTCCTCATTCATCAGCTCTTCAAAGTACTCTTTCCATCTTCCCAGCACACTTCTGTCATCAGTCAATACATTTCCCTCTCTGTCCTTTATCAATCTAACTTGCTGCATGTCTTTCCCATCTCTATTTCTCTGCTGTGCCAACCTGTATAAATCATTTTCTCCCTCCTTACTTTCCAACCGAGCATACAAGTCCTCAAACGTGCTCTGTTTGGCCTTTGACACTGCTACCTTTGCCTTACGCTGTGTCTCCCTGTACTCCTGTTTACTCTCTTCGGTTTTCTCAATGTCCCACTTCTTCTAGCTAACCTCTTCATTTGTACACACTCCTGCACTTCCTCATTCCACCACCAAGTCTCCTTATCTACTTTCCTTCCAGATGACACACCAAGTATTCTCCTACCTGTCTCCCTGATCACATTAGCTGTAGTTGTCCAGTCATCTGGAAGCACTTCCTGACCACCCAAAGCCTGTTTCAACTCCTCCTTGAAGACAACCCGACACTCTTCCTTTTTCAACTTCCACCACTTTGTCTTCTGCTCTGCCTTTGCCTTCTTCACCTTCCTCACCATCAGCATCATCCTGCACACCACCATCCTATGCTGTTTGGCAACACTCTCACCCGCCACTACTTTGCAGTCACTGACTTCCGTCAAATTACATCGCCTGCACAAGATGTAGTCTACCTGTGTGCTCCTACCTCCACTTTTATAAGTCACCCTATGCTCCTCTCTCTTCTGGAAGAAAGTATTCACCACAGCCATTTCCATCCTTTTTGCAAAATCTACCAACATCTGTCCTTCTGCGTTCCTGTTCTGGATACCAAACCTACCCATCACTTCCTCGTCCCCTCTGTTTCCTGCACCAACATGTCCATTGAAGTCTGCCCCAATGACCACTCTTTCACCTCTGGGGGTATTCTGCATCACTTCATCTAAGTCACTCCAGAATCTCTCCTTCTCTTCTCGCTCACATCCTGTCTGTGGGGCATAAGCACTAACAACACTGACCATCACACCTACAATTTCTAACTTGAAACTTATCACTCTGTCTGACACTCTTTTCACTTCTAGAACATTCCTGACAAACTCCTCCTTCAAGATGACTCCGACTCCATTTCTCTTCCCATCCACACCATGATAAAACAGCTTAAACCCTGCTCCTATGCTTCTAGCCTTGTTACCTTTCCACCTGGTCTCCTGAACACACAGTATGTCCACTTTCCTCCTCTGCATCATGTCAGCCAGCTCTCTACCTTTTCCTGTCATAGTTCCAACATTCAAAGTCCCTACTTTCAGTCCTAGACTCACGCCTTTCCTCCTCTCTCTCTGGCAACGGACACGCCTCCCGCCTCTCCTTCTTCGACGTCTTCGACCAACAGTAGTCCAATTTCCATCAGCACCCTGTTGGTTGACGGCACTGATGGCGGTCGTTGTTAACCCGGTCCTCGACCGATCCGGTATGTCATTCTTTCTTGTGATTCGCATAGTTTATTTGGCATTTGTTTTACGCCGGATGCCCTTCCTGACACAACCCTCTGCATTTGTGCCCCCCCCTCACGGCTGCATTTCACTCTGGCTGGGGTGTAAAATGCCAAAAAGGACTTTACCTTCCTATTTCTACCACTAGGGGGTAAACTGACTTCTTTTCCTTTCGGCTGTTCTCTTTCAGGGGTCGCCACAGTGAATCATCTGCCTCCTTCTTCATGGAAGTCATATTAATGATTCACATATTTGATTTGGCATAGGTTTTTACGTTGAAGGCCCTTCCTGACACAACCCTTTAGCAATGGACAGAAAAACGCTGACAGCTATGCAGCTACTCTTGACAAAAGTCAACAATGGCCGTTTTTGTATGCCTCTCACCATAGACAGTGAGAGACAAGACTGTCCTTTGATAACCCAGTTAAGCTGCACTGGGGGGGACAGTGACAACCTTGTGGAGAGTGGGACTCGAACCCCCAACCTTAGGATCATCGATCCAGTGCCCTATACCACCAGACCACCATTGTCCCGACTAGATACCATCACAGTAACATTTCTTTTACAGTACAATTTTACATTCATTTACTGTACACTGTTACCATGGTCCCTGGGAGGAAGTCCAATTCATCAGATGGCAATTCTACCAAGAAAGCAAGGAAGGCACTGTCATTGTCGCTGAAGATGAAGGGACAGAAACACGCTGACGGCTTTGCAGCTCCTCTTTACGAAAGTCAGCAATGGTTCTTTTACATGAACCTCTCACCATAGACAGTGAGAGACATGGCCGACCTTTGATAACCCAGTTAGCTGCACTGGGGGGGGAGACAGTGACAACCTCGTGGAGAGTGGGACTCGAACCCCCATCCTTAGGATCAGTGATCCAGCACCCTATACCACCAGACCACCACTGTCCCGATTAGATACCGTCGCAACGATCCAGTGCCCTTTAACACCATGCCACCACTGCCCCTAAAAACATTTTGGAACGGCCAATTAGCTTAGAGTGCATAACTCTGAGTGCATATAATTTCTTCGACAGAAAATCACTTGCTAATAACGGCCTGTACCAGAATTTAGAGGACCAACATGTGGCTTCTTAAAATGAATCTTGGTCTGTATTTTGGTCGACCCTTTTTTCAGCCAGTTTCTATTCCATTCAATTTGTACACTAGGTAAGTAAACCCCGAAATATTAAACCATGCAGTGATACATCGCTCCCAGACAATATGGTTCGTTTTGTTTTTCCGTGATTCCAAGTGAACCAAACAGTGTTAACATAGAATATCAATCAATAAACGAACAAGTGTACATTGTGATACATAGAACGAGTTTATTCATTTGTTTAGAACAAAAAAATGGCACATTTCATTAAATTTATGTGTACATATGCTACAGCCACTATTGCTAATACATACCATATGCGTACTTAAGAGGGGTAGGGGTAAAATTTGCCAGGTTTTTTTATGCATATGCACATTATGGATGATCCCATATCACAGCCAGCCAAAGAATCACCCCTTTAAAACATTTTCATTTTGTTGCAGTGTGAAATGTAGACACACCCAGAAATGATTTCTATATATATAAGCAACAGTTCAGGAAAAAAGACGAATAAAAAATATAATCACTGAGATAGTTAAAGGATCACCGCCATGTACTCTGTAGAACCATCAGTGGACAAGAATTAATACCCTAACAACTCTGACTACCATATCCAGGCATGCACTGTAGATTCAGACACTTCATGTCCATTATTAACCCTTTGAGCAAAGTGTTTATAGTACCTCTTCTATATGATCATACCAGATGGGTGCTCCTTGGTGGCCTATTTCCCGGTCACCAGATGTCTTTCCTTGGATCACTTTTAGTAGGCATTGACTATAGAATAATCACATATGCGTCAGTTTTGAATATTCAAAGCTGAGTGTTCATTTACTGCCAAGCATATCCCACTCCTTGACAGAGGTGCCATTGCAGAGAAACGGTTCTTCACATCATCTGTTAACAGTGTTTATATGATTTCCCTTACTTGGCAAGTTTTTGGTGAGAAATCTCAAACCATATGGATTGTTTATAAAAAGGGAATACAATGCGTGTGTGTGTGTGTGTATATATATACACACACACACACACACAATTTTAGTCCTGACCTGTCATGTACACAATTTACCAACTCCAGGTTCCCATGTGTGTTCCCATATGCTATAGGGTTTTTCTTCACAGTCAAGAAGCAACTCAGCAGTTAGACGTTTAATCAAATGGTGCACTGTTAATATACAGCACCACTGTCCATTCCATATCGTAAAATTCATTATACAAGTTCCTTTTTGGTGGGTCATGAAGATCGCTGATCCCAAGGTTGGGGGTTCAAGTCCCCACAGGGTTGTCACTGTCCCCCCAAGTGCAGCTAACTGGGTTATCAAAGGTTGGCCATGTCTCTCCCTGTCTATAGTGTGAGGCATGTAAAAGAACCATTGCTGACTTTCGTAAAGAGTAGGCTGCAAAGTCCGCGTGTTTCGGTCCCTTGCTAAAAACGGTTGTGACCGGAAGGGCAGCCGACGTAAAAACCTCTGCCAAATCAAACGTGCGACTCAGATGAGTCGCTGTGGCAACTCCTAAGTAAAAGGGAAACCGCCGAAAGGAAGACAGACATGAAGAATCCATGTTCTTTACCAGAGCTGCAGCTAGCTAGCAGTCAGAACAGCCTTTGACTATATACAGAAGCACAGTGAAGAAAATGAAAAAGAGTAAGAATTCCAGTAGTTGTTCAATGCTTCCATCATTATTAATGATTGTATTGTATTGTTCAGGTTTCTTCCTTGTTGAAAAACCTAGCTTGGGCTGACTACACCAACTGCCAAAAACAGAGCTGGCAGACCATCTTTTGAATTACGAGTACAGATGCTACAGTCTACAGAATTTTAAAATAAATACCAACGCTGTTGTGAAAGCTCTAATATTTATTTGTTGATTCAACCAATTAAAAAGGAAGCTTGAGAGAGAGAGAGAGAGAGAGAGAAAGGGGGCGAGGTAACAAAAAACACCCAGCTCAGTCTACATTACAACAGGACCAACTCCATCTTCCACAGAAATGATGGAAGGTAATAAAGTATCTGAATTAGTTTAGCAAAGGTGAATTTCACACATTAATTGGCTAGTTACATTACATTTCTTGCCGCTCATTACTTGTTTAATACTATTATTTTACCGTCATATCAGCTATTTCCATGCAAAGTAGAATCATAGCTGCATAGCTAAATAATGCACTAATGCAATCAATCCACTATTTTATCTCAGTGGCTCTGGAACCCAGGAACACTCGTCTGTAAGGGTGGATTAACCCCCACATGTAATGTTTCTTGAAATTAACCAGCATTTATATATTAAAAAAAAAAAAATTTACCCAAAGAAAAACCATAAATGATAATCTTCAATGCAAGTGACCCACCTCATCCACCACAACTGCAAATTCAATTCTCAGTATTAAAATAAAGTCCGACAGAATTATATCTACACATTTTTCTTTACATATTTGTGGGCCTGTCCCAAAAAAAAAAAAAAAGTCTAAAACAAGACAAGCTGCAAGTTTGGATTGACAAAAATACTTAAGACAAAACTTTATTGATTATCAAAATACTGTTACAGTCTTAACATTGATTTCTTTTTTTTAATTTCTGCAATACTGGTTATACAAGGACATAAGAGAAGACCGACGAGTGAGAGCAAGTGCAACAGGGTGCAATCTTTCCAAAGGGAACAATGAAACCTTGAATATTTGCATTTCCAATTCAAGAATAATTCCAGACAAACCACATGTCCCCTTTACTCCGTCTCCGGCCCAATTCATCTGTAGTTTCCTTTTATTTACTTTATTGGTACAGCCGTCCTCAAACTGATTCTGATGTTACACGGTTCTTGTCATTGAAAGGTGACAGTGCTCAGAGCCACAAAGTGCAATGGAAAAAATACTCACACCAAAGAAAAGGGACAAAACCTCAAAACTTGCACCGGTTTGGAATCAGTTGTGTAAAAAGGCACAAGAGGCATCATGAAGTACTACTGTCGTCACCCACTGGCACACCAACCTGTGCTATTTCAAAGGATGCAACACGTCATCCTTTTGGCTACTAATGACATTTTAGTGCTCATCTTTAAAGCACACTGCTGCAGTGATGTTAAGTCCAATCAGTAACTCACTGGTTTGAGTAATATGAGTCACCACAACCTGCACCTGCTTAAAACAGTACTAATGAATGCAACTGGGGGAAAAAAAAAAAAAAAAAAAGTGCTAGAATATGGAATCAGACAAATTGGGAAACTAGTACAAACTAAAAGAGAAAGAATGAAACAGCAAGAGAACATTCAGTGTTTATGTAACTTTGGGATGCAGGAGTCTTGCAGTGGATGGCTGCTTCTGCTTATATTTTAGGTATTAGACAGTGATGTGATATGGGCTCCCAGGAATATGCTCATCACCCCATTTCACCACCAAAATGTACTCGCCCTTCTCTTTCAGCTGGTACGACACATTATAGAGCCGGTTCCCAAGATGCTTAACCAGAATTTCTTCACAGGGTACTTTAGGACCATCGACTCCAACTAGAAGCATGTTTCGTCCTATCAAACAAGAGAAAATAGTGACTCAACAAATTTAGTAAATAATGTTTTTTTTGGCTAGTGAAACAAAAATTTCATCTTATGCAATTTCCTGCTGTAGGGAAATCTGGCAGTCATATCAGAACATACCTGCTTTGCTACAGTCCACACTAAAACTATTTTTCTGGTTAATGAAGCCCTTTGTGAGCCCCAGGCCCTTGGCCACCACACGACTGGCATCAGAACTGCTGCCCCAACCTGGTGCTGCCTGCTGGGTGGTGGACATGCTGCGAGTCACAGGATCAACCAATACAGAAGAAGTCTCATGCATGCTGTGGCTAGTGACAAGACGTGAACCTGAACAAGAGAGTAGTTATTGAGTCAAGTAGATCCCAGTACAAACGAATAAAACACCTATAGGAGACAAATGCAATACACTTTCCAAAAAATATGCTGTTTTAAGAGAAGACACATCACTAGTTTAAAAAAAAAAATAAATAATAAATCCAAAATTCTCACCTGTAATTTTAGCTTTGAAGGGGCTGCCAACAATATGGTATGGTCCACCATATTTAATAGAAATGAGATAGTTTCCAGGAGCCATTGGTGTGTATGTAACCTTGTATCCTTCTTGGCACTCCTGACAGTCCATCTTCACCTTTGAGGGTCCATCAATAGTCACAGCCAGTGCTCCAGGACCTGCCGAACTTGTGTTCACAATGAATTCACATGGTGATCCTGCAAAGGTGGAAAAAGAGCAGTTGTAAGTCAGATATTGTGTTTTGTTTCAAATGTCAAATGAGATCTACAGACTTCTCAGAACAGAGACAAGATGAATATTTCATACCAGTAGTGCCTCCCTCTAGACCAGCTCCATAAGCAGACACCATGCCTGGGTCTCCAGCCTGGCCCGTCTCTCCCACACGGATCTTGAAAGGGCTTCCCGGGATATGAGAACCATTGAATTTCACGTCAATCAGGTACAAACCATTTTCCCTGGGAATGAACCTCACTGCATACTTATCTACCAGAGAAAATGCAAAAAAATAAAAAAATAAATAAAAAATTAGGGAAAGCAGGTTGCAATCTGTTGACAGTCATCAATAAAGATGACCATATACGTCAGGTTATTTTTTTTTTTAAATAGCAAAGTACAGTGCATGCTAAAAACTAATCTTATTGAATCCTTAACACTTCAAGTTTTGTATATAAAATGATAGGATACGGAGAATTTAATTAAAAAGAGCAAATATTGCTTTTTCCATATTTTCCCCCCATAAATGTTAAGTGTTGAATTGCTGCTTTAGACGACAAGTGTCAAATGAGTTTTTGAGGATTTTATTTGGGGTGGGGGTAGGGGGCGGGTGTCATTCACATATTGCATTCTGAAGACATCATGATTAGCTGGCCTCCCCCATGCGTACAGCCATATCCCCACCCACCACAGTGTGCACTGAATGTGGAGCATTCAGGTGATTGATCAGAGCAGAGTAGGCACAGAGAGTGGAAAGATCATAAATGTGAGGAGGAAGCCAAACAGGAGGTGAAACTGTAGTGTTTGTTTTTTTTTCTTGTTTAGAAATTGTACTTGGGTGATGCACTGGTGTGTGGTGAGTGAAGAGTAAAGATTTCACCTAAAGACACAAGCTGCACGGTCCATGACTATTACCTTCATCAATCTCCGTGACGCAGCACTCCTCCAGTGCCCCTGATGGGCTGTGAACCTTTGCATCTATGACACCTTTTGCTCCGTTCAAACTCACGGCAAAAGAAGCAGGCTGGTTCACCTTTAAACCCGACTCCTGCGTTCAGAAGACACTTCACAAATCAACCAAGCACTGAATATACAGAATAGAAGTGTACAGCTGGTAAAAGCCATTGGATAGGACATTAAATGCAAGGGGAGAAAAAGAATTCTACCACAGTAAGCCTAACATTGCTTACCTTCAGGCTAACCGAGTTAAAGAGAGACTAAATGAGATTGTCTCAAAAACTATTTCACAAACGAGCAGACAGAGGGGAAAAGCTCTCTTTAACTCGTTAGCCCTTGATTTCCATCCCTGCAAGCCATGTAGGGAGGGACCAAGACTGTTGAGAGCCTTTAGGACAAGGCGACGAGAAATACAAACAGTCCTGCAGTATCCCACAAACCCCCCCAATCAACCCTCAACACAGCAGCAGTGGGAAATTCACCCTAAAACCTCCAATTTAACTCCACTATTAAAATGAGCATCAGAGTGAAACAATAACATTTAATCCTCCAAGTTGGTTGCTGATTAAAATCCTTAATACAGCCAATCTTCTCATTTGGGTATGCAACACGCCATCAGTAAACAAAACCTTGACCGCCATTCTGCTCCTTCTCATCACTGGCTCACAAGTTGAAATAATCAGGTACATATAATATCTACTAATAATCTTTCTCCTACAAATGCTGTGCTTTTATTTTTATATTATATATATATATATATATATAAATAAAAAACTAGATGTTTTGTGCTGCTGTGCTGAGTGTCGCGTGGGACTCATTTGGGGTGGACAAATGTCTGTCTTCCTCGAAGCCTCACCTGAAGACTGGCAACAGTAAGACGACGGGCATCATCAGAAGGTGAGGCAACAGGCACCACAAAGGGACTGTCAGGGATGTGCTCATCGTTGAACCTGATGGACACTTCATAATCTCCTGCAAAGCAAACCCCCCCCCCCAAACAATCCATTATTAAACTGTTTCCATAACCAACAGTTATATAACTTGTCCTGTAAAAACCCAGGAGAGTAAGGTTTAAACAGGTACGCTGCCACTCTCTCACCAGGCTCCTGGACAATGTAGGACACACCACTGGAACCATCCTTACGGTCTTCAAAAGTGATTTCTGCTTTGCTGGGTCCTTCCACAGCAATGGATAAACCTCCAGCTCCAGCTTCACGAGTCCAGATGCTAAATTCAGCTGAGGGGGATCAGGATAAAATTAACAGTAAGAAACTAACAAAAATGTGTTCATGTCCTGGGTATTTCTGTATGGGGTCAGGGTGTTCTCCATGTGCTTGTATGGGTTTCTTCCAGGAACTCGCCCCTAGGTGTGAGTGTTAAGGCAATGGTTGTGTGATGGCCCTGCAATAGATTGGCGAACTGCACAAAGCGTACCCCACCTTCATCCAGTGTTGGTGGAGATGGGCTCCATCTGCAACCATACTAGGAATAAGTGGTTCAGCCGATGAATGAATTGCTTGAGGTGAATAGAATGGTGCATTTGTTAAAACATTAATTACTTTGCAGTTCTTTTGCTGCAGTGCATCATTTAATAATCTAAACTGTTCAATAGTAACTTTCATGTGATTGGACACACAACACAGCAATTCAAGCCAAACCGGTCCCAAATAATGAACGGATTAATTCCCGGCATCTACGAATGGTCCTCATAGACACGATGAACCGCTGCAATTTTACATGCTTGTGATCTACAAAAGATGATGCTCCAGAACAACATTTGCTAATTTAAATGCCAGGTTCCTTGGTCTGTGCATGTGGTGGTGTTCTTGTGGTACCAGAGAAACCCTGGAGTACATAGTCCAAGTTTGCAAATCGCTCTACGGTCAATATCTTTATCAGAAAGTGTGGAAATGAAATGAAATGAATGCAAGAACTCCAATAAAATCTCCACCGTGTACGCTGGATGAGCCACTCCTGTTAGGTTTAAAATATCTTACAAGCTCAGAGAGCCTCATGAGGATTCGCCATGAAAGGAAATTGATGGGCGAGGTTGACCAGTACAATAAATTCCTATATGGCACTGCAGCACAGGGACAATGAATTAATCAGTGAAATAATTATAATAATTTCATTCATCCATTTTCTGTAACCACTTAATCCTAATTAGGGTCATGGGGAGGCTGGCACCCATCCCAGCCAACTCCGGGCGAGGGTAGAGTACACCCTGGACAGCTCGTCAGGCTATCGCAGGGCGGAAACACGCTGACGACTATGCAGCTACTCTTGTCGAAAGTCAACAATGATTCTTTCACCATAGACCGTGAGAGACATGGCCAGCATTGATCCACCCACCTGGCACACCAGCCTCTGCTCGCTCCAGTCCAGGGCCTCCTGCACGAACCTTATGAGCTCCTCCTTCTCCCAGAGGACCGACAGTAAACTGGAATGGTGATCCTGGTACATGCTGCCCCTGGTACTTCACGCTAACCGTATGAACACCCATTTCAGTCGGAACAAAACGAATGCAGTAAGTGTTGTTCTCTCCTTCCATGATCTCTGCCTTGTGCACTTTCCCAGATGGGCTGGTCACCTGTGCAGTCATGTCCGCAATGTTGATTTCTACAAGACAGAAATATTCAATAGGTGAAATACTGCAGGTGAAGTTTAAACGAGAGCTCAGTAGTTAAGGCTGCCGGCTAAATAGGTGGAGATCAAATCCCATACAGATAAGATTCTTTGAAATTTTGGTTGAAATAAATAGACTGGCTGAGGAGCAGTTTTCGAATTTCAAATATGGAAACCGACGACGATGACCGATCGTGATCCTGATTTGTTGCTCCTTCGTTACTGGCAGGCAACACGAAAACTAATTAGAGCTGTGAATAAACGTGGTATAGAATACACCCTCCTCAACCTGCAACATGATCCAACTACTGAAATCATCCCTCCTTCAAAACATCGAACCTGGATTATTTTCCTTCATGGACACAAGGTGGTACGTATACTACATCTATGCAAACGTTTCATGAAAGTCTGGGCAGGATGAACAAACTGATTCCTATACACCAGGGGTCCCCCAACCTTTATCACCGCAGACCGGTCAGCACTTCACCATTTTGGGGGGGGGTCTTAGATTGTTTATATTGTAAATATAATTTATTTATACAAATTATTAAAACAAACAAAAAAATCCATGAATGTTATGTTATTTTTCAACAGCTGAAATAAAAAGTTGGTTGGGAAGTAGAGCTTGAACTTTTCTATTTATTTATATAAAAAAAAAAAAAAAAAAAAAAAAAAAACACCCCACAGGTGATAGTGCACCAGCGGGGAGAATGAAGGCTGAGGTTCAGTCTCACCCAAAATCCCCACTATTGTTTGAAACATGTCCAAAATCGCCCCTGTTCATGTGCCGTCTCCTTGTGGGTTACATTTTAGCGCTCAAATGACTGACATGTAACCGAGATAACCTGGTCATTTTTCAAAATAATGTAAAAGATTTTTCAAAAATAAAGATTGTTCAGACTCCTAAATAAAATGGAAATAATGAATTAATTATTTCTTCTGCAGCCCGGTACCAATTGAGCCGCGGACCAGTAATTGGGGACCCCTGCTATACACCCCAAAAACATTATGGGTATAAATATGTGGTGTGCAAAACAGTGTACGAAGAGGAGCATAGAGAAGAAAGGTGTGATGCAACAGGCATAAGACAAAAGCAATTAATATACATCTGTTCCGCTGCACAGGAGTCACAGTCATCGGAATTATGAACAGTAACCCAAATAAATTGTATTTGCATTTGTTGAAGTCTCTGACAAAATAAGGAATGTTATAAAATGTAAAACTGGTAAATGAAGGAGGCTTTTAAGAAGGTCTGTGATGCATACCAGGAATTTTCAGGCTCAGGTCACACTGGCTGCCGACATTGGCAACAGATGCAGCGGTTCTCTTGCGAGTGATGCTCTCCTTCATCCTGCCTTCTCCTGTCACCTTCACTGTGAAAGCACTGCCTGTGGAACAAGAGGGGGGAGATGGTAAGATGGCATATATAATACCACCAGTGTAATCGTTTTATAACTAATACACACCTGGAACGTGTTGGTCAGCAAACTTGATATTGATGATATAATTTCCTGGCTCAGTGGGGTAGTATGTAACTTTGCAGGTCCCATCTTCTTGATCCTCAGTGTTGATATCAACCTTACTGGGCCCTTCAATGGATAGGCTAAGGCCTCCATACCCTAGGAAAACAAACAAATCACATGTCAATCACTCAGCCATCCAATTACAAAATAACTAAGTACAGCTGTATCTCACCTTGCGAAAAATGCAAGTTATGAAAAAAGCTCTGGAACGGATTAATTTCGTAAGTTGAACCGTGATTCGTTCCAAGGCTCCGAATACTACTCCCTAAACCCTTTAAAAATGATAAAAGCAGACCTTTTAGACCTCCTTCTGCTTTAATATTGTACCGATGGTAGACGGGTTTGGCCATATTCCTTTGTGATATCACTTGAGCCCGTTTCTTTTTCTCACTCACACGCACGTGCGTGTGTGCACGCGTGTATTGACCATGTCTTCTTAGCGGAGTTATAATCTTACAAATGTTTATGGAAGGTTAAAAGCCTGAGTCAAGAAATAAAGCATAAAACAGTAACTCTGTCCTTTACACGAAAAGCATCATGGTAGATTCAGCTCTATAATAGGCAATGGGAGGTAGAGGAGTCATTCCTCCTAGGCAATGATGTCCAAGATGGCATCCAAGATGACATCCTTGTCCAAGATGGCGTCAGGTGGACCTGTCCAAGATGGCACTTGAGTGAAGGCAACATGAATGACAGCTCAGTTGTTAGCCAATGGGAGGCCAGCGGGGCAGGATGTTTGAACATCATTGATGGGAGAAGCAGCTCGTGCATTGTTTGAATGGCGCGTTTGAATTTTTAAGATGCTTTCATAACGAACTGTCTCACCAAATGAAAAATTCAGGTTACGAAAAGCATTTTCCTAAAATTTTTGTCTCCGGATACGAAACTTTTGTAAGGTGAGGTACCACTGTATTTTTAAAAGAAATTTACCTGCATCTCTGGTATCAATGATGAATTCAGCTGGCTCAAATGTACGAGCCTCACTAAGACCCTGACCAGAAACACACACACGACTGGCATCGGCAATCTCCGACTGCTTGATCATGACAGAAATGGGACTGCTGGGAATATGGCGACCATTTTTCTTAATGTTCACAAGGTGCTCACCAATCTCTTTAGGCACAAAGGAGACACCTGAAAAAGAAATTGGGGGAACGTATAGTTTCACATTCTGTCCACCTAATAGAACAGAGTTTATTACATTAAAATGGACAATGCCATATTCGATTCCAGTGGTTATTCGCAGTATAGATTGTAATCAAGTAATGAGCAAGCACCCTTACCAACATGTCCATTACGGAGCATCTTGAGCAAACATGGCTCCTCCCGACCAGAGGGAGTGGTGAGGGATGCCGTCAGCTGGCTCAGGTCCAGTTCACCAATGTCCAAGGGGATATCGGCAGCAGAACCCACCTTCAGATGAGACATGCGCATGGAGTCATCCCCTGTGGAAAGAAAAACATACTGGCATGAGCACACTTTGGTTTCGAAATTCCTGTCGCCGTGACAATAAAACGTATGAACAGGGTCGATTCTCAATCCCTCTCTGCTGAGCAAAGGTACTGACCTGTGATCTTTGCTACATAGGGACTACCAGGAATGTGCTTATCATTATACTTGACAAGGATGTTGTAGTCTCCAGGCAGAACAGGAAGATAGGACACTGTGCATGTGCCATCCTGGTTGTCAGTGCAGCTGATATCAGCTTTTGAGGGTCCCTCGATGGCCAGAGAGAGGCCACCTGTTCAGAACATTTTAATGTAAGCTCAGTTCCTGATTTTGCCAAGTATTCCACCAAGTTCCAGAAGTATTTCAAATCACACACACACACACACACACACACACCACAACTGTACCTTCTCCAGCATCCTTCGTGTTGACTGTGAAAACTGCAGGTTTATTCACCATTCCATGGATAAGGCCAGGACCATAAGCGGTCACGTGACCACTGTTGACATAATCTACATAGAACTGCAGCGGACTTCCTGGTGGTGGAGGGTGGAGACAGACAGTTGTCGGTAGACGTCATTTTATTGAAAAATGTACATTGTGGGATTTTTATAATATGATATTCCTGCCATACCTGGAATGTGTATGCCATCATATTTTATGTCCATCTCATGTAGTCCAGCCTCAGTGGGAGAGTATTTCACTGTAACCGTACCATCTTTATTATCTGCAATATCTGGCTTGGCCACTTTCCCAGATGGCATCCTCACCTCACCTGATGATTATTAGGAAGAGATATATAAGGGCCACACTTCACAGTATTGTCATGGAGGACGTTATCGAGAACTAAATCGCCCCCAACACTGTAAATAAAGAGCACTCACGGTTACTTGAAAACATTTTGGTGCTACGAAAAACATTTGTGGGAAGCGATAAAACAAGGGCGTCACAGACAGAAAAAAACATTAACAAACATTTTACAGGTGAACATTTAATTTCTCCTAAACTTGAAACTTTTTTTTTTTTTTTTTGAGGGGTGTAAAGCTGGCTTTATTGGCAATTAGATTCTCTCAGTGTTCAAAGATTTTATAATTGAGCCTAAATCTTTTTGAAGAAACTAAAAATGCCACACGTGCAACAGTCATTTGTCCTCGAGTAGGAGAACTTGCAGATACAAGAACTTTCAAAATTTTGATGCATTATTTAAACAGTAAAAAAAAAAATCAAAGTTCCTGAGTTTATAATCACAACTCATGTGGTGGCTTAGTGGTTAATGCAATGGGTTACTAATCTGAAGGCCAGCAGTTCAGTCCCTACTGTCACCACTGTTGGGCCCTTGACCCTCAATTGCTCATGTGTTCATTAAAAAAAAAAAAAAAAAATTTCAAGTTGCTCTGGATAAATGTGTCGGCCAAATGCAAACCAAAACACATTTTTCTTCATAGGGGATTCGTTTATGACCCTCAGACCAATACTGAGGAATAACCCATAGATACAGTTTGCAGAAATGTCTCCTACATGCCGAGATTGAAGAAAGAAAAAAACAAAACAAAAAAAGACTACAATGTCTTGAAAAACTTACCAGTGATTTCTCCCTTTTGGATGGTAAATGGAATAACCAAGTCAAAAGGCCTCAGTCCAGCCACATCTAGTCCATTCATCCCCATTGCCCTGTCTGTTGCCTGGGAGGCAGAGAGAGAAAGGATAAAAATCTGAGTGCAAGATATTTATTGATTTTATTTTCCTCAACCAGAAAAGGACCAATACATTTGAAATCGATATTTGGCTTGAAACGTAGCCCAGTTGAATAGACTGTCTAAGAATTTCTAATAAACACTTTAGGTTAAATTATGCAGTAAATTAATATCAAGTATGACAATATTTAACTGGTACAAAAAAGGGTAGACTGGGAATTCCATCCCCTCAAAAAGAAAAATGACGACAATGATGACATGGATGATTAAGCCACCAACATGGATACTGAGGAAGAACATCGTGAGAATAGAATAAAAGTTCAAGTGATATCTGTGATTCGGGACAATAGCAGTGAAAGCCAAGCAGACAGGACACATGATTCATGGCAGGGGAGGGGACACACAGGAAAGTACCAGTAATTGGAACAAAACCACATTACAAATAGCAGGACCCGGCACACAGCATTAATATCTGACACACATCCAGCCATTCTGTTAAATGCAGACTTCCACATTTATTGTTCTCAAAATGGCTGGCATGATTTGAATGGCAACAAGTTAAGTGAAACAGGGTAGAGCCTACACCCACAGGACGAGAATGGAGATGGAGCATGGAGATGAGAGAGAATGCTGAGGGATAAATGAGGGTGGACATAATTGATATGGAGGAAGGGGGAGTGTCAGTACCCATGGCTGGCCCCTGTTGGGCGCGTAGGCGTACTGCGGGACCTGCGTCTGCTGCATAAGTTGTTCAGGTGATGCACCTTCCAAAGCCTGAGACAGGATGACACAATCAGAGTGAAATAACCCTAACACTTAAGCATTTTACTGGTAAAGATCAGGTCTGGGAAGTTGCTTATGACGTCTTGACCTGGTTTTCAACTGTAAAGTAGTCTCAGACACCAGAACACCAAGTATTAAGCTACGTGAACCCACTAAACCAATTCTATTCTAATGCCATTTAATTTTTTTTTTCTAAATAGAGTATAAATTAAAGAAGGCTTTGAGTATTTATAGTTGAACAAGGCAAGTATTCTTTCCAAGCTTAATACCATGTTAATCCGTAAATTAAAAGGTCTACATACCATGACCTGGAAGGGGCTGTTGGGAATGTGTTCGCCTCCAAAACGCACACAGATGACATACTTCCCGGGCTGAGGCGCTGTATAAAAGATATCGAAGGTTCCATCCTCATTCTCAACAACGTCAACATCCACTTCTGCACCATCAGGAGTGCATACAGTGCAGGTTACTTTCCCCTTCCCAGCAGCCTTTGCATCCACAGTGATGACTGTCTGTTCCCCAATCTGAATCGTGGGACCAACTCCAGCACCTGATGGACACAAAAATTGTCAAAAACTGGATGTGGGCAGTGCTGTTATTTAAAAAAAAAAAAAAAAAAAAAAAAAAAAAAAAAAAAAGAAGAGTTAAACATTCCTCCATAGAATGATTCATTCCACCATGCATACTGCCTCAACATGAACCTGACACTGTGGCAACAGACAAAGGAAGAATTGAGGCTGCAAGGCAAAACTCAGACTGGCTGAATGCTTTATAGTGGCATTACTACACTCAACCACTTCAGATGGAACAATCTTGAGATTCTCACATAGTCGGTGTGACACACATGCGACTTGCCTGGCACCCACCAGTGCCATATTTGACTAGGAAGGAGAAATTGTCACCTAGCAGCTGGCAGATATCCAGCGCTAATCCAAGAACTCTGGCCTCTGTTCCACTCGGATTTGTAGAATAAATAAGTTGCTACTGTCTGCACTATATTATATAAATTCTGTAGCCCGGATTAGACCACGAGCCACCTGTAAAATGGTCAGTACAGGTTTGCAATACACAACGCATTGCCTTAATCACATATGGCACCCAGAGTAGTGCAGCAAGTCATGTGACCAGTACCTGAATGTCCGACTTAAAGAATCCATGACAATAAATTTGGCAGATTTTAAATTGCACAACAAATTTGCATTTACATACACAGTTGTCTCGCCTTCTGACCAATTTCAACTGAAAATAGCCTTTCGTGTGTCTGTTACCTCAGTTGTCCAATCTTTATGGGCCTATTATAAAGATAATGAATACAGATCGTTTCGGTCAGCAGGAGGAAAAAAAAAAAAAAAAAAAAAAAAAAAAAAAAGTATTATTTATTTCAGTCGCCTTTGACACATTCCACCGTTCAACCATAGGAAAGACAGGCTCAAGTTAGTTATTAGTCGTTCTTTACTACCAGGACATGCTATCGGTTACGCCATTTAAGAGAGGGAGAGACAAAGAGGATGGACCAAGTCCTTGCCCCAAGAACAATCATCTTCAAAAGACATGTTAAAATTGATACAATTCTTCTCCTGTGTTAAACATTAGTTTAAAAGACTTCAGCAGAGCCAGGAACACAAACTAAAATGTTTATAAAACAGCGTATGTATGTTGTCAAAGCACTACGGCACCATTCTGCATGCAAAAAGGGTCGAAGTCCAGAGCAAGACATTTATCGAAGCGCTTACCCAAACCGTGACCTCCAATTGAGACTGTGAGCCCGTGAAAAGCAGAGAGTGAAAAAGTGAAATGTAAGTCAGAACAAAATACACCAAAATGTGCTCGAAAAATAAATAAATAAAGATTAAAAAAAAAAAAAAAAAAAAAACCCACACTTAAATCATGTGGTGAATAAAGTGTGCTGGGAACGTGAGCAGCTCTGCACAAAAGGTGGCGTGTCTAAGTGGATGGCAGTACTGGGAGCCACACAACACTGAATATTTAACGGCTTATATATACACACAGACGTTCCCCGACTTACGTTCATCTCGTTTGCATTTTTTCGATTTTACTCTTTTTTTGGGGAAAAAAAAAAAAAAAAAAAAAAAACCACAAGTCAAATTTTGAGTTTATACGTACCTACGTAGTACATTGACGTAATGACACTGCATTCATTGTTTAAAAAAAAAAAAAAAAATACAGACTGAGTGTATATATCAGTTATATAGCGTGTTACCCTTGTGTCAAGACGTCGTCTCTGTGATCTTTGTGTTTACACTGTTTTGCGGACTTTTGTAACCCTAAGCAAATATGGTTGGTCAGAAGCTTAAGCCTACTAGCATGGGTGCAAGTCTCATACACCGACATGAATTAATTATCTGCTCAGATCCGGCACCATCCACCATGCATACTCGGTTAAGCAAAGAGTTGTAAAATGAATGAAAACCCGATTCCAGAAATTACAGAACATTTACAGATATTTATTATCTTTTAGCAGAATCCCAAGAGTGTATACTATTTTTATATTAATATTCATTAGGATTTGTATGCATCTCGAATAAAGTTTACTTACATAAAATAAAGAACTGTCCGCTTTGCTAGGATTCACATCAGTGCAGGCTGTGTTCTAAAAGAGTTCAACGGCACCCTTGTGCACTTGAAAGACCAGAAGACTGTATAACCCACAGCAAGTACACTACTTTCGGTATTGAGCGCCTCACATATTGTAAGCGTTGATTGGCTGTTTTAAGCTTCATGTAAAGTGACTCGGTATAAATAAGTGACTTATTTGAAAGTAATGTTGATATTATTTTACAATGTTACGTTTATAATAATTGATTTACGGGTGTTTGAGATATGGTAATGGTATTTATGGATGTATAGTACAGTATGAGTGTCAAATGTCACTAACAACTTATGTCACTTTCAACTTCTGGTCGGCCGTCCGGAACCAATTAAAAACACAAGTCGGGGAGCTTCTGTATTTTATTTTTTTTTTGGATGAGGTTCCTCTTAAGAACCGAATTCAAGAAAGGGGGAAACCCCGAACCAATTTCCAATAGCTTCCTTAAGGCAGAATTAAATCAAGCTACTGTGGAAAGAAACCACTTGATTACTTTTAATACTGATTTGACCTATATAGTTTAATATTTACAAATTAGATTTGTTTAAAACAAAACAAAAAAAAAAAGGGGGGGGGGACACGAACAAAAGGGGGAGATCACAAGTGGATCACAGGTTCATGTTAACAAACCTACCTGTGACTGTGCACTTGCTGGCATCTCCTGTAGGGACCGCTCGAATACGGTATGGGGAATAAGGAATTTCATCACCGCCATATTTAATAAGGATTGTGTAACGACCAGTCATATCTGGCACGTAGGAGACCAGATAAGTTCCATCCTGATTATCACGAAGGTTGGCCTTCTTGGGCTTCCCTTCTGGATCCTAAAATAAACAAGGTTTAAAACTGAATAGCTTTCCCCCCCCCAATCTAGTACCATACAGTTGAATATTTCTTGTACTTACAGTAATTTGGACAGCCAAAACTCCCTCTCCTGCATCTTTGGCATCAATAGTAAACTCCACTGGCAAGCTGGCAGGTACCCCAGTAGTGTTAAGCCCAGGACCACTGGCACGCACCTTACTGGCATCATGGGTGGGCAGAACCTTTAACTTATAAGGGCTGTAGAAGAAGATGTGTAAAGAAAAAAAAAAAAGGGGGGGTGTAACTTGCTATTCGAGATTATGCCACAATGCAGTCCATGTGACAATGAAAAACAGCATGGTTTCCTTCAAGGCTACTAACTTTTCATACATTTCCCATCAAAAAAATTCATAAAAAGTCCTTCACACTAATATAGAATGTAACTGCCTTGTTTCGCAGCTGGTCAGGTCAAGGCCTAGTAACATCATGTTGATGAATCTGGCAACAAAATGATCTCAGCTGATGACCTGAATGACATGAAAAATCATTTTCCACACATGAACTGGCACCACAGAGTCCTGAACTTAATCCTATCAGAAGGATTTGAGATGTGCTGGAGAAGACTTCAGAGTGGTTGATCCACCCCCAGCCAATTATCAATACAAGATGTTGGCAAGTAAACGTTCCGGTGATTTAATTTTGATGAAACCATACCATTATTATTACGTGCTGCAATCAAGGTTATATCCAGTCAAACAATATTACAGTGTAACCCAACTAACATGCATCATTCTGAAGTGTCCCATAGGAAACCAAGCAGTCCTCTCCAGTCCATTAAAAAAGTATGAATAAAAGGCTGTGCTCAAGAGTCTGTGATGAGTCTGATCAGAGTACTGAACTCATTGTGTACCTGCGTGGGATCTCTTCATCAGCATACAGCACATTAATGGAATATGGCCCTTCTTTGGTGGGCACATAGCTTACAGTGTGAGTCTGGTCTCCATTATCCACCACGTCCGCTGGCTCCACAACACCTGTTAATAATATATATATGTATAAAAAAAATAAAAAAAACATTCCAAATAAGACTAAATGATATAGGTGATAAATAATTATATACAAAAATGGTCTGAACATGAAGCTCTTTCACCTTTTGGCCCTTGCACTCGGACTTGCAGAGGAGCAACTCCTGCCTTGCTGGCATCTACCGTAAAGACCTGTGGGATATTAGCTCGTACATTGGTCCCAAGACCCTGGCCTTGGCATTTGACCTTGGTCGGATCAACAGTATCATGAACAGGTACAGAGAAAGGGCTTCCTATAAAAGAAAGGTGGAAGACACTGATCGCCATTCTTAAAATTGGACACCAAAAAAAAAAAAAAAAAAGAACCCTCAAATTATGAGAAAAAGATCACTAACCAGTGACTGGTTTTCCACCATAGGTAACATTAAGGTTGTAAGTCCCTGACTCATATGGGATGTACTCTACAGAACAGCTACCATCTTTATTATCAGTGCAGGACATCTTGGCTTCTGAAGGTCCCTCCATAGCCAGGCCAAGGCCTCCTGTTCCAGCCCCACTAAACAGGCAATGAGAGAGAGGAAACAAGTAGTCAAAGAAAGAAAAAAAAAAAAAAAAAGCAAAACAAAAACTGTTGAATCAACTTGTTTGAACACCAACCGAGTCTCCACGGTAAATTTGTTGGGTTTGTTAGTGATGCCAGCCTGCAGTCCTGGACCATGTACACGTACACGTGCAGGATCACAACCCTCTGTTACAGGCACACGGAATGGACTGTTGGGCACTGGGGCATCGTCATAAGAAACCTCGACACTGTGAGGACCTGCCCAGAGAAAATCTATTAGCCTAATATGAAACTCATCTGAACAGGTATCTAGTGGCATCTGGTGGCGAGGATCCAGACTGCAACCAACTGAAATTTTATTCCAAACCCCTCTCCTTCAAAACCCCTATAGTTATGTGCTACAGTAGGAACATGGCAGCCTCCATGAGAGGGAACCTACTTTGCATATAGAGATAAACTGCCTTTTCTACGGTTCTGAATACTCAACAACCTTTGACAATAAATGAACAGATTTATTTGTTGATGCTTAATTTCTATTAATATATCCTCCAATACATAATACACATGACGCTTTAATCAAATCATGACAGATTGGATTCGGTTTTAATTGTTTATGAATTACACAAGACCTACCATCTTCATAGGGAGTGTACTCTACTTTGTATGTTCCATCTCCCAGGTCTCTAATAAGGGCCTCTGTGCAGTTACCAGATGGGTTGTTGATACATGTCTTGATGTGATTGCCACCAGCTTTTGTTAGGGCACGAGCATCAACAGTGAAATCTGTAGTAGCCTCTCTGTAAACCCCTTCAGAACAATAATTCCACAGAAATTCAAACAGCTTTAAAAAAAAATTAGGATATGCAACATGCATGTCACAATTTACTCAAATTAGTACTTATTTAAAACCTAAATACAGAGAAAGCCTGAAATATGGTGATGGTCAACCTCAAAATAAATTCAGATCAAGAAAAAACACCTTTGCCTTCAACTCCAGGACCAAAGACTTTCACACCACTGGTTTCAACAGCTGGCTCCACATTCAGTCTCGATGGGAAGTTTGGCACATCCTGGCCACCATAGCGGATGGTAAGAGTATATGCTCCAGGGTAGAGAGGAATGTACGTGATGGTATAAGTCCCATCTCCATTATCCTGGATGTGTACCTCTGCTTCAGTTCCATTATCAGAAATGATCTCAATCGTTAATTCCGCAGGGCCAGCATTGGTGCAGTCTACCACAAACTGGCCGGTCTCGCCAACCTTCGCTCGCTCCAAACCTGGACCAGAGCAATGAACCTGCAGATAGAAGTAATAAAACAGTAGTGAAGAAAAGAATCAATATTTGAAAATCAGTTGAGTGAGCATATTTGAAACGCAATACTACCCCAACCTTAGATGGGTCAGCAAGGGCAACAGCCTCAACAGGGAAGGGGCTTCCTGGGACAGGCGCACCATCATACGTAAGCTCCACCTCATAGGGGCCTTTGTCTCTGGGGATGAAGCGAACTTGGCTGGTTTCAGGACTTAAACCTGGTTCCACTTTACAGGGTACGGATTTACCACCAGGTCCAGTCACCTTTGCACCAACCTTACCCTGACCACCTGCCCCCTTTGATTTAACAGTAATCTCTTGGTCTTTTCCAACAGTCATTTCTGATATAAAAAAAACAAACAATGTAAAAGTCAACTTTTTAGAGCAAGGCACTAAGAATAACCACCTCCCAAAGCATTGTATTAAAATAAATAAATAGTCAATGACATACTGTCGCCAAGCCCTGCCACATTAATCTTGCTCAGGTCAAGTGAAGGAGCAACAGGCACAGTAAAAGGAGTTTTGGGAATGGAATCCCCACCATAAGTCACATTCACTCCCAAATTTCCCTGAATTAAAAAACAAAAACAAAAACAGAATAGTCAATAGGTGCATGTATTAACAACCTGTGTACTTATTGAGTAAAGCCTGTGATAACATCCTACCAAAGACATGTACTCACCGACTGCACTGGCGTGTATTTGACAGTGTAGGTATTGTCATGGTTATTGATGATATCAAAGTCCCTCACTGCCTCACCCTTGTTGGGGCCTGTAAACTGAGCATCCAGCTTAGCTTTGCCTGCACCCTTGGTATTGACAGTGAAATGAGTGGGTTTGTTCAATTCCACACCTAAGGAAAATACAAGGAGGCATACGAATTAGCAACTCCGCATTAAATATGGTTAGGATAGTACTCGATGTTATCACATTCTTGTCACCTGTGCGGTTAAGACCAGGGCCCTCTGCTTTGACTTTGCTGGCATCATGAGAGGGATCCACTTTAATTCTGATTGGTGACATTGGAATAGCCTGGGAGGAGGAGAAGAGAAATACATAAGTGGTTGGAACATCAAACACGATATGCATAATGCAGACAAATTAACACAGATGCACATGTTACCTGATCAGCAAACAGCACCATGATAGTGTAGCTGCCAGCACCTGGGGGCGTGTATTTAACTGTGAAGGTGTCATTATCATTTCTGATTATGTCAAATTCGATGTCCGACTCAGCTGGTCCCACAACGCCAGGAGCACACTTAATTCCAATGCTAATATCACCTACATACATACAAAAGCTTGATTGTTAGATGTTATATAAACACAAGAGGATGTACTTGACCTAAAAGTCATGTTTTAAAATGTGTATGGTCATACCCTGGCCTGCCTCTGAACAATCGACGGTGAAGTATGTTGGTTCAAAAGCCTTCAGACCAGTCTTGGCAACACCAGGTCCAGATACTTTGACTTTATTAGGATGGCAGCCAGCACCAATATTCATCTATGAATGAATCCAGAAGAATGGAGCAATATTCAGAAAATCAAAACATTGAAGAATTCAGTCTTCTATATAAACATGACATGTGCAGTTCTCCACAAGGACTGACCCTGAATGGGCTTTCAGGAATATTGACTCCACCCCAGGACACCATGACCGTGTGCTTGACGGGCTTGCGAGGGGTGTAGCTGCAGCTGTATGTACCATTACCATTATCCTTAACCTGTACATCAACTGGAATTCCATCTCGGTCCTGAGGAGAAATTTATTAATCTTCCAATTTTAAACTGTGACTAAACATGGATTCAGCAATGCAGATACATACTTGGGCCTGGATCTTTAGAGGTGCTTTGCCCCCCTGTTTGGCATCCACTGTGAACTCTGCTGGCTTTCCAACAGCCAGACCAGCACTCTGAAGTCCTGGGCCATAGGCCTTCACCTGAAATCCAGATTAGCAGATGAGTTAGTGCCGTTATATCTCCCCGGAGTTATTTTGACTAGCAGGCATCAAATACATCTCTGTACCTTGTCAGGGTAAAAGTCTTTATCTGGTGCTGGTTTGATTTCAGCCATAAACGGGCTGCAATGGATGTCCTCGTTTTTGCAGAGTACATGCACTGCATACTCGCCTGGCTCAGTGGGCCAGTAACGGACATCACAGGAGCCATCACCCTTATCATCACACTCAATCTTAGCTGGAGATGGACCCTCCACTGAGAAACCTGAACCGACAGCCAAACATTATACATGAACTGGGCTCACATGCAGCAACTTATGTATTTAATAAATAACAAATTTCTGATTAATTTTGTTATTAAAATATACGAGATGCTTACCCAAAGTACCAACATCATCTCCAACTGCCTCCACCACAAAGTCAGCAGACTTGCCAACAATACCACCTTCCAAGCCTGGGCCCCATGCCCGCACCTGCTGTGGCCCAGCTTCACTGCCTACTTTCACCTCGAAAGGACTGTAATAGGAAATCCAAGAGGAAGGAGAAGGCAAAACGGTGAAGGACATGATATTTACATTTTGCATCTTGCCATCTTGAAGTGGCTCAAAAAACAGGAACCAAGGTCAAATGTTCTAACCTGCGTGGAATATGCTGGCCACCCCAGGTAATGGTAATGATGTAGTTTCCAGGCGTGGTGGGATAATACTCATAGCTATAGACACCATCTCCCAAATCTTTCTTCTTACAGGGCTCTTCCAGACCCTCTGCAATATACGCAAGCACAAAATTAAGCAATTTGATACCCTACTTCATCCCATTTGGGTCACTGAGAGCCTGAAACCTCTCTCAGACAACGTTGGGTGAAGGCAGGGTAGGCCCTGAGTAGGTCACCAATCCATTCCAGAGTCAACATGCACAACCATTCACACCTAGAGACAACTCTGAACAGCCAATTGGCTTCATGTGCATGTCTTTGTTTGGACTGTGGGATGAAAAAGTACCCAGAGGAACCCCAAACATGGGGCAAACTCCACACAGAACCGGACCTTCTTGATGTGAGGTGGACATACTAACCACTACACAACAATCAATGCACACACACACAAAAAAATGATCAGACAAATAATGTGCTGTACTCACTTGGCCCTTTGATGGTGACCTTCAAATCTCCAGTGCCAGCTCCTTTGGTATAGACCCTAAACTCTGCAGTCTCCTTAATCCTCAGACCTTTAGGCTGCAAACCACGGCCTTTAGCTTTGCAAAGACTGGGGTTACATGCTGCAAAAGGGATAAACAAAATTATTAAAAGTATCACGCTTTTAACATGCATCAATTTAATGCTTTGAATGGTTGAGCTTTTAGAAATGGTCAGGAAACTCCAGGCATGGTGCAGTGTAGATAAGGAACTGCAAGCAGAAGAGCTATATATCTGTACCAAGCATGGTCACATATGGCTAAAATGGTAGCATGATGCATTAGTTAAGGAAGTGGAAGCTTTGTCATCATGAGTGATAATGTTTTATTAATATCCTACAAACTACTCAAAAGTACCACGAGATGCCCAAAAGTTTCCAAGCGATGGCGAGAATACAGGACGCATGTTTGTCATCATGGGAGATGCAAGTTACATGGACTCATGCAGCCGGTCAACAGCAAGCAAAGTACCCAAAAGATCCTAGGTGACAGGAAAGCACAGCAGAGGTCAACAGGATGATCCAAAAAAATAGAGGAAAGACCAGCAACAGATCACTGATGTCCTTTGGAAAGGAGAAAATCATCAGGGGGAAAATAACAGCCCAGGAAATATAAGAAAAAGGGAAAAAAACTAAGAGCATAGGCAGTAAGACATTTATGCATGTTCCGTCTATGACTTTCATCTCTTCTGTCCTGCAATGCCGATGCCTGCTAGTTCTACCCTTTCCCTCATGGCTTCTCACCTTCTCCAACATTGACCGTGTAGGGGCTCTTTGAGATCTGGCCCCCAGCAAATGTTATATAAATGGTGTGCTGGCCCTCTTGGCTGGGTTTATAGGTACAACGGTAGCTGCTGTTGCCTTTATCCTCAATGTTGCACTCTACTGTATCCTTCTTTCCACTGGGGTCAGTAATAACCACTTCAACTTCTCCCACTCCAGCACCTGAAATGACACCATTTAGGCTTCCATAAACATTGATTGAAAATCCTCGATGCTGCATCCTAGAACAACTGCTAAGAACCAGTAAACTCAACTGTTGCATGAACTAAATGGTTTGCTCTAAATTTCAGTGATTACCAGCAGTGTATACGTCAAAGTAGGTGGTTTTGTTGGCAATGTTGCCCACAGCCTCAAGACCTGGCCCCTGGGCAGTAACCTTGCTGGAATCTCCCTGAGCCATCCCCACCTCTACCTCAAATGGGCTCTTTGAAATATGCAGGCCTGCAAACAGCACCGTCACCTGGAGCATAAAAAGACGACGGCAACAGGTTGAGATTATGAGAGGTAGATAGCGTGCTTTAAATTACTGCATTGTCAAGTGTATGATGTTCAGATACGACCCAAATACCTTATGTGACCCGGTTACTTTAGGAACATAAACTACTGAGTAGGTGCGATTCTTGTCATTGTTGGGGGTGACTTTAGCCTCCTCACGATGACCAGCTGGATCCTCGACATAAACCAGCACTTCACCCTGACCTGCACTGATTGTCTCCACAGTGAACACAGCCTTCTTCATTACCACATTACCAGTGGGCTCAATACCTGAACAGAGGATACGAGTTCAATGCAATACCTATAGATCTATACTGATTGACATTCCAGCTGTTTTATTGCATCATATACATGAAAAACAACAGAGAACATGTTACTGTACATAATGTACTATACCTGGACCATAGGCACGAGCCTTTTTGGGGTTTAGTTTGGGGCGCAGTGGGGCACCAGGTTTCAGTTTTGCCTTGGGGAACTGTGACAGGTATGTCATGACAGAATGTTCATCCACATTAGGATCAACAATTTCCTCTGGAGTGATGACCTGGTAGTGAGATACAAGAATAAACAGGTAAACTCAGAGCGGGAAAAAAAAAAAAAAAAAAAAAAAAAAAAAAAGTCTGCAGAAGTAGTGAGTCACAACAGAGACCGTCACCATGGAGACAGGCACCTTAGAGACCACATGCCAGTCTGTGGTATCAGTTGGAAAGCACAAGGCACACGACATTCAGGAAACTTTACCAACCACATTAGTAACTGATGGCACGCAATGCAACACATGTAGTAGAAGAGGAGAAAAAACCCCTACACATTTCAAAACCTCATTGGACGGTTTCAATTCTGTGGTAAAATATTTTAAATCCGTTCACCCAATCTTTCATTTCTACCAGGGTACTGTCTGAATCTTTGAAGCACTCAGAGTATTTAAAATACAGTGGCTGGTTATTTGTTTTGCTGTTGCCAAGCGTCCCCCCCCCCCAATGGTTATTCTAGTTATGATAAGTTTAAAAATTTTTTACTGATAAACCCCCGAGATATTCTTCCCCCTCTATTCAATAAAAATTACACTGTAGAATAGTAGCCTTGGAATGTAAAACCCACAAACCCAAATCTTGGAAGCAGTGAATATTTGTACAAACTATTCTTTGCATAGAAGTTGCTTGATAAATACAAGGAATCATTTTAGCCGTAGTAATTAAAGAGGACTAATTCTTCAAAAATATATTTTCTCTTCTAATTAGTAGAAAGCCATTAATTAATTTTTTGTTTTCTTCTACAAACTGAAGTACTGTGTATTATATCATTGATATCAGAGAAGTTGAATAATTATTGCATGACTGGCATGCACCAATGATCAATATCTGGTACGGTACACCCACAGCAGACCGTGCCATCTGTCCACCATCATGGATGGTTAGATAGTACAATTTACAGAGAAGTAACGCTGATCTTGGCTGTAAACCCCATTTCATTTTCTCTGTATTTAGGCTGTTGTACGCTAAGCAAAGAGATGGATGGCTGCAGCGGCACAAGTGCTGAGAAAAAGAAATGAAGTTTCCAACTTAAGGTCACAGTGCTTTGAAGAGGTGGAGTCATCTACAGCGGGTGTAGCCCATCAATTTATGTCTCGGTTCCTCCTTTTCTCCCAGAGACCGCTAGTATGCAAGGCTTGCAAGGTAGTGTTTAGTGGGGGAGCAAAACCTAAATAAACCGGGTGGGGTGGGGTGGTGGTGGGTTCCATCAAATACTCCAATTGCATATACATGTTCATTTTCATGTCTCGAGTAACGTGGACATTTGTCTAGCTGTTTAGCACATTAGCCTCATAGCGCTCAATGATGCTTACTATCCAGCTAGCAAGAGGACATGACAATCTACTTAAATATTCTGAATTAAAAAGAAAAAAGTTATGCAGTTCAGCATTCGTAGTTTATAATGAATTTAGTCTCAGTGGTTGTTATTTGCCTCAGACAAAAACTACCCCTCAATCTCATACTTTGCCTTAATAATGAGCAAATATTGAATCATAAGAGTTTGAAGAAAATTACCTGAGGAACACCGAGCCACTCATCAGCCTGCTGCATTGCCTCACGTGCATTGTCCACGGGCTTTGTCTGATCCCAGGAATCCCAGTCCGGACACAGACCTAAGGAGTTACCAACACTCATTTCATATATGCTGGCCCCAAATAATTTCAGATTAGTGCTTACCTGATGACACAGTTATCGTTATATTATACAGTATTTTTATTTATATATATATAAATATAAATAAAATTCTTTAAATATACACAGGTCATGCTATTAGTTGATTGAAATTCAAATAAGCAGATGTCCAAAACAAGACAGCCTTTTAAATTCATCCACCTCCTCGACCTACCAGGGGCACAACTGTCCACCAATGCTCCCAGAGCTTTGCCTGACCGCCAGTCATTGCTGAAGTTTGTTATTGGCAGCTCAGGAAGCTTATTCTGGATCCAGCCCAGGAGCCTCTGCTTTGGTGTTTTCTGTTTGGCGTCAGTGTCTTCTTCCTCATCCCACATGGGCATGGAGATGGAATAGTGCAGAATGAGGGTCCATATCAACCCAAGGATGAGCTTCAGGTTCCCGTCCACAATAGCTTTACTGTCTAAGGAAGGGAAACAAAAAGTGACCGAGTATACAAATAAAAATGGAGTCAATGAAGGAATGGTGGTAATGTGTAATTTATTTTTGTGATAAACAAAAAAGCCAGTGAAGCCTGAGACATCTGAACATTATTTCTGCCACACGAGAATCTGCACTGTAGGCCAAAAAAAAAAAAAAAAAAAACATCTTTATTTCAAAACTAGGTGGAGTGGGGTCAGAAGTTATTTATAAATATCATTTAAACCAAGCAAGATTAGCCATGACAACTGTTAGTCATGCTTAGCAATCACTTCTCCATTTCTTTGAACTGAATGAAGCACACACCCATCCGATCCATGCACAAAACAGCCCTGATGTTCCTCACTTTCAACTACTTGTGCAACATTACATACAAAACCTCAAGCACTTACTGTCAAAACATACATATGGCCCATGCTTCTACACAACCGATTCAGATTTAACGTGGCTATATTTTTAAAGAGGGAAGAGTTCTCACTTCAGCTGCATAACAAATGCTTGGATTTTCAGTACAACCCCATTCAGTATAAATCCAATTTGGTGCTTCCTTTCAAACAAAGGGAAAACGAGTCCAATGGAATTCCATCAGAATGGCAAGCTAAGTCTGTCGAGGGGTTCACACTCAAGCCTATTGGCTCATCACAACCGAAGCCAATTCTGGTTTCTATAGCATGACACAACCAGGAGTTCAACTAATCTTGGATGGGATGTTAAGCCACTGTAGACGAACTAGTATTTTTCAAGAGATATCTATTTATACTACTTAGAAGACACATTCGCGGTTAAAGTCGTCGTTGTGCGGTGGGGTTCCGACAGGGATACCAACTCATGCCCTCTGGATCATGATCCAGGCACCCTTACCACGACACCACCCATCAAAGAGGACAACACCATTTATCATGCAAGCCCAAACATGTGTACTCTAGCATAGGACTAGATAGAGTCACATAACTGCCTTTGATCAGTACATGCTGTTTCCCTTCAGACTCATTACATAACAGCAATGGTCACCAAGCCAAAAGCATTCACAACCCTGTAACACATAGGAAAAACAGACATCAGCCTTAAATAGAAGTTTAAATTGACTGTATATTTCAAGATCTTACAATATTTCACCCGGCTCATGACCCCGAGTCTACTTATTCAAAACTCCAGTTGCCATATTCAACAAAACATTTGCAATTATTTGCCCCCAAGTGTGGTCTACAAACCACAATAACCTAGCCAAAGTTTTCTGGAATTCAGCTTGGTTTCTGGCAATTTAAATCGGAATATTGAACAAACTCCGATCCATTTCCAGGGTGAAAAACAGAATACAGGCTCCCAATAAAGAAGCTCCATTATTCTTATAGGGAGGATCGCGGTTATGGGAGAGAGGCCATTTCTAGTTTAATATTTCCAAAAAAAATATGACCGTGCACTAAAGCAGCAGAAGTGTGGACAGCTTAGTCTCCATTATACATAAGGTGGTCAGGGAAAGGGAATGAGACAGCATAGAAAGGGTTCCATGAGCCCAACAACTTGTGATTATGCATTAGAGACAGCATTACATGGAGACAAAGGGAGCAAGTAGAGAACGATAACATATGTGTCTTACAACAGGTCGGTTCTTGTTATAGCGATCAGAAGCCCTTCTATGAGGAGGTGTTGAGTACAGAGGGTGTGGCCTCCTGCACACCCTGCAATCATAACATGTATTTAAAACACAAAAAAACCCTTTAAATTCCTTTTGATTTTGTAAGTTAAAGAGCTCTATAAAAATATACCAGTCCTTCTCAAAAAATTAGCAGATTGTGATAAAGTTCATTATTTTCTGTAATGTACCGATAAAAATTAAACTTTCATATACAGTGATACCTCAGCTCACGAACATAATTGGTTCCCAGAAAGTGTGTGTAAGGCGAAAAGTTCGTCTTCCGAACATTTATTTCCCATAAGAAACCATTAAAATGAGAATAATCCATTCCCAGGTCCCCATAAAACAATTTTCTACTAAATAAGCCTTAAAACTACACAAAAGTATACCTTATTTTATGTATAATAAATGTGCTATTGTATTGTAATTAAAGAAATAAACTGTACTGTATAATAAAGTGGTTTTATTTACCTTTGTGATGGTAGTTGATGGCTTGATGGAATGGAGTGGGAGGAGGAGGGAGGGAGGGACTTACTGTTTGGAAGGAGAGTTTGGAAACGCCTACTGTTTGGAAACACCCTTAGCCACACACGCACCCTTAATAGCTTCCTTGTTCTTAAGGATGGGAGCAATGGTAGACTTAGCGTCCTGGTACTGGGACACTGAGTCACACAAACGCACACCTCGTTCGTGTTTTTCAATGATCTCCGCCTGTGGTGGGGTCTTTTTCGGTCCCATAATAGCAAAAGTACACTCAATATGGTCCAAAATGTCTATCAAACACAAACCACTTCCGCACTCAAAGAAAGGGGTGTGACGAACTGTGACGCCGTGAGCGTGCGTCAGCTTCTCGTGGCCGCCACCGTGACGCTGTTCGACCGCGTGGTTTGATTCGTCCGCCGAAAACTAGTTCGTCAGCAGAGACTATATGCTCGCAAATTTAATGTTCTTGAGGCGAAAAGTTCGTGAGCTTAAGCGTTCGTCAGCGGAGGTTTTACTGTATTTTACATTCATTGCACACCAACTGAAATATTCCGGAAATAATTTTGTTTTAATACTGATGATTTTGGCATACAGTTCATGAAAACCCAAAACTCCCATCTCAAAAAATTAGCATATCATGTTCAGGTAGTCTAACCGAGCTATTAACCTAATCTGAATCAACCAATTAACTGGAAACACCTGCAAAAGATTCCTGAAGCTTTTAAAAACTCCCAGCCTGGTTCATTACTCAAAACCGCAATCATGGGTAAGACTGCGACCTGACTGCTGTTCAGAAGGCCATCATTGACATCCTCAAGCAAGAGGGTAAGACACAGAAAGAAATCTCTGAGCGAATAATAATAAGGGTACGGTGCTTCTCCAACAACCACCCATGGGTCACCCCTGAGCTTAAAGTCCTCCTGAACAAGAAAAAGAGGGCTTTCATCTCGGGGGACAGAGAGGAGCAGAAGAAGGTCCAGCGTGAGCTCCAGTGGAGAATCAGGAGGGCAAAGAAGGACTATGGGAAGAAGATGGAGGAGAAGCTGGCTCAGAACAACGTGCGGGACGTCTGGAGAGGACTAAAGACCATGTCTGGATTTGGGCAGAGTGTCAGAGGGACAGCTGATGGTGACCAGCGCTGGGCGGATGAACTAAACTGTTACTTCAACAGGTTTGATTCTCCCCTCCTCCCCTCTGCACCCCTCCCGTTCCCCTCCCTCTTCACGCGTCTCCAGACCAGCTGACACCTCCCCCTCCCCAGGCCAACTTCACTTGACTGCTACAGCCCGACAGACACATCCCCTCCCTCTGCAGCCCACACCAGCCCCCTCTCCCTCACATCCAGACCAGGTGAGGAGACAGCTGAAAGCGACTAAATCAGAGGAAATCTGAAGGACCTGATGGCATCAGTCCCAGGTTGCTGAGGACCTGCGCAGACCAGCTCTGTGTGGTACTATGCTACTGCCTGTACAACCTGAGCCTCAGCCTGGAGAAGGTTCCCCGTCTATGGAAGACCTCCTGTGTGGTTCGGTTCCCAAAACAGCACAAGCGAAGGAACCAGCCCACTACAGACCTGTCGCCCTGACCTCCCACCTCATTAAGACCATGGAAAGGCTCCTCCTTGAACACCTCCGCTCTATGGTGAGCCCCACCTAGACCCGCTGCAGTTTGCCTACAGGCCCAACATCGGAGTAGAAGAGCGCCCGTCATCTACCTTCTGCAGCGGGCACTAACCCACCTGGAGATCGCCGGCAGCGCTGTGAGGGTCATGTTCTTTGACTTCTCCAGCGCCTTCAACACCATCAGGCCAGCTGGCGTCTGCGAGGAAGCTGGAGGGCGTGGGAGTGGGCGGGCATCTTGCTGCCTGGATTATTGACTACCTTACCAACCGTCCACAGATGCGTGCGGCTACTGTGGCTGTAAGTCAAAGGTGGTAGTTTGCAGCACGGGGGCACCGCAGGGCAAATCCTCTCACCCTTCCTTTTCAATATCTATACCTCGGACTTCATATATAACACAAACAGCTGCCACCTCCAGAAGTTCTCGGACGACTCCGCCATCGTGGGCCGTGTGTCTGAGGGAGAGGCTGGAGTACGGTCGGTCATCATTGACTTCGTGGACTGGTGTGAGCGCAACCACCTGTGCTTGAACACCAGGAAGGCGAAGGAGATGGTGATCGACTTCAGGAAAGAAACACTCAAACACACACACACACACACTTACTAGTGAACATCCAGGGACAGGACATTGAGACAGTGGACAGTTTCAAGTACCTGGGTGTTCACCTTAACAATAAACTGGACTGGTCCCACAACACCAGCGCCCTGTACAAGAAGGGCCAGAGTCGCCTCCATCTTCTGAGGAGACTCAGGTCCTTCGGCGTATCTGAGACCTCCTGCTCAGGACTTTTTATGACTCTGTGGTAGCCTCTGCAATCCTCTACGCTGCCATCTGCTGGGCCCCAGGCAGCACAGGCGGGACAGAAAGAGACTGAACAAGCTGGTCAGGAGGGCCAGCTCTGTCCTCGGCTGCCCACTGGACTCTGTGGAGGAGGTGAGTGAGAGGAGGATAGTTGCAAAGCTCACATCCATCCTGTTCAACATCTATCACCCACTGCACGAGACTGTAGAGGAGCTGAGTAGCTCCTTCAGTGGACGACTGAGGCATCCTCAGTGCAGGAAGGGCGCTACCGCAGGTCGTTCATTCCCACCGCTATCAGACTGTACAACGCCACTTTGTAACTGTCTGTGAAAATACTGGTTATGTGCAATACCAACCTCGCGCACTTTAATCAACCACATCTACCCCACTGACTGTGAACCATATCAACCCATCTACTCTGCACTCAGATACATTACACTTTAATATAGGCCAGTCTATAAAGTTGCTCCATTCTTTTCTTTTATTGTTTATTAATTTATACTATTTATGTATCTACTTATTTATTTACTTATATAATATATATGTACGTGTGTATGTTTGTATTTGTATCTATTTTTGCACCCCCTACTGATGGTACCTCAAGAGCCTGTAACAGTGAATTTCTCCATTGTGAGATTAATAAAGCTGTATCTTATCTTATCTTAATCTGTTCCCAAAGTGCTGTATCAAGGCACCTCAGTGGGACGTCTGTGGGAAGGAAAAAGTGTGGCAGAAAACGCTGCACAACCAGAAGAGGTGACCGGACCCTGGGGAAGATTGTGGAGAAGGGCCGATTCCAGACCTTGGGGGACCTGTGGAAGCAGTGGACTGGGCTACAGGTGCCGCATTCCCCAGGTCAAGCCACTTTTGAACCAGAAACAGCAGCAGAAGCGGCTGACCTGGGCTACAGAGAAGCAGCACTGGACTGTTGCTCAGTGGTCCAAAGTACTTTTTTCCGATGAAAGCAAATTTTGCTCGTCATTCGGAAATCAAGGTGCCAGAGTCTGGAGGAAGACTGGGGAGAAGGAAATGCCAAAATGCCTGAAGTCCACTGTCATGTACCCACAGTCAGTGATGGTCTGGGGTGCCATGTCAGCTGCTGGTGTTGGTCCACTGTGTTTTATCAAGGGCAGGGTTGATGCAGATAGCTAGCAGGAGATTTGGGAGCACTTCATGCTTCCATCTGCTGAAAAGCTTTATGGAGATGAAGATTTCATTTTTCTGCACGACCTGGCACCTGCTCACAGTGCCAAAACCACTGGTAACTGGTTTACTGACCATGGTATTACTGTGCTCAATTGGCCTGCCAACTCTCCTGACCTGAACCCCATAGAGAATCTGTGGGATATTGTGAAGAGAAAGTTGAGAGACACCAGATACAACACTGCGGATGAGCTTAAGGCCGCTTTCGAAGCATCCAGGGCCTCCATAACACCTCAGCAGTGCCACAGGATGATTGCCTCCATGCCACACCGCATCGAAGCGGTTATTTCTGCAAAAGGATTCCCGACCAAGTATTGAGTGCATAACTGAACATAATTATTTGAAGGTTGACTTTTTGTATATGAAAAAAAAAAAAAAAAAAAAAACCCTCACTGGTCGGATGAAAAATGCCATTTTTTGAGATAGGGATTTTTGGTTTTTCTTTACTTTTTTGCCAAAATTATCAATATTAAAACAATAAAAGGCTTGAAGTACTTCAGTTGTGTGTAATAAATCTAAAATATATGAAAATCTAATGTTTAGCAGTACATTACATAAAAATAATGAACTTTATCACAATATGCTAATTTCTTGAGAAGGACTAGTAGATTAGGATTGGACAGTCATGTGCTAGCGACCTTAAAGCTGTCAAGAGGAAATTCTACACCAAGTCAAACTGGCTTTGGCCACAGATCTGTCACATTCATCAACACCTCAAATAAAACAAAACAAAAAAAAAAACTAGTTATGATAATGGTATGTTTGACAGCTGCCGTGTTGCCTTAGAGATCTACAAAAGGCACACATAGAAACCCTGTACCATCTCCTGATGACATTTCTCCTCATAACCAACATCTAGGTTACTCCTTGTGAAGAACCCTGGGAACCACTATGATGGGAAACCATGTGCATTCTACAGAAACACTTGTCACTGGCTCCCCACCTCTCATCCCAAAACACTTCATGACCTCGCAAATATATGAAGCATGACAGGAATCCAACAACCTCTATTTGGATCAGGCCTTTTTTGGACATGATCAGGGCCAACCATGAAATTCCCAAACTAGACATCATCTTGCCATGAAAAAAAAAAAAAGCAAAGTTGGGCAACATGAGAATAAGAAAAACAGATGGACTGACTGACACGGCAAACAACCAGGGAGATATTTATGCATGTAGGTTAGGTCGGTGGGGCATAAACAAGTTATTTCAAAAGGCAGCGTTATCAGTTTTGGATATGAGCACATACTCCAGACCATCCATTCCCATAATTCACTCTCTCTGGGCTCATCAAACTACAACATATGATGTCATTACTCCCCTCTGACCCCACACCCAGACCTCTGACACACCATGACGTGTACATCCACTGTATATCCTCTCACACAGTCTACTAGTCATGTAGAAATAACTAGTCAGCCACAATCCTTTAAAATCAGGGATATGATAAACCCTTTCAAGTTCCCAGTCAGAAGTAAACAGGAGTGCCGTCTACTCTTTCAGAATCATTAGTTCCAGTTTTGAGCTTAGTGAAAGGGCAACAATGCCAGTCAACAACAATGGCAAGAGGAGGAAGTAGGGAAGATCCATGTAGGAAATGACACATTCCAGTAAGTCTCAACACTAAGTCTTAACTTGAAATCTCGACAAAGACCCATGTGACTACTGACTGAGTCATGGTGGCATGCTTTAGCCTAGATTATGTGTCTAGTGTAGCCTATATTTCAGCCAGTCGGAAGACTCAACTCTTAAACCGTTACATCAACAGTAATGAATAAACCGCCATGTGGTTCAAAAACACTGATTGGTGCTATTGCCAAATAGAAAACCTTTCAGAAACACACCTTACACACCATACATTCTTATGAGCAAAAACTTTGCAAGTAAACTTCCTCTTTCTTTCATTTCTACTGCTTCCAATGGTCCCTCCCTCTCACTCAGCCTGCCTCCATCCTTCCCTCTCTTTTGGAAATGTTCCCCCTAGTTTTTTAGCCTTAAAAGGGCAGAAGCAAACTTGATCCTGGCAGGCCACCCATTTCCCCGCACAACGGTTTCTGATTACAAGGAGGGAGGGAGCAGAGGGAGGTGGGAGGGAATGGTAGGGAGCAAAAACCCTTGAACAGAGAAAACTGCTGTGTTCGGACTTTTGTAAAACACCATACTGACAGAACTAGATCGTCACTGGGCTCCTCTTGCTCTGTGGCTAGCTGTTCCATGCCAACCTCCATTACACCATTCTCTCACACACACATGCCGAAACGCACTCTGGCAAACACACACGATGGTTAATATGTACAGCAGCCTGATATTATCACATGTGCATTTGTGCACCACTTATCAGAAGCCAGCAGCAACTTGGGTGCTTCTCAACAGTTCATTTACTTCGAGTTAAAATAATCATTAAACATGATAAGAAATCTGATGCACTCTAGTACATAGAAGCACAGGACATGAAAGCATACCATAAAACCCAAGGGTACCCTAATCATTCCACTGCATCTTAACTACATACGGATGCAATCCTCCTTAATAAAAATCAATATGCTATCCTGCACTAATTCAAGAATTACTTTGAAACATTCTATTCATTTATTTCATCCATTAGGTAGCACCACTATACCAGAACATGCTCCTCTGCATCAACCCTGCACAACACCCTCCCTCAAATTGTAGAGAGAACAAAAAAAAGGCAGCCCCAGTCTGAAAGCTTTGCAAAAGCATACCAGCCCTAACCGCTATCTTAAGTAGTACCAGGGCTAATTATCTTATCTAGTAAAATGGATCACCAAAAATGAATCATGGCAGTCCCAGCAGAATTGAGGAAGACGACAATCAAGTATCCCTTTGTTTTGTCTTAAAGCCACCTTAACTCCTGTTCCTGTATGCACACGCATACACATGCCCTCAAAAACTGAGTGAGGTTTGAAGATCAACATTCTTTGTAAAACTTTTCAGAAAAGAATGAAAAGTCTGGTAGGCTCTTGTGGTTTATGTGGATCCCATCTTGGTGAATCAACGTCCTTGAAGAAACCTTCTAAAAAGGTTTCAGCAAGTTGCCACGGCTGCATTTGAGTCACCATGGAAGACATCCGTGCCAAATTCTTCTTATACTACAAATTCAAATGACCACTTCAAAAAGAGTCTGGAGTTGCAAAATCAATCTTCGGCTGGCAGAGAACGCTTTCTGTACCAGGCTACAGGTTCTTTCCCTCTGTGGTTTGAATGGGGTGCCATGCACTTGCACAGAAACACAACTTATTTGCATTAAAACCTTTAAATTCCAGTAATGCAGAAAAAGTCTGGTGTCTCGTGGTTAAAGTTTTTTTTTTTTTTTAATTACACCAACCCTTCTTTTCACAACTATATCAATTCCCTGTTGTGAATGAACAGGAAATCCTGGCATTAACAAGGGGCCTCTCTCAGAGACTCCATCGGTTGCACCCAAAAGGCATTAGGCAACATAGAAAGGGCACAGAGGATACCAGGCATCAAGATAAATGTGTAGGGGGGAAAATGTAAATTTAGATTAAAAAAATAATAAATAAATATATATATATGTGTATAGTGATGCTCACAACTGTAGCATTGACAGTTAAATGAAACTCTAATCCAGCTGATTCATTGGTAGATACGACCTCTAAAATTCTACCACAAGACCAATAGAAGAAAAGCGAAGAGAGAAGCTAAATAAAGAACAATAAATAACTAATTCAACACTCTAAGGACAAGTTGTGCTACAAAGTCAAACCACAGTAATGCCACCGACTCTGGGGCTTTAAAATGTCTCATGCTTTTAAAGCCCTACGGAACGAACAAGGCTATTATACATATTCACTGATGACACTTTCTCAAAAACTGTAGGTGGACATTTCCTTTTGCAATGTGGAAAGGTACAAATTTAGATTTTTTTTGGACGAGACATTTTAACTGTTATTTAAAAAAAAAGGGACCATTCGTATATTTAGAGGAAACATTTACATTCTTAGGCATCAAGAGTGCACCACCAGCCCAACACTAAATTGTTTTACAGTTTATTTTCTCCTTGAAGAAAAAGACAATACTTTAAAGTTAATCTGAATCAAAACTAAAAGGTCGAGTGCAAGTTCTTCAACCTATAGCAGCTAATTTTATGACTGTGTAAAGTTATTTGAAAATTGAATCTCAGAATGTTGTCGCAGCCTTTTGATACCTTCAACATAAAGCTACCAAAAAAAAAAAAAAAAAAAAAGGCATGAATGTATCATAAGCCTACACGTGTACATGTGAACTTGGGCCGTGATGAGCCTCAGTTATGTCAGTTTTAAAATAACTTCCTATGTACACAAATAATTTAATCTAGGGATTTCACTTTAAACAAATGCCATCTACTTTAAATGTCATGATGTAATAGTTTATACATTTAAATACCAACAGTCAAGAGCAAGTCAACTTTAGCCTATAGCCGTTTCAAATGTAAATCATAGAAGTTTGTTATGATCACAGATCTGTTCACTGATGAAATGGCTGCTCCATAAACGGTTAAAGGTTTGTTTCAGACAAATGTTTACTTCTTTTTTGAGATAAGCATGCCGACTCAAGTCCTGTCCTGACTGCTGTGCACTCAGGCTCATGGATGAGTATTGAGCAATAGTCTATCAAAGCACAGCACATCATGCAAAACCCACACCCAAGATACATGTCTTCACTCCTTCCATTACCTGACCAACACCCACCACAGCATCTCTAAGAGCAACCGTAAATGAAACCAGTCTAGGCAGGAGGAACATGCCGAGCTCCATTTGGTACATCGCTGAAATATAAACACGTCATGTTTTGTCAGAGGGGAATTTTTTTTTTTTATCTTTGCGTTATAGAACCAAAAGCTTGCACTACATTAAAATGGGCTCCCAATGAGCATTTTTAAACTGGTCACTATATCTGAGGCTCTGGATATACAGATATAGAAACAAATAAAGAGGAAAAATTTGAGTAAATTTTTCCTCATGGTTTCCAATACAGTACATCTTAAGTTCATAACACCAGAAATGGCACAATGTAATTGCTTCAAAACCTCAGGAAAATTAATTCTTCAAAAATAAACCACAAGCTTATTGGTTTGCTTTTCTTATGCTCCCATGCAGTCGTCGTCTTTTCTGTTTGGCTGTTCCCTTTTTCTCAGGGGTCACCACAGCAAATCATCTGATTCGCAAGTTTGATTGGACATAGGTTTTTACATCGGATGCCCTTCCTGACAACCTTCCAGCAAGGGGCAGAAACACGCCGATGGCTCTGCAGCGACTCTTGTCGAAAGTCAGCAATGGTTCTTTTACATGAACCTCTCACCATAGACAGTGGGAGACATGGTTGGCCTTTGATAACCCAGTTAGCTGCATGGGGTTGGGGGGTGGGGTGGGGGCAGTGATAATCTTGAGAGTGGGACTCAAACCCCCAATCTTGGGATCAGCGATCGGTTCTTTTACATGAACCTCTCACCATAGATCCAGCACCTTTTACCACCAGGCCACCCCTTATGCTCCCATGCAGTATATGCTCAAAAAAAAAAAAAAATAAAAAATAAAAAAAAAATTGAACTCTGACTCAATGGATACCATGAGCGCAATAGCAGCCTCTTCAGGAAAAAAAAAATGTATACATGTGTAAAAGCTATCAGATCAAATCATGTTCAACTAAACACTCAATTCTTAGGTCACGGTTGGTGAAATCAAGTCAGTATTGAACTGATTAAAGTTCGCTACCTCCAATTGCAATCCTTATGGTGATAAGTGCTAGCAGATGGAAAATATGCTGCACTGCATCACCTGAGGCTTTAGTACCCTTTTTGTACTCTCCGGCTGCCATGGCTTGCAACACCTTGATAAATATGTTACATTCATCCCTTCAGGGTTTATTGAGAAACATCACCATGCACAGACACATCCGTTCACAATCATTTCCAAACTAGGAAGCATATCCAATTACCAACAATGTAGACTACAAACATGTTGCATAATAAACATACAAGTATCCACCCTTGATGGACACCTCAAACATGACTACATAGGTCAACCATGGTAATAAACGGACGAACAAAATGTGGTTTGGCAACAGGGAAAGGAATAAAGTACACGAGGATACCAATCATAAATGGTATGAAAACTGGATATAAATTTATAATAGCAGCCAATTGACGGGCCAATTTCATCACCTGACATCTTCCGACGTGCGCAATAATGCCTACAGACACCTTCACATTCTCTGCAGGTTTTACTCCAATTAAATCCTACAGATCCCCAACATTTTAGTTCTGCAAACTTAATGTGCAAATCTGCACAACCTGAACCTCAAACACATTACAGAAGTATTTCTTTATAATCAGGAAAAGTACATCTGGTTCAATGATCAGATTCACGCATTTTCATCACACATGCACAACTTCCTTAGCCACAGCAATCCAGGAATTAAAACCTGGCTGTATGTGCAGATACTGTGTAATCTGTACTTGAGCAAGTTTTATTTGTTTGTTTGTTTGTTTTTTTTACTCTTAATCTCACTGGACATGAGGTACAGCATTTTCATTGGTGACATGTTCTCATCTACAGATTTACGTCAGTCTATAGGGAAGAATTACATTTTGAAGGCTTGATCAGATTGATCTGCTGTCTGATGAGCCAGGATATGGATCATAAATCAAATTTCCCCCCATAAACATACACATGCATCCAATTTTAACAAACGACACTTTTTAAAAATAAATAAATAAAACCGATGCACAGTATGCAATTTCTAGGTACATGAAAAAAGGTTCAAGTGCCTAAGACATGATGATTGCCCTGAAGCTTTAAATACCAACAATCTCACCAATAGAATTTGGTTCCACACCCTCCACATAGGCGGCTCCAAAATCTACTTGTTGCGCCTAAAGGCTTGGGAAGAGCCAAGGACAATTTTTTTGGTTTGTTTGTTTGTTTTTTGGGGGACGGGTGTCAATAGTAAACAAAACAGACCTGCAGGCTAAGAAACTTTTGGTAAGACTAAGTAACTCTAGTAAAATTTGGACCCCTTGTTTTCAAACACCAGGATGATGGCAGAATGTTTGGCTGTTTCAGGTTTAAAATGTAGTTGTTAGACTTGGGGGAAGAGAGCCAGGCCCGGTTCAGGGACAAATTCCCACCTACTGTCCCCTTATCGTGTAGCCTACACTTGATTGGAGCCAAATGCATTTATAATTAAAAAGTAAATCACGTGTTCAAGAAGAATAAACAATGAAGGAAAGGGTGTTTCTAAGGCCAGTACAGGCTCTTCAAAATTCTGGACATCCAGGGAAACAAACTGCAAACTGTGCTGTGGAAACTATCAGACTTCAAGGGGTTTTTTTGGGATTTTTTTTTTTTTTTTTTTTTGGGTGGTAGTGGGGGACGGGTTGAGGGGGGCTTCAGAAAAGTTAGTGGTTAAAGGCAGAAAGGAAGCAGTGTAACAGATGGAAGTGTAAAAGGGCGCATACCTATGGACACAAGTTTAATATTCTCCCTGTCGAGAAACTCCAGCGCCACGGACACGTTCTCCAGCTGCATCTGCCTGAAGGTGGGCCGCTGGTTGTACTTGCGGAACATCTTCTTCTGGCTGAGCACCTCGAGCAAGCCGATGAGACGCAAACCGTCGCTCAGGTCCGTCTGCAGGTTTGCGATGCGCTTGTTCACGCACTTCAGATGCTCGTTGCACCAGCGAGTGAACGTGTTCTCCTGGATCTTCTTCCATGGCGCGTTCTCGGCCAGATCCTTCTCGGTGGCGGGCATGTCGGCGTCTTTCTCCGGGGCGAGAGAGGCGTTGGATGCGGCTGAGGCGGCGCTCGACTGGTGCAGGCGTGGGTGTTGACTCATTTTTATGCTCTGTGCTCGGCAATGGTTCTCACTTTTTTTTTAAAGGGTGGAGCCTTGAAGTTCTTTTAACTGTAAGAAACGGAAGAAATGAAGAAATAAGACGAAGAAAATACGTCTAGTCGTAGAATGTATTTAAATTAAAGGCGGAGCTTTCTTTTTTCATTGAAAAATATATTTTTATAGTTTATATATTTTGCATACACGACCCTGGAGGAACTGGAGTGTTGATCTGGAGCAAGAATGTTCGAATATGAAATGGATTGATAAGAAAGTTGGGATCTTCGGCCTTGTTTTCAGAGGAGAGAGAATATTTTTCGGTTGTTTGCCACAGTAAACAGCTTTTAAATGCGCTTAAAGCAAACCGAATTGACCGAGTATTAGGTAATTTACGGTAAATTGACTCCACTGCACTTCTATACACACTCTACTACAAAAAGAGTCTTCTACGATTTATCAGAATGATAAAACCAGAAAATTAACTGAAGATACAATAATAATAAATGATGTCACCAGCTTGTTTTTATTTGTTTGTTTTGTTTTTAACACAAATGTACAAGAGGGGACAGTGGTGGTCTAGTGGTATAGGGTGCTGGATTGCTGATCCAAAGGTTGTGGGTTCGAGTCCCACTCTCCACGAGGTTGTCACTGTCCCCTCCCAGTGCAGCTAACTGGGTTATCAAAGGCCAGCCATGTCTCCCACTGTCTATAGTGTGAGGCATGTAAAAGAACCATTGCTGACTTTCAACATGAGTAGGCTGCAAAGCCGTCAGCGTGTTTCCGCCCTGCGATGGCCTAGCGAGCTGTCCAGGGTGTACGCTGCCCTCACCTGAAGTTGGCTGGGATGGGCACCAGCCTCCCCGTGACCCAAATTAGGATTAAGCGGGTACAGAAAATGAACTGAACAAATGTACAAGAATTGAAGCATCACCATATATTGTGCCAAAGACTGAAGGACAAGAAGGGCCCTGAAAAGTCTGTTATGGACTTGTTAAATGACCTGGACCCAGGTAAACAAACACTTCAAAGTTTCAAACTCCAAATGCATCTAAAGTTGTATAAGAAAACAAGCAACAACAAGATTGTAATAAATTATATGACTGGCATAAAACTGAAAGATTGTGCAGTGTTTTTTTTTTTTTTTTTAATTCATAGTCCCCAAAAATGTATACACACTTGAAATAATATTATAATTCGTTTAATTTTCAACATATACAAACATCTATTGTTTTGTCACTGCCTGTTCTCAAACTGATGTCCGTTCTGGTCCAGACACGGCCGACAACGCGAGGTGATGGAATAGGACACGTGTGCATTCATGTTCAATGGTTGCTCTCCATTCAATGACTGTTGCAGGTTTCATTGCCTCGACTTTTTAGGTATCCCTATAAAAAAGTATAGTGGTGTGAGGTCTGGTGAACGTGGCGGGTATTCAACAAAACCCCTCCATCTGTTAAAAGGTGTATACATTTTTTGGGACACCCTGAACATTCAAGGAGACTGCAGTTACTCGGATTGGCTGATACATTAATATTTTACTTCACTGTGAATCACTTTGTTGAGTCCACTCACTACAACTAGGATTCATTATGGTAAGGTAAAAGGTACGGTAAATCCAAGCCTAGTGGCTCATCAGGCCGGTGCTTATCCCCGGTTTCCGTAGCGTGAAGAAACCAGGAGTTCAACTCCTCCTGGATGGTACGCTAGTCTATCGCAGGTTACCTTCCCAGTATATTTTTACTGGTACCCATTTATACTGCTGGGTGAACAGAGGCACACTTGTGGTTGAGACCTTGCCCAGGGCTCTTTGCACAGTGGGGGTCTCAGTGGGATTTGAACTCACAACCTCCCGATCATGAGCCCAGCACTCTAATCACTACACCACTGGCCCCACTAGGATTCATTATACAGTACTGTATTTCATTCCACTGGGAGAATGAATTGTAGAGGAGAACTCAGGTTATATTCAAGTACAGTACAGTACTTTAAGGAAATTTATGGTAAATGATTGACTTGTTTAAAATCCTGTTTGTTAAACCAGATTTTTGGTAAATATAACCATAAATGGATAGCAAGAAGGTCTTGGGTTTGACTTTGAAGCTTGATGTGGATGTTTCCGAATGGGGTTTACATGTTCTCATAATGCTTTGTGGGTGTCCCCTGGGTACTCCTGCAATTCCCCCTACAGTCCAAAGACAGGCATTAATTAGCTGTTCAAAATTGCCCCATTGATGTGAGTGTAAATGTGAATGACTTTGTGTTTGTGTTGACCCTGCGCTGGTCTAGCAATCTGTTCAGGGCGTACCCCACCATCACCCAGGGTCTGCTGAGATACTCTCCAGCCTCCCTGTGACCCTGCTAGAATTAAGCATTTCAGCAAATGAATGAGTGAGTGATGATGAAAAAATGTGGTAGAGGATGTAAAGCCTAAAGAATGTTTCCATCCCCCCCATGTCTTTGCTCTCCAGGAGAATCTGAGGAATCCAGTTACTAATGCCCTTTGACCATCCAACCCCTCATTGTAAAACAACACAAAACAGATTGCACTGCCTCCTTCTTTGTTCTCTCTCTCATTGTGTAAAGCTTAATTTTCAACATTCGTTCATTTTCTGAACCACTTAATCCTAATTAGGGTTGCGGGGAGGCTAGTGCCCATCTCAACCGACTCTGGGAAAGGGCAGGGTACACCCTGGATAGCTTGCCAGGACATTGCTCACCCAACCATTCACACTCACACCTAAGGATAAGTTGAAACAGCCAATTAGCCTACTGTGCATGTTTTTGGATTGTGGGAGGAAACCATACAAGCACAGGGTAAACATGCAAACTCCACACAGAAACGTCCAGGCTGGGAATCAAACACAGGCCTTTGCTGTGAGGTGGACGTGCTAATCACTAATCACCTAATTTTAAACATGTACTTATTTTAGGATGTCAATACTTATACATTTTTAACAATGTTTATACATGTGTTAAACTGAAGCTTGATACATGAGGTCTAACTCAAAGATCTACTTGTATGTACTTCCAGTCATCAAGCAAGTCCTGCAGCTTCAGCATGCTAATCTCATTTTGTACTTTGGCGCCATCTACAGTACGTAGACCAATAATATCGACATGAAGTCGGCTGTATAAAATAAAAAAAACCAGAGGTGTAATCGATCAATCAGTTAAATGCTTAATACAGTATATTTTATACCTGTATGAAATTACCATGTCAATTTTCTGCCACAATAGGGTTATGCCAAGCCAGGACATGTTTTTGTTAATTTGCTCCATTTCATATAAGTGTCGGACCAAAACATTTGAATCACTGTTATAGTAATGATACATTAGGATGCATCTCAGATCTTAGTCAGATTGTGCACATTACCACTTACTTTAATTACTAGGTCCACACTACTGAACTCCATTATTCATTCATTTCCTGAACCACTTATTCCTAATCGCGGGGAGGCTGGCGCCCATCTCAGCCAACTGTGGGCGAGGTCAGGATACACCCTGGACAGCTCACCAAGGCCAATGCATTGAGCTCTATTATTTGTTTCCATTTTGAAACTGCCCATGGGAGGCAAAACATTGAAGCCTTTTCTACCTTTCTGATTTAGAGGGTAGTGAAGATACTTTATTAAAAAAAAAAAAAAAAAAAAAAAAAAAAAGCTGTCAGTCATGTCGCCACCAAAATCAACAGGAAGCATGCAGCAGAAGTGCCATGCACGCACACTGGGCACACAGCAGCGCACTCTTTGCGCATGCGCCAGTCGAAGGAGCCTTGTGGTTAGCCCAGATAGAACTGTCAACCGCAAGAAGAGCATGTTCTGTTCATTGGCAAATGAAAAACACAGATTGCATGCAGCACTGGGGAAAAAACCGTAGGTATTTTTTTCCGGTTACTTTAACAGTGTGCATGATGTCTCGTTTGCACTACATAAAAAAACCAAACTATTATGCACCATGTGCCATTTTGATCCTACTATATATTCTTAGAAAAATATCTTTAAAGAAATGTTGAATTTTTAAATATATATATATATTTTAAATATATATATACAGTGTTGGGTGGGCAGATCACAGTGTTGGGTGGGCAGACATCACAGTGTTGGGTGGGCAGACATCACAGTGTTGGGGGCACTAAAGTGTGTTAAACGCATGCAACTCCTCCAGGAACATAAGTTGTGCAACTCGGCAGTCGAGTCCCGAACACAGCCCTCTATCCTCTCAGGTGAGTTTACCCAGTGAACACTGCGCACTGAGCGGAGGGGGGCGCACGTCACCATCAAAGTTCAACAGAAATACTGTATAGAGGCGAGAAAGCAGCCCGTCGTTTTTCATAGTTTGCCTTATTTGGTGAGGAGGGCTTAATTACATTACGACATGTTTAATCCCCTGTAGAGAGCCGCAGGGTTTGTGTATGCTGATGCATCAGCTACAACACTGGAAAGAGTTGTTCAAGGAATGGGGGCTGATACAGAGGAGTGTAGTACAGAAGAGTAAAAGATAATCTAAAACCGTGATCATCCAGACCAGACACGCCTTATCTTCACGTGGGCCTCGAATTTGACTATTATGGCTTTTTAAATACGAATTGCCAACAACTACAGTATATCTGAACCTACATCAGATTTGTGGCTCGTGATATGAAAATGTGAACTATAACCCTAACACAAAGTGGCATCACACACTCCTGAAAACATCAGGTTCCCAGATCCAGCTGTGGTTATATAATCCATAAAGCAACAGCTAATGAAGATGATGAAGATGCACACACATTCCAATTACTCACTATTTCTACTTCTACTAGTTCTCTGGGTATTTTGGAGCTCATCCATTATTGCATTGCTTTTGAAAGTTATTCCTCAGAAAAGTTGCCCCTTATGTTTGTCATAAATGCAAAACACATTAGGTTCATTTACAAACATGGATTAACACCAGTCGCAGTGCAGACATTTGCATTGTATAGTATTGGATCTGTTTTTAGGATGCAGATCCATCAGTACTTTCCCTTTGCACAGGTTCCAGTTTTGTGTTGCAGAACATCTCAGTATGAAGAAAAGGAGAACTTTCTGACTTACATGTTTCTCAGCAGCCTTCTGATGGGACCTTCTGCGTGTCTCACCCGGTTACGCGGAGAGAAGTGCGCTCTCAGTGTCCCTCCCTGCCGGACTGAAGTCTCCCTGAGGGCGGAAGCTCGGTGAACTCCTGAAAGAACACGAGTGACACCCTCTCGTTCCTTTCTGTGTCCTTTTCTCCTCCAAAAACGAGATCCTTAATTGGTAAGGTATCAGAGGTGGTGGACGAGGAGGAGGAGGAGGAGGCAAGCCTTTTCTATCTAAACGCTCTGATCGAGAAAGAGCTGACGTTATAGAGCTCTGCGACCGCGCCTTCGGATTTTAAGAGTATGATGTCACCCTGGTTGCGCGCGCCCGTATCCGCTCAGTGCGTGTGTACTGTTCACTCTCTGTAGGAACGCTTCCAAGTCTCGGTTCCATCACAATTAAGTATAACATGCTACAGTACATATCGGTGGTTCGGTGTCTTGGTGCTTTGTGATTAGCACGTCCATCTCATCGCAGGTTCAAGGTTCGAGTCCAGGGTATCTCCGGGTACTGTAATCCGGTTTCCTCCCACCATCCAAAATCCAAACCCGTGCAAATTTGGATAAGTGGCTGTTCCACATTGTCCTTAGGTGTTAGTGTGAATGGCTGTGTGTGTTGGGGAGCTGGTCAGGGTGTACCCTGCCTTTACCCAGTGTTGGTTGAAATAGGCTCCATCCTCCCCGAGACCCTTGTAGGATTTAAGCGGTTTATTGAATAAGATGACAGACATCAGATGAGACCACTTGTGTGTACAAGTGGAGTGGTGGCTCATTTGGTCACGGTGAGGGTTGGAAGACCATCTTCTTCTTCTTCTTCTTCTTTTCCTTTCAGCTTTTCCCTTCAGGGGTCGCCACGGCGAATCATCTCCCTACATCTCACCCTGTCCTTTGCATCTTCTTCTCTTATACCAACTACCTTCATGTCCTGCTTCACCACATCCATGAAGCGTCTCTTTGGTCTTCCTCTAGGCCTTCTGCCTGGTAGTTCCAACCTCAGCATCCTACTACCGATATACTTACTATCCCTCCTCTGTACATGTCCAAACCATGTCAATCTAGCCTCTCTGACTTTGTCTCCACAACGTCTTAAAGTCCATACGAGGACAAAAATCTGCTGGGTCCTTGGACAAGACATTAATTATGCCCCTCATTGAAGTTTGGGCGGGGGGATGCAAGACTCCCATCCCTGTTTGCTATGGTAATATCATGCCTTATGATTTTATTGTTGGTTTTATTAGGACTATGGAGTGAACTCTTTGTTTGCTTAAGCATGTCCTGTAAACTTTTACTGCTTTGAAGGTCTGTCCACAACTTTTGAGGAACTCAGTGTAATCTATGTCCCAGTTGTTTTGGTCAACAAGATTAGTTGGCTGATCACAGGTTCATTTGATCCAAATCTTGACCCTAATTTTTCTTTAAATCTTCCTGACTAATTAGATCATGCTGGTGAGTGTGTACTGTATACTACCCACAGCAAGAAGGTACTGGGTTTGAGTCCCAGTAATGTGAAACATTGCCTATAGGTGAGTGTGAATGGTGTATGTGTTGTCATGTGATGGACTGGCGAGCTGTTCAGGGCGTGTCCCGCCTTCATCCAGTCGGTTCATCCATTCATTCATTTCACAACAACAGCAGTAAATAATAAATAAATGAATGATTACATCATTACACCTGGATGTATGTTCTTACATATCAAAGAATGAAAGAATAATTCATAATAAAACTAATGATTAAACTGCTTATAGAACTGTTGTTATTGTTTTGTTTTTATTCTGAAATCATCATTTTTCTCTATCAATACAATAATACACGTCAAATTTTAATGCAATCTATATTTTATGAGATTCTCACATCCTGAGAGCTGCAGTCCAATAGCATAACCAAGTGTATTAAAGAACCACATTCTTTAGTGCACTTGGCAGAGATACAGAACAAAGCACTGGGAGGGTGGAAAGTGCCCTGTATTAACTGTTTAACCTTTTGTTTAACTTTGTTTATTATTGCATGACTAACAAAAATCATGCCAAAAGCTTTGTCCTAATGTCAGTAATCATTTAAGTATTGAAGTAATTGCTGAGATAGCACTGACATAAGCCCTTTAAGTCAAGTCAAAATCTTTAGACATGACTCCAGAATATACCTTTCCTTAGTGTCATGAATTCAGTGATGTGCATTCAGGGAGGGAATGGAGGCAGAGCCTCCCCCTGTCAATATTGAAAAGAAAAAAAGGTAATCAGAAAATATAATAAATGTTCATATTTGTCAGCTGGTATTCACCATTCCTTTCACCATTCAAATCCAATACTATTTTTTTTTTTTTTTCAATAAAGAATAGCAGAATTTCCATGTCCCTGTCACACACAGGGTGGAGCTGCGTGGTGAGGCAACGCTTTGCTGTGCCTCTCCATTGAGTGTGTCCCTCACAAACTGTGCTGGTATATGATGCAAATAGTGTGTCACTGTCCCTCTACATATCACACATGAAATGTTTTCTGTTATGGCCCCAAATTGTTATGTGTAGCAGACAGCAATGTATGACAGAAAAAATTCTTTTAAATGGGAACAGATTTAAGATTTAATCAGCACACATTAATAAACACATTAAACAAGACTGATCTACATCTGACCAAGATTGAAACAAACAAAAAACCAAACAAATGATATATTTACAGTCCTTTTTCCAGGTATGACAGGTGTGGTTAAATGTAACCTTCCTTCTCTTCTCCTTGCTGTTTTTTCTTTTTTTTTTCTTGCAATAAATGCAAACTGGAGGGCAGTGGTGGTCTAGTGGTATAGGGCGCTGGACCGCTGATCCAAAGGTTAAGGGTTCGAGTCCCACTCTCCACAAGGTTGTCACCCCCCCCCCCCCAGTGCTGCTAACTGGGTTATCAAAGGCTGGCCATGTCTCTCACTGTCTCTGGTGTGAGGTTCATGTAAAAGAACCATTGCCGACTTTCAACAAGAGTAGGCTGCAAAGCCGTCAGCGTGTTTCCGCCCTGTGTTGTCCTGGCGAGCTGTCCAGGGTGTGCTCTGCCCTCGCCCGAAGTTGGCTGGGATGGGCGCCAGCCTCACTGCGACCCTAATTAGGATTAAGCGGTTACAGAAAATGAACTGGTGAAGTTCAGAAAATGAAGGAATGAATGTTTAACTCTTGACAGCATAGTGGTGTAGCGGTTTGCGTGTCCCCCTCACGGTAAGAAGACTCTGAGTCTTGGTGTCAGCAACGGTGTTTTGGTATGGAGTTTGCATATTTTACTCGTACTTGTGTGGGTTTCCTCTGGGTACTCTGCTTTTGTCCCATAGTCCAAACACATGGACATTAGAGTAATGTGCTGTGCCAAATTGAACCTAGGTGTCAGTGTGAATGTAAATCATGTGTATGTGCGTTGGCCCTATGATGAACTGGCAAGTTAATTAGCCCATCTTCACCCAGAGTTGGCTGAGATAGCAGTCTCCCTGCAACCTTAATTAAGGATAAAGTTATTTGGTAAATGAATGAAAATTATGAGGATGGTATGGTGTTACAGGAGTTAGTCATGAGAAGGTCTGTTTCCAAATCTTCACTTAAGGTCTTTCTATATGGAGTCTGCATGCTCTCTATGTGCTTGCATGGGTTTTCTTTGGTGCTCCGGTTTAGTTCTGGCACCATTCTCTTATAGCTTGCATGAACAGTTTCAGCGGTTTGTGCTGCACTACCTCTTTTGTTCGATTCGCCTGCATTCCCCATGCAGCAAGATGAGATTTGGGCACCCATTTTACTCTTGGCAGTTCACTTGTAGTCCTTGGACCACCTTTGGTAGGTACTTGCCACTGTGTACCAGGAACGGCTCATAAGGCCTGCTGATTTGAGAATGAATAGACCCAGTCATTTATGAAGCAGATTCTTCAACTTGTTCATTTTTCCACTTCCAAAAATAATATCAAGAACTGACTATTCACTTTGGGGTTGGCCGTGTAATAAAATACTCAATATCATTCACGTCTCAGTGGTCATCTTCTTCTTCTTTTCCTTTCGGCTGTTCCCTTCAGGGGTCGCCACAGCAAATGATCTGCCTCCATCTCTCCCTATCCTCTGCATCTTCTACTCTTACTCCAACGACCTTCATGTCCGCCTTCACCACATCCATAAATCTTCTCTTTGGTCTTCCTCTGGGCCTTTTGCCTGGTAGTTCCAACCTCAGCATCCTACGACCAATATACTCACTATCCCTCCTCTGTACATGTCCAAACCATCTCAATCTAGCCTCTCTGACTTTGTCTCCAAAACATCTAACATGTGCTGTCCCTCTGATGTACTCATTTCTGATCCTATCCATCCTCGTTATTCCCAAAGAGAACCTCAACATTTTCATCTCTGCTACCTCCAACTCTGACTCCTGTCTTTTCCCCAGGGTCACTGTCTCTAAACCATACAACATTGCTGGCCTCATCACCGTCTTGTACACTTTTCCCTTCATTCTTGCCGATACTCTCCTATCACACATCAAACCGGACACTTTTCTCCATCCATTCCAACCTGCCTGCACGCGCTTCTTCACCTCTTTTCCACACTCTCCATTGCTCTGGATTGTTGAGCCTAAGTACTTAAAATCCTCCACCTTCTTTATCTCTACCCCCTGTAACCTCAAAGTTCCTCTTGGGTCCTTGTCGTTCACACACATGTATTCTGTCTTACTAAGACTAACCTTCAATCCCCTCCTTTCCAGGGCATACCTCCACCTCTCTAGATTTTCCTCCACTTGGTCTCTGCTCTCACTACAGATCACTATGTCATCTGCAAACATCATAGTCCATGGAGATTCTTGTCTAACCTCATCTGTTAGCCTGTCCATCACCATAGCAAACAAGAAGGGGCTGAGAGCTGACCCTTGATGCAGTCCCACCTCCACCTTGAACTCTTCTGTCACACCGACAGCACACCTCACCACTGTCTTACATCTATCATACATGTCCTGCACCACTCTAACATACTTCTCTGTCACTCCAGACTTCCTCATACAATACCACAGTTCTTCTCTCGGCACCCTGTCATATGCTTTCTCCAGATCCACAAAGGCACAATGCAGCTCCTTCTGACCTTCTCTGTACTTCTCTATTAACATCCTCAAAGCAAACACTGCATCTGTGGTGCTCTTTCTTGGCATGAAACCAAACTGTTGTTCACAAATGCTGACCTCTGCCCTTAGTCTTGCTTCCACTATTCTTTCCCATAGCTTCATTGTGTGGCTCATCAACTTTATCCCTCTGTAGTTGCCACAACTCTGTACATCGCCCTTGTTCTTAAAAATGGGCACAAGCACACTTCTCCTCCATTCCTCTGGCATCTGCTCACTTTCTAAGACCTTGTTGAATATTCTTGTCAGAAAATCTACTGCTACCTCCCCTAGACACTTCCATACCTCAACTGTTATGTCATCAGGGCCAACTGCCTTTCCACTCTTCATCCTCTTCAATGCCCTCCTCACTTCTCCCTTACTAATCTTTGCTACTTCCTGCTCCTCAACGGTCACCCCTTCTACTCTTTTTTCTCTCTCATTTTCCTCACTCATCAGCTCTTCAAAGTACTCTTTCCATCTTCCCAGCACACTTCTGTCATCAGTCAATACATTTCCCTCTCTGTCCTTTATCACTCTAACTTGCTGCACGTCTTTCCCATCTCTATTTCTCTGCTGTGCTAACCTGTATAGATCATTTTCTCCCTCCTTACTGTTCAACCTATCATACAAGTCATCATACGCCCTCTGTTTGGCCTTTGACACTGCTACCTTCGCCTTACGCTGTGTCTCCCTGTACTCCTGTTTACTCTCTTCGGTCCTCTCAATGTCCCACTTCTTCTTGGCTAACCTCTTCTTTTGTACACACTCCTGCACTTCCTCATTCCACCACCAAGTTTCCTTATCTACTTTCCTTCCAGAGGACACACCAAGTACTCTCCTACCGGTCTCCCTGATCACATTGGCTGTGGTTGTCCAGTCCTCTGGAAGCACTTCCTGACCACCCAAAGCCTGTTTCAACTCCTCCTTGAAGACAACATGACACTCTTCCTTTTTCAGCTTCCACCACTTTGTCTTCTGCTCTGCCTTTGCCTTTTTCACCTTTCTCACCATCAGTGTCATCCTGCACACCACCATCCTATGCTGTTTGGCAACACTCTCACCCACTACTACTTTGCAGTCACTGACTTCCTTCAAATTACATTGCCTACACAAGATGTAGTCTACCTGTGTGCTCTTACCTCCGCTTTCATAAGTCACCCTATGCTTCTGTTTCTTCTTGAAGAAAGTATTCACCACAGCCATTTCCATCCTTTTTGCAAAATCGATCAACATCTGTCCTTCTGTGTTCCTGTCCTGGATACCAAACCTGCCCATCACTTCCTCGTCCCTCTGTTGCCTGCACCAACATGTCCATTGAAGTCTGCTCCAATGACCACTCTTTCACCTCTGGGGGTACTCTGCATCACTTCATCTAACTCACTCCAGAATCTCTCCTTCTCTTCTAGCTTACATCCTGCCTGTGGGGCATAAGCACTAACAACATTGACCATCACGCCTTCAATTTCTAACTTGAGACTCATTACTCTGTCTGACACTCTTTTCACTTCTAGAACATTCCTGACAAACCCCTCCTTCAAGATGACTCCTACTCCATTTCTCTTCCCATCCACACCATTATAAAACAGTTTAAACCCTGCTCCTAAGCTTCTAGCCTTTCTACCTTTCCACCTTGTCTCCTGAACACACAGTATGTCCACCTTCCTCCTCTGCATCATGTCAGCCAGCTCCCTATCTTTTCCTTGCATAGTTCCAACATTCAAAGTCCCTACTCTCAGTCCGAGGCTCACGCATTTCCTCTTCTCTCTCTGCCTACGGACACGCCTCCTGCCTCTCCTTCTTCGACGTCTTCGACCAACAGTAGTCCAATTTCCATCAGCACCCTGTTGGTTGACAGCACTGATGGCGGTCGTTGTTAACCCGGGCCTCGACCGATCCGGTATGAATTCTGTATTGATCATTTGCATTTTTTTTTTTGTCATAATGACCTTATACAAATTATACCTAGAACTGCCCAAGCCCAGGAATCGAACCAAGAACCTTCTTGCTGAAAGGTAGATGTACTAACCAATATGGCACCATGCTGCCTCCTGAAGACATTGTGAATCTCTGTGTGTACATTAGGCTAATTGGCTGTTCCAACTTGCCCCTAGGTGTGAATGTGAGTGGGAATGGTTGTGTGTATACATATTGGACCTTGATGATCTGGCTAGGTGTTCAGGGTGAGTGAGTGAGTCCACTGTACTGGTTAATTCATACTCATGTTCACACTTCTTCTCACTCACTCATTTGTTCAACTGATTCTATTAGGATCGTGAGGAGGCTGGTGGCTATCTCAGCTGACATTGAGCAGATATACTTTACTCCCTGAACAACTCAGCAGTCCATCACAAGGCAGCACACAACCATTCAGATTCACAATTGCACCCACGGTCAATTTGGAGCCGCCAATTAGCCTAATGTGCATGTTTTTGGACTGTGGAAGGAAACCCATGCAAACACAAAGAAAACATACACACTCCACCCAGAAACGCCCATGCTGAGACCAGAAATCAAACACAGAACCTTCTTGCTGTGACGTGGACATGCTGACCGCTACACCACCATGCCATCCTATGTTACACTGCATTTAATAAAATCCATAATACAAGGAAAGATTTTTCTATCCGACAAAAACGTGACACATTACCATAATAAAAATGTTAGAAGAGAAATGTTTACTTGGATTATTATTGTTTGCACCATGGAATTATAATAATAAATATAGACCAGGGAGAAGATTCCAAGATTTGGTCTCCTGTAAATCTATCAAATAGTTATTAATAGTCACATAGTCTCTTTGAGGAGGAAGAGAGTGTGTTTTGGCAGAATGATAAACCTTCCTGACACTAAAACTTGTACAATCGTTTAACAACAAAACGAAAATAGTTTTTACTGTCTTGCTTCTAAAGCTTTAGATACACAGTTATGTAAGATTGTATATGATTATAAGTTTAAGATACTATTTTACACTGTGGCTTGAGGGATTTATCGTTCATTTGTCTAAATGTGCACTAGCTGTAATAATAATAATGTCACTGCAGTGACAGAGTTGTAATACATAAAGAGAGTCCTTATATAATCTCTGCAAACACACCACTCACTGAAGGGGAACAGTGCTGAACTCTTCACGAGGATTTAGCACTCAAGCCTTAAGTCATTAATTTGTGTTTTCTGTATATACTATGGACAGTGGTGGCCCGGTGGTAAGATACTGGTGGCCCGGTGGTAAAATGCTGGTGGCCCAGTGGTAAAGTGCTGGATACTGACACCAGTTCAATCCCCACTGTCAACAGTGGTTATCACTGCTGTCCCTTAGTGCAGCTAACTGGGTTATCATATGTCTCTCACTGTCTGTGGTGAGAGGTTCGTTTAAAAGAACCATTGCTGGGTCCAGTCAAGCGTGGCTACATGGCTGTCAGTGTGTTTCTGCCCTGTGATGGCCTGGCAAGCTGTCCAGGGTGTATTCTGCCCTTGTTCAGAGTTGGCTGACATGGGCACCAGGCTGCCCGCCTCTGTAATTAGGATTAAGTGGTTCACAAAATGAACATGCTACCAAAGAGAAGATTTATGGATGTCGTGAAGGAGGACATGAAGGTAGTTGGAGTAAGAGTAGAAGATACAGAGGACAGGGTGAGATGGAGGCGGATGGTTTGCTGTGGCGACCCCTGAAGGGAAAAGCCGAAAGGAAAGGAAGAAGAAGACAAAATGAACATGCTATTTTCAGATAGTGTGTCATCTTTTCCTTTTCCCTTTTTCAGGGTTCGCCACTGCGAATCAACTGATTCACATGTTTGATTTGTCATAGGTTTTTACATCGGACGCCCTTCCTGACACAACCCATTAGTGAGGGGCAGAAACACGCTGACAGCTATGCAGCTACTCTTGTCGAAAGTCAGCAATGTTTCTTTTACATGAACCTCTCACCATAGACAATGAGACATGGCCGGCCTTTGATAACCCAGTTAGCCGCACTGGGAGGACAGTGACAACCCTGTGGAGAGTGGGACTCGAACCCTCAACCTTAGGATCAGCAAGCCAGTGCGCTTTACCAACAGGCCAATACTGCCCTCTATTTTCCAGATAGTGTGTGTATGTGTAAAATCAGATGTTAACATGCAGACACAAAGCCAGGTGTGATCTTTCCACCTTTTTGTCTGAATTATTTTGTCACCATAACATTTCTGTGTATCTGTTCCAGGTTTACAGAGAGCAAGAAGAGAAGGACAACCAACTTTCCCATTTGTCGAAAGAGAAGAGTCGAGAAGAAAAGAGATAAAAGCGGGCCAGGAAAAGAAAAGACAAGAAGAGAAAGCATGAGATTAGCATAAAAAGATGAAAAGAGAAGAGGAGAGGAGACAAGATAAGAGAAGAGGCGATAAGAGATTATAAGAGATGAGATTGAGAAGAGAAAAGATGAGTTGAGCATAAAAAAGACGAGGAGAGACGATAAGAGATGAGAAGAAAAAAGAAGAAAGAAACCAGAAAAGATGAAACGAGAATAGAAGAGAAGAGAAGAAGTGAAGAAATGAGAAAAGAAGAGAAGAAACAGGAAGAGGTGAAATGAGAATATGAGAGACAAGAAGAGAAGAGATGAGACGAAAAGAGAAGAGACGAGATGAGAAAAGAAGAGAAGAAATAAGAAGGGATAAAATGAGAAAAGATGAGACAAAAAGAGAAAAAACAAGAAGAGACGGAAAGAGAAGAGACTAGAAAAGACGAGATGAGAAAAAGAGAAGAAACAAGAAGAGATGAAATGAGAATAGAAGAGACAAGAGAAGAGATGAGACGAAAAAAGAAGAGACAAGAAGAGACGAGATGAGAAAAGAGAAAAAGAGAATAAACAAGAAGAGATGAAATGAGAATAGAAGAGACAAGAGAAGAGATGAGACGAAAAAAGAAGAGACAAGAAGAGACGAGATGAGAAAAGAAGACAAGAAACAAGAAGATAAGAGATGAGACGAAAAGAGAAGAAACAAGAAGAGACGAGATGAGAAAAAAGAGAAGAAACAAGAAGAGATGAATGAGAATAGAAGAGACAAGAAGAGAAGAAATGAGATGAAAAGAGAAGAGACAAGAAGAGAAGAGATGAGAAAAGAAGAGAAGAAACAACAAGAGATGAAACGAGAATAGAAAAGACAAGAACAGATGAGATGAGAAAAGAAGGGGAGAGAACAGTCAAGAAAAGAGCAGACAATAAGAGATGAGAAAAGACAAGAAGACAAGGGTTGAGAAGAGAAGAGAAGAGAAGAGAATGGAAACTTAAAACAACAAAAAAATAGAAAGTGAAAGAGGACAGACCCAACCACAGCCACCCTGATGCCTGATAAGGTGGCAACAAGTCGTGAGTCAAAATATGCTGTTCCAAACAGATGTTTCAGAGAACTGATAAAATCCTCGCAGAGCCAGCTGTTCTTACAGTAAATCACATGTTCAATGCGTTCTCCAGTCAAAATGAGATTTTAGAGGAAGTTTTCAGAATCTGCGCAGTATACCTAAAAGCTTTATCTTTGCAGGAAAGGGATTTTATTGGTCCACTTTTAAAGTATAAGTTAAACACAGCAGTGTAATTAAATGTATTTAATGTCGTCCAAAACATAAACTGCGCGTTTTATACACATACTGAAGAAGATTCAATCTGCAAAATATTCCCATCTAAACACATATGTATTTATTCAAAATAAAACCCTCACATATTCTCACTCAGTCAAACCGCTTACTCCTGTTAGACTCAAGTCACCGGTAGGCTGGAGCTTATCTCAGCCAACACTGGGCAAAGGACGAGTCTACACTAAAAAGCTCACAAGACCATAGCAGGGCAACACACACAACCACTCCTCACACTCACACACACTGAGGGGGAATTTGGAACAGCCAGGTAGTCTAATGTACTGGGTTAGGGCGCAGGATCGCTGATCCTAAGGTTGGGGGTTCAAGTCTCCACAAGGTTGCCACTGTCCCCCCAGTGCAGCTAACTGGGTTATCAAAGGCCGGCCATGTCTCTCACTGTCTATGGTGTGAGGTTCATGTAAAAGAACCATTGCTGACTTTCGTAAAGAGGAGCTGCACAGCCGTCAGCGTGTTTCTGTCCCTTGTTTAAAGGGTTGTGTCAGGAAGGGCATCCGACGTAAAAACCTCTGCCAAATCAAATGTGCGAATCAGATGATTCGCTGTGGCGACCCCTGAGAAAGGGAAAAGGCCGAAAGGGAAGAAGAAGGTAGTCTAATGTACACATCTGTGCACTATGGAAGGAAACCGGAGTACCCAGAGGAAACCCACGTAAGTGCAGAGAGAACATGCAAATGCCGGGAGTTGAACCCAAGACCTTCTTGCAGTGAAGTTGACGTGATGCTACAGTACATGAATCTTTAAATCTTTATTTGCAAGAATAAAAAAATGAAGCTTGGACACCAAAGGAAAAAAAAACTGCCACCAATTGTTCAATATTTCTGCCCATAAGTTTAATGGTGTTGCACGGCATTATCAAATGACTTAATAGTAAATTAAACAATTTCTTTATACACATGATACTATTTTATTTCATGAGGAATTTGATTATATTTATGACCAAAGAGAAAAATACATGGGGTGGTTTGTCAGTGGGAGTGGAGGCTCATCTGCTTTGTCTATGTTTCAACAGGAAGCCCTGCTGATAGATATACGAAGAACATTTTCCACAAAACTCCAATGGCAGAATACAGAGCACTGATGGCTGTGATGTTAAAACTGAAATATGAGCCAAAAGTCCATCTTTTGTGAAGCCAGTTTTGCAATAGAAAAACATGACGCATAACGCAAATTCCAAACACATGTTCAATTCAACAAGAATCAGAGTGTGTCTTTACGTTCCCTCCACCCCACTTCCAGTGTGAGTCACTACAGCCACTCTTAGACACTCTTGTGGTCACTATTTGGTTCTTGGTGATAACCAATGAGTTTGGAGGGAAAACGCTAAACTTTCAACCTGTCCTGGATCCTCATTGTTATGTTCTTGTAATGTTTGCTTGCCTTGGCTCAGCAGTAATAGCTTGGAAAAGAAGGGAAAGACAATAAGCCAATCACCATCTGGAAGGCAGACAGCATTAGCTGTCATGTCATGTAATTGTCTGAACTGCATTATCCTTTAATAGCTCCTCTCATCTGACTCAGTGAATGTAAGTGTGAAAGGTTTTGTGTGTGTGTGTGTGTGTGTGTGTGTGTGTGTGTGTGTGTGTGTGTGTGTGTTTTAGTCTTGCAGTGGTCTGGCGAGCTCTCTGGGTGAAAACAAGGTGCACCCTGGATGGTTCCCCTGTTCATTGCAGGACCATCACACATACAACCATTCACACTCTTACACCTAGGGCCAGTTTGGAACCACCGATTTGTACTGTGTATGTTTTTGGACAGTTGAAGGAAACCAGAGCACGCAGAGGAAACCCAAGCAAGCTCAAGGAGAACATGCAGACTCCACACAAAAGCACCTAAGCCTGGGAGTCAAACCCAGGATGTTCTTGTTGTGAGGTGGACATGCTATCCGCTGCACCACTGTACCACTGTACCATCCTCCACACGAATAATTTCTTGGTAAATATTTTATTTTACTGTGGGATGTCCCATGAAATGAGAAATAAAACACTTAACGGTGCTCCAGCAATGATCAGACTCCATGTCCTGATGACGTGTCCCTCTGTCATGATACCCCACTAGTGTGTCACATGACCTCTACACTCGGTGACATCATCAGCTACTGATTGACCTACAGACTCGCTCGGACTCTACAACCCTGGGACATCCTACCTGCAGGGCCTCTATTTTTATACTTATTGATGTATAATCTATGCAAACAGGGGGCAGTGGAGGTCTAGTGGTATAGGGCGCTGGATCGCTGATCCAAAGGTTGGGGGTTCGAGTCCCACTCGTTACAAGGTTGTCACTGTCCCCCTCCCCCAGTGCAGCTTACTGGGTTATCAAAGGCGGGCCATGTCTCTCACTGTCTATGGTGTGAGGCATGTAAAAGAACCATTGCTGACTTTTGTAAAGAGTAGCTGCAAAATCGTCAGCGTGTTTCTGTCCCTTGCTAAAAGGGTTGTGACAGGAAGGGCATCCGATGTAAAAACCTCTGCCAAATCAAACGTGCGAATCAGATGATTCGCTGAGGCGACTCCCGAGTAAAAGGGAAAAAGCTGAAAGGAAGACAGACAGACAGATGTATAATCTATGCAAAATCAAACGTGCGAATGATTCGCAGTGATGACCCCTGATAAAGGGAAAAAAGCCGAAAAGAAATCTCTCTCTCTCTCTCTCTCTCACACACACTCTGTATGCATATTCTATGTTTTTAACTGTTGGAGGAAACCAGCGCACATACAGAAAACCAAGCAAGCTCAGGGAGAACATGTAGAAACTCCACACAGAAACACCCTTGCTAACCACTGGGCTCAATTTTCGGGCCTACTTGCTATGAGACGAGAGTGCTAACAACTACGATACCGTGCCCCCACTGTAGAATTAATCATTTCTATTTATGACTGCAGTATACATACCTGCCTAAAATTGTCTTCGATTGACTTACTCTAGAAAAGTACAGTATAGGAAACCAAGCTCCCATTCTGTTACAATCAATCTGGTTGCCGTGCCAGAATTCTGGCGTGGGCGGCAGCCATAACAGCCTTGTCATGGCTGTATACGAAGGGCAAAAAAAAAATCCGCAGTAGAGACCCAAAGTTTTTTTCTGCAGGGTGTTTTTATTGAGACACCATCTCGAGCTCGCTGGCCGTTGACTCTAAAGAGTTCATCCGATGTTTGATATGTCTTGTATTTATTCCTTCTGGGTTGCCAGCCACCCTCTTCACCAAATTTGGACCCTGGTGGGGGAACCGGTTTAGTCGCCGACAACTCAACCGTGCAACAGGTTGTACTGGCTTACATGTTACCAGTAGCAGGGCAAAACCTGACCTGACCAAGCATTAACATTCCGTTACAGTATCTTTATATACAGGAGACTGCAGTCCATCTGCTATATTAAGAAAGCTGTGATTAACCTGTTCATACACTGGGGAGAACACGTGCACCCTCTTACTCCCCAAGTCTTGACTTATTTTGACAGTGCAGCCGAGGTCTGGCTGTGTATTACTACGCACACACAAACGCTGTTGACGTCTTATTCAGTCCAGGTTTTCAGATGGGGGGGTTCAGACTGAGCAGAGGTTTATGAGACACTACCATATTCCACACCTGATAACTTACTGATTATTTTATTTGCTTTGGTTTTGTCGGTCTGTATATCAGAAGTTGTCCTTGAGTGCTCAGTTGCTCTCTGCTTGAGAAGCGTTTATAGAAGGGATGTTTGAGCGAGAGAGAGATTTGTACTTTTTTTGTATTGCTCTCTTGTTGGGGATCTTTTCAGACGTTTGTGTATTACCGGTATGTATAATAAACGGGTAACATTATGGCCCAGTGGTTATCACGTCCACCTCACAGCAAGAAGGTCTATGCTGTATACACACACACACACACACACGCACACAACACCTGCCATCTGAGTTTGACTGACAGTATACTTAGTCTGTGTTCTATCTATCTAACTACATCTACTGTACATCCAATCACGAGGAATGGACGTCGATCCCTGAAGCTTGAATGATACTCATACAGGGATTGCCATGGCTGCGATCACAATGATCTACCATATGGTTCACCAGGCCACATACAGACTCACTCACACCTACAGGCAATTTGGAACAGCCAATACTGTGCATGCTTTTGGACTGTGGGAGGAAACCGGAGAACCCGGAGGAAACCCACACAAGCACGGGGAGAACATGCAAACTCCACACAGAAACTCCCAGGCCTGGAATCAAACCCAGGCCTTCTTGCTGGGAGGCGGACGTGCTAACTACTACACCACCGTGCCGCGTCTGCGCTGTGTCTGCGTTCTAACAAACCAATACAAGAATATATTCACTGATAGAGGCTTTAAAGCACTTCTGTAAGTCGCTCTGGATAAGCGCGTCTGCTAAATGCTGTGAATGTAAATGAAAATCTTCCGGGTTTGATTCCCAGCACGGGTGTGCCTGGATAGCGTTTGCATGTTCTTCCTGTGCTTGCGTGAGTTTCCTCCAGGTACTCCAGTTTCCCACCACAGTCCAAAAACATGCACAGTAGGCTAATTGACTATTCCAAATTACCCAGAGCCAAATAGCCTAATGCGGGTCTTGGTGGAATGGGGGAGAAAACCAGAGTACGCAGAGGAAAGCATGCAAATCACAGAAGAACACAAAAAACTCCACACAGAAATGCCCAAGCCAGGCCTGGGATTCGAACCCAAAACCTTCTTGCTGTGCCATCATTCTTCACTTCACTTATCACTTAACATCCGGGGATGTCGTTCGGGCGCCTTCATGGCAAGACTTGGGCTGATTTGGCCTGGCGGCGCCCATCCCTCTCCAGGTCGTAGAAACACGCTGACGGCTTTGTAGCTACTCTTTACGAAAGTCAGCAATGGTTCTTTTACATGCCTCTCACCATAGACAGTGAGAGACATGGCCTGCCTTTGATAACCCAGTTAGCTGCACTGGGGGGACAGTGACAACCCTGTGGGGACTCAAACCCCCAACCTTAGGATCAGCGATCCTGCGCCCTAACTACTAGACCACCACCACCCTGCTGTGCCATCATACCGCCATATATTATAGGAAATGTCACAATGTACCTCACTGTCTCTTTTTCAAAGTGGACACCTGTTTATAAATTAGTGAATGGCAGGTCTCTCTGTGATATATTTGAGTTAAGTGCGATACATTTATTATGTTGGCGAACAAATAAATTTATTAGCAAGCATTTATATATGACCATACTATTCAAGCAAGGGCAGAGCAAAAGTGTTGTGCTCCTGCTGAATCACTGGAAGTAGACATTGTGGCGGGCGTGGCGGGTTGCTAAATCATCTCTGTGCTGCTACTCAGCAATACTGCTACTCGGCAAACTTCCGGAAAAGCTCTTTCTCGTTCTCCTTACATTTCTCTTTTTTTTTCTCTATTCTTTCCAGTACCATACACAATCAAAGAGAGACCAACGCCCACAAACTCTCGAATCAAGTCTTTGATGAACCTTTTTTTTTATACAGCGATGTTGTGAAGGCTTAGTGATGAAAGACAAACACATATATAGCAACGCACAGGCATACTTTCATGGAATCAAAATGGGACACAGACAAATAGACACATACACATGCACTCACTCACACACTTGCCCTTTCTCTCTCTACAAACACAACCATTTATGGTAGGCTCTTTCTATCTCATGAAGAGAGAGAGAGAAAGAGAGAAAGAAAGAAGGGGGGGGGTCATGGATCTTGATACACTTAAAATAAGTCATCATCCAGAAAAAGTCACTGGATAGATTGTTTTGGTGGTACTGAACAGCACCCTGAACACAACGGATGACAACAATCTCCTGAAAAACCCTCTGGGGCCTTTTTTTTTTTTTTTTTTTTTGACATTGCCTTTAAGTTCATAGTGAATACACACAGCCCTGAAGTAAATGATCTCTGGGTATTTCTGACCTCTGTGCTATGATTTGGTAACAGTCAACACAGGAAAGGAACAGAGGCCATCATCCTCTGTTGCTGAAGGATCAGACTAGCTTTAATCTTATCAGAAAACACACACACACACACACACACACACACACACACACACACACACACACACACACACACACACACACACACACATAGAGTTGCATTGTGCTGTACTGAGAAAGCATTAAAATTTTATCTAGTTGCCAAAACACACATGCACACACAAACACTCTCGCGCTCTCTCTCTCTCTCTCTCTCTCTCTCTCTCTCACACACACACACACACACACACACACACACACACAGTATCTCTCTCTCGCTCTCTCACATGCGCACACTCACACACACTCTCTCTCTCTCTCTCTCTCTCTCTCTCTCTCTCTCTGTCTCTCTCTCTCTCACACACACACACACACACTCTCTCTCTCTCTCTCTCTCTCTCTCTCTCTATCTGTTGACATAACTATTAATGCAGCAAATGTTTCAAATACTTTCATTTAATCTTATTAATTCAGTAATTTGTAGAGCCACTTCATCCAACTATGGTTGCCAAGAGGGCGGTGATGGCCTGGTGGTAAAAGGTGCTGAATCACTCATCCTAAGGTTGGGGGTTAAAGCCCCAACCTCAGCAGGTTGCCCCCCCCAACCCCAAACATAGCTAACTGGGTTATCAAAGGCCGGCTATGTTTCTCACTGTCTATGGTGTGAGGCATGTAAAAGAACCATTGCTGACTTTCGACAAGAGTAGGCTGCAAAGCCGTCAGCGTGTTTCCGCCCTGCGATGGCCTGGCGAGCTGTCCAGGGTGTACTCTGCCCTCGCCCATAGTCGCCTGGGATGGGCACCAGCCTCCCTGCAACCCTAATTAGGATTAACCGGTTATATAAAATGAATGAATGGTTGCCGGGAGGCTAGAGACTATCTCAATTCAACTCTGGGCCAATGTGGGGTACACCATGAAAGCTCCTAGTCTACTGCAGGGACAAGACATACCCAATCATACACAATCACACCTACGAGTAATTTAGAACAGCCAGTTAGTCTAATGTGAGTATCTATGGACTGTGGAAGGAATCCAGAGTACCTTGAGAAAACCATACATGCTTGAGGAGAACATCTTAAACTTCACACAGAAATAGACCTTCTGCTTTCTCTCTCTCTCTCTCTCTCTCTCTCTCTCTCTCTCTCTCTCTCTCTCTTATCAGCCAAGTATCCCAACAAGGACTAAAACTTCAGGTATGCCTATCCTTATGGAATAGGATATTCAGTCTCCACCAAGAAAAAACCACACACACACACACACACACACACACACACACACACACACACACACACACATACACAAAAGCACTCGAGCCTAATGGTAAACTACAGTAAATACATATTAAAAAGAAAAAGAGACAAAGGAGTTTGAAGGTGTATAACTAGTCATGAGCCAAATTCTACACAAACCCGTATGGCGCTGTGGTTTGCCCCACGTAATTGTTGGTTTCAATAACAAACCTTTAATTGTGTCCCTGAAATGTTTTGTGTACGGAATACTTTGTGCTCAAGCAAAGTCAGCGGAACCAAAACACTATGCTGCATTCAAAAAAAAAAATCCTTTAAAATATAATATAATCCTTTTACTTATCACTGGGGTATAATGTTCTGTACCTTCAATTAAAATACATATTTTGTACCGTTCAATCCGACCGTCCCAAGAAAACTGAAAATGTAGTTTGCCTTTACTAATGGCAGTTGGCATAATGTATTCTACTTAACATATGTCCATTGGGATCTGATTGTTTTAATGGTTTCAAAGAGTCCATTTATTGATTCAGTTAAAATCCTGTACATTTAGAGGCTCTTTAATAGAGTCTTGATGTAATAAATGCTAAATATATACCATGCTATATCAACATTTCTTGTTTTTTTGTTTCCTGTCTGCAGACATTCTGAAATGCAAGATTATTACAATGTCAATATCACAGAACTCCATTACAGTGCTTTTTTTTTTTTTTTTTTTAATAAGAATCATGGATTCACCTTCAGGGACAGGTCTCCTGCCATGGAGGACAGTTGGAGACATTATACTGAGAGGTTCATTTATGTGGGAAAAAAAAAAAATTTTAAGTAATCTTTTATTTTTACAATCCATCATGATTAGTTTCAAGATGCAGTGGATCTGGAGGTTTTCACTGGAATCTCCTGGATTTCAAGATCAGTGCTCCCTGCTACATTATTATTCTGCCCTCTATCACAATATCCTCATTTAAATTTCCAGACCCCTGTGGGGTAAGTCAACACCACGTCATCAATAAGGGTGATACAGTGGCGAAGTGGTTCGCCCCTATGTCTCACCGCAAGAACATGCTGAGTAATGTGTCACGCAAGAGTGCTTCTGTGTGGAATTTAAATGTTCTCCATGTGCATGTGTGTGCTTCCTCTGGGTGGTCCTTGGTCCTCCTACAGTTCAAAGACTTACACATCAGGATAATTGGATATTCCCAATTGCCTCTATGTGTGAATGTGAGTGTGAATGCTTGGGGCATGTGATGTAATGGTCTGGTTAGTAGTTTAGGATGTACCCCACCTTCAGCCAGAGTCCGCTGAGATAGGCTCTAGCCTGTCCACAAACCTAGTTGGATTAAGTCGTTTGGTAAAAGAATGAATGGATAGATGACTATTAGGACTGTGTTCTGTATGCCATTTCTAACTTACACCAAACTTGAATGATTGCTCCATGTTTCTATTTATTATGAGCAGTGGCGGTTCAGTGGTTAAGGAAATGGGTTATTGGCTTGGAGGTTGGAGCGTCAATCCAAAAAAATAATCATCAGCACAATCTGACATCTGAAATGTCAAAAATCTAATACAGTCTTCAAGGCAGTGGGAGAAGAGCAGCTTCATGACTGAATGTCACGGCATGATTATCCCACTGGAGCCCTGGTCTCCCATCAGAGCTCCTCATATCATTACCCACCTCTTCCGGAATAAAGACAAACGGTACATCAACTCTCCTGAGTGCATCCAACATCAGCGCCCAACCGTAACACCATCTGTATAATCAGCCTCCAGCCACAGAAATCCAACACAATAACACTGGCTTCAGCTACACAAACAAACAGGCTTGTGCAACTGAAAACTGGTATGTTCAAGCTAAACTTTAATGAGTAATATTTTATCAGTCACAACAGCAGATACCTTTAATAAAATGAACCAATACTTACAGTGCAAGTCACTTAATAAAGCTATAAATCTACTCTCTTTCACAGAGGGCTACTGAGGGGTGAGCGACAGAGATCCAGTATTTTTCTCCTTATTTGGGAGGAGGAATGTGAAGGGGTTGATAGCAGTGCAGCCATGAATGACTGATCCCATTTTGTAAAAAAGAAAAAGTCTTTCACTCCATTAAACAGCCCCCAGGCACGTGTATACACACACACACACACACACACACACACACACACACACACACAAATTACCTACTCAATAATAATTTTTATAAAAGACACCCCCATGCCTATATGGACAATAAAATAAAAGTAGGAGTCAAATTTATTTAGAAATATTTCTAAAGATAAGTGAGAAGGACTGTTAATGCTCAGTCTGGATGTTGACTGCAGCAGTTACAGTAACTGTAAATTATTAATTATAATAATAGCATCACTTGTTTCGTTGGAATAGTCCATTCACAGCAAAAGTGGAGTGGAACAGTTTGTGGCATTTGAGTCCAGAATGCATCAGTGAAACCAGATGTTTAACAAAAGCAACCATGTCACGCTGTATTGCAATTTAAAAATATACTAAAACATAACTTGTTTTTCAGGTGTACCACATGCACACCTCAATGCAGATGATCCAAGTACTTTCAGCCTGCAGGCACAGTAAGTGAATAGATGTACGTGAAGAGATTCATTCAAGTTCTTTATAAAAGATAGACTGTCCATCCAAAAGAAGTTTTGTGCTTTAATTTTGTTGAACCACTTTTAGCCTTGATCGCATGTAATTTCCATGACATTGTTGATGATGACATGAATGTGGTGAATGTATCAATGGACTTTATATTTCCTCATAGCATGATTATAAAACTGGGGCTCAGATATTGAAAGAGAGCATGAAGAATCATTTTCACATATGTATTGGCACCCCACAGTCTTTACCTTAATCATGTTGAAGGCCTTTGGGATGAGCTATAGAAGACTTTATGGAGAGTTCTGTTTTCCAGTTGTCCATTCAAGATGGTGATGAAAAATAACCCCAACTCTGAATGAAAATAAATGTTGTAATGTTGCTTAGGCTTGTTAAAACATAGCTATGAAGATTACATAACAGCATAGGCTAAAGGCAGTCCGCCAAAATATTAAAGTGCATGAATTTTTTCTTTTTTTTTTTTTTCCGGCTGAGGAACGTATGAAATTAGCTTATCTTGTTTTTCACCGAAGACTGTCATTTGCTAATACATTGACATTGTGAAGTTAACATCACAATATCTAATTTAGGACCCTAAATACAGCTCTCTTCTGGACAGCAGAACACACAAATGCCAAAAATACCAAAATTCATTCATTTTCTGAAGTGCTTAATCACAATTCAGGTCATGGAGAGGCTGCCGCCCATCTCAGAAAATTCTGGGCAAGGGCAGGGTACACCCTAGACAGGTCACCAGGCCATCGCAGGGCAGAAACATGCTGATGGCTATGTAGCTACTGTTGACAATTGTCAGCAAAGGTTCATTTACAGCTCTCTCACCACAGACAGTGAGAGACATCGCTGGCCTTTGATAACCCAGTTAGCTGCACTGGTGGGGACAGCAGTGACAACCATTGTCAGTGGGTTTTGAACCCCAATCTTGGGATCGGTAATCCTGCACCTTAGCACCGGGCCATCCCTATTCTCAGTGTACTGAAATTGGGTACGAAAATCTAATACAGTGTGAATGACAATGTGTGAGTGGGGTAATGAGCTCCACCTTCCCTTCCTCCACATTCATGACAGAAGTGCCCTTGACCAAGACACTGAACCCCCAACTGCTCACCAGGTGCCCTCAATGTGTGTTTCTGCCCACTATTCCATGGTATGTATGGATATCGTCTTCGTGCTTCAACATAGTGATAGATTACCAAAAGATTTTTACCCAAGATTATCATGTGTATGTAAACTCTAATGTAAACATTTTACGATGACGTTTTGAGATGATGGGTTTTCTTGCTCTGTAGTATGCTCTTATCAGGGATTTGTTTTGAAAGCAAGTCTCTCCTTGTCTTCTCGCAGAACACGAACACACACACACACACACACACACACACTACATGGAGTGGATATCAATGTATTTGCTTGCAAGTGAACATGAATGACATCATATGATCTCATGTCTGAAGCAGTTGGCTTTGAAGTACAAACTTGTACTGACAAGATGACCCTCCTCATATCCTTCCACACACACACACACTCATACACACACACACAAAGAGAGAGAGAGAGAGAGAGAGAGAAGAAAAAACAAGGAAGTCATGACAGAATATTTCTTAGTCAGAGTTTTTAGGAATTTTAATAGTTATGTGTCATCTGCCCATGTCCTACATACATTTTTGTTTACAAAACTGGCACTGATTGCCAGGGAAACGAGTACATTCATTTCCTGTTATGTGGCCAGATTACGGTTTACAAGTGAATTGTGCAAACGCTGTATTTATTTTAGGGAAGAATAAATAAATACATAAATAAATTAATCACTAGCTAGTCCACAGAATATTATAAGTATTATTTATTTATTTATTTGGGGGGGGTGTTCGTTTGTTTCATGTAATATTTGTATACTGTGTCTTTTATTAAGCTCACATTCCAATTATTCATTTGATAATATGAAAAAGTCATATCATTGTTCCCTGTCTTATCAAAGATTATAATCATTAACGTGTTTGTGAAACACCTTAAAATTGTTATATCTTTCAGCAAAATATTGAGAAATTTTTACAATGTCTTGGTGATCAAATAAGGTTTTATTTAAATGATTGTGTCACACTGTGCAGTGACATTTCAAACTATTTGAATATTGTCAGTGCCAGTTGACAGTGAACACCATCATGGTGTCAAGATGATGTTACTGTGGCCCAACAGAGTTTTAAACTGCATTGAATCTTTTGGCGGCTCTTATCATGTGTATGTGTTTATAAGTTAACCTCTGTGTGATCCCTGCCTCCACATATTCAGATCTGGGGTTGATTTAACTTTACTTAGTTGATTTTCAGAGAGTATACCCCACCCCACCCCACCCCACCCCACCCCACCGCCACCACCATGTAGTACAACCATAAAATTACCAAGAAGAGGACAGACTATACTATAATATGCTTGCTAAGTGCATTTTTGTGCCCTGATCTGTGGACTCCAGAGGTGTTAATGCACAGGGTGGAAATGTGCACTGCTCTCAGGTCAATGTGTGAATGGGTGGGGTATGACATGTGGCTCACACAGAACTAAAACTGTAACCAAGATGGATGATTATTATAATCATGCTGCATACATTATTTTGTATTGGCAATTGCAAGTCAAGTCTGACCACAGAGGAAACGCTCAACATATCTTCTGTCACAAGAAAAAAATGTTTGTATTAAAGAGCACTTCACAAATTTGGTGAGGGACTGTGTAGTATACAAAAATAAGAAGCTACGAAGCCTTGATCTTAAATTATTTGACTCATTTACCATGGTTACTCAAAACTGTTTATTATGAGTAGCCATGGTAAATGAAGCTAGAGTCAAATACGTTAGTGCATGTTTAAGTTTTTTCTCTGGCATGTTTGTGATGTTTATTATTCATTCATTTTCTGAACCACGTAATCCTAATTCGGGTTGCAGGGAGGCTAGCACTCATCTCAGCCAACTCTGGGCAAGGGCAAGGAGTACACCATGGAGAACTTGCCAGGTCATTGCAGGGCCAGCACTCACACAACCATTCATACTCACCTGCTCACCTAGTGACGCTTTGGAACAGCCAATTAACCTACAAGGCATGTTTTTGGACTGTGGGGCGAAACCGGAGTACCCGGAGGAAACCCACACAAGCATGGGGAGAACATGCAAACTGCACACAGAAATGTCTGAGCTGGGAATCGAACCCAGTGCTTTCTTGCTGTGAGGCGGACATGCTAACCACTACGCCACCGTGCCGCCATATTTATTATTTTTTATGATTATTTCTTTTCATATTTGGCTTGGCTTGGGGGGAGGGGGTAACATTTGTGATGGATTTCTGATTAGCTAACCCAACCAGACAACCCCATCACTCCACCCTGCCCCAGTGTGTTCACCCATCAGAGTCCACCTCTCGGTGCACTGAACATAGAACTTTTTGATGACCAATGACATTTTAATGACGCAGATAACAGAAAGGACATAAGTGGGAGGAGGAAGCCAAACAAGCCATCCAGCACAAACACTCAAATTTGCTATTTCACAGGGAGGTAAGGCAGCAGCTTCCTGGACAACTCTAACGTTTTGAATTAAGAATTCTACTTTGGTGTCTGAAATAAAAAAAAGGATGACTGAAAATGGGTATAATACACCACTCACTTATTCACTTATGTGCCAAAACACTTAATGCTGTTATTAGGATTTAGTAGGCTGGAGGCTGGGGAAGTGGTGGTCTAATGGTGGTCTAATGGTGGTGGTCTAAGGTGCCGGATCGCTGATCCAAAGGTTGGGGGTTCAAGTCCCACTCTCCACAAGGTTGTCACTGTCCCCCCCAGTGCAGCTAACTGGGTTATCAAAGGCCGGCCATGTCTCTCACTGTCTATGGTGTGAGGCATGTAAAAGAACCATTGCTGACTTTCGTAAAGAGTAGGCTGCAAAGCCGTCAACGTCTTTCCGCCCTGCGATGGCCTGGCGAGCGGTCCAGGGTGTACTCTGCCCTCGCCCTGAGTTGTCTGGGATGGGCACCAGCCTCCCCGCGACCCTAATTAGGATGAAGCAGTTACAGAAAATGAACTGATGAACTGAGGCTGGAGGGAAGGAGGGGTCACCCTCAACAACTTGCCAGACCATCAAGGGGCCAAGACACCCAAACAATTACAATGACATCCATCCACATACATAGGCAATTTGGAACAGACAATTAGCCTAATGCGTATGTCTTTGGACTGTGGGAGGAAACTGGAGTATCCAGGGAAAATCCATGCAAGTACAGGGAGAACATGCAAACTCCACAAAGAATTGCTGGAGCCCAGGATTTTAACCCAAAATCTGCTTGCTGTGAGGCAGACATGTGAAATAATACACCACTATCGGCCCAGGGTACAATATCTGTCATTTATATACAGTATAAAGGTTTGAAAATATTTGGCAATTGTATTTTAGGACAGAATAAACCTGTTCTTCTAATTATATTCCTACATGTTCTAGACCTTTTAAACTTCCCACAGGACTATGAGGCAAACATGGGGTCCCAAAGTTCTAGGAAGTACTATTGAAATACGATTATACTATTAAATACTGTTAAGTATTACACTCCTCTAAAATATTAACCCAAATCAGGTTTGAGGGAATAAATGTATGAAAACAAATGTATGTGAGAGCAAACTATTGCTAACGTGAGCTCTCTCCCATCTAAGGCAAGGAATATTTTTTGGCCCACTTAGGCCAGGAATGCAGCAGCAGGAGGCAAGATGAATAGCTTGTGTTGCCTGAAGATCTTTGGTTATATATCTCTTTATAACCATGTTTGATTAATTACATTGATTTGCATAAGCATTTTCAGTGATTCCCCCCCCCCTCACATTTTGTACTAATTCAATTTAAAAAAAAAAAAAAAAAAAAAAAAAAAAAATATAAACACCCCACTTGTGATATCGATTCCAGTTTCAAGATATAACACTAAAAGATGTGGGGAAAAGTTAAAAGCCAATGCTGTATAAACAGGATTCAGTGAGTTTTTCCATTGGGTTCTATTGTGAGCCTGATTGTCATGCTAACCTTTTAATGTATTTACTCATTTTCAACCTTCTGTTAAATTCCATAGAATAAATAACTGGTTCACCATCAAAGGTGGGTTGGAGAGGATGTTTGTACAGTCACGTCATATCTGCACTGACCAAGAACAAATGTTAGTGATACCAAACATTCCAATGGCCACCCCAACATTTGTTCTTCATTATCAAGAGTTCAGACATGTGAGGTCATTCCTCTTCTTGAGGATTAAGAGGGGAAAGGGGATTTGTATCAGGGTATCAGTATAACTGAAACAATAGAGACCTCTTATGGTAGGAAACGGTAAATATTTCTGCTGAAAAATCCGACATGCTGGATACAGTACCCTGATCAGCCAAAAAATTTGCACCAAAACAAGCATGGACTCCATAACACCTCTGAGGGTGTGGTGTGTTATCTGGTATCAAGCAGTTCACAACAAATCCATTCAATCCTGTAAGAAGCTTAAGAATGCTCGGGGGCAGTGGTGGCCTGATGGTAAAGGTGCTGAATCACTTATCCAAAGGTTGGGGGTTCAAGTCCTGCTCTCCATGGGTTGTCACTGCCCCCCACCCCAATGCAGCTAACTGGGTTATAAATGGCTGGCCATGTCTCTCACTGTCTATGGTCCCATTGTTGACTTTCGACAAGAGTGGGTTGCAAAGCCGTCAGTGTATTTCTGCCCTGCGATGGCCTGGCAAACTATCCGGGGTGTACTCTTCCCTTGCCCAGAGTTTGATGGGCGCCAGCCTCCCTCCAACCTTAAGTGGTTTCAGAAAATGAATGATGATGAATTGGTTTAAGAATGATTAGTTGTATTCTGTCACCCTCTTGTGTGCTCAGTTTCAATATGACATAATTTCAATTTTAGGTCGGGATGATCTTGTTCTGTAATGTCAGAATAACACTGACCTGTGCAGTGTGGACATTGAAAATTAATCATATTCATAAACTTTAAGGGATTCTACCTGAGAGCTTAAAGTGAGAAAGAGTCGACTCGTAAACCCTGGGACTTGAATACTAGACTTTTGTTGTGAGGGAGCCAGACATAGCTGGTCTGTTACAAAGAGATATATGTTCGTGTACTGGTCATGTACTGAACTACCATTTGTCCTCAAAGCAACAGAACGAGTTTCTTACAAAGGAGATCTTTAGATCTAATATTATGTATAATTCTATAGTATTGTAAATAAGCAATCATTCTGGATATCAGACTTTGTTTATGTTAAATAAAATCAATCCCATGTAAAATAGTTCCAATGATCTGCTGTATGCCCCGTGGTGGCCTGGGGAGCTGTCTAGGGTGTACTCTCCCCTCACCCAGCATCCCCATGATTCTAAGTAGGATTAAGCAATTCGGAAAATGATGAAGTTAATAACTTGCTATAAAAATCTGGGATGGCAAAGTGATGTACAGATTAGCATGTCCACCTCACAGCAAAAAACTCCTGGGTTTGAGTCCTGGGCTTGGCAAAGGCGTTTCTGTGTGGAGTTAGCATGTTCTTTCCCTATGCTTTGGTGGATTTCCTCCAGGTAGTCTGGTTTCCTGAGACACTCCAAAGACTAATTAGACATGAAGCTAATTGACGGTTCCACAGTGTTCCCTAATGTTGGTGTGAATGGTTGTGTGTGTTGCCCAGTGATGGTTTCATGAGCTGTTTAGGAAGTACATCACCTTTGCCCAGTGTTGGCTGAGATAGGCTCCAGCATCCCCTTACCCTAATAGAATCAAGTGTTTTGGAATTAATGGGCATCTGTATGAGGAGTTTGCAGGTTCCCCTAGTGCTTGCATGGATTTTCTTTAGGTACTCCAGTTTTTTCACTGACTGTTACTCATTTGCTGAATTGATTCATCCTATAGTCACAATGAGGCCAAAGTCTATTTCAGCCAACACTGGGTGAAGGTGGGGTACACCCTGAACATTTCATCTGACCATCACTGGGCCAACATACAACCATTCTCACTCATACCTGGGGGCATTTGCAAACAGCCAAATTCACCTAGTGTACATGACTGTTGAAAGAAACTGGAGTAAAGCACAGGAAGAACATGCAAACTTCACAGAGAAACACCTGAGCCTGGGATTTGAACCCAGAACCTTTTTGCTGTGGAACAAAGATACCAATCATTGGCCACCATGCCACACTCCGGTTTCCTTCCACAGTCCAAAAAAAGATGTACAAATGGCTGTTTCAAATTGCCTCTAGATATGAGTGTGAATTGTGTATTGCCCTGCAATGGCCAGGTGACCTGTTCAGGTTGTACCCTGCCTTCGACTCTAATAGGACTAGGCAGTTTGTCAAATTAATGAATCAGTGAGTAGTCTGTTCAGTTCATTTTCTGTAACTGCTTAATGCTAATTAGGGTCACGGGGAGGCTTGTGCCCATCCCAGCTGACTTTGGTCGAGGTGAGCTCACCAGGCCATCACAAGGGTGGAAACAGTACTCTTGTCAAAAGTCAGCAATGGTCCTTTTACAGCCTCACACCAGAGACAGTGAGGGACATGACCAGCCTTTGATCACCCAATTAGCTGCACTGGGAGAGAGGGTCAACCTGTGGCGGGTGGGACTCGAACCCCCAACCTTAGGATCAGTGATCCAGCGCCCTATACCACGAGGCCACCACTGCTTCTGTTGACTGTATATACACTGTGAAAACCACCTAAGCGGAAGTGACGATTCCCTTTTGTAATATGACGCAGCGGAAGTACAAGGTACTTCCTTTCCGCCATTAGGTGAGTGCGTGGAAGGATGCAGTTTCGTCCTGCTCTTACCAAAATAATCTAAAAACCTTTTAGATATGAATCGTTTGTGGCGCTTGTTTGTATAAAGTAATCGTAGTTGTGTTTTTTTTAGGTCGCAGCCATGGGGCGCCGTCCAGCACGTTGGTAAGTTTTTTCCCCCCGCAGATACTCGTTAAAAACCGGGGAACTGAAAATGGCAGTTCGCGGTAACCATGTGCGGCTATTGGCCTAGCGTTAGCGGCTAGCTAGCTAATGAGTGCTACTGTAATTTTTTTTACCTGAGAACTAGTCGAAGAAAAAAAGAATGAAAGGAAATGCTAGTTGGAATAGTAATTAAAATATAAGGATATTAATTTAAGTAGTAAGCAATGTTAGCTTCATCTGTAATTTCTGAATGCAGTGAAGAGTCTGCACTTAAAGTATTTCTCTACACTCCTTTTAAACAGATTAATTTTTCTGATTTTTTTTACTTTTAGTTACAGATACTGCAAGAACAAGCCTTACCCCAAGTCCCGTTTCTGTAGGGGTGTACCTGGTAAGGATGTACACATTATTATTATTGTTATTATAAATCCATTCATCCCCTCCCCCCATGATTATTTTAACAATGTACCAGTGTTTTCTTATATAAACCACTTCATCAGTCTAAGGAAACCCAACACATTAAAATAACCTTGTAGCAGAAAATGGGACTAATATAACATTAGCTATATATCCATACTACTATATTGAATTTAGACATGTGGACATTTTTTTTACCAAACATTTCAAATGTACTTGTTTTAATAAAATTTAACACCTCGTTCATCTAAATCAATCAAGCAATACCCAAGATATAGATGATCTTTCATCTTGTTGAATGAGCCCTTTGCACTAGTTGTAAATGCATTGCTAATTTTGACTTAGTTTTCTTTACATTTACTGTACAGCTTTTGTGAACCACAAAAATTGAACAACTGACCTTCGGATTAGCAGCACATCATATTCACCAAGCAATCACCACTGCACTGTGTGTAAATGGCCATTTAAACAAAATTAAATTGAATCTGGGACCAAATCTCTACCGTTACGGTGGCACCCCGTACGGACCTACAGGGATCTTAGGGTGGCTTTAAATGTCGTAATATCCTACCATTGAGATTTAGATGGCAGGGAGGCCGAGGTACAAAAGTGAATTTGTCCAAGTGCCTATTTTATTTCATAGTTACAACACCATCCAATGTTTGAGCTTCAATAACTGATTGTATTGGTTGGTACTTCACTTCGTTATCTTGAAATTTGTTTTGGACCTCCCCTCAGTGATTTTTAGTGTTTTAGCTCCTGTGTGCGTGTACACAGCGGTACCTTGTCTTAGGAATTTAATCTGTTCTGTGGCGAAGTTCGTAAGTGAAAATGTGCGTTAGATCAAACAATTATTCCCATGAGAAATAACAAAACCAGTTAATTTGTTCCGGCCCCCTCCCAAACTCATAACCGGCAACAAACATGTATATTTGACCCAATATATTAAAGATATGCCTGTAAAAACAAATGTTTCATATTAATAATAAATCATAATAAAACAAGAATTCACTTAACCCTTCCAATCATCGACTGCGGCGAAGATATCACGTGGGCAGGCATGAGGTGGTGCGTAACTGAATAGGAGGATAAATTTGGTTTGTTTTGTTTTTTTCTTCTTCTTCCTCTGGGGACGTCACAGAAAATAATTGAGAAGCACTGTACAAGGCATTCTCGGATTGCAGAAGAATACACGTGGAAGAACCTGAGGCTAATTGACCCGGAAAAGCCATTTCCCCAGCAGAGCTCGTAAACCAAAAACTTGCTCGTTGGATGGGGCAGAAGCACATATCATGGAAAATTCTTTATAAAAGACAATTGCAAGTTAATGGACCACTGTGTATATGTGGTGGTCTAGTAGATGGGGCGCAGGATCGCTGATCCTAAGGTTTGGGGTTCGAGTCCCCACAAGGTTGTCACTGTCCCCCCAGTGTGGCTAACTGGGTTATCAAAGGTGGGCCATGTCTCTCACTGTCTATGGCAGGGGTGTCAAACTCGTGCCACAAAGGGCCATGTGGCTGCAGGTTTTTGTTTCAACCAAGCAGCAGCACACCTGACTTGACTCATTTAATCAACTGATCTCGGTCTTCAGGCAGCTGATTGGTCAATCTGTGTGCTCTATACAGAGACTGCCCAATCAACTGGCTGAACACTCAGCTTAATTGATTAAATGAGCCAAGTCAGGTGTGCTGCTGCTTGGTTGAAGCAAAAACCTGCAGCCACATGGCCCTTTGTGGCACGAGTTTGACACCCCTGGTCTATAGTGAGAGGCATGTAAAAGGACCATTGCTGACTTTTGTAAGAAGTAGGCTGCAAAGCCGTCAGCGTGTTTCTGTCCCTTGCTAAAATGGTTGTGACAGTAAGGCCATACGATGTAAAAACCTATGCCAAATCGGATGATTCGCTGTGGCAACTCCCGAGAAAAGGGAGAAAGCCGAAAGAAAGGAAAAAACTTATTTATACATACCAGTCCTTCTCAAAAAACCCCAGTGTGGCTAACTGGGTTATCAAAGGCTGGCCATGTCTCTCACTGTCTATGGTGTGAGGCATGTAAAAGAACCATTGCTGACATCCGTAAAGAGTAGGCTGCAAAGTCGTCAGCGTGTTTCTGTTCCTTGCTAAAAGGGTTGTGACAGGAAGGGCATCCGACGTAAAAACCTCTGCCAAATCAAACTTGCGAATCGATGATTCGCTGTGGCGACTCCCGAGTAAAAGGGAAAAAGACGAAAGGAAGACGGACAGACCTTCTTGGAAAATTAGCATATTATGATAAAGTTCATTATTTTCTGTAATGTGCTGATAAAAATTAAACTTTCATATATTTTAGATTCATTGCACACCAACTGAAATATTTCAGGTCTTTTATTGTTTTCAGCCGACCAATAAAAAAGATGCTTTTAATTCAAAAAAATAAGTCAACCTTCAAAATAATTATGTTCAGTTATGCACTCAATACTTGGTCAGGAAACCTTTTGCAGAAATGACCACTTCAATGTGGCGTGGCATGGAGGCAATCGGCCTGTGGCACTGCTGAGGTGTTATGGAGGCCCAAGATGCTTCGATAGCGGCCTTAAGCTCATCTGCAGTGTTGTATCTGGTGTCTCTCAACTTTCTCATCACAATATCCCACAGATTCTCTATGGGGTTCAGGTCAGGAGAGTTGGCAGGCCAATTGAGCACAGTAATACCATGGTCAGTAAACCATTTACCAATAAACCACAGTGGTTTTGGCACTGTGAGCAGCTGCCAGGTCGTGCTGAAAAATGAAATCTTCATCTCCATAAAGCTTTTCAGCAGATGGAAGCATGAAGTCCTCCAAAATCTGATAGCTAGCTAGTTGACCCTGCCCTTGATAAAACACAGTGGACCAACACCAGCAGCTGACATAGCACTCCAGACCATCACTGACTATGGGTACTTGACACTGGACTTCAGGCATTTTGGCATTTCCTTCTCCCCAGTCTTCCTCCAGACTTTGGCACCTTGATTTCCGAATGACATGCAAAATTTGCTTTCATCTGAAAAAAGTACTTTGGACCACTGAGCAACAGTCCAGTGCTGCTTCTCTGTAGCCCAGGTCAGGCGCCTCTGCCGCTGTTTCTGGTTCAAAAGTGGCTTGACCTGGGGAATGCGGCACCTGTAGCCCATTGCCTGTGCACGGAGGCTCTGGATGTTTCTACTCCAGACTCAGGCCACTGCTTCCACAGATCCCCCAAGGTCTGGAATCGGCCCTTCTTTCACTTTTTCCTTCCCACAGACGTCCCACCGAGGTGCCTTGATACAGCACTCTGGGAACAACCTATTCGCTCAGAGATTTCTTTGTGTCTTACCCTCTTGCTTGAAGGTGGCAATGGTGGTCTAGTGGTATAGGGTGCTGGATCACTGATCCAAAGGTTGGGGGTTCGAGTCCCACTCTCCACAAGGTTGTCACTGTCCCCCCAGTGCGACTAACTGGGTTATCAAAGGCGGGCCATGTCTCTCACTGTCTATGGTGAGAGGCATGTAAAAGAACCATTGCTGACTTTCCTAAAGAGTAGGCTGCAAAGTCGTCAGCGTGTTTCTGTCCCTTGCTAAAAGGCTTGTGACAGGAAGGGCATCCGACGTAAAAACCTCTGCCAAATTAAACGTGCGAATCAGATGATTCACTGTGGCGACTCCTGAGAAAAGGGAAAAAGCCGAAAGGAAGACAGACATAGACCCTCTTGCTTGAAGGTGTCAATGATGGCCTTCTGGACAGCAGTCAGGTCGGCAGTCTTACCCATGATTGCGGGTTTTGAGTAATGAACCAGGCTGGGAGTTTTTAAAAGCCTCAGGAATCTTTTGCAGGTGTTTAGCGTTAATTGGTTGATTCAGATGATTAGGTTAATAGCTCGTTTAGACTACCTGAACATGATATGCTAATTTTTTGAGATAGGAATTTTGGGTTTTCATGAGCTGTATGCCAAAATCATCAGTATTAAAACAATAAAATACCTGAAATATTTCAGTTGGTGTGCAATGAATGTAAAATATATGAAAGTTTAATTTTTATCAGTACATGACAGAAAATAATGAACTTTATTACAATATGCTATTTTTTTTGAGAAGTAAACTTTTTTTTTCAGTCAGGCAGTGTAATTTTGTGAGCCCTGCCGTTTCAGTTTTTGTTTTCATTGGCAACAAGTTTACCATGTAAAAATTCGGGTGCATTCCTGATCATTTTAGTTAAAAAAATTAATGCATCACCGCTTTTTGAGTGGATTGTTATTTTTAACATGTAGCACATTATGAACCATATGTTTTTTCTTCAAAAGGCTTGTCACATTCAAGCCATCCTAATAGCAGTGAAATGTTTAGAGTTCTGCCACTTATGTTCATGTAATGAACACATCCTGATAAACCTGTTGAGAGAATCAGTCCATGGTGATGGGGTCACGTTACACGGCTCGATGTTCTAAAACATGGATAACTAAAGTGGAACTGAAGAGTCCATTATATTTTCTTCCATTACCGTTTCCTGTCTGATGGCCAACACATGTTGCAGTACTTGTCTGTTGAACTGACTTTGTTGCAGGTTTTGTGATTTAAAATATTTTGTTGAATGTTAAATATTGAACTAAACTTTCATCCATTAACCTACATCACTGTTTACTTCTGAAAGAATTCAATGCATAGTTGACCGCTTTTACAGTTGAATTATAGGTTCATCTGTTTTTGTCAAATTTTAAAAGCTAACATTTTGCACAAAACATCCCAATTACAGCTATTACCTGAAATATCCCAAGTACAGTTATTACCTGAAACATCATAATTAGTTATCTGAAATGCACAATAAAATATGAACTGTTCAGATCTTGCCTGCCTGTAAATTCGGCAGATATTTGTACTTGTTTTGTTGAAAATTTTAATTTCTTTAAATATCTGATGGTTCTTTCTGCTTCCTCAGATCCCAAGATCAGGATCTTTGATTTGGGTAGGAAGAAGGCTAAGGTGGATGAATTCCCCTTGTGTGGTCATATGGTGTCTGATGAGTATGAGCAGCTGTCCTCTGAGGGTAAGTGGAACGGTGATGTTTTGAAGACTGTACTTAAATTAATCATCTGACAGTTATAGCTGTTTTGCTGTTTGATGACTGACCTTAAACTATGTCTGGTTTCGTATAGCTCTTGAAGCTGCCCGTATTTGTGCCAACAAATACATGGTGAAGACATGTGGTAAAGATGGTTTCCACATCCGTGTGCGCCTGCACCCTTTCCATGTCATCCGCATCAACAAAATGTTATCCTGTGCTGGAGCTGATAGGTGAGTTCGCGGTGGGATAAAACGGCGACTGCAGTTTATTAAGCCGACCAGCCTGGTTGTTTTGTACTACTCTGGTGTGCAAAAGCTGCAGACAGTAAATCTTTGGTTGTGTATGAACCCAGCTTGTGAAGTGCTGGGTCCTTTAAGGGACCACTGAGACAAGACCTCATTAAAGTTTTAAAGAAGTGTTTGGTGATGATATTGTTTTTTATAGCGTTTGTTTCTTCTGTCTAGGCTCCAAACTGGAATGCGTGGTGCCTTTGGAAAGCCACAGGGCACAGTAGCCCGTGTGCACATCGGACAAGTCATCATGTCTGTGCGTACGAAGGCCCAAAACAAGGAGCACGTTATTGAGGCCCTGAGGAGAGCCAAGTTCAAGTTTCCTGGCCGTCAGAAGGTACATCCCACCTCTCACTCTGATGCAATTGGTGTTGCTTTTTTTTTTTTTTTTTTTTGATGAAAAGACAAGGCTGTTTTGGTCTAAAACTCCTCCCTGGTGTAGTGTTTCGGGCATGACCAACCGGGATGAGACCTTGGGGTCGACCTAGAACATGCTGGAAGGGACTATGTCTCTCGGCTTGTCTGGGAACGTCTCGGTGTCCCCCCAGAAGAGCTGGAGGAAGTGGCGCGGGAGGTGGATGTCTGGACCTCTCTGCTTAGGTTGCTGCCCCCACGACTCATTTCTGGATTAAGCATACCTGCCAACTAGTCTGGTTTTGCCATAATGATTACGGTTTATCTCACTCAGGGTTACGGTTGTATTAATAAAAAAAAGTACTTTTTTTTTTTTCATGCATGACAATTTTCCACGGAATTCCACGATTTTTATCTCAAATTGGTCATTTCTGTGACTTGTCTAAATCCGAGAAGAAAATTTTAGGAGGGGTATAGGGGCGCTTCTGGCAAGTTTACGTGCTTGTGCTTGAGACAAAGCGCGGCTTATCTGGACTTTCCATCTTTCAAGTGAGCGAGTGAAGGCTGAGTACTAAACAAGTATTCAACGGCGCCCTTGCTCACTTGAAAGCCTGGAAGTCCGGATAAGCCGCGCTTTGTCTCAAGCACAAGCAAGTGAACTTGCTTCAAGTGCCTACTTTCGGTGGAGCACCTCACAATCAGCAAACAGACTCAGAACGTATCGGAACCTTTGGCGAGTTTCATAAAGAAATCTGATGTCGCCAGCAAGGTCTTGTGTGTTCATTGCAACGACCTGATCAGTTATGGATCTCGCGGCTGTATTGCACTTATGGCCAACAGACAAGTGCAGTCAGAGGGAACTACTAAATATTTTTCATTTCGATTGTGAACTCCTCTAGAAATGTAACTTAATAAAAGTTATCTGTATTGGTAAAATAATTGTGTGATAAACTTACTTGCATTGTTTAATATGTATGGAAATTTTATTTTTGTTTTGCAGACAAACATAAGTAATTCGTTCAATTTGAAAATACAGTACTCAATACATCGTTGACGGTTGTCATATAAATTAATACACTGTCGTTATTTACCCGAGTAGTATCTCCACATTAATCAGTAACTAGCAGGCTGGGACAGTTGAAAATTTTTCATAAATGTATAATTTCCCCCTTTGTGGCTTTTGAAAATTATGCATGTCATATTTGCTGAGGGAAACGGTCAAGAGAAAGTTGGACAATTTTGCATGGGTTTAGCCCGAAAGTTTGTCAACATTTGTCAAATGCATGATTATGCCTCCAAAAATTCTGAAAGGATATGGACCAGAAAGTTTGTCCTTGATCTTTTCCATCAGCATTTCTGCTTTGACAGTTTGAGGAAAATGGAAACATGATTGTTAAAGAAATAGGAGGTTCTTTGCCACATTCTAACTTGATTTAATGCAAATAATCATGTAGCGTCAGGGGGCTTCGCCGCCCCCCCCCCCCCCCGAACCCCCAACAGGACTTTGTCCTGGACAGCTACTAGGCTTTTCAGGTTTCAAAAGTTGGCAGGTGTGGATTAAGTAGATGATGATTTCATGTTGTATGAGCAAGAGCTGGGATGTTGGGAGAAATGATTTAGGAATTCAGCTTTATAATTACCTCTCTACATTTTCTCTGTAGATCCACATCTCCAAGAAATATGGCTTCACCAAGTTTAATGCCGCTGACTTTGATGACCTGCTGCAGGAGAAGCGTGTGATCCCAGATGGCTGCAATGTAAAATACATCCCCAGCCATGGGCCTCTGAGCCGCTGGAAGGCGTTGCACGCCAACTAAGCACTAAACACTGATCACAGTAATGGCTTTGTGAGGTTAAGTGCTCAGTTACCTGGAGTAAATAAACAAACTTTCAAATATAAAGAGATTTGGGGCGTTTTTATTTTTATTAATTTGTACTGTATAAGTGGATTGAGAGTTTAAGTTCTCATGACCATAAACTGCACCATTGTGTATCAATTGAACCCAAACAAGTGTGTGGTCATCAGATTTCAATTGCATGACCTCACCACCCTATTTAGTCAAATCAGAAAATGAGTTTGGACCTCCTAGGTCCCATCGGTCCATTTGATTACTATGGTACTATGTAAATCCTGCATTCAACCCTCAACCATTAGGTTTTTCCTGTCCTCTTGAATTTATGACTGGAAAACTTGAACTTGATTTTTCAAAATCCATAAAACCTGGCACATCCCGAAGACTTTATTTCTACCATGTTATGGTCCGAGCTCTCTGGTACTGTCCATGAGGGAAAGTGATTCCTCATGTGTGCTCTAGGCCACTGTTTCAGCCCTGATTATATCACATAAAAGGAAAGTATTGAGGGGACAAACCTGCTCATGATACATTCAGGTAGTCAATTGACTTATTGCCACATAAATGTTGAGCCTTTGCCTGATTTCAGTGGCAGTGCAATGCTGATTTACATGTGATCACGGCAAAAAGCAGGTCAACAAAATACCAGAATGCAGCCAAAGAGACTTGATTTTTTTTGTTTATTTGGCATAATAAACAGAAATTCTGGAAACATTGTGTAACAAACCCATGATTTCTAATAGTCCTAACAGGTTCTGACTATTTAATGAGGTAACTGGCATCTTTGGTAGCCTTACAGACAATGACTAGACCTGACCACCATTAACAACAACAACCCACCACCCACGTGTACAAACTGCAGAGAGAATTGAAACATCTTTTAATAAGTATGTGCAGATAGACAAAAGCAAAATAACCAAGTTTCTCAAAATATTCCTGTTCACTAATTGGCATTTATTTACTGTGCAGTCTCAGAATGACAGGACAAGCTTTGCATACGATGGGGTTGCCAGTGGTAGTGGAACCTCGTGGTTGAGCACAATTTGTTCCAAAAATATGGCCGATTACTGATTTGTTCAAAGTGAAACAATAGTTAGCTTGAGAAATAGATAAAGCTCGATTAATGCGTTCATGTCTACTTTCGTCAATACGGTTGGGTATAAAATCTAAAAACAAGGTGTATTTATGAAACATTCATATACAATGCTTACATTAGATGCACAAAAAAGTCAAACAATAGAGCAGGGCTCTTGAACCGCACGCGGCTCTCGATCAGTAAGAATGTGGCTCTTTGCCTCTTATTCTATATACAAGTAACATCCCATTTACGTCCACCCGTACTTACGACCACCAGATGCTCATTTTATTTATTTATTTTATTCAATGTCTGGCACAGCAGCACGTAGCAGCCCAGAATCTCTCTTACACAGCGATCTACCACTACACTCCGTAACTAGATACCATCTTGGCAGCATCTAAATTTTGTACCCTACACCGTTACCATGGCCCCCAGAGAAAACCCACTTCATCAGATGGAAATCCTGCAGAGAAAGCGAGGAGGGCACTGACTTTGGAGATGAAGATGAAAGTGATCAAAGAATATGAAGGAGGGAAAAAAAGTAAATTCCATCGCTTGAGATAACCAACTTTCCCACTCAACGGTATCGACGATCTTAAAGGATATGGACCGCATAAAGGAAGCCGCCCCAATCAAGTCCACGATTACTACAAAGCAGCGTGAAGGACCAATCGCCGAGATGGAGAAGTTGCTCTACACGTGGTTGGAGGATAATCGACAACGGAATGTGAAAATGATGTTGCGAGGAGTGCAAAGTAAGGCTACAAGTTCATTTAAAAATGTTGAAAGAACGTGGAGGTGAAGAATATGCTTCTCTTGAATTTGTTGCAAGTGATGGATGGGTTCATCACTTTCAAGAGCGTTACCAGGTTCACTACGTCATATCGAAAGGTGAGGCTGCTAGTAATGATGAGCCTGCAGCTAAGGCATTCGTGGAGAAAATAATTAATTTAATTAAAAGATGAAGGGTATTTGCCAGAGCAGGTTTTCAATGTTGATGAAACGGTGTTATTTTGGAAGAAAATGCCAAAAGGGACGTATATCAACAAGGAATTTAAGGGCACCAGGACATAAGGCCATAAAAGAAAGATTTACGGGTTGGTAGGTGGTAACATTTCTGGCCATAAGTTGAAACCCTTTCTCATCGCCCTAATAAATCAGAAAAAGTTGCGAAAAAACGCAACAGATTGACATCGTGTATCCTATACAGTAATACCTAGAACACTCGCGTCGGCCATTTTGAATGGCATTCGACTTACGTCCAAGCTGACTTATGACTGGTTGGTCCGAATCGATCCCAGTAACAAGTCGGATGTTACTTGTACTGTGGCTCTTTCATTTTCGTTTATTTTTTTTTTTACTTAAAACACACTTAAATCCATCAGGGGTTATTAAAAACAAATAAATAATATTTTAAAATTATTTTGACAAATTGGGTGTTTCTTTATTCCGTGTCTGACACGCAAGTGAGCGCCAATTATCTGCGCGGATGACGTCTAATGCTGGGAAATTAAGTAAACATTTTCTTCGCATGCGTGCTTTACCCTCTTTGTCAAAATGGCAAAATGCAAAGCTAAATGAAAATATAAAGATGAACACGGGACATTTCTGGAAGAATGGGAAGATGCTTATTTTTTTATTGAACAAAATGGCAAATCACTCTTTTAATTATGCAGTACCACGATATCACATTTCAAGGCTTATGCCAGCCTGACACTAGTACGCATTCATGGTACTCCACGGTACGCCAAAGTGAGTACCTTCGTGAGAATTGTGAGCGCCATCACGGGAACAATATGAGCGAGATGAGTGCCATTGAGGGACATTGCCGACCCAAAAAATGAAACGTTCATTAATTTTGTCACGCACTCTTTTGCGTACCTTTCCGTGAACTATAAGGAAACAGTGAGGGCACGTGTAAATGCCCACCACGTCACGGGTCATCAATCAATGCCGCGCAACGTTACACCTGTATCCTCAATGGTGCTCGTGTCCTCCATGGTGGTCATTGACTGCTCAATGTTTCCTCTTATACATTACGCATTGTCCAACATTAACTGTTGGCGGACCAGGGAGTGAGTCGTGGACAGAACTGTGTTTCTCACGATTTCCTCAAAGGTAATCATAGTCCACTCCAAGCTGCTCACCTTTAAGTTTGGGTGAGCACTCAAACCACTGGATTCCTCAACACCACGCACAAACTATTAACCAATCGGTCATAACGGCCAAACTGCTGCCTCCTGGTCAACCATTCCCTCACCCACACTGTTCTGGCTTTTCTCATCTTTGATCCAGTTGATTTGCTGGTAGTATCAGGTGTGGATTCTAGCTGCTCACATATATCAGTGTCATAGTCTTCAATTAGTAGTAATGCAGCAGCACCTGCAAGACAGACACTTTGTTGATTTAATGCCATTTTCTTGGCATCGCTACAGTTCATCATCTTGACGACTACAAGAATGAATGGTGGATGAATCCAGCTACCCAATACACACACTTGTGAGGCGTGACAAGGAGTGTCATAAAACAGAAACGCGGTCACCTTTTTAGCGTGATGTTGAGCAAACTTGTCTGGCCATTGAGTGACGTTGAGGAACTTGGAGCACCCCAGCACAAACAATTCGCAAAAATACCGCAATGGTGAGGAATCGAGCGGAACGTCGTGGAACATCCTCAATGGTACGAATGAGCAACCTATGAGCAAAGCTTATTCCTCTCTGGCACAAACTGTTTGACTGACAGATGAAATGAACACAAAATCATTCCACCATGGTACGCATGAATGAGTGCCGGCTGGCTTTAGTTAGTTAGTTGGAGATGAAGATTCTTTACGATATTTCAAAATCAGTGGTCGACTGATGCCAGTTTGTGGCCAGAAGTTACCTACGTAAATATTATAAATTACTTGGTTATAAAAAAAAAAAAAAAAAAAAAAAAAAAAAGTGCATACTGTATACCTGGGAAGACTTTGATGCATTCAAGAGCCTGGATGCATACAACCACTTTATGTCAGGGTGGGTGAAGGATGTAGGCTGCAATGACCTCTGCCTCGTGACCTCTAAGGCAGTGGTCCCCAACCTTTTTATCACCACGGAGCGGTCAACACTTGGCAAATTGACCGCAGACCGGGGAGGTTGGCGGCATAGATTGTTTGTATTGTAAATATAACGTTTGTATAAATTATTATATATAATATATAGATAATAATAATAAGCACTCCATGAATGTTATTTTTCAACAGCTGGAATAAAGTTGGTTGGGAAGTAGAGCTTGAACTTTTCTTAAAAAAACAAAAACAGCTGATGGCGCACCAGTGAATGAAGGCTCAGTCTCACCCAAAATCTCCACTATTGTTTGAAACATGTCCAGTACGCCTCTGTTCATGTGCCATCCCCCTGTGGGTTACATTTTAGCTCTCAAATAACCGAGAATTCTGTCATTTTTCAAAATAAAAGACTTTTTCAAAATTAAAGCTCGTTCAGACTCAGACAATAAATAAAACGGAAGTAATTAATCATTTCTTCTGTGGACCAGTACCAATTGATTCACGGATCAGTACCGTGGTTGGGGACCACTGCTCTAAGGTATGTTGTAGTTTAGATATTCGATGTATATATTTGTAGTATGCTTATGCAAAGTTGTGCACATATATTTAACTGCTTGAAAAAGTAATCCTTCATAAAAAAAAATAAAAAAAAAAAAAAAGCAAATTTTCTTCTCCAGTAATTTTTTAAAAATTATACGTCATCGCAGAGAGGTCTCGTTACCCTGTTTAATGATTTATATCAATCACATTTACAGAATTCTGCAGCCTGTTAATTTTATAAACAACCACATGTTGACATTTAAGTTTACGTATCATGTAACAGGTGTATTATTTCCTATTTTCCATTTTATTTTTCAACTCCGTCAGCTAAGCCTATTGATGAAATGAGTTATTATTGTCCACTTCATAAACAAAATGGACATTATGTGTCAATAATTGTGTTCTACAATATGAAATATTACTTTTGAAAAATTACTTTTACCAGATTTTATGTCATCTGACAGGACACTACCATACCCCATCATTTTTTCATCTTAAGTTACAAATTAATTTTTGAAATGTTTGTTCAAAAAATTTTTTTCTGTATTTTTTTTTCCACTCTTATGACAAAAAGAATGTTTTAAGACTAAAACTGAAATATAATAAAAATGTCAAATGTACATAGTCAAATGCAAAGGTTGGTAAGTTGGTAGAAATTATGAAAATATTGGCATTCCGGCCCCTCCCCCGCTTCTCAGTCGATTGCTACAGTCGGAAGGCAAAATGAAAACAGTCGTTAAAGAAATGTGTGGTGTACATGTAAAATACTTTTGGAAAACGAATTAAAACTTAGCCTGTCCTCAGTGTGGATTGAGAACATATATACCTTTGCGCAAACTTTCAGGTGCGATATTCCCAAAGAATGAATGAGGCGCCCACACAACCGTGATTGATAGCAGAGAAGGAAGGAAGGAAGACTGTCAGTGGTTTTTCACTTCTCTGTCTCCTGATCGCAGTTTCACGATTTCACGTTCTCACGACTTTTCTCTTTTACCTTTTACTTTCCAGTAGAATTACTGCTGCTTTTCTTCGGACCCAGGCTTAAGGGTTAAAGTAGCTGTAATGTAACGAATAAACACAATACGCAGTACGAGACACTCGCTGTTCAATACAAGTACTGTACACTGAGCAGCGTTCAACACACTCGACTCTGCTCCATTTGAACACCAAGGCATATTTCGATACTCAGACTCGTTCGACTAAAGAGTCGTTCGACCACCGAGGTCCCATTGTACCTCGTATGCAAAGATACATGTTGACACTTGTTCCACATGGTTGTAGAAACCAAATCTGTGTGACTGTTCTATAATCATGATGAAACACTGGGCAACCCAAATAATCCTGAGTGAATAGGAGAAATGTATTACCTGAGAAGAAGAAATTGATTTCCCAATCCTTGATTATTCTCTGCATGCACTAATATCCAACTGCTGTATTTAATTTAAAAATACAGGGATCCCTCAGTACTTCGCACTTCAATTCATGCAGCTTCAATCGCGTTTTTTTTTCCCCCTTTTAAATATTTATTGAATTTAAAAAAAAAAAAAAAAAAAAAAAAAAAAAAAAAAAAAATCAGGAATAATTGGGGAAAAAGTTAAGGAAAATGCCACAAAAACAAGACCAATTATGCAAAAAAGAACCCCAAGCAAAAACAAAAAAACAACCCAAAACCTCCCATCAAAACTAATTATATTTTTGCGAAGTGTGCTTCTGAGTGTGTCTGTATTTACATTTTATTTACATCTTATGCATAATTTTTTCATGTTTAATAGTTATTATAAGCATTTATTGCATTGACTATGTATTGATTGATATTATATACACATATACATATACGTCAGTCGGGGGGGTTGATCCTACTTTGCGGAATTCGGTGGTCGGGGGGGGGGGCTCGGCCCCAAATAACCGCGGAAAGTGAGGGATCCCTGTAAACATACACATCCAGAATAGATTTGGCCACACACATTGTGTTTCAATAGACACAAACAGCAGGTGACCATGGAGTCTTAAAAATAAAAAGGTTGAGTTCATTCATGCATGCTAGATACTGCTGTTGGGAAAAGTATTCTTTGTCAAGCTAGCATTAAATATATCTACAACCCCCCCCCCTCCAAAAAAAAAAAAGGCAAATGACTGGCATTTTTAGCCGCCAACTACCTTAAAGTGTACTTCCTACCACGTAGAAATTAAACATTGCCTTTAAAAATTCCATCATAACTTTAAAACCACTGGCTGAATAAACTGGTTTTAGTGGTCAATAAACTCCTTCACCATTTACATTCTCCTTGATTTAAAACAAAAATGACTGTATCACAGTACTGCCCAGAAACCCTGTAACATTTATGTGCAGCTTCAGCTTAGATAATAAAATATTAATTGTAGAATCAGTGCATAAAATTGTTAACCAGAAAACTGTCCACTTGCACACGGAGATCATTTCAACTGGAGTAACAAGGGAAGGCCAAGAGTGAGTGGGAACAAAATTGTACTTCCCCTCTCACTTCCCGACTTGATTTTCAGTTTCACCTCTACAGGATAATGATCACTCACACGTAAAGCCTGCAAGGAAAATATATTTTTAAAAAAACAAAAAACAAAACATACCACGTGCACCATCCTGGCTTTCATTCAAAGCTGTGGCTGGTTAAGGTGGGGCCGCGTGGTGGTGTAATGGTTCATGTATCTTTTTTTTTTGTTGTTGTTATTGAAGTTCTGATTCCTTTATTCAGGTGTTTGTGTGTGGAGTTTGCATGTTCTCTCTGTGTTTGCATGGCTTTCGTCCCGGTACACCAGTTTCAGTCTACAATCCAAAGACATGCATTTTAGGCTAAGTGGCGGTTTTCAGATTGACCCTCAATGTGAGTGTGAATGGTTGTACGTGTGTGTCTGTCTCTCTTTGATGGTCTTGGCAAGCTGGTCAGGGTGTACTCAACCTTTGTTCCGTATCAGCTGAGATAGGTTCTAGCCTCCCCGTGACTCTAATAGGATTAAGCGTTTCGGCAAATGAGCGAGTGAGTGAATACATTTGTTGGAAAGGTTTGTGCATAGTTCGAAATATAAATGACGAAAATATAGCTATGAGGAAAGAAGACGTAATTATTGATTATATTAATTATTTGGAATTTTTGGTTGGGGTGAAGTGCAAAATAAAAATCCTAACACATAAAACTCGCTATTTCACACAGAATGCATAAAACGCTGCCAAAACAATTTAAATGCCTCCAATTTATTAACTCCCGTCACCCCTTAAGGTAATAAATGGACTCCATCGATACCAGTTGTTAGTTTAAAAACTTTGGAAATAAATGAGCTAGAATCACCAAATTTAGTGTACGTGTCCTCTCAGGGACAAATACATTTGGATTGTTTATGGATCACCTTGAGCCTTATACAAGGTCACATGGTCATGTTTTATATTCTGTACTTGTTAGACTTTAAAATTACTTTATGAAAAAAAAAAAACTATGTATTTACATACAGAAATATTATATTTTAACAATAATATTCATTATTATTTGTCTATTTTTGACAAATATTATAAAGTGGTCCTGCCGGTAGGGAGAATTTACTCCCCTATGGTCCCATTTTAAAACTTCAGTGGTTCTGAAAATCCTGTGCTGGAACCCTTCCAGAGTTTTTGGTTTAATTTAAGCATTGCACGGCACTGGCCTTATGAGCTGTCCAGGGTGTACTCTGCCCTCACGCAGAGTCAGCTGAGATGGGCTCCATTAGGATTACGCAATTCAGAAAATGAATGAAATATTTTGTCTTCAGTTCCTCTCTGTGTGGATGCTGCTCAAATAAATCCCATTTCTATACAGTAATGTCTTCAGTTTAAAAAGGGGAAAAAAAACCTTTTTAAATTTTGAAATTGATGGAAAACAATCAGATTTATTTTTAGGCCATAACACCCAGCCCAAGTGATCTGTATGTTTTTGTGGGTGTCTGTTAGCTTCAACACCGAAGTAACTATGGGTCCAACTCCTCCTGATGGGACGCGAGTATTTTTACTGGTGCCGGGTGAACAGATGCACGGGGACTAATGCAAATTCGAACCCACAACCTCTCAATCATGAGCTCAGCACACTTACCACTACACCACCACTCCCACTGATGTGGGTGTTTATAGTTAAAAAGCACTCACCTCTTCCTCCCTGAGGTGGTACGCACGGGCAAAATCAAACGGCTGTGCCGAGAATGGCACTATGGCTCGGAGTAAGGTATCTCCATGCACGACTATCCTGTACGATCAGAAATAAATACGTAATCAAACACCAATTTAACCAGCTAGAACAGACTGTAAACCACCTAAACAGTCCAAGGTAGAGTTATTCAACCTTATCCACCACAGCCTAGTGTGGGTGCAGTCCACATTCCAGCCAAGCCACAGCCACACCTTCCACCTATGTAAAAGCAACTGATCTTCACTTTTAACTCTCCAGTGTAGTTCCTGCTTGGCTGGTGTGAAAACCTGTGTGCACACCGGCCCTTTGCGGATAAGGACAAATACCCCTGGAATACGACTTACCTGTCGTATGCACAGTCAGTTGTCTCTCTTACTGTCGTGTCCTGAGTATCTTCAATCAACCAGCTGAAAATATCTCTGTAGAGTCTTATTTTCTTCCTGTTTTTTTTGGCCACGTATCCACAAGCTGCATTGAAGTCACCGAGGAATATGATGTCCTATGATAGAAGAGTGGCGTTATTAGAGAAAAAAAGCTTTCTAAAAGTCAAAAACCTTTAAAAACAAAAACTGTTTCAGGTGCTTTCTGTGCGACTGTATCTCACCTCTGTGTCCCACCTCTGTCTAACATCCTCAAAGACATCATACAGTTCATCGATCTCTTTGGTGGCGTTAGAAGGAGAGGTGTGTATTGGGATCAGTACAAACTCACCAATCACTGTAGAACATTACTGCGTTATAAGCCAGGCTTTACAATAAAAGCAACAGCAAATATAGCAAAAATTACAATATTGTGTAACCATCACTTCCTTAAAACGTTAGTGTCCCTCAGTCTTAAGGTGACTGTTCACTAGTTAATACGCTGTGTGCTTTATCTTACAATAGCAGTTCATTAGGCACAATACAAAGGTTTCCCAGTAAAACCAACACCAGCTCACATGCTTAGTATCTCTTATTGACCTTTTTTGCATCTTGTTTTGGTTCTGTATCTGTCTGCAATAAAAACAGTGTGTGACAGGTGGAGCGATTTTGCACAATAACGATTCATAAAAATCTGAAAACAAGTGTTCAGAAACATAATAAACATTAAGGCACATGATTTCATTCACTCATTACCTGAACCACTTAATCCAAGTATTACCATCTCAGCCAAATCTGGATGCAGGCAGGGCTAATCCTGAACAGCTCTCCAGACCGACACAGGGCAGAACCCACACAAGGTAAACAAATTGCCTAATTTAAGGCGCCATGACGCTGATCAAGTAATTACTGAAGACAAATTAATGAACATAGTGTTTCTTTGTCTCACAAATTTCATCAATGATGCCAACATTGTGACTGTTTTGCCGGGTCCTGTGGGATCCCAGTCTTGGTATACAGCCCCAGGTCTTTGAACTGTGCTTCTACTTGTATCTGACTAAAACACAAACTGTTGATTCTAAAAAAAAAAAATGTATTCACAAACAGTTACATTTATTCGACCTGCCGATAAAACCTGCTCTCTTCATTTTTAACCCATCCCCCATGAAATACCCCAAAAAAAGGAACAAAACTACAATTGATCATACAGTGACATATACATACATACATACTTCACCTTACGAAACTAACCCGTTCCAGAAGTGGTTTCGTAACCTGATTTTTTTCATAAGTTGATTAGCATTTTACATGTAAAAGGCCAGATTCGTCCCAAGGCTCCCAATACTACTCCCTAAACCCTTTAAAAATGACAAAAGTATACCTTTTAAGGCCTCCTTCTGCTTCAATATCGTACCGATGGTAGACGGGTTTCGGCCATATTCCTTTGCGATATCATGCAACTGCATGTCACGAGCTTCTTCATTTCACTCGCACCGGGAATCACACACACGCGCGTGTGTATGTGTGTATGTGTGTATGTGTGTGTGTGTGTGTGCGCATGTTGACCATGTCTTCTTAGCAGAGTTATAATCTTACAAATGTTTATGCAAGGATAAAAGCCTGAGCCAAAAAATAAAGTTGCAATGAGCACACTCGAAAAACTCACGAAACAACAATAACTCTGTCCTTTACGCGTGTTAGAACTCCGTGACGAACAATGGGTGGAAGGCACACGAAAAGCATCATGGGTATTATGGCGCTACAGCTCCATAATAGCCAATGGGAGGCCAGCGGGGCAAGATGTTGGGAGATAGCCAACGGGAGAGCAACTCATGCATTGTTTGAATTTTTGAGATGGCACGTTTCATAACGTGAATTTTTTTCACATCCAGAGACGGAAATTTGAAGTACTGTAAATGCATTTCGTAACTTGGATTTTTCGTTTGTTGGGTCTTTCGTAAGGTGAGGTACCACTGTATTTGAGAATTTACAAGCAAAAAGCTAGATTCAGCCACCAGCCTTTTCAAGTAGATGCAGAGAGGAATTTTAATTTATATTCATGCATAATCTCATTCTGACCAAAACGAGGTAATGAGTTTCAGCTGGGGGCCGATGCCTACATACATGTTTGTGTTACCTGTTTTAGGTGCTCTGAAGCGTACTACAAAAGGCTCCCTGGCAAAAGCATCCTGATCTCCTTTCTGTGAGTCCGGGTACTGATACTGGTCTATAAGTTCAGCTGAGTCAGTCCTGTAGGAGGAAGCAATGGAGAGAGGAAGAAATTATGGTGCACCATCCATTCCTAAGAAGATCTGAATGAGGAAAAAAAAGTACTGCCGATGCATTGAACTACATGCAGGATTCAGCGTCATTTAATATTAACTTATTCCTACCTGAACAGGAAAACATACTGCTCTTGATATTGTGACCTGCCGAGACGTTCACTGGACACATAGTCATAGTGGTGATCGGTTTCATACCTGAGAGAAGAGATATGCTATTGATTACATTTGGAAACTAGAAATTGGTTGTTCATTGCTCAATGATAATAATAATAATAATAACAATAATTACATACACTGATCAGCCATAACATTGGAAACATTAGTCCGAATATCATCAATTGGTGTACAGTAAACTATACAGGAATGGCACAATCTATAGCTGTTATCCTGAGTGAACAGTCAAGTCTCCAAGTTGAAGTGTTGGAAGCATAAAGACCTGAGAGACTTTGAAAAAGACCATGTGACTACTAAACAACTTGTCATTGCTATTCATCTTTAAAACGTAAGGTGTTGTGGGGTGTTTCTGATACGCACTGGTAAGTACCTACGAAACTGGCCCAACGAAGGTCAACCAATGAACCAGTTGGTTCTTCTACAAAATTTTACTATGTAAAGCTGCTATGTGATGACCCAGCGAGCGGTCCTGGGAGTACTGTACGTACACCGCCCTCGCCCAAAGTTGGCTGAGATGGATGCCAGCCTTCCTATAACCATAATTAGGATTAAACGGCTTACAAAATAAATGAATGAATATGTGGCATCAACTGTATTAAAAAAAAAAGCTATACAAAGAAAACTGAACTTGGAATTCATGACATGGGTGCGAGTGTGAAGTGAAGACTAGTTTAACAAACTTCTGAAACTGTTGATGCTGATTATGATCGTAAGGAGTCAGAACACACCATCCATTACAGCTCACTGCATACAGGGCTACATACTCACAGACCAGTTCGATGTTTTTAATGTTTTGACTGATCGGTGTATATGATGCATTTTTAGCAGGGCAAAACGTTACTTGTTGAGTCTATCAATCAGAAGTGGAACGGCTGTTCCTTTGTGATCTCGGACTTCTTGCAGCAGACAAACATCACAGCGTGACACAATCTGGTAAAAAAAAAAAAAACAAATTTGATTCTAAATAAATAAGTGAGCATACTGTACAATCTGATTGGCACTATATCAGAAAAATCAGACACCGTGAATGAAATCGGTGTATATTATCTATACATTATAAGATTATATTTGTGCTTATATTATTATTGTTTATTTTCTTATCCTAATTAAAAACCGTCCAATTTGACATTATAATGAATTACATATCCACATATTATAACAGTGGCTGTCATGTCTACCATACCTGTGTTAGGATGTACACAACTTTGTTGTCTTTGGATTTTGAATCCCCAAAGCTCTGAACGTTGAAGGCGCAAATCTTGAATGCATGGCAGGCCAGTGGACCAAAGAAGTAGAGGAAAAAGAGCAAGGATAGTGGAAAGGTCATAGTAGATCTCCAGAGAGGGGGTCAGGACTTTCTTCCTATTTTTTTTTTGCCTTATATTTTAGGTCATAACTTGAAATCCGAGCTCAGTCATATGCCTCGTGCTTTTGGTCGCAGTGGAAGGAGAAGTAATCGAGAAACAAGACATGAAAGAAGTAAAAGTCATATGATTAGATTGGTTTCGCTCTGGCTTTCTAAATATCAAAACAATGTTGAGGAGGTTAACTCTACACGAATACAAAATCAAGTACACAAGTCATATTTGATCATAATATATACATTTATACAATATAGCACAAGCAAGAGTAATCAGGGAACTAATTACCTACTGTGAATGACAACAATGACAATGTTCAGTTAAATTATACCATTATGGGTGTAATACTGCTTTTATATAACTGTTTTATAAACAAACTATATAACCGTTCTAAAAAAAAAAAAAAAAAAAAAAAAAAAAAAAAAAACAACTTATATTGAGTCAATGACATTTCATACCAAATTACTGTGAAACTTATGGCAGTAAATTAAATTAATTTAATTTAATCCATCCAACTATCTATCTTCTTCCGCTTATACAAGGTCAGGTCATGGGGCAACCCAGGCATCATTTTCCCTAGGGATGCTCTAGCTTCTCATGGGATCTTAAGGTGTTTAGGGGCCAGACAGTATATACTGCATACAATTCTTCCAGCGAGTTCTGGCTCTACCCCGGTGCTTTCTTCCAGTTTGATGTGCCCCAAACACCTATAAAAAGGGAGCCACCCAGGAAGCATTCTAACCAGATAGCCGAACCACCTCAACCGACTCCTTACAATGTGGAGCAGCAGTGGCTTTACCCCAATTTCCTACCGGATGTCTGAGGCCACAGTTATCTCCTTTGAGTCATGTTTGACAAAGCCAGAATAATCACTTGTGAAACAAATAGCTGTTGGTGTTATATCAGTGATTACTTCATTTGCTTTTAGGTTAAAAATAAAATTCCACCTGGCTGAACCTCTAGGTGTGAGGACACCAAGACAGTGAGCCTGTCAAATTGCACCATTCCCAAAGGTACAGTAGAATGTCTGTTAGGATATGGAGTCGTTCATGTTCCTTTGATTCATGATTTCTTGTGATAAAACCCAATAACAAACTAAAAACAAATTAACAAGCTTGAATAAAGTTCATTCATTTTCTGAACGGCTTAATCCAAATTAGGGTCAAATTAGGAGGCTGGCGCCCATCTTAGCCGACTATGGGCAAAGGCAGACTACTCCCTTCACACCTCGCAATGCCATTGCAGTTGTTTTGGATAAATGTTATGATAAACTGGTAGTTGCTAGACAAAAGAGAGACAATTCCTGGTTCAGACAGCATCGCTAATAAAACAGGGAAGGTTAGTGGGATAAATAACTGAATGTGAGCCTTCCTGATGTTTACAACTACCAAATCTGAAATCTTGTACTTTACACACAGGAATTGCTGAAAAACCCAGAAATCTATTTATTGATAAAGTTATCACCACTCTGGTCACATTCAGGAGATTTTCCATCTTGGACATTCACCAGAATCATCAGCCTGTTTGGAATGCTAATCAACCCTCACCAGACTGACTGAGTGAGTGACTGACTGACTGACTGAGTGTCTGTCTGTCTGTCTACAGATCAATTGATTGATAGAGAGAGAGAGAGAACACGTGTGAGAGAAAAACACAGCCATGATGGGGAAAAAAATCCAAAATCACTCATTTGCCCAGCTGCTTAATCTTTAATTCGGAGCCGGCACTGCGGAAGGTGACGTATACCCTGAAAAGCTTGACAAACCATCACAGGGCCACACCCACAACCATTCAGACTATGACTTACACATAAGGGCAAGTAGGTACAACCAGTTAGCATAATGTGTACATCTTTGGACTGTGGGAGGAAACCCACACAAGTACAGGGACAGCAGGCAAACTCCACACAAAACATCATCATCGAGCCGAAGGCTCTTCTTACTGTGAGATGGCTGCGCTAACCACTAAGCTACCTGTTCCTGTGCAGAATGTACTAAAAAAAAAACAAGCATTTATGCAGCTCAACGTTCCGATTCAGGTTATTTTCAGCAATCTACCTCAACTTTGGTTCAACTCTGTTATTAATTAACTCTGACACCAATCACTTCCATTCAGTATAATAGGCTGCAGACTAATAATTAAAGAGGCAGGTTTTGGGCTGAAGGGTCATTGGATCGATTCCTAAACCAGCAGGGGAAAAAATGGGTAGTGCACAGGATGTGAGCAGTGTGTTCTCTTCCTCCACCTTATGGCTAAGGTGAGGGCAGTGGTGGCCTGGAGGTAAAGGGCGCTGGATCGCCGATCCTAAGGTTGGGGGTTCGAGTCCCACTCTCCACAAGGTTGTCACTGTCCCCCGAGTGCAGCTAACTGGGTTATCAAAGGCCAGCCATGTCTCTCACTGTCTATGGTGAGAGGTTCATGTAAAAGAACCATTGCTGAACCATTGTAAAGAGCAGCTGCAAAGCCGTCAGCGTGTTTCTGCCCCTTGCTAAAAGGGTTGCGTCAGGAAGGGCATCCGACGTAAAAACCTACGCCAAATCAAACATGTGAATCAATTGACTTGCTGTGGTGACCCTTGAAAAGGGAAAAAGCTTAAAGGAATGCAACGATGACACCCCCCACCAACACCACCACCACCACTTTCCAGATGCTGCAACATGTGGCAACCCTCAGCTAAGTGTTTTGTGTTCACTTAGTATGGGTTAAATGCAGAAGTCAAATTACCCTTGTATGAGTATTACAGTATCAAAATTAAACATAATTAAAGCAATTATAGATTACACATTATAAGATGGCCTGGGGAGCTGAACAGGGTATACCCCACCTTTGCCTGGAGCCGGCTGGGATGGGTTGGGCTTCTGGGGAGCTCAGATAATGGGGAAGGTGGTTTGGAAAATGAACAAGAACATTATCACTAATCTCCTACAATAACATTTAAAATACTGCTGGATAAAAACCCAGTTTAGACCCAAACATTGTGTCTCCCCCTCCATCCTACACTCAAATTGTAGGAAGACATCTGGAAGTACATGCAGTAGAAAGTACACAAGTAAGAACATGAAGGAAACATTCACCACCTGGTTTTTCCTGCTTTCTCCAAACAACATTTTCTTGATCTCAATTATGAAGAAATAGTTTCATCATCATCACAAACACACACAAAAAAAACCCGGTTCCATCCCAATCCACATCATGCACAGAGAGAAGTAAACAAACTTACTTTTCTTTCTTTGGCTGTTGTTTGGCTTGGTTGTTGTTGAACTGTAGCCGACGGCAGAAAGCAAGGAAGGAAGAGAAGAGCTCAGTCCAGAAAAGAAATGTCAAAGAAAAGAGTGTTAAACGACATGACAGCTGAAGTGACTCGAAGGAAATTTCCGGGGAATCGTTATTTCTTCTTCTTTCTTTCTTTCTTTCTTTCTGCAGTAGTCCTGTTCAGCGTAACCGGATCCGCCCTTCCAGGTTCAAACACTGAAGGAGGAGGAGCATGGCTTCTAAAACGGGCCACGTGATCAGCTCACAGGTGTTAGTATAAATAAAGCTCACACCCTCCTGATGAAAAAAATAATTTAATTAATTGAAAAATAGGCGATTTGTTTGAATGCATTTTGGAGTTCGTTCTTAAATCTTCCCCACTACACCATGTTTGTGAATAAACACATGAGCTACTATAATAAACTATTAATCTGTAGCTGTTGACATGTGTAGGCTGAATTACCTGCAACATGACCAGCTGTCACTCACTCATTTACAAACACCTCAGTTTTGTTAGGGTGGCGGAGAGGCTGGAGCCTATCTTAGCCAACACTAGTGAAGGACACCCTGAACAGTTAGCCAAACCATTGCGGGGCTAAAATGCGCACACACACACACACACACACACACACACACACACGTTCACTTTGCGACAGCTAATATGAATGTCTTTGCATGTAGGAGGAAACCGGGGTCCCAGAAAGAAACCCACACAAACTCCACACAGAAGCTCCAGAGCCTGGGACTCGAATTCAGGATCTTCTTGCTGTGAGGTGGACATGCTAACTGCTAATCACTACGCCACCATGTCTGTCTGTCTTCCTTTCGGCTTTTTCCCTTTTACTCGGGAGTTGCCGCAGCAAATCATCTGATTCGCATGTTTGATTTGGCAGAGGTTTTTTTTTTTTACTTCGGATGCCCTTCCTGTCACAACCCTTTTAGCAAGGGACAGAAACACGCTGACGACTTTGCAGCCTACTCTTTACGAAAGTCAGCAATGGTTTGTATGTGTGTGTGTGTGTGTGTGTGTGTTTGTATACAGCTTCTTCTTCTTTTCCTTTCGGCTGTTCCCTTCAGGGGTCGCCACAGCAAATGATCTGCCTCCATCTCTCCCTATCCTCTGCATCTTCTACTCTTACTCCAACGACCTTCATGTCCGCCTTCACTGCATCCATAAATCTTCTCTTTGGTCTTCCTCTGGGCCTTTTGCCTGGTAGTTCCAACCTCAGCATCCTACGACCAATATACTCACTATCCCTCCTCTGTGTTTGTATACAGCATAGTGCTAATTTAAGTACTGCTGAAAAGGGTGTTTTCAGCTGTTGTTTGGCGATACCCAGTGCCTCATCTGTCCAGATGTCAAAAGGAAGTTCATTCCACCACCTTGGAGTCAGAACAGAGAAGAGTTTTGATGCATTTTTCTTTTGTCCCTTGTTAGAGGGAGAGATCAGTCTAGCAGTGCAAGAAGATCTGAGAGAACGTGGTGCAGTGTGAGGTGAGATAAGTGCTTTGAGGTAGGAAGTTGCAGGTCCACTTTTGGCTTTGTAGGCAAGCATTGATGTTTTAAATTGAATGCGAGCAGATACAGGAAGCCAGTGGAGAGATCGTAGCAGTGGTGTGATGTGGGAAAATTTGGGAAAGTTGAAAATAAAAGCCATGCAGCTGCATTCTGGATCATTTTCAGAAGTCAAATAGCACTCAAAGGTAGACCTGCAAGGAGTGAGTTGCAGTAATCTAGTTTTGAGATGACAAAGGATTGAAGGAGTATCGGAGTATCCTTGCTGGAAAGAAATGGAGGAATCCTTCAGATGTTAAAGAGAAGAAATCGACATGATCAAGAAAGATTTATGATATGAGAAGGACAGTCAATTGTCCATGGTTACTCCGAGGCTTCGTGCAGTGCCTGAAGGAGAGATCACAGCTTTGTCCAAGAAGATTGCAAGATCTTGATGCGGGGATGAGTCAACTGGGATTAACAGCAATTCAGTCTTGCTGTGATTAAGCTTCAGCTGGTGAGCTAAACAAACAGACGTTTACAGCAGCTAACTTAGTCGCCATGCAGTTCTCTCAGGATGACCAATCTTCTTACTGAGCAACGTCTTTATTACTTCTTCTTTTCCTATAGGTTTTGGTGTATTTGATTATTTGCTCAGGGAGTTTCAATGCTCATTCATGCTCAGTGTATGCATTATATCATGAACAAATTCTTCATGAAAGTAGCATTGTAGTATATTAGCCAATATGCCCGCCTCAAAGCAAAAAGGTTCCAGCTCAGTAAGGGGGTTTCTGTTTGGAGTTTGCAAGATGCATATACAGTACTGAGCATGAATGAGCATTGGCAGTTTAAAGTAGCCCCCAAGTGTGAGTGTGAATATGAACATTGTGTATTAGTCCTGCACTGGACTGACAAACTGTTCATGGTGTACCCAACATAAGCCCAGAGTCGGCTGAGATAGGATCCAGTTCATTTTCAACAGTTCATTTTCTGTAACCACTTAATCCTAATTAGGGTCGCAGGGAGGCTGGCACCCATCCCAGCCGACTCCGGGCGAGGGCAGAATACACCCTGGACAGCTCACCAGGCTATCGCAGGGGGGAAACACGCTAATGGCTTTGCAGCCTACTAATGTCGAAAGTCAGCAATGGTTCTTTTACATGCCTATCACCATAGACAGTGAGCGACATGGCCGGCCTTTGATAACCCAATTAGCTGCACTTGGGGGACAGTGACAACCTGTGGTGAGTGGGGCTTGAACCTCCAACCGTAGGAGCAGTGATCCACTATATCCCTATACCACTAGGCCACCACTGCCCGTGAGTCCAGAGTCCCCAAAACCATAGTCGGATTAAACAGTTCAGCAAATGAATAAATTAATGTAACCATTCACGTTTTGACAGGATGAGTTTAATAAAGCATATTAATTCATTAAACACTTAACTTGGGTCAGACTGTGCTCTTAATTCTGGTCCCAGGCCCAGGTAAACACGGAGGGTTGCGCCAGGAATGACATCCAGCACCAAAGTTGTGTTAAATCAAACATGTGGATTTAATCTTTTAAGGATGATCAGCTGTACAAACCCTTCACTGGAACAGCTGAAAGAAGAAGAATAAGAAGACATAATAGATTAAGAAGAAGGAACTTATACAGTTCATTCTTTTTGGTTTCCTCAATGAAAAATATTCTGAAAGTGAAACATGTTGAAACCATTTGTTCCTGGTATGCAGTGGTAAGTACCCACCAAAGGTAATCCGAGTCAGGACAAGCAGTGAACTGGCAAGAGTGTCATGGGTTCCCAACACTCACTAATATGCACGAGGGAATGAAGGTCAGTGTATCTGCTATGATCCCACAGAACAGCTGCTGGAGCACAAACCACTGAAACAGTCAATGCTGTCTATGATAGAAAGGTATAAGAACACATAATGCATTGGAGCTTACACTATATATCAGTGTTAATGTGGCTGATTGGTGTATGTACAGTGGCACAAACTGGAACATAAAGTTCTTCTAAGCTACATTATCCTCCAAGACCCATCAATTATAATCACAGTTACTAATAAAATATCATTCGCTATGTTATATATTTAATTTGATTTAGGTCGGCATGATCCTCCCATGCTTGGGTTTCTCTTGGTATTCCGTTTCTCTTCCGCAGTCCAAACACATGCACATGAGGCTTATTGGCTATTCCATATTCTCCCGAGGTGTGAGCGTGAGTGGTTGTGTGTTGGCCATGCAAAGGTCTTGTGGGGCTGGCGGCGTAGTGGTAAGGGTGCTGTGCTACTGATCGGGAGATTGTGTGTTCAAATCCCAGTTAGATCCCCATTGTGGTAAGACCCCTGGGCAAAGATCTTAACCACAAGTGTGCCTCTGTGAAACCAGCAGTATAAGGGTACCAGTAAAAATATCCTGGGAAGGCAACCTGCGATGGACTAGTGTCCCATCCAGGAAGAGTTGAACTCCTGGTCGTTTCACGCTACAGAAACCAGGGATAAGTACCAGCCGGCCTGATGAGACACTAGGCTCGGGTGTAAAAAAAAAAAAAAAAAAAAAAACATGCAAAGGTCTGGTGAGCTGTTCAGGATGTACTCTGCCTTTGCCCAGTGCACAGTGATTTGGCAAATGAGTGCCCAGTGACTGAGTATAATAAATTTAATTTGGTAAAGGTTAGGAAGGGGCGGTGGTGGTCTAGTGGATAGGGCGTAGGATTGCTGATGCGAAGGTTGGGGGTTCGAGTCCCCACAGGGTTGTCACTGTCCCTCCCAGTGCAGCTAACTGGGTTATCAAAGGAGGGCCATGTCTCTCACTGTCTATGGTGAGAGGCATCTAAAAGAACCATTGCTGACTTTCCTAAAGAGTAGCTGCAAAGCTGTCAGTGTGTTTCTACGACCTGGAGAGGGATGAGCGCCACCAGGCCAAATCAGCCCAAGTCTCGCCATGAATGCGCCCCAACGACATACCCGGATGTTGAGGGACGAGTGAAGAAGTGAAAGGTTAGGAAACAGTAATGAGTGCCATCAATGCTACTGGTTTTCTTTTGTGAGTCATCAGATATTTAGTTATGTCGTCATATTTCGGGGAGGTGGGATACAAATGAAGAACCAATGTTATATTTTATAAAGTAAAAGGCAAAACTCAAGGACAAAAACAGAGCTGGCAAACAGGTTACAAACTTAAACAAACCACAAGGAAAACAAACAGGTTTCGAGACGAAAGGTCTTTCTTTTAGAATGACAGACAAAGTCAAGATGAAAATACCTCATGAAAAAAAGGGAAGATAAAACGGGTTCTTCATAAATAGGGTTCAGTAATTATCCATTAAGTCTCGTCATGCATTACCAGTCTTGTGTAATTATGCATTTTATGCCAAGACAGTCTATTGCCTTACGAGAGAAAGGGGCTGCCAACCCGGACAGTAATTATGCCTGTCAGGCCTTCTAGCCATAGTGAGTTTTATGAGGGTTTTTAAAATTAATTAATTAAATTTAAAAAATTTTATTCTTTTTTTTTTTTTTTTTTTTGCATTAACCCTTAAAATTAAATTCTTTCTAAATAAGCCAAAACTTCAAGGGTTCAAGGGTTAGAGCACTAAGTGCTTTGTTTTATACAGTAAGTTTTATGGCTCAGAGACATTAATACATAAATAATAATAATACATTTTATTTATATGGCGCCTTTCTCAGCACTCAAGGTCGCCTCACATCATAAAAACAGTAATAAAACATTCAAATAAAATACAATCAACATATTCAATATAAACAGACAGTTAAATACAGTTAAAATATTTACATGACAGTGCAGTTGTGGTTACAGTGAGTATGCAAGTTTGAACAGGTGAGTTTTGAGTCTGGATTTGAAGAGTGGGAATGTGTCTATATTGCGGAGATCGGGAGGAAGAGAATTCCAGAGCTGAATTAGCCCAATTCATTAGATGAATTAGCCCAATCTGTGTGTGTGTGTGTGTGTGTGTGTGTGTGTGTGTGTGTGTGTGTGTGTGTGTGTGTGTGTGTGGTTGTGTGAGAGAGAAAGGAGGAAATAAGGTTAACTAAATCATATTTCAGATTTTGACATGAATTTGGCCTCCGTGTGTTTTAACTTCTTTATCCATCCCTGGTGTAGGTTTATAAATTAAAGAATAATTTTTGATTAAAACTGTTTTTCCATTCATTCCTTCACTTTATCCTAAATAGGGCAGTGTTTCTCAAATAGTGGGGCGCACCCCTCTTGGGGGTGTGATATGATGCTGGGGGTGGGGGTGGGGGGGGGGCACAGTGTGCACAATGCCAGGGGAGTATGTATGACCCTGGGGAACATGCCTTTCTGGAATTGTGTACAAGAATTAAGTGTATTTGCACCTCCACTCCACTAGTTGGCAGTGGCGGCGGCTGGGTTGAAATGTTTTTTTTTCTTCCTCAGCGGGGCGCCACAGAAAATAATTGAGAAACACTGAATTTGGGTCACGGGGAAGCTGGCACACATCTCAGCTGACTCTTGCAGGGTACACCCTGGACAGCTCACGAGGCTATCAGAGGGGAGAAACACTCTGACAGCACCGCAGTGGCCTACTCTTCACAAATGACAGCAATGGTTCTTTTACATTCCTCTCACCACACACAGCGAGTGGATTTGCCAGCCTTTGATAACCCAGTTAGCTGCACTGGGGGGGGGGGACAGCAGGACAACTAGGTTATAAGGGGGCTAGAACCCACGACCTTCAGTTCACAAAGCCAGCACCATACCACCAGGCCACCAGTGCCTGATCTAATTTTTTTTTTTTTTTTTCCCCCCCATTTTAACTTCACAACCACTGATTCTATTCTGATAGTGTTTTATGATACAGGTTGAGTCAACCAGACTTTATTTTTCATTATCACATCTGTCCATGAGTTCATAGGTTCCATGATACAGGGGATGAAAGGAAAATATTTGGATTAAATGTTTTGTTCTTCTGTTGCATTTTTGTAGGTCTAGGACAGCTAGTATTGTTTGCCTTCTGTTATTTTTTCTATTTTGTTGATCCTCCTATAGGGTTATGTAACAGTATCTTCGGGCAAAAATAGAAAAGACGTTTATAAGTCTGTTTGACTAGATGCTGTCCATAATTTTATTTTTCTCTCACCAAGCAATCTTTTATAACTACATAGCTTTTCACAAAAGGACCGCTTGGTCTGCTAAAGTGATCAGATCCTTTGGTTCTGTAGCCTTGGGAAAAAATGCAAATTAAAAAGTTAAATGTGGTCCCTCTTTCTATCAGCAATGGGTTGTGAGAAAGGGTGTAGTGCAGTGCTTCTCAATTATTTTCTGTGGCGCCCCCCCCAGGAAGAAAAAAACATTTCACTCCCCCCACCGCCCGCGAGCGACTATAAATAGTATTACAGTATTTGCCTATAAAATTGTTATTAGTACACCTGTGCATAACATTGTATCTTTATTAATATTAAAAACAACAAAAAAAGAAATAGAGTTCAATTACATTAAAGAAAAACTCCATTAATATATTTTAAATCTATAACAGAAAACATTTAAAGTGCACCAATGTGCCTAAAATAAAAAAAAATACATCCTTATTTAAACTCGTTCAACTTATTTATGTCTTAATATCTCCGTCTCTCTCCACCTTTCTCTACGTTCCTGTTAGAGATTTTTTCCATGTTGTTTCTTGAGGGGTTGTTGACTGCACTTCGTATTGTTTGCTCATGCGAAAAACCGCTACACCATCGCGTGACAATGAGAGCACCACTGCCAACCAGTGGAGTGAAGGTGCAATTACACTTAATTCTCATACACAATTCCAGAAAAGTATGTTCCCCAGGGTCATATGCGTCCCATGGCATCACACTGAGGCCCCCCCCCCGCATCATATCGCACCCCCCTATTTGAGAAGCACTGGTGTAGTGTATTAACAGTTTATTATATCCAGTTTCCTTTTCTGCCTTCAGCACACTTTATTTTCCTCTAACTTAAGTCGCTGACATTTGCAAGACAAATTCAGCACTATTGGGTGATGGAACAGTTTTTATTCACATCCTGTATGCCCAGCAGTTAATTATTGCCAGTGCATGAAATCTAAAAAGCCACTAAATTCATCCACAGTCTTTTCTGAGCTTCAGTGTTCACTACATTTTAATGAGTTTAGGCCAAGATTCCTGATTTAGTAGAAATTTCCCTGTATTCCCACTGCCAGCGTTTTCTACAAAGTTCTTTCCTTGAAAGAAAACAACATCTGATTTATTTAATGTGAGAATACTTATCTGCTACCTATGAAAATGTTTTTTCTTTCCTCTCACATTTTCCACTTCACAATGATATAAATAATGAGTTTTCATTTCTGCATTACTGGATAATCTGTGGCTGAATCCTGAGCACATTCACAGATTAATCAGTCTTTTGTACCTTCCTGAGAGGATCTAACATTTTCTTCCTACATACCAAGACCATCATAACATAATACAGTGGTACCTCACCTTATTGATAGTCGCAGCAAACGAAAAATCCAGGTTCTGAAAAACATTTTCCAAAATTTTTTGTCTTTGTATACGAAACAAGTTCTCCTTACGAAACGCGCCATTCAAACATTCAAACAATGTGCACTCTCCATTGACTATCCCCCAACATCCCGCCCCGCTGGCCTCCCATTGGCTAGGAGGGATGACGCAGCTCCCTCCCATTGGCTATCTCCCAACATTCCTCTCTGCTGGCCTCCCATTGGCTAGGAGGGATGACGCAGCTCCCTTGAGCAGCAGCTTGTTTCATGAATTTTTCGAGTGTGCTCATTGCAACTTTATTTTTTGGCTCAGGCTTTTAACCTTGCATAAACATTTGTAAGATTATAACTCTGCTGAGAAGACATGGTCAATTAAAAGAAAAATCAAACAATGCACGAGTTGCTCTCCAATTGACTATGTCCCAACATCCCACCCCACTGGCCTCCCATTGGCTATCTCCCAACATCCCGCCCCACTGGCCTCCCATTGGCTAGGAGGGATGATGCAGCGCCCTTGAGCAGCAGCCTGTTTCATGGAGATTTTCGAGTGTGCTCATTGCAGCTTTATTTTTTGGCTCAGGATTTTAACCTTGCATAAACATTTGTAAGATTATAACTTTGATAAGAAGACATGGTCAACATGAAGTAAGTACCTTAAAAGGTCTGCTTTTATAATTTTTAAAGGGTAGTATTGGGGGCCTTGGAGTGAATCATGCGTTTTAAATGTAAAATGCGGTTCTACTTACGAAAAATTCAGGTTACGAAAAAGGCTCTGGAACGGATTAATTTCTTAAGGTGAGGTACCTCTGTGCATTTTAAAACTAGTACTGTACTGTATATTCTTTAATCATAACGCACCAAAACACATTAAAGTCTTATACAGGACTTATAGAAGGACATGTTTGGAGAGACCTTTACCTGACATGTCATACAACAGCACATAGTGAGTTAAAATGCTCCCTTCGAGTCTCAGGAGCTCATAGGCAGGGCCTTCACAGAATGACTTTATAGGCTCCCATTACAGACACATAGTCACACATTCATGATCTCTCTCTCTCTCTCTCTCTCTCTCTGTATCATTTCTGAACAGTAGAAAATGGACTCAAGGATGTTATTTTTCTCTTTACTGTTTGTACCATGGATTCTTTGGGTAACAGCAGAAATTGATGAGATGGAACTTAAAAATGGTGGGTTTCTGAGAGCTTTCTTGGATTTTGGTGATAATAAAAATTATGGAGTTTTCATGGAGGCAAAGAAAAAAAAGGTAAGGAGCTGAACATAAAGTACCTAATTCTGTAACTTTTTCTTTTTGTCGGTGCATTTCACTATAGGGTGGCATGTTTATAAAGTTTTAAAAGTATTTTATATCATGAATATATTTTCTCAAGATCTTAGGATCTGCTTCAGAAAAAAATTGCATCATGCCAGCAATCGTGAATCTGAATCTCAGGAAATTTTATATCCAATTGTAACCTCTGCCAATGCTGGGACAAACGTTCAGAGGGACAAACAACTGAACAAACTGGAACTGAACAAATAACATATTAAAGTAAATGGTTGAATTTAAATGCATAGAGTATGACATGCACCAAAATATCTCTTTATCCTTTTCTTTCTTCATGGATGGACCTCATCCAAGGAAAAGATCATTGCAGCCCCAGACTATGAAACTGTTGATAATACAAATGATGAAGGTTCAGCAGTAGAGAAAAAAGAAGCAGGTAATTGTGGACTTTATATATACACGCACACACGCACACACACACACACACATGCACACGCGTATGTGTGTGTGTGTGTGTGTGTGTTATATATATAAAAAAAACACATATATCAATAGTAATATGAGTTATGTAACATTTAAGATTAATTCACCCCTCTACCCCTCTCCAGATCTTCCTACTTGCTTGCTGTGTGTATGTTTGTCTGGATCTGTGTATTGTGAAGAGGTCACCCCAGAGATGACAACAGTACCGGCTTTGCCAAAAGAAACCACATATCTTTATGCACGCTTCAATAAAATTACAAAAATCACCAACAAGGACTTTACTACTGTTGGTAAGGGCAGTTGTACTGGGAGTGGCTGAAGTCAGCGCAATGGCTAACACCTGGACCTGAATGAGTGTAGAATAATGAGTGATACTTTCCAAGACACAATATCTAAAAACCACAACATAGCACTTGACAGAAAGATTTTAGATCTATTAATACTTTCAGCCGAAAGCATGCAGTCTTTAGCCAGATGTTTAACTCACTCCTTATGTGCTGCAGTAAGTCACTACACGGGTCTGACAGAACCTTGGAAAGCGAAGCATATTTACTAAGTTACATTTTACATTACAGGCTATGGCTTTCTAAAATTGTTCAGATGTCTATTTATTACAGGTACATTGAAAAGGATCGATTTGACGGGAAATCTTATTTCGGAAATTGAGGATGGAGCCTTCGCCAAACTGGATCAACTGGAAGAACTCACACTTGCTGAGAACAGATTATTCAAACTACCAATGCTTCCCCCCAAGCTTATTTCACTCAATGCCAATCACAATCGACTCAAAACAAAAGGCATCAGATCAACTGTTTTAAAGGTAATGAACTCTCTCTCTCTCTCTCTCTCTCTCTCTCTCTATATATATATATATATATATATATATATATATATATATATATATATATATATATATATATATACACACACATACAGGGATCCCTCACTTTCCGTGGTTAATGGGGACCGAGACCCCCCGCGACCGCTGATTCCCGCGAAGTAGGATCGACTCCCCTGACTGATGTACATGTATATGTGTATATAATATCAATAATACATATTCAATGCTAGAAATGCTTATAATAACAATTAAACATTCAAAAATAATGCATAAGATGTAAGTAAAATATAAATACACACACATACAGACACATGAGCACACACACACAGATACACGTGCACACACTCAGATGCGCACCTCACATAAAAATGTAAGTAGTTTTGTTGGGCTGTTTTTTGCTTTTGTTTGTTTGGGGGTTTGGGAGGTTTTTTTTTTTTTTGCATATTTTGCCTTATTTTGCAGCATTTTTCTTAACTTTTTCCCCTAGTTTTCCTTAATTTCCTTATTATTTTTTTTATTTTTCAATGAGTATTCAATGAATTTCAATGAAACCCACAATGCATTGAAAACGCAGAAACTGAAGCACGAAGTAGCGAGGGATCACTGTAGCCATATATATACACATACAGGGATCCCTCACTTTCCGTGGTTAATGGGGACCGAGACCCCTCGCGACCGCTGATTTCTGCGAAGTAGGATCGACTCCCCTGACTGATGTACATCTATATATCTCTATCTCTCTCTCTCTCTCTCTCTCTCTCTCTTTATATATATATATATATATATATATATATATATATATATATATATATATATATATATATATATATATATATATATATATATATATATATATGTCCCCAGTGCGGCTAACTGGGTTATCAAAGGGGCCATGTCTCTCACTGTCTTGGGTGAGAGGCATGTAAAAGAACCATTGCTGACTTTCGTAAAGAGTAGCTGCAAAGTCGTCAGCGTGTTTCTGTCTCTTGCTAAAAGGGTTGTGACAGGAAGGGCATCCGACGTAAAAACCTCTGCCAAATCAAACGTACGAATCGGATGATTCGCTGTGGCGACTCCTGAGTAAAAGGGAAAAAGGTGAATGGAAGACAGATATATATATATATATATATATATATATATATATATATATATATATATAATTTTTTTTAAATATATAAAATCACCATTGTTGCTTCAATTTGTTATTGGTTCGGTTGAATATCAACAATTATATGGAGCAATAAAATGAAGTCAGTTGATGACCTGAATGTACGGAATGACCAGTTTATTTCATCAACAAACATACATTTTCTTCTCTGATGTCACTGATAAAATAATTGGGGCTCAAATTTTGAAAGAGTGGTTCAGAAAGCATGAAGACTCCCAGTCCTGACCTCAGTCCTGACCTTATGAGCCCTAGTGAAAGACTTTGGCATGTGTCGGAGAGGACATTAGGGAGTGGTTCAGTTTTTCCTTCATCAGTTCAAGCTGTTGATGAAAAATGAGCCCAACTCTGAATTAAAATAAATGTCGTCATGTTGCTTAAATTCACTGAAACAATGATATGGTGAGTTCCAGCTACAATCAAGACTAAAAGGAGTCCAACAAAATATTTGAGTGCAGAACTTTTTTTTTGACCGGGTGGTGAATATATTAGATAAGTATATCAGTCTTGAGGTTGATGTTTTGGAAGTAGGAAAATCTAACGGGTGTAAAGATATAACTGTGACAAGGGTCAACTGGGCCCATTCATCTCCAAAAGCAGGTCTTGTGGGGTGTTTATGGCATGCTGTGGTAGGTAGCCTCCATAGCTGGTCCAGTAAAGGACAAGCAGAGTGTGTTGACTGCTCACAGCTTACTGTTCCTTGTTATGAGTGAAGGCTCGTATATCTGGTTTGAGCTCATAGCGGATCTACTGTAGCACAAACTGATGAAACTGTTAATGCTGCTGTGATAGAAGAGCCTCTGAACACAGTGCATTGCAGCTTGCTGTGTTTGGCTAGCTGCAGACAACACAGGTATTGTTAATGTTATAACTTTATAATGTTATGAATGTATGTTCCATATAATTTAATGCATGCATTTGTAATTACAGAAACTCAGAAATCTGGCATATCTCTACCTTGGAGACAACGAACTTGAGGCTATTCCACCACTTCCTGAGAGTCTGCATGTTGTGCATCTGCATGTATGTTCAGAATTCCTCAAACAAACATAAATAGGCATACTAAATGTTCAGTAATATTGTAATGTAAATTAGAGTACACGTTCGAATTTAAATAAGTTGATTTTGATATATATGTAACATATGAGAATCTGTTTTCTTGTCATCTTTATTATTCATTGGCACAAAAATTCAAAATTGAAGTCTTATGATGAATCCCAGGATGACAGTGGTAAGCGAAAAAACAGTGAGCAAAGTAAGAGAGTATGTTGATATTGTTCTTTCTTTGATGGGCACATTATTTGACTTATAGAGATATGCACAGAATTCCCTCTTTTGAACTTTTGTAATGTTATAACCCAGATCTGAAATTGACTAAATTGGAATTATATACCCAACCACTCACTGAAACACGGTGGTGGTAGCAGCATGTGATGGGGATGCTTTTATTTATTTGCCCAAGTCTACAAGAAACTTGGGGCCAAGGGCAGAAACTCACCATCCAACAGAACTGCAGCCCTTAACTTCTTGCAAAGGCTACGCTGTGGTGGTTCCAAACCAAGACCCTAAGTGTGTTAGCATTGTCCTGTCAAAGTTTAGATCCTTCAATTCCGTTGAGAATTTGTGCCAAGATTTGAAAAGTGGTGTTCACAACAGTCTCTAATCCAATGAACCACAAGCAGTTATGCCAAAACAAACTGGAACAAAAAAAAAAATCAGGATCCAGATATGCAAAAATGATAAAGACAGCACTGAAGGCTTGCAGCTGCATTCTGGTGCTACCAAGTATTCACTATTACCAACAAACTCTTTTTATGTTTAATTTCTTTAGCTGCCTTTCAATCAATACATTTTACACCTTGTGTGTTATTCATTATATAAATCAAATAGTGGAAATAAATCCAAACTAACTCTGTATTGCTTGTAACCACTTAATCCGACAAAGGTTGCAGGGAGGCTGGAGCCTATCTCCGCTGACTCTGGGGGTAGGCGGGTACACACCCTGTGCATTTTATCAATTCATAGCAGGGCAACACAGACACAACCATTCACACTCACACTTATACCTATAGGTCATTTAGAACAGCCAATGGAGTGACATGCTTTTGAACTGTGGGAGGGAACTGAAGCACTATGACAACTCGGTGGAAAGTGGGACTCAAACCCCCAACCTTAGGATCAGCCATCCAGCACCTTTTACCTCCAGGCCAGCACTGCCCTGAGATGGGAAAGTTTAAGAGGGTGAAGAAAAACACTGTATACTGTATTATAGATCAAACTTTTGCATGACCTAAATTTCTCCTTCTATTCTAGAGACCATTAATATTTGGACAGAGTCATTGTTGGCTGCTGTCAGTACAGATTTTAGCTTCATTCATCCTTGTATATTTAAATGTGATACCATCCTATATTTCATGTTCCTTTTTGTTTTCATTTAAACCATTTTTATCTACCATGTCTAATTTGGCAGTTAGTTTTACTAATGCTGATATCCGCACACCTTGTTTTCATTTTGAAATTATTTTTTAAAACATAATTTTAATATAAACTTTGAAGGTGTGGCTACACTTGTTGACAGAGTTCTTTGAAGACACCAGCTTCAGTTTGAGCAGCGCACTGGGTGCAAATTACATTTATACAGGACATGAAAACACTGTATTTGATTGATGAAACTCCTGCATCAACTAAATTTAATCTTTATATTTCAAAGACCATTAATATTTGGACATTGTCTTCAATACCGTATAGGGGGGAAAATGTAAAAGAAAAAAAAAAGTAAGTGACTTATCTTAATGTGTATTGAATACAGTGGGTGTAGAAGAGTCACCACCTTCAAAATATTTCAATTTAGTTGCTTTGCCTTCAACCTTAAATGAGGACACATACACATGCACACAATAAATAAATATATATACACATACAGTGTATATATATATATATATATATATATATATATATATATATATATATATATATATATATATATATGTATAAAGTCTGAGTATAGTGATGAGCACTCTTACCTCACAGCAAGAGGTTATTTAGTTAAAACCCCAAAGTTTAGCTTTTTTTTCTTTTGGATTTTATCACATTTTTCTCCCTAATTTAGTCATCTTCAATTCCCAATCAGCAAGTATTTCCTTCCCTATCACACGACCACCACCAACCAGTGAGGGCCTCCTCCGTGACATGAAATGCCAGTCACCCGCTTCTTTTCATACTGCTGCATATCCGTATTTGGGGGTATCTAACACACTTAAAGGGAAAGTGCTATCCGCCCCCTCGTACGAATGAGCTCACAGACCCCCATAATTGGATGGCAATTGCTGTGAGTGACAGGGAAGTGAGCAGATGCCATTCTTCCCTCAGCCAATTAGCTCCCATGGACTCCTGGTCGCGGATGACTTTGGCATTTACTTGTGATCTATGGGTTAATAGTCAAAAGTTGAGCATCATGGAGTTTGCAAGTGCTTGTGGGAGTTTCCTCTGGGCGCTTCAGTTTCCTTCTACAGTCCAAAGACACATACACATTAGATATTCCAAAATTCAAACTAGACCCAATGCGATGTGGCACTCCTCGAATTATACAGCCTACAGACTCTCTGGTGCCTAAGGCCCTGAGCTGAAGAATAAATAAATAATACAGTAATGGATGGATTTACTGAATACAACTTACAGCTTGGGGCAGTGGTGGTCGAGTGGTATAAGGCGCTGGATCGCTGATCCAAAGGTTGGGGGTTCGAGTCCCACTCTCCACAAGGTTGTCACTGTCCCCCCCAGTGCAGCTAACTGGGTTATCAAAGGCCGGCCATGTCTCTCACTGTCTATGGTGTGAGGCATGTAAAAGAACCATTGCTGACTTTCGACAAGAGTAGGCTGCAAAGCCGTCGGCATGTTTCCGCCCTGCGATGGCCTGGCGAGCTGTCCAGGGTGTACTCTGCCCTCGCCCTGAGTTGGCTGGGATGGGCACCAGCCTCCCCGCGACCCTAATTAGGATGAAGCGGTTACAGAAAATGAATGAACGAACTTACAGCTTAAAACCCACTTGAAATGTTAAACAGCAACAATTCCCTAAAATCAATCAATCAATCAATCAATCACTTTGATGATTTGTGGTTCTCTTCGTATCTGGGAAAACATGTGTGTACCTTAATTTTATGCTGCAAAGAAACAATATCTGTATTTTTTTTTTTTTTTTTTGTGGGGTTTGATTCTATAGCTACAGTATTTTTCTGAATCCATGCGATAGTAATTTCTACTTTAGAAATGCTAACTACTTAGCCATGAAAGCCATCAATGTTTGTTTCTGTATTGATCACATCCAGCTAATGAAAATTGCACCAAATTATTCTGTTCATTTGTAAACACTCACACACACACACACACACTACCAATGTCATTAGAGTAGATTTTATTGATAATATCCCCAATTACAGGGGCGGCACAGTGGCATAGTGATTAGCACATCCACCTCACAGCAAGATGGCATGGGTTCAATTCCCAGCTCGGTTGTTTCTGTGTGGACTTTGCATGTTCTCCCTGTGCTTTACTCCTGTTTCCTCCCACAGTTCAAAAACACAAAAAAAAAACATGCACAGTAGGCTAACTGGCAGTTCCAAATTGCCCCTAGTTGTAAGTTTGACGAATGGTTGTGTGAGTGTGGCCCTGCGATAGCTGTCCAGGGTGTACCTGACCTCGCACAGAGTCGGCTGACATGGGCGCAGCAGTCCTCATGACATTAATTAGGATTTAATAAATGAATTTGTTCCCAATTATAAGTTTTAAACTCACTCTGCATGGACTGTTGTGTTTGTGGAGTCAATGGCTGTGTTAAAACCAAATATGTACAGTACAGTATATGGTTAAGTGGTCGAAGCTAAAGAGAGCCAAAAAACCCCGCATATTTTAAAATCTATCCTCTGAGAGACATATATAAATATTTTAGTACTGAATACAACTGAATGGAAAAAGAAGACGAACAATTTTAGAGTATAATAAGACTGAATTTATTTTAAACAGCATTGTTATAACGAAGTTATTTATTAATAAGAAAAGCACTTTTTACTATTAATGCGCCTTTTGGTGCTGCACAGTTTTGCTGACGGCTTTGTAGAATGGTTGATACGTGGTGAGGTTCAGCTTCCTGCAGGCGTTTAGGCTTCCATCTGTTAAACGTGACCACAGGTTGGTGTTGATGTTTTTTAGGTGTGAGAAGGGCTGTAGAGCCAAACATGGTCAATACGGCAAGACTCACATGCTACAGTGTCTGGTATGTGACAGAGGTTTGGACAATTGAGTCTCTGGGGTGAAGCTTTTTCCTGTCTGTCCATTTGTGTTTTGCTTGCCAGCTCTGCTTGGCTGCGTGCAAATTTAAAAATGCGTGCAAATAGAGGGAAATTTACCTCTTGACCCAAAAACAACTCGCACAGGCTGTTGCATATACAGACGCTCCCCGACTTACATTTTGAATTGGTTCCGGACAGCTGTACGTAAGTTGAAAGTGAACGTAAGTAAGTTGTTACAGTGATGTATGACGATATATATATATATATATATATATATATATATATATATATATATATAAAACTAAACTGGGAAGGAGGGGCACTCAGTCTGTCCTTTGTAAACAATGGACGCAGTATCATTGCGTCATTACGTCAGCGTACTGCGTAGGTACGTCTAAACTCAAAATTTGACTTTTTTTTGGAAAAAAAACCCCGTAAAATCGAAAAAAACACAAAACGGATGAACGTAAGTCGGGGAGCGTCTGTAATCCAATAAAATTAGAGTTTCAAGGTATCGGACCCGCCCACACACTGGAGTACAGAAAGGATTGGCTCTCCGCTGCGCACCATGGTAACGAGTGGCATTGAAAACAGATGTATAGATTAAAATGCGTGAGGTTTATTTATGTTTTTCTTTTATTTGATGGCTTTTTGTCTGTGTTTTTGTTTAAATGACAGTGAAATTATGTATTAGTTATTCTGTTAAAGGCCACTTGATTTATTTGAGAACCAGATGCAGTCATCAAAAGAGCCACGTCTGGCTCACGACCCATAGGTTCCGGACCCCTGATGTAAGCAGTCGACTGTTCTTTGTTCAAATATTACACAGTCGATGTTCTCAACAAGCAGAGGCTATGCATGAATCCAAAATCAACTAAGCAGTTGGCATCAGGTGCAGCTCTGGTCTAACCGGAAAGAAATCCTGCACCCACCCATGCCTTTTGAGGATTAGACTTATCACCCCTGCACTATTATACTATAAAGGGATGCCAAAGATAAAGGCCTGTATTAGTAAGCAGGTCAACACCCACCAAGATCCCTGGGAGATGCTATAAACACAGACCAGATGGCTATCTGTATTTATTATTTTGATATACAGTACTGCATTCCAAGATGAGCGCACACAAAGCGATGGGCTGCCACACACTGCAGCACCCAGAGCAGCTGAGGGTTAGGTACCTACATTAAGGGCACTTCAGCCATGAAGGTGGAGGAAGGAAACTGCTCACTCCACCTCGCCACCACACATTTTCTGTTGGTTCAGGAATCAAACCAGCAACCTTTTGGTCCCAAACCCACTTCTCTAACCGTAGGTCCATGACTACCCCTATCCATCCCTGTGATCCTGAGATTTTTCTCTCTTCTTCCTGAACAATAAACAATTATACACACCCGCTGGGCATTAATCGACAACTTATTTTAGTTTGTCCCTTTGCTGTGTTGTGGGCTGAATGTTTCATGTCAATGCAGGAAAGTATTCCTATACATCTATTTATTCTCGGCAAGGTACTCACTTCATTCACTAAACTGCTTAATCCTACCAGGGTCATAGGGAGACTAGAGCCTATCCCAGCCGACACTGAGCAGCAAGCCAGACCATTGCAGGACAAATACACACACTCACATTCACACCTCGGGGCAATTTGGAACAGCCAATGGGCCTAAAGTGCACGTCTTCGGACTGTGGGAGGAAAAGTGATTATGTGGATGAAAACCAAGCAACATGGAGAGAACATACAAACTCAACACAGGACTCGAGCCCATGACCTCCTTGTGGTGAGGCAGATGTGCTAACCACAACACCACTATGTTGCCCATCTAGGCAAGTTAACGCATTTGCTATTTCTGGAAGAAATTAAAATCTAATTAAACATTATGCATAGGATTTTTATTAATAGGTAATCAGTGAAACACAATTAAATACACACACAAGCCAAGAGCTCATGGATCAACAAATTATCCTTTTTTTAATTTTCAGTAGAACAAATATAAATATCACACAACCGGGTTCTGCAAAATATGAAAAAAAATGTGATTTTTTTCCTCCCCATGTAGAACAATAACATAACCACCTTGACGGACGAAACTTTCTGCAAAGGCAATGATACACACTACATCAGGTACAACATGCAAGAGGTGAGATTGGATGGGAACCCGGTGGTCCTTGCCCAACACCCGAACAGCTTCATCTGTCTGAGATCTCTTCCAATTGGTCTCTACAAGTAAGCTGAAGATCCGGTGGAGGGATTGTTAAGAGAGGACATACCCTCTCTGTCTGCAGTTGTTTAAGTAATAAACCACATTGGGTAATTATTCCAAGCACCCTGAGTTAGTACAATACGCTTTCAAAGCCTGGCCTTGTCCAGCCTTAGCTTTGCGTGTAGACAGTAGCCATGTCTGGACACTTAAACTACTGTACTATAGTATAGTATTGTAGTATGTCTGAATAGTATACCATCTGCGGTATATGTATCTGAGACTATTTTAAAAGCTTGAGGTGCATGGAAAGTTATATTGTAGTAAAAATAATTTTACAGGTAAAAATTAGTGCATGGAAAGATGCAATACAAATAAAGGCAAAATATTCAGTTTATGAAGTTGGAAAATTATTCAAATGTGACAAAATGATAAAACAATTTTGTTGTGTGGTAATAATCAAATCTTGTAATTGTTTATAAATTCATGTTTTGAAAAAAAAAAATTGTTTTCGTTTGCCTTTCTTAATACAGTATTGTCATTTGTAAAAGATGAACATCACCTCCAAGAGGTACATCACCAGCCTTGGGGTGCTCCTCATGGGGTTCACCTCATATCCACCAGTCACATCGTAGCCATTTTGTCCGTCATAAGTTTCCTTGCTTGCGAGGAGTCGACTCCCAGTATCTTTTCAACATACTTTCCTTGACGTTGAGACATCAAACGGTACTTATTTCTGTGGTGGAAAGCAGTCCTCAAGCCTGCATTCATGTCCCAAATATCTGTCTTGTCGATTACAGAAATTCCTTATTGGTAACATGATTGTTATTTCAAATCTTTGAGATTTTATGTCACCAATCCAACTCACCATCCACTTCCTTCCATTTCTTCTTCCCACTGGGTGCATTTATATGCTTATACCCACCCGTAACTACTTTCCCCAAGAAACTATTCCATACGACCTCAGTCTACATCGAGTTCTCTCTCTAATGACCATGCTTGGGTATCATATAGAGGGCAGGAGTGTGCATGTGTTCGTTAGAAATTTACACTTCAATTTACATAAAAGGTTGAAATAAAAAGATGAGCCACTAGGCTCGGGTGTAAAAAGCCCAACAGACTTTAGCTTACATAAAAGGGTGACATCTAAAACTCAAATTAACTTATTTTAAGAGGTGGGGAACAAAAAGTTTATTTTGATTCTGACTCAGGAAGTACAGTTATCCCATCCTCAATTTTCTGTTGGAATTCTCTCTCAGAACGTTTTCTCCTGTAGACATCATCTGAAGAGATAAGAGAAACACCTTATCAGCATCAGTTAAAATGGGCCAAAATCAGAATTACAGCAATCTTTAAAAATAAATAAACAAACAAAACAAAAAACCAAAAACAATAATAAAGGTGGTTTGCACGTTCGCCTCACAGCAAGAAGGTCCAGTGTTTGATTCTCAGACTCACAGCGTTTCTGTACAGAGTTTGCATGCATGTTCTCCCTGTGCTTGCATGGGTCTCCTTCGGACACTCCGGTTTCCTCCCAAAGTCAAAAATGCACAGTAGGCTAATCGGCGGTTACAAAATCACCCGAGGTGCGAGTATGAATGATTGTGTGAGTGTTGGCCCTACAATGGCCTGGCGAGCTGACCGGGATGTACTCCGACATCTCCCAGAGTCAGCTGAGATGGGCGCCCGCCACCCCGCGACCCTTATTAGGATTAAGCTGTTCAGAAAAATAAATGAATGATAAAAATAAAATAAAGGGCAGTGTTCGCCCAGTGCTGGATTACTGATCCCAAAATCTAGGGTCCAAGTCCCACCATGAATAAGTTATCACTTCTGCCACCCCCCAGTGCAGCTTACTGGGTTATCAAATGCCAGCCATGTCTCTTACTGTCTGTGGTGAGAGGTTCATGTCAAGGAACCATTGCCGACTTTTGTAAAGAGTAGATGCATTACTGTCGTGTTTATGCCCTGCAATGGACTGGCAAGATGTTCAGGGTGTACTATGCCCTCACCCAGAGTCGGTTGATATGGGCACTTGCCTAATAAAGATTAAAATATTTCCGGAAATGAATGAATGAATAATAAAATTTGATATTTAGTTCAAGTACTGCGCAGTTTGTTAGTTTTTTTGTTGTTGTTACTAAAAATCCTGCCACAATTCATTTGATTTCACTACATGGTGAAGGTCTCATTTAAAATGCGCAAAAGGAACGCATCACTAACGCACACAAATGCACTTACAAAATGTTTCTCGTCCGACTCGCACGTTGATCATCACCCACTCCATAACACCGCCGATGCAGAAGAAAACCGGTAAAAATCGGTAAATCCCGAAGCGACGCTTCCCTGGCACAAGATTCAAGATGTACTTAATGTGTCTGTTACTTTTAAACATGTCGCTTCTTTCACAAATATAGCGACCGTGAGTTTTAGTGAAGATAATTAAAAAGTCTTCAGTTAGTGGTGACACTGGCTCGTCCTTCCGGTCGCTCGGTGCAATCGTACATATCAATGTATGCCGCCATGACAGGTCAACATGGCGGTGTAAGCATCACTGCACATGCGCAGAAACCAAAGGAGCGTACCAATTAGAACTTTTAAAAGGGGAGAATCACACTACAGGTGCAATAGAAAAGCAACTGATGCGAATGGTTAATTTTGAAACGGTCTTCTTAAAAATATTTTCAAATTTGTTGTCGACTAATTCTTGTGCTCAATGTAATTTTTTTTAAATGTTCGAAATTTGCACGAATGTCACAAAACGAAGTTCTGATGCTATGGGCCCGAACTCTTTTCAAGCGGTCCAACACAGGTTGTTAGAAGTTCGTAAGGTTTTGGTCACAAATCCTATTTTCTTCGTTTGCAAGGAAAAGTGACAAATTGGAAACTTCCAGGTGGAGACTTACTGGCATGCTATACAGTGATCCCTCACCGACACCCCCGCTTTCCGTGAAGTAGGATTGACCCCCCCTCCTTGACTGACGTATACGTACATATGTACTGTATATGTGTTTATAATAAAGGGTCCCATCGTCACCAACCATCTGAATCATGGTAGAAGCGGTGCGCGCGGTGACGAAGAAAAGCTTCTAATCCAGCGTTAGACAGAAACAAATTATTAAAATCCTGGCGTTGGCTGTGAGTGAACGTGGACAATGAACTTTGGTTATGAAGTCCCGAACGACAAAACTTTGCTTAAGTTTCCATGATCCGCCTTGATGAGCGATGACTCCTTTGAGGATTTGCGCGCCGAAGTTCCAGAAAGTTCCATTCTCGAAATTTCTGCGTCACCTGACCCACCACCAGGGCGCATGCGCAACCAGGTCCACCTCGAAGTTTCCAGACCCCCTTACAGCAGAGTTATACCACGTGACACTATTTACAGCACACACTTAAACTAATTATGTACTGTACACCATTTACACAATCACATTTATATACATGCCCCTAACAGGGTATCTTGTCATCATTCATATTTTATTTGCATTTCTTCTGCATGTTAGAACCCAGTGCAGATAAGTCATGTCTCTTGACTGTCTATGGTGTGAGGTATGTAAAAGAACCATCGCTAACTTTCGTAAAGAGTTGCTGCATAGCCGCTAGCGTGTTTCTGCCCCTTGCTAAAAGGGAAACCCCTGAAAAAGGGAAAAGCCAAAAGGAAAAAAAGTAGTCTGCAGGTTAGAAGCATGAAAAAATGAATGTTACAGAACAGTGTACGAAACACTACCGATTTACGACAGGAGATTTGCATTTTTCACCAAACATCGGAAACCAATCGCAAATTACGCGTGCGACTTTTGCACTGTACAGTACATGTATTCACTTGCATGTGGATTTGCAAAAACATCTTGACACAAATTTCAAAATTTAAAAAAATCTATCACACCTCAAATGTGCTCTTTCAATTACAGCAAGAAAGTCCTGAGTTCAAATCTCTGGCGTCTCCGTGTGGAGTTTGCATGTTCTCCCCAAGCTCGTCTGGGTTTCCTCTGGGTACACCAGTTTCCTCCCACAGTCCAAAACACCAAATTGGACAAAGTACTAAACCCCCAACTGCTCTCCAATCGCAATATGGCGGCAAACTACTCTAAGGGTGTTTGTTATATGCTCAATTTTATGAATTTAAATGTAGAGCCAAAATTTCCATCCAGGATTAATATAGTGTATCAGAATATATACTGAGAGGCATTAAAAACGCAATAGGTATTGAAATAATTCCATAATTTAATTATGTTTAACCAAATAAATTAATCAGTTCATTTTCTGTAACCGTTTAATCATAATTAGGGTCACGGGGAGGCTGGTACCCGTCCCAGCCGACTCCGGGCAAGGGCAGAGTGTACCCTGGACAGCTCGCCAGGCTATCGCAGGGCAGAAACACACTGACGGCTTTGCAGCTACTCTTGTCGAAAGTCAGCAATGGTTCTTTTACATGAACCTCACACCATAGATAGTCAGAGACACGGCCGGTCTTTGATAACCCAGTTAGCTGCACTGGGGGACAATGACAACCTTGTGGAGAGTGGGACTTGAACCCTCAACCTTTGGATCAGCGCTCCAGTGCCCTATAGCACTAGGCCACCACTGCCCTACCAGAGCGATTGAATAATATAAAAATCAAGGATAAACATTTCAGACATGGACAGTGGCGAGTAAAAAAAACATTTTGGTGTTCTGGATCACAGACGTCAATAGCGTGTGTGGTTGTTGTTTACTGCCAAATGTGTTTACACCCGTCGTGGCATTTAACGTGACCAGGTCGGTGATCTGTCTCAGTGGAATTTGATCGCACTAGGCCAACAGTGCATTTCGGCTCCTGGTGGGCGGGTGATTCCACTGATGTACTTGTCGATCGAGAACAGGGGTCACCAACATGGTGCCCGCGAGCACCAGGTCGCCCAGCAAAGTCAACATGAGGGGCCTGCGGGCTTGTTCACTGCTATTTTTAGAACAGGCCCTTGGCTCCATAGTGCCACTCTCCATTGAGCTGCATCTAATTTTTTTGCTTTTTTTTTAAACCAAATCAATATCTTCACATAAATGAATATTATTAATAATAACATACAATTAAAGGTAAACAGCAAATTTGTTATTTCAGAAATGTGTATTGATCTGGTAGCCCTTCGCATTAGTTGGTACCCAAGAAGTAGCTCTCAGTTTTAAAAAGGTTGGTGACCCCTGATCTAGAACGTCCTAAAGATGTTGTTGGTCAGGTCTTGGTGTCAGGTGGTTCCTGTCTGCCTATGGTGTGTCTGAAGGCACGTTGAACGATGCACGCCAAAGTGTGCTGCTACCCTTATGGCAGTCATTCCCGCAGTCAGAATGCCCAGGGCCTGGTCTCTGTTTGCTTGGCAGTCATGGCATCTTCACTTTTCACAAACTAAACTTTTTTTTACCAACCTTTGCATAGCCAGAAGTACCATTTGACAACAAACGAACATGTTTTAATATCACGCTCCATTTTGTGGATTAATCAAGGAGTGGCTATGAGATTAGACTTGTGATTGTTCCATGTGCCCACTAACATTGGCATCCACTTTTACTCATGAGAAATTGGTAACTATGCCACACTCGTGTACTGTAATTTTTCAAATGTTAATGTTACATGCCAAGTAAACACAAATGTAATCATGTACATCTGTGCTTGTTGCATTTTTAATTTTAATGCATATATATATATATATATATATATATATATATATATATATATATATATGCGGCAAGGTGGTGTAGTTAGTGGTTAGCATGTCTGCCTCACAGCAAGAAGGCCTAGGTTCGATTCCCGGCCTGGGCGTTTCTGTGTGGAGTTTGCATGTTCTCCCTGTGCTTGTGTGGGTTTCCTCTGGGTGCTCCGGTTTCCTCCCACAATCCAGACATGCACAGTAGGTTAATTGGCCGTTCTAAATTGCCTGTAGGTTGGCAAACCACTGCAGTAATCCTGCCAAGAAAACCTCCCTGAAGATGATAACCAGGGTGTTATCCTTCATGGCGGGTCGCCAATGGTCGTCCTATGACTCAGGCACTAGATATATATATAAAACCACTACACCAGAGTGCCACCCAAGCAAGGTGTTTTGTCAGTCATTTTTAAACCACTTAATTCTAATTAGGGTCACAGGGAGGCTGGTGCCCATCTCAGCCGACTCTGGTCGAAATCGAGGTACACCATCAATAACTCACCAGACCATCAAAAGCCACCTAAGTATTCACACTCACTCTTACACCTAGGGGTGATTTGAAACAGCCAATCAGCTTACTATGCATGTTTATGGACTATGGGAGGAAACCCATGCAAACACAAGGAGAACATACAAACTCCACCCAAACACCCCGAGCCCGGGAAATGAACTTGGGACCTTCTTGCTGTGAAGTGGACGGGCTGGGGTTTTATCCTTTAGTGTATTATGTTCTATTAGTTCGTACTGTACCAAGTTTTATCAGTAGGCCTTCACTATAATTTATTCATTTTTTATTTTGTTTAACACTGTAAATGTCCCCAGATTTCATTTTAGAAGTCTGACCATCCACTTACAGGAAACTTTTAGGGAGGAAGCTACAGTATCCAGAGGAACCCATATGTACTTTCACGATAAAAAAAAAATCTTTATTAACATTAAAAACAATAAAGAAATAGAGTTCAACTTGCAAGACTTTCATTAACATTTTAAAAATCTGTAATAGAAATGATTTGTGGGCAGTGGTGGTCTACTGGTTAGGGTGCAGGATCGATGATCCTAAGGTTGGGGGTTCGAGTCTCCGCAAGGTTGTCACTGTCCCCCCAGGGCAGCTAACTGGGTTATCAAAGGCAGGCCATGTCTGTCACTGTCTATGGTGAGAGGCAAGAACCATTGCTGACTTTCGTTAAGAGTAGCTGCAAAGCCGTCAGCGTGTTTCTACGACCTGGAGAGGGATGGGCTCCATCAGCCCAAATCTCGTCATGAAGGCGCCCTAACGACATCCTCGGATGTTAAGGGATAAGTGAAGAAGAAATTATTTAAAGTGCAGCAGTGTGCCTGAAATTTAAAAATACATCTTTATTTAAACTCATTCAACTTATTTATGTCTTAATATCACCGTCTCTCCCCACACCTTTCTCTTCGTTCCTGTTAGAAATTTTTCCGTGTTGTTTCTGTTTACTGCACTTTGTTTCATTTGCGCTTGCGAAAAACCGCTACACCATAGCGCGACAATGAGAGCGCCACTGCCAACTAGTGGAGTGGAGGTGCAATCACACTTAATTCTCACACACAATTCCAGACAAGCATGTCCCCCAGGGTTGTACTCACTGCCCCTGGCATCACACCCCACCCCCTGGCATCATATCAAAGCACTGGATAACAATAAAGGGACAACAGCAAAACAATAACATTGATGTCCAACTTGACAATTTAATACATGGGACATGTTGCATTCAGTGCAAATTCTTTGTAGAACTTTTCAGTGATGCAAATACAAGAATCATAAATAACAAAGCTGTCTGCATATGTGTGGATTTTACAGTGGGCTAAAGCACATGGATTAAACTTCAACACGATGTGGAATACTATATTTCTGTAATAATGACAACAATAACCTTGCAGAATGTATAAAAGAATGTGAGTGAAAAATTAAAGTCAAAAGAGGTTTTGCTTCTGCTGAGAAAGCAAATGAGAATTTACTCATCCACACGAGGGTTTTATTGTTTTACAGTTTCCTTGGCTGAGGTGTGACCTTTTTGGAGATAGAAAGTACTTTTGCATTTCTTGGGACACATTCTGTTTGTGACTGACACACACACACACACGCACGCACACACACACACACACACACACACACACACACACACACACACACACACACAGGATATAAAAGACTCCAGATGAGAGGGACAGTTTCCTCTCTTAACCACTTGTAGTGCTTTAGAGACAGATGACCTGCACAGTATTTCAATACTTGTTTTTTTTTTTGCTATACACGTTCTTCTCTCTGATCCCTCTTTAATTAGTGGAGGCTCCTGATGAAGTTCCACAGCAAGAATCATTTGTCTGATAAGTGTTACATTACTATTTTCCTGGTTCCTCATGCTGAATTTGGTCACACAACAAACAATGGTAATCATACAATATGCTGCTTATAAACGTAGAGCATATGTCAGTCTTCTACTTTGTAAGCAAGCCGGCAGAAAGTCCAGTGGTGCTCCACTGTGTTCTCATTAGCACGCTCACTCATGTGGTGGACCCGAGTGTTTCGGACTGTGAAGCCCTGTTTAGCGATGTAGTCCATGAGATGAACCCTGAGAGATACCTCTTGATGGTAGTCACAGGGTCCGAATGTGAAGGACACTTGACAGTCTCTTGTGTCCATCATGTGTTTATTCCACTTGGTGAAGTTGTTAGCGATCCCCTCCAACAGTGAATGTACTTTAGTGGTGATGGTCAGCTGGGTAATGATAACAGCTACTGGGTTTGAGTATTTGGAGAGTTTGCGGGTACTGGACAGTTCGACCACTTGTTCAAAGGTGTCGAGGGGGTACAGTGGCTTTGGGTCACTGAGGCATTGGATTAAGGGCTCGATCTGATAAAAATCAGCTTCTTTACGCAGGAGATCCAGTTCCGTGAAGTCGCCTGGCAGAGTCAGTGCGGACGTGCGCAAGAAGTTCAGGATGTAGCGGAAGAGAGTGCCATCCCGGTCAATGAAATAATGTCCATGAGCATCTCGTGTGGTGGGCAAGTCACCATTGAACATGGCCCCCAGCATAGAGTCCGGGTACCGCTGTAGTGTGGATATCGAGGTGGTGTACAGGTGACCTCCAACATTTAAGGTAACTGGCTGAGTCATCTAAAAAAAAAAAAAAAAAAAAAGAAAGAAAGAAAAAAGGGAGAATGAGAACACCTGAGGCAAGTACGCTACATAACAGATTAGGGAGGTTATTTCTTCAATGTTTGTTTTAAACATTAACATACTTCGTAGTTACATTCAACTGTGCTGACAGGTACGTCAACAGAGCTGCTTGAATGTTCGTTTCTTTCTGCATGGATATGTAAAACACCAAAATTTCACACAAGCACAAAAATACATAGAGAGAACTCCATGCAGCAAATAAGGCAATTATATTTTATCTAGAACGGGTGGGGCAATATGTACCCCTTGCGACTTACGTAATTTTGAACAATTGGAAAGAAGCAGCCATAATGTGGATGTACCAGGGCACCCTGATATTTGAATTTACTAATACAATGATCCCTCGTTACTTTGTGCTTCAGTGCATCGCAGGTTTTTCAAAAATATTCATCAAAAAAAAAAAATAATAATAATAAGGAAAAATATGGAAAAAAAATAAGGAAAATGCCATGAAACAAAGCCAATTATGCAAAAAAAAAAAAAAAAAAAAAAAAAACCCCATAAAATTACTTACATTTTTATGTGAGGTGCGCATCTGTGTGTGTGTATTTATATTTTATTTACATCTTAGGCATTATTTTGAATGTTTGTTATAAGCTTTTATAGCGTTGAACATGTGTTTATTGATATTATATACACAGATACATGTACGTATGTGTCAGTCAGGTGGGTCAATCCCACTTTGTGGAAATCGGCGGTCGCACAGGTTTGGGGGGGGGGGGGGGTGTCCTCGATTCCAATTAACCACAGAAAGTGCGCGATCACTGTACCACTTCAAATTCTATGCACCAGTTGGAATGGAAACATTTTAATGGCTTGGGAGAAACTGTAAAGCTAGTTTTAATGCATGTGCCCAACTTATTGCATCTGCAGGTGGCTTCATTTGCAGGCATTGCAGTGTATAAGAAGCATAGTCAATCATAGTGTGGAATGCATGGTGGGGGGAACATGAAGGTAGTCATAATATGAACCTCTGTCCATATGCCCCACACAAAAGATACATATTACCATATGTGTTAAAGTTGTCTTCTTTACTTGGTCTCAACAGGTTGGTTGAACTAAACATTTTCCCCTATATTTTTCAGATGGTCAGGAACTATAAGAAAACAAGCAGGGTATGTGGCCACAAGTGACGACACAACAAGCTTTGGATTCAGTCAGGTGTGTTGAGCCCCTCAAAACAGTAGCCAAAACGTACGATGTGCCTCGCAATACCTTAAGGCGCCACGCAGCAGGGGACACACGAGTATATATAAAAAAAATTTAAAAAAAAACTTGGCTGCAAACCAGTACTAAGTGAGGAACAAGAGAACAAGCTGAGGGATGCAATCCTGGACTCTGAAAATGCACTACATGAACTTGAATGAAGGGATATCCAAGACCTTGTCTTTCAATTCTGTTTGGTGAAAAAACTGCCCAATCCATTGGAACGTAAAGATCGAGCTGGCTGCGAATGGCTTAACGGGTTTTTGAAGAGACACCCTGACATCAGTATCCGTAAACCTGAGTGTGTGTCAATTGAAAGAATGTTCAGATTTTAACAAGATAAGAGTGAAGAACTTCTCTAAAAAAATACTTTAGCCTTACATATGAGGAAAAATGGTAACCACGTCATCCAAAACTGCAACATTTACAATGTAGATGAATCAGGATTTACTATTGCCCACAGGCCAAATAAGATTCTTGCAAGAACGGGAAAGCAGAAACAAAGTCACTGAAGTAAGCCGAAAATAAATCTTATGCACATATTTTTTTGGGAAACTTCGTGAGCTCTCTGTGTTAAATATTTGCCAAATCTTGTCTTAGCCAACTCCGAGTGAAGACATGGTACACCCCTATACAGCTCACCAGTCCACCACAGGACTAAAATACACACAACCATTCACACTCAGATGCAATTTGGAACAGCCAATTAGCCTAACGTGCATGTCTTTGGACTATGGGAAGAACCTGGAGTACTTGGAAACCCATACAAGCACGGGGAGAACATAAACGCCACACAAAAGAGTCTTCAATGAGCCTGGGACTCAAACCCATGACCTTCTGGCTGGGAGGCAAACATGCTAAACGATTACACCACTATGCCACCTTCTGTGATATTTAGCAAGTTTTAAAGAGAAAACAAAATTCTAATCAATTGATAAAATAATTTTTTCACCCAGCTGCATATGCGAGTGGCAAAAGGATAGGAACCTGTCGGATTAGCACTTTGAAAAGGCTCCAAAACCAGTTTGGATTGCACCAATCAACAGTCACATGGAGGAAATACATCAAGACTCCCTTCCATAACTGGCGAACCAGCAAAGATCACTTGAAAAACATTTCTCGGCAATGAAAGGCTTTGGTCCAATTCGCTACTGGTAATGTTCATGAGCCCACCTCCGGGAGAATACAGAACAAGAAATGTGAGCATGACCAGGTTTGAAGGGGAAAATAAAAGCTCTCCAGAGGAGAAGATTGCTGCCCTTCCACAGTTGGCTAGAAAATCCGTGACGAGATGGATAAGACCAACCCCCCAAAAAAAAAAAAAATTAAAAAAAAACAAAAACAAACAAAAAAAAAAAAAAACGCACTTTTTGGTTCCAATGAGAAGCATCGTGTTTAAAAAAGGAGAACACTACATTCCACCATAAGAGCCTTATTCCATCTATTAAACATTAAGACTGTACTGTATTATCAATGCTTGGACCCATCTGGCGGCCTATGGGCTTGTTCTACTTTGTTATCATTGATGAAACGACGAATTTCGAACAATACCAGTGAATTCTAAAGGAACGTGTCGGGATACCCGAGCATGTAACTGAATCTCAAGAGAATGTACGTCATGCAGCAAAACAATGATCCACAGCACACAAATTGTTTTACCAGATAATCGTTAAAGAACAACAAAGTCTTTGCAATGAGGTGGCACGAAGGTGTATTAGTTAGTATGTCTGTCTAACAGCAAGAAGGTCTTGGGTTCGAGTCCTGTTCTCAGTGAAGGCATTTTACTGTGAAGTTTGCCTGTTGTCCTCATGCTCGCCTGGGTTTCCTCCCACACTCCAAAGACGTCCATATTAGGCTAATTGGGTATGCCCGAGGTGTGAGTGAGAATAGTTGTGTGTATGTGTTGGCACTGCAATGGCCTGGTGAACTGTTCAAGATGTACCCCGCCCTCACCCAGAGTTGGCTGGGATGGGTTTCAGCATCTATATGACTCTAGTAAATGGTTCAGAATGCCAACATGATATTTATGAAAAGTCAAGTCAACTTTCTGAACTTAAACTAGTAGGTATGTTGTGCTTATAGCAACATAGTTTACATATAGCAAACCCCCCAGTTGAAGCTGTAATGTACAATGGGATGGGCTACACCCCTTCCAAAGCAATGTGCAGGATTAACAAACAGCTTCTGAAAACAATTAGCGAAAAACTATCTGTGATTATTGCTGGGGAACATTCCTATACTTTTGCCATTCAGAGAAGAGATATAACTTTGGATTATTTTTCTCAATAAATAAATGGACAAGTATAATACAATATTTGTCTTAGTTGTTTAATTGGGTTCTCTTTATCCCGTTTTAGGACTTGTGTGAAATATCATGAGATTCTGCGTCATTTATGCACCAAGGTAGAAAATTAAAAGGGTTCACCATCACCACAGAACATATAAATGCACACCAGAGACTATAATTAGTAGCCATTATCCATCGGCCTCTATGCTTAATTAATCAACCACCCTTCAACACAAAGGACCAAGACTATCCTCCATAGCCCGAGTTACACTGATCAGACAGATCTTGTTTTATTTGGGTGATAGCCCATTCTTCCACATGACACTAAATGCAGCTCCGGTTTGAGAGTTAAAGCTGTCCATTATATTAAATGCCACAGCCGTACCCGGCCAGGAGCCAATGGGATCTAATTGTTCGAGCTCGCACAGGAGAGAGAAATGTCATACGGTCACGGCCAGCCAATCATGGGTGTCTGTGAGTTCAATTCGTATGAAGGGGTGGATAGTGTTTCCCTCGGAGTGTGTTAAGCCCCCTCGAACAGAGGCTAGCATTGCTTGTCATGGAGGGAGCGTGTGCATGCTTTCACCCCTTCTGGGTGGATGGGTGGTGGTGGTGTGATTGGGAAGGCAATTGGATATGAATAAATTGGAGAAAATGGAGGGGGGTCCAAAATTAATACAAATTTTAAAAAGCTGTCCATCCATCATCCACACATACACACAACCACAGGCACACACGCAGCGACCTAAGCAGTGAGGTCCAAAAGTCCCTTTCCCCGGCCACTTCCAGCAGCTCTACAGGGGACACCAAGAGGTTCCCAGACCAGCATAAACCCTCCAGTATGTTCTAGGTCAACCCAGGGTCTCGTCCCAGCTGGACATGCCACACCAGGGAGGCATTCGATCCTGACGCCCAACCCACTTCTCAATGCGTAGGAGCAGAAGTTCTACTCCGAGCTTCTCACCCTTTTCCAAGGCAGAGCCACACCACCCTGGAAGCTCATTTCAGTTGTTTTTATCTGCGATCTTGTTCTTGTAGCAAAAGCTTGTGATCATAGGTGAGGGTTGATCAAATGGTAAATTGAGAACTTTGCCTTACGGTTCAGCTCCCTCTTCACCACGATGGATCAATATAATCTCCACTTTACAGCAGAGGCTGCAGTGAACGGTGAATGGAAGTTTTGGCCTGGAAGTTTTGGCCAGCAGATTTTCCAGGGTAGGATATTTTGGGCCAAATACGTGTTTGGACTGGTGTTAGGGTTAGTACTTCAATAAGACACCTCTAGAAGGTTTAAAAACACTTTTCTTGTCAATAGTCAATATATATATATATATACACACACACACACACATTAATAATTGATAATTGATGTGCCAAGCAACATACTCTTTGTTCTAATACAATATAAATATTATAATGTAATGTAATATGTAATATAATATCAATTAACAAAAATCAGATAACAAGTTAAACACCAGTCCAAAAACATATTTGGCCAAAAGGTCCTACCCCGGAAAATCTGCTGGCCAAAACATCCGTTGGCCAAAACGTCCTACATTCGCAGTGAACTGCCTGTTGATCTCCAGCGCCATCCTTCCCTCATTCATGAAAAAGACCCCAGGATACTTGAACTCCTCCACTTGGGGAAGGACCTCATTCAGACCCAGAGGGTGCATGCCACCCTTTTCCAGCTAAAAACCATGACTTCGGACTTGGAGGTGCTGATTCTCATCCCAGTTGCGAATCGCTCCAAGGAGAGCTGAAGGTCCTGGACTGATGAAGCCAAAAGGATGACACCATCTGCAAACAGCAGAGACGAGATCCTATGGCCACCAAAACAGAAATCCTCAACCCTGCAGCCACATCATTCAGATCGAATCAGTGACAAAGACAGCATTGGCGGACTCCAACCCTCACCAGAAACTGGTGGAAGAGATGAGTTTTCATGAACAAAAACTGACTCCCTTCATGCTTAATTTTACAAACTAATAAATAAATCAACAGATAACTAAAGGGCACATGATGTGTACAGTAATATGGTTTCCTTAAAGCAACTTTGTACATTGAAGCCAGGTTTATCAAAATTAATACAGTACACCCCATTTACAGGCACAATAACTTTATCAGCAATATTAGATGATTCCAGGCAAATTCACACACCCAGACTCCATTTTAAGAAGCTTGATCTGATAGAAACAGAGTCCTGTAATCAAAGCCTCACAATTTAAACTCACCCTGCTAGGCCCCAAGTCTCCATTATCCATTTGATAAGACTGTAGACTGTTCAGGCTCAAAGAGAAAAGTAATAATCTGCAAAGAATTACACCATCACAAACCAAAACTTCAGGATCTCACACTTTTTTTTTGTAATAAACTACCTTTACAAAGACAGGAATTATATCCTTCATGTCATGAAAAACATTAATAAATGGATGAATAAAATAATAATAAACGACCCAGCTGCATGTTAGCATGTTAGCATGTTAGCATGTCAGTGTACATCATGCAGCCCATCTACCGTTAAACAGACATTCTGAAACCAAAACAAGTGCTCGATAGGTTAATGTTTGATTTATTATTTATAGGACAGATACACCCCACAGCACCTGAACGAAGGTCTAACGTGAAATCCTGTCTGTTATCTCGCAGTGGGAACATCCACGGCCCGTCACGGCTAACCCAGCAGCTACATCCCACTCAATGCGTTTAGCTTCCTGCATAGCAACCGGGTAAATATTCACGGTGTAAACTAATGAAAAAAAGCACATGAATTCCTCATAGTTTGGCAATAAAAGAAACACGCTCTTACCTATAACACTGCTGTTTATTAGAGTTTAGAAAAACACGCACTCAGTCCAGCAGTAGAGACGAAAGCGAGAATTAGCATCAGGTAATAGCCTACTCTGACGTTTCAGTGGTCACGTGACACACACACACACACACACACACACACACAGCAGTGTTTCTTTTAATTAAACATCTACTTCAAACATTTAATTACAATAATGCAAGTTTAAAAGTACACATATACAGTATAATGTAAACATACACACAGAGCAATGTTTATTTTAATTAAGCATCTAATTTAAATATTTAATTACAGTAATGTAAGTTTAAAAGTACACATATACAGTATAATGTATATGCACACACACACACACACACACACACAGACACACACAGAGAGAGGGAGAGCAGTGTTTATTTTAATTAAGCATCTAATTTAAATATTTACTTACAGTAAGGTAAATTTAAAAGCCCAAGAGCTTTTGTCTTTTCGAGTTAATTAAAGAGGTTTCTATTCATTCATTCTTTCATTTTCTGAACATTTTAAACCTAATTAGGGGATTGGGGAGGCTGGTGCCCATCTCAGCCGGCTCACGGAAAGGGCAGAGTACACCCTGAACAGCTCACCAGGCCATTACAGGGCATAAACACTGACAGCTATGCAGCTCCTCTTGACGAAAGTCAGCAATGGTTCTTTTACATGCACCTCTCACCATAGACAGTGAGAGAAATGGCCAGCCGATGATGACCCAGTTAGTTGCAATCAATGGACAGCAGTGACAACCGTTGACTGTAGGGCTCGAATTCCCCGACCTTGGGATCGGTAATCCATCCTTACCACTGGGCCCCCACTGACCAGCAAGAGATATTTACTGAGAAAAGTTACTGACTATTTCATTGCCAGCCAAACAAACAAAAATATGTGGTAAAATACAGTCTCACTTATTTATGAGGCAAACTGCCTAATGGGTCGCACGGAGGCTGGGGCCTATCTCGGCCAACACTGGGTAGCGTTCACTCTGAACAGCTTGCCAGGTCATTGTTCAACATACACAACCATTCAAAACGCAAACTTCACACGGTATCGCCGAACCCTGAACTCAAACCTAGGACCTATATATATATATATATATATATATATATATATATATATATATATATATATATATATATATATACCCCGTGCACTTTAATCAACCACATCTACCCCACTGACTGAACCATATCAACCCATCTACTCTGCCCTCAGATACATTACACTTTAATATAGGCCAGTCTATAAAGTTGCTCCATTCTTTTCTTTTATTGTTTTAGTAATTTATAGTATTTATGCATCTATTTATTTATTTACTTATATAATATATGCACCCCCTACTGATAGTACCTCAAGAGCCTGTAACAGTGAATTTCTCCATTGTGAGATTAATAAAGCTGTATCTTATCTTATCTTTAATAATACATATACACATATATACATACATACATATACACATACATATACACACATATACACATACATATACACACATACATATACACATATATATATATATATACACACATACATATATATATATATATATATATATATATATATATATATATATATATATATATATATAATGGTAAACATGAAGTATTGAAGTGTAGGTTTGAAGTTTGAACTTGGATGTACTATGTACTGCATGTAGTTGTAAAAAAAATGCCCACTAGAGGGGGGGCATTGCATTATATTTACTGTACATAAACAACATAAAAGAACATGAATTGTAATTATTCAAGTTTATCCTTTTGGTATAGTTTGTTAAACATGCTACTCTCACACACTAACATTCTAAACATTAACTTAGGTACAGTACTGAAATAATAACTGAAAAAAACATTGTAATACTAAGGCAGATTTCATTCTGATGATGACTGTTTCACACAACATTCACCTTCTTAGCACTTCCACAAAAACTAGATGCTACACTAGTTCTGATTGCCTTCTCATTTTTCTTGGGCTGTACTTTCATTCACTTTATAATGGCGCCCTACTGCAGCATAACTTTTTCCTTCTTGTATAATATCAAGCGGGTCTACTTTTTCCTTCTTGTATAATATCAAGCAGGTCTACTTTTTCATGCAGCATAATTACCTTTTTCTGGCTTCGGCGCCTTACCAGAAGCCCGAGAAGTTGTGCAGCATTTGGGTGGCATGACTGAGCTTAGCAGTAATTAAAAACACACATACAAAAAAGCGCATGCACAAAGTATGTGCTAATAAGAAAAAAGGGGCGTATACATCCTCTCAACCAATCATCAGAAGGGAGATCAGCCATTGGCTGAACTGGAATCACGTGCGCGAGTGCAAAACCGCGAATAGTCAAGGGCCTACTGTACAATGAAGGAGAGTTCGTTATAAAATCCCCCAGTGACCTTGTTGAAATCTTGCCTCCTGAAAAACGACGAACTAAAACACGTGGCATCGGATGTCCAACTGTCCCGCCACACTGTAGGACACAGAATATTGGACATTAACACGGTAATTGAATCACCCATGTCCATGTGCATGATGTGGCTCTTTGCGGTAACAGTAAAAAATGTGGCTCTTGGTCTCTGACTGGTTGGCCACCCCTGCACTAAGTGAATACCGTACCATCAGGGGAGATAATTCAGGTCATCATCTGACTTCATCTTATTACTGCAGAATGTTGCTGATTCTCAACCTGTTCAAGTAAAGCAGCAATGCAGATATATGCAGGAATACAAGCTAAAGGCAGTCCAACAAAATGTGAGTGTGTGTGACTTTGTTCCCAGGTAGTGTATGTACTGTATGTATACAGAGTGCAAATTTATCAGACAACCTGTAATAAATGAGATACAAACATTTTTTAAAAGTGTAAATCAGAATTAACATTTTATTGTGTTTGGTAGTTAAAGAAAGAAAATTCAACAAATTATGTTAATGCAAAGTGTAACAGACATCTCAATATTTACTACTGCCTCCTTCGGCCTTTAAAAATTCTGAGCATTCTTGATGGTAGTGTTTTTCTTAGTTTCTGTAGCATTGTATTCCAAAAGTTATTTGCAATTGTCCTCAATGATAGTCTTGGAAAAGATCTTTGAGTGACCAATTTGTCAATCAAAAGGAGTTTTAAAACAGGTGCATTAGGTACAGTTTATTTATCCTACCAGTATTTGTAGTTTTCCTTTCAAGATTATGGTGGAAGCTGAAGCCAATCCTTTGGATTTTGGGTCTAATATCTATATACACCGGCTTTCACAGCTGTGGATAATTTAAAGAAGCCAGTTAGCCTAATGTGCATGAATTTGGACTGTGGAAGAACATGTGAAATCCACTCAGAAAGGCCCATGACTGAGCCTGAACCTTCCCGTCGTGAGGCGACAGTGCTACTGTGTCCCCATGAGGCATACGTGTACAGTACCATTATATTTATTTAATTATAGGCTTTTTATTTATGGATGTTTAATGCCAAGAACACAAGTTAGTTATACTATTTTAAAAGGAAGCCTTGCTCTGATTATAATGAAACCTGGAAAGATGATCAAAAAGTAAATTAGATTTATTATGACATCACACTTATTTTAAAGTTCTTAAACTTTGGATGAAACCAATTTAATTAAAATTCTTAAATTACTAAAGTGAATAACCTTTACAACGAGAACGGGAAAAAGCCGAAAAGAAAAGAAGAAGAACCTTTACAACCTAATAATAGCTATGATAGCTCCAACCTTCTTTGATAGTTATTGATCACTCGATCACCAGTGTAACTTTCATTTATAAAACAAACTGAATGTTTCACAGATCTGTGCTCGTCACCAGGCCCCACTATCAGGACCACAGAGTAATATACAGTGTCTAATACAGTGTCTAAACATATTGTAAAGCTACATTAAAATGTTTTAATTAAGAATAACAAGAGGATAAAAGTAGTATGATCAGTCTGCTACCATCGTAAGGTCTTGTCTGAAAATAGCACACCCTCACACAGGCAAAAACAAAACCTACATTAAGGGTTAGCTAAATATTTTGTCTATAAAGAGGTCTTAGATCTTAAATTTCTTCTTGATTGTGGTATTTGGAAAGCTCTGCTGAGAGATAATGAAGTCTAAGATCAGTTTGGCGGTACGCCGAGGACGCTCCATCGCTACAGAATGGCCGCAATTCTTCAACAGGTCCACGCGACAATTTGACAGAGCATCAGCCAGCAAGGATGCTCCAGAAACATCAACTACCTGCAGAGAGACACCTGTGTGGGTGTGTTAATGACACACACAAACCACACACACACACACCACACACACACACACACATCTCTCTCTCTATTTTTTTTATCAAGTAATCAAATTGCATTTTCATGCAAAGTAAGAATTTGATGCCTGCAACACACTTAAAAAAAAAAAAAAGTTGGGACAGAGGCATGTTTATTGTTGTGCCACATCACCTCGACTTTCAATTACACCTTTTAATCATTTGACAGATGAAGATACTCACTGTTACCATTTGGCAAGAAGAATTCTTCATTCCCACTTGACACATGACTTCAATTACTCAAGTCTGAGACGGCTGTTGTCTGATTCTCCTTGTCATGATGCTCCATGCATTTTGAATGGATGACAGATCTGGCCTGGCAACAGACCAGCCAAGCACACACTGTGTGACTATGAAGCCATGCTGTTGTATGTCATGCAGAATGAGCCCTGCCATTATCCTGCTGAAGCAAGCATGGACTTTCCAGGAGGAGATTCATATCACCTTGATGGCAAAGTATACCTCTGAAATCTGAATATACAGTATGCCCCTGCTTCAGTATTATTTTTTTACGCATGAAACTCACTCATGCCATGGACACTGATACAACCTATGCCATCACTGATGCTGCTGATAACAAATCATCTGGATGATGATTTTCACTCGCGCCCTAAAGAAATAGATGTCTTATTTCCCAAAACCAAGCTGAAATTTGTTCTCATCGCACTCATTTTATGAACTGCTTTATCCAACTTAGGTCACAGGGAGGCCGATGCCTATCTCAGTCTATCCGAAGATCCCAAACTGATGAGTTACTTGATACTAAAACTATTCTGAACACTTGTCAATCTTATTTCAACTCTGTCCCAACCTTGTAATCACTTTGTTATTTGTATATTTACAAAATATAAAAATGTTGTATAGTAAGAAACTCTTTTCTTTGTGATTTTGTCAGTTAAATAAAGGTTAGAGTGAATTAACACATCGTCTGCTAACAATTAGCAAGATCGATCTGCTAATGAATGAAATGGAAGATAAACCTTGTTCATTCTCGGTTGATATTATCTGTATTATGGATGTTAAACTTACCTGAGCATTTCTTTGATATCATACACAATTCATATAGACCCAATAAACCAATTCATGTACACCTCATGTGTACACCGACCTGGTCCTGTTGTCCCCAGATGACTTGAAGAGGGATGGTTATCAGATGCATGTGATCTTGTAGGGCATATTTAGACTTCTCCTTCATAATCTCTATAAAAACTAAGAAATGTTTTAAGGGCATTGTGTAACTATACAAATATATGTACTGTATTCAAATCTCACCACAAAACAAAGAATAAAGAGTATATTCACACTAACCTTCATGATAAAAGTCATTGTGTGGAAGTCGTGCATCCACCAGTCCTTGAAGAACCTTAAAATATAGTTAATGCTACAATATTAGGCAACGGAACACACATCAGACTCACTACTGGAATCTGGACAATGTGTACCTGCTGGGGGACTTTGAAGCCTACATGGGAGCAAAGCTTCAGCATATCATCCATCTCTTGAGGTGTAGATGGAATGAGGGTGAGTTCCAGCTCATTTCTGTAATTATCAAAGTTGGTGTTTGAAGGGTACTTTAGACCTGCAGGAGTAAAATGACAAATAAGAATAGTTTCCTTATCCAATAAAACATGGACTAAACTCGTATGGTTAAAAAAAAAAAAAGAGGGGCTAAAAAATAAATAGAAATACAGCAACATATTAGGCATATAGTATTTACATTTTAAGCAAAGATGGTTTCGTTACTAGCTCTCAGTGTATAATAAAGTAATTTATTTTATCTGCAAATTTACAGTGGGTATAGAAAAGAATCACCAGAAATGAGGACACGCACACACACACACACACACACACACACACACAAAGCTGTATTACAAATGCTCCACAAACATGGCTTGTATCAGAGGGTTGCAAAAAAAAAAAAAAAAAAAAAAAAAAAGGCAGGTCTCGATTATGCTTTGCCACAATGTACCTTGAACATTGTGAGGCCAGATGCAAAGAGGTGTTCTGGTCAGATGAGGTTCAAATTGACACCAGACACAAAGCTGATACAGATTATCATGCAAAAAATACCATACATGCTGCAAAGCATGGTGGTGGTAGCATGTTGTCGTGGGTGTGTTTCTCTGCAGCAGAGACTAGCGCACTGGGTAACAGAAAACTAGACATGGCAAAACACCATTATATTCTTCATGAAAACTTGCTGATCTGTCAGAAAGTTGAAAAGCTTCACATTCAACACACTAATAACCAAAAATTGACCCCACATTGGCTGAAGTAGAAAAATATGTCCTGCTGGGAGAGAAGTGTTCCAGAGATTTACAGCTTTGATTCGTGTCTATATTCACTGCATAATGCTCATAATATATTAATGCTAAATGGATCAAGCCTTGTAAAAATAATAGTTGTTGTGCAGAACCAGTTCAAGTATTATTTATGTGCAGTGAAAATAGTAAGAGACAAATATGGCAAAGACTAACCAGTAGGACAGATGAGTGTCATACTACAGAGGTCAGAAGGATAATAGGCTGCATACACTCCCGCTACATTTCCTCCCATTGAGATGCCCACCAAGTGGAATGGTTTCTGATTGAGATGAATTGTTTCTACAAACTGAGAGACGACAACAACAAACCGTGAAGATAAATTATAGGATTTTTAAAGTTTATATCCTTTACTCTGATGCATTCATTTAAAGTTCAACAATCAGTGTTGACCTTCTAAATTATCTGTGCCACACAGATCAATTGTATTGTATCACATACATATATATTGTCTCAGCATAAACTTGACACTGGTTGTCAGAATCAGAATAAGTTTTATTTGCCAAATCTGTGTAAACAAACAAGGAATTTGACACTGGTTTAACTAGCTGAGAAGGCGAGGGAGGGTGGTAGCCTGGTTCCCCGTCCTGATGATGCCTCAGCCCCTCAACATATAATGAGGTAACATTTTACAACTAGACTCACAACTCTGCAAAAACACCTGCTTCTGCTGGCATCATTTACACAAACAACTTAATATTGTAATGAATTTAATTTTTAAAATATTAGAAAATTCTAAACGCAACATGCCTACCTGGTGTATTCTCCTAACCTGTCCCTGGATAGAGTAGTCTTCTGCACCGGTACGTGTGGTCCCCTCATGCCCTGGCATATCCACACAGAGAAGGTGCAGATGTTTTGGAAGGTACTGTAAACAGTATGGCACAAACTCAAATTACACTGGTTCTAATGTTCTCAATAAAGAAGCAAGTCAGCTTAACTGACCTTAATCAAAGAAAGCCAAGTGTCTTTGTGTGCAGAAAAATCATGCAGCATGAGGATGGATGGTCTGATATTAGGCCTCCCTCTGGAAGAGTAACAAAACCGATACCCTCCACAATCAGCATGGTACACCTTCAGACCCAGGGTGCACCTCCAGTACCTAGAACACAGCAAAATAAATAAATATATAGCCCTTATTTATAGCTACATGACAACTTTGATCCTGAATACAGTTTCAATGTATAGTCAAAGTACATCAATGAACCCACTACTAAAATATAAATTAAAATGACGTAGAAACAAACAAATACAGAAATCCCTCACTTGCTGCGGTTAATTGGAAACGAGACCCCCCTGCGACCACCGAAATCCGCGAAGTAGGATCACCCCCCACCCCCCCTCGACTGATGTATACGTACATGTATATCTTCTTCTACTTCTTCTTTTCCTTTCGGCTGTTCCTTCAGGGGTCGCCACAGCGAATCATCTGCCTTCATCTCACCCTATCCTCTGCATCTTCTTCTCTTACACCAACTACCTTCATGTCCTCCTTCACCACATCCACAAATCTTCTCTTTGGTCTTCCTCTAGGCCTTCTGCCTGGTAGTTCCAACCTCAGCATCCTACTACCAATATACTCACTATCCCTCCTCTGGACATGTCCAAACCATCTCAATCTAGCCTCTCTGACTTTGTCTCCAAAACGTCCAAAATGTGCTTTCCCTCTGATGTACTCATTCCTGATCCTATCCTTCCTCGTTACTCCCCAAGAGACCTCAACATTTTCATCTCTGCTACCTCCAGCTCGGCCTCCTGTCTTTTCCCCAGGGCCACTGTTTCTAAAGCATACAACATCGCTGGCCTCAACACCGTCTTGTACACTTTTCCTTTCATTCTTGCCAATACCTTCCTATCATACATCACACCGGAAACTTTTCTCAAACCATTCCAACCTGCCTGCACACACTAATTCACCTCTTTTCCAGAGCTCTCCGTTGCTCTGGATTGTTGAGCCTAAGTACTTAAAATCCTCCACCTTCTTTATCTCTGCTCCCTGTAACCTCACCGTTTCTCTTGGGGCCTTGTCGTTCACACACGTATTCTGTTTTACTGAGGCTAACCTTCATTCCTCTCCTTTCCAGGGCATACCTCCACCTCTCTAGATTTTCCTCCACTTGTTCTCTGCTCTCACTACAGATCACAATGTCATCTGCAAACATTATAGTCCATGGGGAATCTTGTCTAACCTCGTCTGGCAACCTGTCCATCACCATAGCAAACAAGAAGGGGCTCAGAGCTGACCCTTGATGCAGTCCCACTTCCACCTTGAACTCTTCTGTCACACCGACAGCACACCTCACCACTGTCTTACATCTCTCATACATGTCCTGCACCACTCTAACATACTTCTCTGCCACTCCGGACTTTCTCATGCAATACCACAGTTCCGCTCACGGCACTCTGTCATATGCTTTCTCCAGATCCACAAAGGCACAATGCAGCTCCCTCTGGCCTTCTCTGTACTTCTCTATTAACATCTTCAAAGCAAACACTGCATCTGTGGTGCTCTTTCTTGGCATGAAACCAAACTGTTGGACACCAGCACACTTCTCCTCCATTCCTCTGGCATCCTCTCACTCTCTAAGACCTTGTTGAATGTTCTTGTCAAAAAATCTACTGCTACTTCTCCTAGACACTTCCAGACCTCCACCGATATGTCATCGGGACCAACTGCCTTTCCACTCTTCATCCTCTTTAATGCCCTCCTCACTTCACCCTGACTAATCTTTGCTACTTCTTGGTCCTCAATGGTCACCTCTTCTACTCTTTTTTCGCTCTCATTTTCCTCATTCATCAGCTCTTCAAAGTACTCTTTCCATCTTCCCAGCACACTTCTGTCATCAGTCAATACATTTCCCTCTGTCCTTTATCACTCTAATTTGCTGCACGTTCTTCCCATTTCTATTTCTCTGCTGTGCCAACCTGTATACGTCATTTACCCCCTCCTTACTGTCCAACCTAGCATACAAGTTATCATACGCCCTCTGTTTGGCCTTTGACACTGCTACCTTCGCCTAACGCTGTGTCTCCCTGTACTCCTGTTTACTCTCTTCAGTCCTCTCAATGTCCCACTTCTTAGCTAGCTCTTCTTTTGTACACACTCCTGCACTTCCTCATTCCACCACCAAGTTTCCTTATCTACTTTCCTTCCAGATGACACACCAAGTACTCTCCTACCGGTCTCCCTGATCACATTAGCTGTAGTTGTCCAGTCATCTGGAAACACTTCCTGACCACCCGAAGCCTGTTTCAACTCCTCATTGAAGACAACCCGACACTCTTTCCTTTTTCAGCTTCCACCACTTTGTCTTCTGCTTTGCCTTTGCTTTCTTCACCTTCCTTACCATCAGCATCATCCTGCAGACCACCATCCTATGCTGTTTAGCAACACTCTCACCCACTACTACTTTGCAGTCACTGACTTCCTTCAAATTACATTGCCTGCACAAGATGTAGTCTACCTGTGTGCTCCTACCTCCGCTTTTATAAGTCACCCTATGCTCCTGTCTCTTCTGGAAGAAAGTATTCATCACTGCCATTTCCATCTTTTTTGCAAAAATCTATCAACATTTGTCCTTCTGTGTTCCTGTCCTGGATACCAAACCTGTCCTTTACTTCCTCATCCCCTCTGTTGCCTGCACCAACATGTCCATTGAAATCCGCACCAACGACCACTCTTTTGCCTCTGGGGGTACTCTGCATCACTTCATCTAACTCACTCCAGAATCTCTCCTTCTCTTCTAGCTCACATCCTGCCTGTGGGGCATAAGCGCCAACATTGTATACGTACATGTATATATAATATCAATAAATACAGTGGTGGTCTAGTGGTATAGGGCGCTGGATCGCTGATCCAAAGGTTGGGGGTTCGAGTCCCCCCCCCCAGTGCAGCTAACTGGGTTATCAAAGGCGGGCCATGTCTCTCACTGTCTATGGTGAGAGGCATGTAAAAGAACCATTGCTGACTTTCGTAAAGAGTAGGCTGCAAAGTCGTCAGCATGTTTCTGTCCCTTGCTAAAAGGGTTGTGTCAGGAAGGGCATCCGACGTAAAAACCTCTGCCAAATCAAACGTGCGAATCAGATGATTCGCTGTGGCGACTCCAGAGTAAAAGGGAAAAAGCCAAAAGGTAGACAGACATATTCAATGCTACAAATGCTTATGATAACAATTAAACATTAAAAAATAATGCATAAGATGTAAAAGATGTAAATAAAATATAAATACACACATACAGATGCGCCTGCATGCACTCAGATGCGCACCTCACAAAAATGTAACTAGTTTTGATGGGAGGTTTTGGGTTGTTTTTTGCATAATTGGCCTTGTTTTTGTGGCATTTCCCCCTATTCTTCCTGAATTTCCTTATTTTTTAATTCGATGAATATTAAAAAAAAAAACACGATGCACTGAAGCCACATGAATTGAAACACAAAGTAGCAAGGGATCCCTGTATATTGCATATAAAACAGTAATGAACTAAATAATTATCTAAACACAGTCGTACGATATAAAAATCAGAAAAAACTGGTAAGAGGTTAATGAATGTGGATAATGAATAAAACTTGGTGTAAAACAATATGCTTTATCTGCATTTATCATGCTTCCTTTATTAGAGATTTACAGTATTATGAAGAGAAATCTGCTGGTCTTTTAACACCTGGGCAGAGTGGCTCATCACAGCCGGAGCTTATCCTGCTTTCTGTTGGGTAAACCGTGAAGGACTTTTTCTCTTATTGGATGCCATGCTAGTCGATTGCAGGTTACCTTCCCGGTATTTTTGTGGTATCTATTTATATTGCTGGGGGGAGGACGACAACAACTGCGGCAGACTTGTGCAGGGGCAGTAGCAGTTCAATGGTTAAGGCTCTGGGTTACTGAGCAGATGGGTTGACGGTTCAATCAACAGTACCCTCAAGGGCTCAACAATGGATCGTTGTTGGTATTTGTAAGATTACCTATGCCATCAATGCAACACAAGACTTCTTCGGAGTAGAGCGAGGTCCAAATGATTCGAATCCTTGATCAGAGCTCACCACCCTAAGTCACTACACCATGGCACCCACCAACAGCTAGCTAATCGGCTGTTCCAAA